>CM062809.1:439706601-440906601 GCA_031772625.1 Pinus tabuliformis | reverse complement strand
AACACTTTTGCTACAAAGTTTCAGAAGCTAAAAAAGAATCTCGTTTGAGAAGAAATTGGTCTAAACCGCAACTCTGATTTTCAGATCCTATCTAACTATATTTTAAGAGATATAATTTGAGGAAGTTAGGGGTTTTGAAGACCCCCGAATTACATTCCAAACCGGTCACCTTGGGAAAATCATCATAACTTTCTCTTTGAACATCAGATTGAACTTTTGTAAGAAGTTACAGAAAGAGGACGGACTGCAGTTTTTTGGGTACCATTTTCAGATCTTAAGGTTGAAACAGTGACCTGTAGCACATCATACAAGTTCATTCTACTAAACAAATCTATACTCAGGTCATCGTGGGAGATTTGGCATAACTCTTCATTGGAGAATCCAATCTTGATCAGAATTGCGGAGTTAGAAATATTAATCAGAGGGTTATTGCAGGAAGAAATTTCAGACCTTGGAGATCTAAAATTACAGAAATACATCAGATTCAATATCAAGCTCCTACAAAGTGAAAAAAAAGGTGTGTAGTTTTATTTTTTTATTTTTTTTGCATAAGGTTGGTTTGAAAAATTAGTTTGAAGGAATTCAAAGGACATGGTGAAGCATTATTAGCGGTAATTGATGCCCCAAAGAAAGAAAATGGAAACACCTAGTAAACAACCTGAAAGCTCTAGCATGACTCATGAAGAAGAGGAAGAAATGAAACATGATATATCAAAATTACAAGACCAAGTGCAACAAATGTCACTCGCACAAAAAGTAACAAAATCTAAGATGGATGGTTTAAAGAAAGATGTAGAAGCTAAGATGGATGGTTTAAAGAAAGGCATGGAAGCTAAGATGGATGGTTTAAATAAAGGCGTAGAAGCTAAGATGAATGGCGTGGAAGCTAAGATGAATGGTGTGGAAGCTAATATGGAAGGCATGGAAGCTAAGATGGACAATTTGAAGACAGATTTGAAGATAGGCATGGAAGATTTGAAGATAGATTTGAAGACAGATTTGACAAAGTTTCTATAAGAAATGCTTACTAATGGTGAAAGGGTAGTAAAGGAAACTCATAATGAGAACAAAATAAATGTTAATCATGATTTCATCAACTCTAACATTGGATCGAAGAACCACCATGTTCCAAAGATCGATATGAGGAAGTTTGATGGCAAGGATTCCGGAATATGGATACTGCAGATGGAGCAATTTTTCGATCTCCATAATGTGCAAAACAAACAAAAGGTACGCATTGCAACTTTATATTTGGAACCAAATCAGTTTGATGGTATCGATGACTTTGCTCTCGTAAACAAATTGTCACTTGGGCTATTTTTACTGATGAAATGATAGCACATTATGAGGATACAAAAAGCAACACTTTTTTTAGCCAATTGATAAATCTCAAACAAAAGGGTTCAATGATGGAGCACATTGAGGACTTCCAAAAATTGAATATAAGGGTAAAAGATATTCCAGAGGAGCATAGGATTGATGTGTTCATAGGGACTTTAAAAGATAACATCCAAAATGAGGTTTGCCTTTGGGAACCAGATTAATTGGAGAAGGCATTCAGGTTGACAAGAAAAATGGAAAGAAAAATTATGGCAACAAGGAAGCCTACCACTCACAATCATGAAGATGGAAGTGTTACTACCCATAGCCATCCACAACCTACAAGGTTGACACCACAACAATTGGAAGAAAAAAGAGAAAATGTGCTTTGTTACAGTTGTGATAGCAAATACACTAAAGGTCATAAGTGTGCTGAGAAGAAATTATTTTACATAGAATGTGAAGAGGAGGAAGAAAATGAATAAGAAACGTCAAAAGAAGAGGATATACACCAAGAACAAACCTTTGAAAAGGAAGAAATGAATCCGACCATATCTTGTAATGCATTGGCTGGAATTACCACTCCTCAAACTATCAAGATAGAAGGGCATATCAAGAAGAAAAATGTAATAGTGTTAATTGATTCTAGAAGTACCCATAATTTTATTCATTGTAAGATAACCAAGGAATTGAATTGATTCCTATATCCAGCACCAGAGTATCAAGTGATGGTTGCAAGTGGAGGAACCATAAATTGCTTAGGAAAGTGCCATAATATCAAGCTATCCATGGGTGAATATGTATTGAATAGCCCAATGCTTTCCATTCCGATGGGTGGTGTTGATGTTGTACTAGGAGTCCAATGGCTACAATCCTTGTGTACAATAGATTTTAATTTTCAAGAAATTTTCATGAAATTCTCTTCAGAAGGAAAGGAAGTTGAATTAAGGGGTATCACAGGGAAATTGAGAAAGATAATCAGCTCTAACGGAATGACAAAAATTCTAAAGAAAGAACAACGAGGCATAATTCCACAATTATGTTCACTAGAGGTTCCCACATTGAAATCATCCATTTTTCCAAATCTCCAAAAAGTATTGGAAAATCATTCCAAGGTATTTGAGACTCCCAAATGCCTCCCACCTATTCGTGATCATGATCATGCTATTAATTTGATTCCAGGAAGTGTTCCTCCAATCATTAGGCCTTACATATATCCCTATTTCCAAAAAAGTGAAATTGAATGTATGGTCGCAGAAATGCTAGAGGCTGGGATATTCAACCTAGTCAGAGTTCTTTCTCTGCTCCAGCAATATTGGTTCACAAGAAGGATGGATCATGGCACATGTGTCCAGATTATAGGGAGCTCAACAAACTCATTATTAAAGATAATTTCCCATTCCTGTCATTGATGAATTATTGGATGAATTGCATGGATCAATTTACTTCACCAAGTTGGATCGTCGTTCAGGATATCATCAAATCATAATGAAGACTGAAGACATTCCAAAAACAACATTTAGAACTCATGAGAGTCATTATGAATTTTTGGTCATGCCTTTTGGCCTTACTAATGCACCTTCGACATTTCAAGGTTTGATGGATCCCATTTTCAAACCCTTCCTTAGAAAATTTGTGTTAGTATTTTTGATGATATACTAATCTACAACAAGTCTTTGAAGGATCATGTCCAACATGTTGACATGGTGCTCAAACTATTGGAGGAGAAACAATTATATGAAAAAATCTCCAAATGTTTCTTTGGAGTACAAGAGGTGGAATAGCTAGGTCATATTGTATCTCATGAAGGTGTTAAGTGGTGGGCCCCAGTATTGTAGCAATAATGCTACAACTCCTGGAACTCCCTTCTTTAATTTTATCAACCCGGTAGTTCGTAACAAACTTGGAAGCGACGGTGCTGTATGCACAAGTACTAGCTCTTGCCGCAACTGTCATTTGGTCAGCTGGCACAAGTCCGCTAGGAGCTTAAGCCAACTTCTATGAGCTCTTAGAAGAAGCTTTTTAATTGATGGATGAAAGCTAACTCGAAGGAAGCTAATCTAATTGCGAAAAGAAACTGAAAGCCAAAAAGAAACGCAAACCCTAGCAAACCCTAATTCTACCAGCTAGTCCTACTGACGCAAAGGAGAGCATGCAAACTACTGAAAGAGATGCCATTACTTCTAGGAAGGTAAAATGCATGTGTCTAAGTTATCACTATCTGAAGAAAACATCTTTTTGTATTTTTGATTAAGTTATTAGAATTATCATGCATGTGCTTTTAACTAGCTTTTCACTGTGCAGAGGTGGATCAAGGAGGAGAAATGCTTGGGAAAGGTTGGGAAGGTTCAGAGAGGGTCTAAGGGGTCCCTAACACCCTTCCAGAGAGTCTCACAAAGTCTGGATGCTATGCAACCGAGGTTATGGACTTCTACAGGAAGTCTGCAGGGGTTTCTACAGGATGTTCTGTAATTCTTCTACAGGATGTTTCGAAATGGGATTTTGGAGCATGGATGGAGGGAAAAAGATGGAGGAATGAGTATGAAGGTGAAATAGGGGTGTGAAGAGGTCTAGGACTTGGTGGATGAGGCTAAGGAGCGATTGGATTTGTTCAAGGATGGATGAAATGATGTTGCACAAGAAGATGAGAATCATGGCAAAGTAAGCGGATGAGGCAAATGTAAGGTAAGGGTTATAAGTGAAGGCTGAAGCAGGTAGGTTGGATGGAGTATGGGTAGGTAAGGAAGGATAACAGGTACTCTGCAAGTGGTTTTTCAAACTGAACAAACAAAGACATGCAAGAAAACAAAGATCTAGTTATAAAACCTATGACCTAGTTACTTCACTCTAATCTGACCTAACAGCAAAAGGAAATGAACAGAAGTTTATTTGCAGTGAAACCATGTGAAACAACTATGAAACTAAGTGATCATAAACCTAAGCATGCATCCAAACTGATATCAAGTTCTACGAACGAGATTCAAACACTAATGATTGCATGGTGAAGCAAAGAAAGTGTTTTTGTTTGGGACAGCATGGTTACTTCAACTCCAGCCCCTGATCCAATAAGGAAGAGGTGAAACCAAAAGCGTTTGCTGACCCTTTTTTGGAGCTTTTTCCTGTTATTATCCTACCAATATATTCTAAACATAAACAGCTACTTTAACCGTCAAAAGAAATCTAAATAACGAAGCAAGATCTAAATCTAAATAGCAGATTTTATTTTAAGAACGTAGCAAACACATAAAGATAAACGAAGGAGGTACTGGGTGCTTGAGATGGGCCCAACCCTAAGAGCTACAGCCTCCCAAGAGAGATTTAGAGCTGGTGCAAAGCTGGATTCATCTTTATTGATCAAGAAATGAAGAGTTACATCAAAACTGTCCACAAGAAGGACTTGAAAATGAGCTGAAATCAAAGCTAATCTATTGCATAAAAATCGAACTACAAACTAGCTAACTAATGGCTGCAAAATGACTAACCACTAGCTACTATCTACTGGCTAACTAGCTAACATCCACTGGCTAACCAAAATGAGGCCCTAAGCCTTCTTATTTATACAAATTGAGGACCCAACAGTCCTCCTAAACTTTAGGGACTCGGCTGCACAAAACTTGGAGTTAACAGCAGTCCTACTTGACTTGCTTAGCTGCCCTTGTGCTGATTGATTCGGTGGCCCTTGAACTCCGAGCTGATGGTGGAGAATTCGAGGTAAGGGCCCATAAATGAAGGGGACACCTTCCTACAAATCCTCTCCCTTGTCTTCCCACGAATTTGGCTGCCAAGTGCTCATTAAGACCTTCAATTTTGTCTCCAAATTGACCAAAAAGGCTACACAAAGCACCCATTAGACTTGTTGGCATAATGACTAACCAAATTCACTCTATTAACATAAATATAATAAAAAACATGCAATAAACTAATGAGAATGGTGGATTAAGTCAAATTAGGAGGTTGAATGAGCCCAAATAATTGTCCATTTTTGGGGCTCATCATCACCCCCCTACTGAAAGTGTTGCTCATCCTCTGAGCAACCAATCTCTCTCCTCATCTTTGATGGCCCTGGTGGCTTCTTTGGCTAACATCTCAGCCGATTCCTCCTTTGGCTTCCCTCTTTTGAAACTTCCTGTAGAAACAGTTCGCTGGCTTCCTATAGAAACAGTCTGCTAACTTCCTGTAGAACCAATTTTCTCTGACTTTGCTTGCTTGGCTGGGGGTGCCTTCTCCTTGAACTGTGCTGCTGCCTGAAAGTTGACGAATCCAACACAAATGGCAAGTCTAATGTATTATAAAAGCACACAAGTACAATGAACTGCCCGAGAATAGATATTGCATGCCAAAGCTGGATGGGAAAAAGTGTTTCCAAGCCTTTAACTGAATCAAATGGCATTCTTAATCTTGGATTTGAACTCTGCTAAAAATTGATAACAGAAGCAGAACAGAACATAAGATAGATCAAGGGTAGAGAAAATATGACTTGCTCACATATCACTGCTATGAATCAGCATTTCCCTTCAATCTGAAATTGCTTCATTGAGATCTTGATCTTGCTATGAATGTAATTATGCCAAGACTTCCAGCGCTGAGACTGAGGTTGTCCTCATTATTGCACCATTATTACATCATCATTGAGACCCTCACTGTTGCTTCTTTATCATATCCATGAAGTCTACCTGAAGGTTAGATCTCCATGTGTGTCTAAACTGTGATTGCAACTGTGGAATTTTATTTCAAATACCCATTGAGAGATATCAAATTACAGTTCACACTGAGGTATGCAGGCTAATATAAATTGTATGCTGAGATCCTTGATCATAGGACAGATCCTTCAACTTCATCTCTTTGATGAAAACACTTGCAGGTTGACAAGATGATGTTCATATATATTCTTAGGTTTATACATCCATAGATATTTCCTTTAATCATAGGTATGCTGAGTATCACATATATTCGTTGTGATATGTCTAGACAGATCTGAATATAGAGCCGAGATGTAACCCTTGTTATTTCTACAATATATATACACAGTCTTCTCTATCCCTCAACTGCAAGTTTCACAGTAACAATCCTTCCATCAATGGTTTTGTTTGGTTCCTCACGGGCTCACTTAGTAGCCTCCACAGTCTTGAGAGTCACAAATGCAAATCCCTGGTTGGTTGCTTCCCTGCAATGCTATAGAGCTCTGTCTAACCAATGCCAGGAGACCTTTCAAACAAGTCAAAGCCACAGATGGAAGTATTTTAGCACGTCGTCCAATTGCAGTGACTGCATCTGCAGCAAACTTTCTATCTGGATCCCTAATATAGTCCTGAAACTCTAGCAATATTGTATGAATAGATGATTCCGTTGCAATGAGAGACAGGATCTCCAACTTGATTGCTCGCATATGGCATGTATCAGAAGATTGAACAAAGAAATCTTCAAAGAATGGCTCAAATAAGGAGGGCATTGCTGCAACAAATGTTGCCAGATTTGATAGTACCACATACTGTGAGTCATAAGAGGACCTGAGAAGGAACAAAAGCAGCTTCACAATTCTTTTCACATCCTTAACTGGAGCCATAAGCCAATGGACTCCAGCAGCAGCAACAACGACCCCACTGTTTTGACTCCATAACAAAGGCAATGTGCATTGCAATAGAAGTTTCAACTCACTATGTAGCTCAATAGTAGGAGTAGCATCATCTGACTCCGATGAATCACTGCTCAAGGAAGTTGTCCTTTATAACTTACGTTGATCATTTCTCAAGTAGCTTGAAACCAGGCCCTGTCCTTCCATTTTTTTTTGACCTTCCTCTACGTTAGAGGCACTGCTTCTGCCATATCCGTGGTTCATAAAACCCTCTGATGAACTATCAGAATTTTCTGTTTCAATGTTTAGTCTCTTTGAATAACCTGAATTGAATGCGGCAGACATTTTTGAAATTCCATGTTTTGCAACAACATAACGTAATAAAATCTCAATCAAGATAATCTGGCCCATATGAACTGCTGTGCTATCATGAACTGCAGTGGTTAACTGTGTGTTCTCTGCCTGTAATCTCATCCATCAGTTGCACTGGAGTTTAGACTACCCACACTATCCGTGTTTTTTAAATTTCACGTGCATGACTGACCCATGCATGTTGCGTGACTTTCTCGTGAGTGCTAGAGAACTGGGTGTCTTGCTACATTCATGGCTTAATTTCACCATTCCATTCGTTCATGCAATGCTTAGACTAGATTCATGCAATAGATGAACAAGGTTTAGTCACGTACCTGAAGTCAAACGGCTGCTTGTGAAGCTTTTTGCTGCTGCATGCTCATGTTCTGCTGCTGCATGCTTGGATCCTTTGGTTGCATGAGGGCTTGGCTGATGATTTTTGATTGCTTTTCCTTGTGCAGGTGTCCTCTGACCAGATCTAAGCTGCATGCATTTGTTTCCACGTTCAAATCTGCACCTTCAAGCTGCTGCTGCTGCAATGTCACAGAACCAGAACTTGTTTTCACCATTTCTCCCAAACGATAAAGCGGATTGATATGAAACTTGCTAAGCATGTTTCTATCATCATGATGCACCTCCCATAGCAAAATCGTGATCAATGGATGCACGGATTTCGAGAAAAATGGAAAATGGCTGAAGATTTCAGAGATCGATTTCTCGGAAACCGTGCATCGGAATCAGCTGAAACTGCTTGGGTAGGTTACCATCACTCATATGCATATCCCCATGAAACAGGTTTTAAAATGGATGCACGGATATGGAGAAAATGCAAAAATGGCTGATGGTGATGGAGGCTGATTTCTTGGAAACCGTGCACCGGAATTGGCTGAAACTACTCAAGCATATTGCCATCCCCCTTGTACAATTCCCCATAAAATAGTTTGTCAAATGGATGCATGGTTTTCAAGTTATGGCAAAAACAAGTTTTGTTCTATGTATTTTTGCTTCAAGGCTTTTTGCAAGTGGTTGCATGGAAGGAAAAACTGAGCTTGGGCTGTGATGCAGGTATGGAGATGATGGAGGAGGAGTTGGAAGATTGCATGAGGACTTCTGAACCTTTGAGGAAGCTACCATGTTCGCCAAACCACTTTTTGAAATCCATGTCTAGTTTCCCACAATTTCTACAGGAAGTTCCTGTAGAAGCACAATGAGAAGCACAATGAGGCGGAAAAAATGATGGAGAAAGGCAAGGGATGGACACACAAGTGCTTGTAGGCCTAATCAACAGATTCCCACCATCAGATTCCATTTTAGACTTGAATTTGGTTCGTCCAAAGGTTCTACAGGACGTTTCCTGTAGAAATACAGAGCTTCCTGTAGAAGGCACAAGAAAAATTCCTTTAACCTTGATTTGAGTGCTCCTCCTGTCATGAAACGTCCTTCTTGCAACCTGCAATTAGCCAATGGAATTAGTTTTATTTTTATTTTTCTTTTTCTCTTTTGTTTTTTTTTGAAAAACAACTAGGGCACCTCATGGAGGTTTTCACCCTAATTGCCTGCCTTGGGCGCCTCCAAGGGAGGTTTTCACCCAAAGATCTTATTGCCTTTTTATTTTCTCTTCTTTCCAACCCATTGACCGCCTCATGGAGGTTTTCAATCAATGAACGAATCTAAGGTGCCTCCGAAGAGGTTTTCACCTTAGATTTTTATTTTCTTCTTATTTTCATTTCTTTTCTCTTTTTTTCCTTTTTTTTTTCTACCCTACCCTACTTCAAAAACAAAATCATTTTCAAGTATAATAATACTTCCAATGGAGCCATGTGCACATCGAGATTAGTGACAAAATGATGTGAAGGCTCGAAATGCATGCTTTGATAGGTATCCAGATCTCAGAGACCAAATGATCTGACCTTGAAGGGATCAAACATAGCTGAGGAAGAGAGTACCGCTGCAACTTAGTGACCGTCTGAAACCATATCTCAATATAGCTCTGATATCCTTGGTTCTTTTGCTGATCTGGATCATGTTTCATGTCACCTTCTAACATGACTTTCTCATCTTCCTCTTTTTGCTGATCTTTCTCTTGAATACATGGAAGATTTGATGGTAACCATGAGGGAGCTTTCTCGATCTCTGATTCTGATCTCTTCTCTTCATCAAGTGTAGCCCATGGTTCTTTGATCTCCTCTTTTGAATCTTCTTTTGCTGGATGTGATCCTTCAATGCTTTCAAGATGATCTCTTTTTTGCAATGCTTTTCCTGAGCTATGGTGAAGATCATTGAGCTCAAAAGGAGTCATTTGCACATGTTGTGCCTCAACTTTGCAATTGGGTTGAGCTACTCCATTATATGGCTTTGGAAATGGTATGGGTAGTTGAGTGGAGGTGTGAAATTGATATGGAGATGGATGGCATTGTGGTTGGGTAGGCATTTGGGGTTGCCTTGGTGGAGGAGGAGGCGATGGTTGTGGATGAGCAGGTGGTGGAGGAAAATGAGCGGGATGAGAGTTGTACTGGGGCCTCCACTCCTGATAAGGTGCATTCCACTGAGGCTGTGGCTGAGCATAAGAGTGAAATGAATGAGCAACTGGTTGGGCATAATATGGATCTGTGAAGGAACAAGGAGGAGGTGTGAACCAGGAAGGATGAGCAGGGGGACCCTAAGAAGGCATGAAAGTGGCTTGGTAGGGGTCATAATAGGTCTCGGGTGCCCCTTGCGGTTCCTGCTGGTAAGATCTAGGTCCATGCGGCCAACTTTGGTTCATGTAATAGAGTGATTCAGTGGCTCCTTTGGCTCTCTAGTATGCAGCTTTGAGTCCAGGCAAGGAAGGGCACTGATTCGTAGGATGGTATTCTTCACAGACGAAACACACTTCTAGAGAGTGCATTGGACATTCGTTCCTAGGATGCTTTCTAGTGCACCTAGGACAAAAAATGGCCAAAGCCCTCTTGGCTTCTTCTTGCTTCTTTTGGATCTGCAAGGTATCCAGTTGCATGGCAAGAAACTGCCTCATATCACTCTTGAAATCTTCGATCTGATTTGCAAATTCATTTTTGGATAAGGTACTGCTCCCAACATTTCTGCTTGTAGCCATTTGCTCCAGAGGAATGTTTTCTTCTTCTTCTCCCCTAGAGGTTCTTCAGATATGTCTTGATGTCCACCCAGGGGTTCTTCTTAGTCACAGCCATCGAAGAAGAGAGAAGGTTGGCTGTGTGAAGCAAAGGGGGGTGTTGTGAAAATATTTTTCTAACTTATCTCTACTCCTACCAGGCATGAAAGGAAATCTTTTTGGTTGATTTTTGCTTTTTTCTACTTCTACCTGCAAAACTGAAATAGATTGAACTGCAACTAACTATCTTGCGAAAATGAAAATGCGGAATTGAAATGAAAGCAGGAAAGGACTAATCTATTTTGCTCAAATGAAATTGCAGGAATGAAATGCTAGGCTACACTTGCAGAATTGAAATGATAATCTACGCTTGCAGAAATGAAATTGCGGAATTGAAATGCTAATCTATGAAAGCGAGAAATGCTAATTTATGAAAGCGGGAAATACTAATCTACTTTTGCAGAAACGAAAGTGCATAATGGAAATGAAATAAACTACTTAGCAGAAGGTTGTAGTAGAAAATAGAAGAAAAGCAGCAATCACCAATACTCTGACGCTTCCCCGGCAACGACGCCAAAAAGATGGTGGGCCCTAGTATTGTAGCAATAATGCTACAACTCCTGGAACTCCCTTCTTTAATTTTATCAACCCGGTAGTTCGTAACAAACTTGGAAGCGACGGTGCTGTATGCACAAGTACTAGCTCTTGCCGCAACTGTCACTTGGTCAGCTGGCACAAGTCCGCTAGGAGCTTAAGCCAACTTCTATTAGCTCTTAGAAGAAGCTTTTTAATTGATGGATGAAAGCTAACTCGAAGGAAGCTAATCTAATTGCGAAAAGAAACTGAAAGCCAAAAAGAAACGCAAACCCTAGCAAACCCTAATTCTACCAGCTAGTCCTACTGACGCAAAGGAGAGCATGCAAACTACTGAAAGAGATGCCATTACTTCTAGGAAGGTAAAATGCATGTGTCTAAGTTATCACTATCTGAAGAAAACATCTTTTTTTTATTTTTGATTAAGTTATTAGAATTATCATGCATGTGCTTTTAACTAGCTTTTCACTGTGCAGAGGTGGATCAAGGAGGAGAAATGCTTGGGAAAGGTTGGGAAGGTTCAAAGAGGGTCTAAGGGGTCCCTAACACCCTTCCAGAGAGTCTCACAAAGTCTGGATGCTATGCAACCGAGGTTATGGACTTCTACAGGAAGTCTGCAGGGGTTTCTACAGGATGTTCTGTAATTCTTCTACAGGATGTTTCGAAATGGGATTTTGGAGCATGGATGGAGGGAAAAAGATGGAGGAATGAGTATGAAGGTGAAATAGGGGTGTGAAGAGGTCTAGGACTTGGTGGATGAGGCTAAGGAGCGATTGGATTTGTTCAAGGATGGATGAAACGATGTTGCACAAGAAGATGAGAATCATGGCAAAGTAAGCGGATGAGGCAAATGTAAGGTAAGGGTTATAAGTGAAGGCTGAAGCAGGTAGGTTGGATGGAGTATGGGTAGGTAAGGAAGGATAACAGGTACTCTGCAAGTGGTTTTTCAAACTGAACAAACAAAGACATGTAAGAAAACAAAGATCTAGTTATAAAACCTATGACCTAGTTACTTCACTCTAATCTGACCTAACAGCAAAAGGAAATGAACAGAAGTTTATTTGCAGTGAAACCATGTGAAACAACTATGAAACTAAGTGATCATAAACCTAAGCATGCATCCAAACTGATATCAAGTTCTACGAACGATATTCAAACACTAATGATTGCATGGTGAAGCAAAGAAAGTGTTTTTGTTTGGGACAACATGGTTACTTCAACTCCAGCCCCTGATCCAATAAGGAAGAGGTGAAACCAAAAGCATTTGCTGACCCTTTTTTGGAGCTTTTTCCTGTTATTATCCTACCAATATATTCTAAACATAAACAGCTACTTTAACCATCAAAAGAAATCTAAATAACGAAGCAAGATCTAAATCTAAATAGCAGATTTTATTTTAAGAACGCAGCAAACACATAAAGATAAACGAAGGAGGTACTGGGTGCTTGAGATGGGCCCAACCCCAAGAGCTACAGCCTCCCAAGAGAGATTTAGAGCTGGTGCAAAGCTGGATTCATCTTTATTGATCAAGAAATGAAGAGTTACATCAAAACTGTCCACAAGAAGGACTTGAAAATGAGCTGAAAGCAAAGCTAATCTATTGCATAAAAATCGAACTACAAACTAGCTAACTAATGGCTGCAAAATGACTAACCACTAGCTACTATCTATTGGCTAACTAGCTAACATCCACTGGCTAACCAAAATGAGGCCCTAAGCCTTCTTATTTATACAAATTGAGGACCCAACAGTCCTCCTAAACTTTAGGGACTTGGCTGCCCAAAACTTGGAGTTAACAGCAGTCCTACTTGACTTGCTTGGCTGCCCTTGTGCTGATTGATTCGGTGGCCCTTGAACTCCGAGCTGATGGTGGAGAATTTGAGGTAAGGGCCCATAAATGAAGGGGACACCTTCCTACAAATCCTCTCCATTGTCTTCCCACGAATTTGGCTGCCAAGTGCTCATTAAGACCTTCAATTTTGTCTCCAAATTGACCAAAAAGGCTACACAAAGCACCCATTAGACTTGTTGGCATAATGACTAACCAAATTCACTCTATTAACATAAATATAATCAAAAACATGCAATAAACTAATGAGAATGGTGGATGAAGTCAAATTAGGAGGTTGAATGAGCCCAAATAATTGTCCATTTTTGGGGCTCATCATTAAGAAAGACCCTAGAAAAATTAAAACAATTAAGGAATGGAAAATCCGCGCATACATAAAACATCTACGAGGATTTATCGGGTTGATAGCGTATTATCGCAAGTTTGTTAAGAATTATGGAAGAATAGTAGCACCTCTAACAACATTATTGAAGAAAGATGAATTTTCATGGACTCCAGAAGCAATGAAGGCCTTTGAACATATTAAAGAGGCAATATGCCAAGCACCGGTCTTAGCTACATTAGACTTCACAAAAACCTTTATTGTGGAATGTGATGCCTCAGGAAATGGAATTGGTGTTGTTTTAATGCAAGAAGAAAGACCCATTGCTTTCGAAAGTTGCCCAATCAAAGGAAAGTATTTACACAAAGCTATTTATGAGAAGGAAATGCTAGGAATACTACATGCACTTAAGAAATGGCGACCCTACCTAATGGGAAGACACTTCAAGGTAAAAACAGATCATGATAGTCTCAAATACTTTTTAGAACAAATATTATCTTCAGAAGAGCAACAAAAATGGGTCACAAAGATGTTGGGTTATGACTTTGAAATTGTCTACAAAACAGGGAAGCAAAATTTTGTGGCAGATGCACTCTCAAGAAAGGATGAGGATGTGGAAGCATTTCTTTGCGCCATTTCTATTATCCAAGCAAATTGGATAAACGAAGCAACGGATGAATGGAAGAATGACGAGGAAGTGTGGACACTCATTCAAAAGATACAACAAGATCCCAGTACATCTGATACATTTAGCTAGAAAAACGATTCGTTATGGTACAATGATCGATTATACCTATGTAAGAATTCCCAACTCAAACTAAAGATTCTTAAGGAATTGCACACCTCTCCCTTAGGAGGGCACCCAGGATTTCTAAAAACCAACCACAAGGTTAAGAAGGATTTTTTTTGGGATGGTCTTAAATCGGATATTCAAAAGTTTATGGTGGAATGTTTGGTTTGCCAACAAAATAAAGTTGAAACAATTAAGACCCCAGGACTATTACAATCTTTATCCATTCCAAGCCAATGTTGGGAGGAGGTTTCAATGGATTTTATCACAGGTTTACCCAAGTCCGAAACAAAGAGTGTTATCATGGTGGTAGTTGACATACTTACCAAGTATGCACACTTTTGTGCATTATCTCATCCATTTAAAGCGAGTACAGTTTATACTGCATTTATGGAAACAATTCAAAAGCTACATGGAAACCCAAAGATTGTTGTAAGTGATAGAGATCCCATTTTCACTGGAATTTTTTGGACAAAATTATTTTCTTGTCTTGGTACTCAGTTAGCTCATAGCTCATCTTAGCATCCTCAATCTGATGGGTAAACTGAGATAGTAAAAAAATGTTTGGAAGGATATATTCGTTGCATTGTATCTGATAAACATACACAATGGGTCAAATGGTTGCCTTTGGTTGAATGGTGGTATAACACTTCCTTCCATACTACAACAAAAAAGACCCCATTTGTGGCACTTTATGGATATCATCCACCATCCATCACATCATATTTAACAAAAAATTCTAAGGTTTAGGTAGTGGAAGATCACATCGAGCATCAACAACAAGTTCTCCAAATCTTAAAGGATAAGCTCACCTCAGTGCAAAATATATATATAAATTTAAATGTTTTTTTTTTTTTATAATGTTTTTAATCTTAAGTTTAGTTTTTTTGTTTTTAAAAAAAAAATCTAATTTGTCTTTAATTTTCATTTTTTTGTTTTTTTGTTTATTTTTACTTCATTTTATGGTTTACAAGATAATTTTTTTTTTTTACATTTTTATTTTAAATATGTTTTGCTTATTATTTATTTCTTTATATATTTTTTTAGTTTTTTAATTCTTATCTTTTATACGTTAATTTTGTTTTTTTTAACATTTTTATAATTGATTTTTTTTGGGGTTAATTTTTAAGTTATTTTTTATATGTTTGATTTTTTTGGGTCCTTTTTTTATATATTTGATTTTTTTTTCTTTTTGTTCCTTTTTTTCAATTTTATGTTTTGGTTTTAATATATATTTTAATTTACATTTTGTTATTTTGTTTTTAGTTTTTTTTGTTTTGTTTTGTGTTTTGTGCTTTTTTTTTTTTTCATTATTCTTTTGAAATTTTAATGTTTTTTCAGAGTCATGATAAAATCTTTTACACCATTATTTCGAAATTTTGAAAATTTCCCCTTGAAAACCAAAAGTGTTATTCCAACATCAACACTTTTCATTTTGAGGGTGTTTTTTGCACAAAATTTACCATTTTCGTTTTTAGCACTAATTTTCATTTTTTTTTGAGTTTTTTTGGCTAGAGTTCCTGTTTCAAAGTTTACATTGTTTTATGTGAAGAGCAAAGAGTTATATTAACAAATTCAACTAAAGGTTTAATCTACTGGGAGTGATATTTGCATTTTATCTAGAACTTGGAGGGTTAGTAAATGTTATTGGTTTTCATTAGTGATATTTTCATTTTATCTGGAACTTGGGTTACACGATCATCCTCAAAACGTTATTGCCAAATTAATGATGTTTGTGGAACTTGGGTTACAAGATCATCCTCAAAAAGCTATTGCCAAAATTGTGGTGTTTGTGACTATTTTCAATTGCTAAGGGTTATCAAACTTTATTGGTGACATGGGAGAGATGACACGAAGTTTGGAATAAGAGACACAATTTTTTGTCTTAACAAAATATTTTTTTCAATAATAATATTTATACTTTATTTATTTCTAAATTTAAACATTATAATTTTCATACTTAATGCTAAACTAATAGTAGTCAATAGGAAAATCAATTGCTAGAGTCTTACTTCAACAAGGATTAATAATATAATTTTATACCTACCATTTTCTTTTATAAGTTGAGGTCTTTTATTAACTAAAAAAGTTAAATTTTGCAATGTATATCTCCAAAATTCTACTAGCGTCACTCTGAATTTGTTGGATGGAAACTATGGACCCATATACTTAGACAACATACCAAACACATAAGAGAATCAAATATTTACTCGCTAAAAGTGCCAAAATACATGCAAATTTAGAAAAATTCCCACGATCATCCTTAATCAGCAACATTAACTAGAGCAGGGTTGTCTATACTTGCCCCTGGAGACGGGGGTGGTTTGTAATCACAATGAACATGTCCCTCCATATGAGTCAACCTTTCCACAAGCCAATCTCTTGAATTGGTTTCAACCTGTCTCTAGGCTTGCCTTAGTGAATTGCATAAATCTAGAGGTAAACTAGCCCTGCTCTCGGGAGTTGCATAGGCTAAGCTGAAAGGTAGTCTTCAGCTCCAAAATTTCATAGAGCTAGCTGACAGCCAACCTTTAGCTGGGAAACTGCATAGAGCATGAGAGGCAGCCCAGAGCCACTCAACCCAGAAATTACGCAGAAGTCTTCTTCTCAAAAACTGCTCGGTGCATGAACTAGAGAGTTGCCTAGTTCTTCCTAAAATTGTGAAATATTTTCTGAGCAATGCATGGAAATCTCGCCCCCCAGAAAGGAAATAAAGTTAAAGGGAAACAACATCTTTAGGAAGTAGGGATCTATTATTAGTTTCCCGAAGGTGACACATTACTATATTTAGAAGTTTCTGCCAAGTGTTGTTGTTGTCTGTGATCTCAAATGTGTGCGCCACAAATTCCATTTTTTCTCAAATCTATGTAACGAACACACCTAGAGATCATTTGTACATTCTATCATCAATCTCTAGCATTCCTGAGGAGACCAAGGAACCTTCAGAGGATTGTCATCACTTTTCGGGGTGAGTTTTTCTTTTATCGCCTTATGCCTATTTTCCTGTTGTTTTTTCTTGTTCAACTTGTGAGAGTATTGTTTTTTTTATTTCCATGAACGACTGTTGGTGTTTCAACTTGTTTTAGCTTGTAGAAGTGTATTCTCAAGTTATAGATTGCATTCCTCAAGTGTCACATGAGTCTTCTCATTTTTTCACCAATGGTCACCATTGTCGCGACTCTCTTCACATGCTTCATTTCCCTTCATTTAAATCAATTGTTGCACTTGTTTCACATGAATACATATACACTTAGTCATATCTGCAATCATCCTTACATCATCCTTCAGATCGGCTTGTTTGCACACTCCCCATGGGTAGATCTAGGCTCTCCTTGCTCGGATCTCACATTTCACTGCATGCATTGTGCAATCGGGGAGCTCAAGGATTTCCCCTTGGCTTTTGGAATTTTGTAGAGGTTATCTTGGCATGGCTCCAACTGTGCAATTCTAGGAGCCAGTCTCCTAGCTTGGCCACTGAGACTATGCAATGCGCAGTCTCTCCCAGGCCCTGACCTAGACTGATCTGCACATTACGTTGTTCCGGTCATCAAGATTCCAAACTGACTATTAGGAATTCATAGTGTGCAGTTCCCAAAGTCAGCCAGTCACCCCTATTAGTCAAAATTGTGCAATCCCTCTCATCATATGCCCTGGTTGCTGCTTGATCATGCTGTGAATTTAAATTTGCAAGAGCTAATGTTTGCTTGCCATGAGTGTCCTTTTTGTCCCACGAGTACTACACTTGTGAAGAACTTCTCTCCAGCAGTCATTGTACAATGGCACTAGAGAGAGCCACTTCAAGAATGACCACTGAAAGTAGTACTAGGGAAGTAGTTGAGCAAGCATCGGTTTACTTCCCAACATATGCGAATACCCAACTGTGTACAGAAAATGAGTCAACACTAACATGGCAGTAAGAACAATAGTAGTGGCAGAAGACAACAATCCAGTATAGGATCAGAGAAAGAGGAAATTGATGACATAATAAAGGGATAACAAAGCTGCAAAGTGAAAGCGGATTCAATATTCATCCAAGGATCTTTGACAACATAAACAAAAGGAAGTAGAGGATACAAATAGTAGAACAAAGGAAAAGAGAAAAGAAGAGCTTGCAGAACTGAGATCACAGCAAGTAGAACAAGAACCCCAGGAAGAATGGGAGACGAAGTGGAAAGAACATGAAGAGAATCAGAAGCAGGAAGAAGAACAAAGGCAAGGTGCAATGACAAAGCAAAAAACACCAAGACAGGTTGATGAGCTAGAACAACCAGCAACTAAGGAAGAGGGTCAAAAGGTGTAGGTTCACTCACCGATTCTAAACACAAGAACCAAGTCTGTCTAGAGGTTGACAAGTACATGGAGTAGCTAAGGTGAGAGGCCACCAACAATGACTTGTATTTGAGCATAGAAAACATGTAGAGGTACATTGGTGGTCCTACCATAGTCAAGACCATGTTGCACATGCTTCAGCGTGAGCTGGACAAGGGTTCCAAGACCACATACCCACAAACTTTGGAGGCAAGAGTCTACTATTAGAAAGACACCATCAAGAAGTTTGGGGACACCATAGCACAATATCAAGCTTGGTATCAGTATGTCACTGAGAAACATCAAGTGGAGGTTGCCGAGTTAGACATTCCCCAAACTTCTGAGTCATAGTTTTTGGTCTTGTTAGGCTGTATGTAGCCTATTTTGTCTCACATGGGTACATGTGGAAAATGTGTATTATTTGTAAATATGTTGTAAGTGAAATTCCAAGCGTCACTAGTGGAATGTAAACAATCATTATGTAATGTAATAAGCTTTTGTAAAGAAGTTGAAGAGTCAATAGGGTAGTCAAAGAGTCACAAAAGTGAATGTGGAGGCCCACCCCAACCTTTTTTATAAATAAAACCTCATAAATCATAGAACAAGATTTTTGGAGTCACACTTTTGGCTAGGCATAGGCTTAGAGAAGGCTTGGGATTATTTTGACGAGCCTTGGATTCTCCAAAGCATAGAGCTAGTATACTTATTTAGAGGAGCAAGTGTTCTTCACTCTAATGTTCCACTCTTGGGGCTAGTGGTTGTCAATGGTGTATGTAGGGATGGAACTTTCACTTATAATAATAATAACATAGCCAACACGCTTTCATGCATATGTTGTTATTGTAGTTGGACTATTCTGGCTGCTTTAGACATGTATGTTGTTTAACTTATGCATTTTCTTATGAACTACTTTGTATGCAAGTGTATGAATGTTGTTGAATGTGTTTCATTAGATTAACCCGTCACTTTGGTTTATGGACTATTCTGAATTCCATCTTGTGATGTCATTCCGCTCATGTATTCCTTTCAAGTTACATACTATTACAAGCTTCTAAGGGGAACACTTCCTTTCCCCCTCTGCATGTTAGAACCGCCATGCATCTCACTTGACTCGTTGAAAGGTCGCACACTTGCTTCTAACCAAAGTGATCATACTTATCTCTATGTGCTATCATGGTCAAGGCACTACATTACCACCCACTGCTAGGACTCCTACTCCAAATGGTCTGAGGTCTAGTTGGGACTTATTACTGGGGAGATCCCCTTGAATGTTGGTAGGTCCAGCGCCGCCAACATTTTTGGAGCTAGAAGGAGGGTCAAATGACAAGCTGAGCCCTTGAAGTCTATTTTGAATTTCTGCAGATCATTCATGACTTATATCACAATCTCGATCCCAACATGTTTTTCTCACGCTACTGATTTTGATGCGTCGGTGGATGTTATAGATTACTTGTCACAACTTAAATATGATGGTGAAAGCAAAACATCCTTATTAATTCACAGAGTTTCCTTTTTGGATTTCTATGACATGAATGAAGTCCCCTCGAATGACATTTCCTGTGGGTTGTTCACTTACACATTCGAAGGGTGCATCAAGCAATGGTGTCACACGTTGTTTGTGGCCTATATATAGTATTTCAACCACATGTTCAGAGAGTTAGGCCGTGATTTCTTATTTTATGATCGTAAAGAACTTAATTGAAAACTTTTAAAATTATGAAAAGCATATGACAAATCTATTTCGCACTTTTATGATCGTTTCCGTGATTACTGTTTTGAATTTCCATAAGATGAGATTGACTTGAAATTTCTAACTAAAATATTTCAATATCTTGTTCACACCTCGTAAAATACAAATGAGTTAGAATATTTCAAACTGCTCCCAGCATATCTCGGTGTTAGAGCTTCTAAATCTAAGATGGATAAGGTTACTTTCCCAAGTGACCCTATGTTCCCTTCTCGTCAAACAACTCTAGCTCCATAGGAAGAGGTGGGAGAAGTTGTGAACTTACCAATTGAATTGTCACCTTCTCCTCCCACCCCACCTACTCTGGATTTCTTTGTAGATTTGGATTGCAAGCCTGATGTTTGTCACGTGGTCTCATCTACTCAATCTCCATCCACTAGTTGCTCTGGTCATCCAGATTTTGGTGTGCTATTTTCATCCATTCCGAATTCCACATATGATGTTCAATAAGATCAAGTTATGGACTGAGTTGGTGTGTGCTATCATTCTTGATGAGTATGTGTGGGAATCTCAACAAGAATTTGCAGTGAAGGAAGACCTTCTTCTATCTACACCTTGCTTGCTTTATCCTTACATCTTTCGTGATTCTTCCATTTCTTATTCATCTTATGAAAATCCATCTTCAAATATTTCTAATTTTGACCATTCACAAAATGCATAAGATGTTAGTCTGTCATTTGATTGTGGAGAGGACAAATATTTCTTCTCGAATCCACTCGATCTCTCTTCTTTCATCTCTTGAAACACAGAGGGCAATTTTTTTTTTCATCAAACCCTCTCTATGATTCGTCAGATCACGAGGATATTGATGTCCATATTGAATTTTTTGATTGGGGTTGTCATGATCTTTTCACTCATTCACTTGAGCACGATTTTGATTCACCTACTATTGATATTTCTAAGCTATCTGTATTTGATGATCTATCTTCTAATGAAGTGGAAACTCCTCAATATTTTGAGGCACTTCAGCTTGAGATAATGGTTATGTCAATTTATCGTAGCCTTGAGGTCAGTTTCACTTCCAATAAAAGATTTGTTGAGCCTCCCCAAGCTCCTCATCACTCTCTTATTCATATTGAAAATCAATCTAGTTTACAGTTTTTCATCCTCCACCAGAATCACACGACCCTATTGCTCATGCATTAGACGACTCATATGTCGCAATCACTGTTGCAAAACAAAAATTTTCTTCTTTCTTCATGTTTGCTCATCTGCCAAGTTCGAAGGAGTGTACATGCTTTTCATCCACACAAAATGTGAGACAACACCATGATACATCTGCAAAGTGCCTTTCATGTGCTTTCCATATTTTCTTTTTTGTAGACGCATTCAAACTTCGAAAATTTTTGTTTTAATTTCTTTACATTTATTGTTTGCTGGTATGCTTCAATATCTTTCTTGTTAGTCATGCCATCACCTAGATGGGTTAACTAATGTGCTGGTGGCTACATTGGAAATATCACTTCACGTGAGTTGGCCCATGCTCTGCTTAGCTTAGGAGTAGGAGTAATGTTTTCTTTCTTGTTTGTATTTTCTTACATGGTTTTGTTTTTGGTTGACTTCATTCATTTTCCTATTTTTTTATTTATCCACATGTAGGATTAGTTTTTGCATGAAACCGTGCTTAGATTCTGTCAGACCTGAAGGTAACTCCTCGAAAACAATTTATTGATATTCATTCAGGTTGGTCTTTATTATATGCATGAGGGAGAGACTGTTCATTTCATCTCCTGGTGACTATTCATATTTTCTATTATTTATTTACATCAATTTTAGTTATTCACCCAATCCTGATGATTAGGTGTCAACATTCCCCTCCTTAATCTGAAGGGATGTTGGTGATTCCAAGCATTGTTCTGGATCTTTCAAGCTTTTCTCTTCCAAGCGCTTTGGTGAAGATGTTTGCAATTTTCTCATTAGTGGAACAATGGTGGAGATGGGTTGTTTTGGCCTGAACATGATGTCGAATCAAATGATATTTAGTATTGATGTGCTTCGTTCGATCATGGAACTTTGGGTTCTTGGCCAACTTTATTGCTGAGGTATTGTCAATCATGAGTGGAGTCGATTGTACTTGTTTTACCTGCAAATCTTCAAGAATTTTCCTGAGCCACACAATTTCTTTTGTTGCCTCAATTGCTGCCAAATATTCTGCCTCTATTGTGGAATCTGCTGGAACTGATTGTTTGTGTGATCTCCAAGAGACAGCTTCTGATCCAAGAATCATAGCATAACCTGAAGTAGATACCCCAGTTTCTTTGTCTCCATCGAATTCTGAATCAGAGTATCCAATCAAGCTGAAGTCGTCCACCTGTGTATACTTGATTCCAAAGTCTTGAGTTCCCTTCAAGTACCTTAGAACTCTTTTTGCAGCAGACCAATGTCCCTCACAAGGATTTTTCATAAACCTAGATAGGATTCCAACAACAAATGAAATGTCTGGTCTGGTAGTAGTTAGGTGGTAGTTGAGACTTCCTACAAGCTATCTATACTTTGTTACATCCTCAAATTCTTTTCCTTCAATGGATGTGAGCTTGAAGTTTTGTTCCATTGGAGTAGTAAGAGGATTGCAATCTGTCATGCCAAACATGTTCAACAGATCTCCAGTGTACTTCTTTTGAGAAAGAAATTTGGACATCGGATGTTGAGTTACTTCACTACCAAGATAGTAATGAACATAGCCCAAATCAGTCATTTCAAAACCTTTCTACAATTCCTTCTTTATGGATACAATGTAGCTTTCATTGTTCCCTATCATCAAAAGATCATCTACATATACCACAAGATATACAACTGTTTTGCCAACCTTCTTGACAAACAAAGTTTCATCATCGAGATCATAATGTTTGAAATTGAGTTTCAGAAGATGCTCAGTTAGTTTTTCATACCAGGCTCACGGTGCTTGTTTGAGGCCATACAAGGATTTCACAAGTTTGCATACTTTATGTTCATGTCCTTTCACAACAAATCCTTCAGGCTGGGTCATAAAAACATTCTCTTTTAGATATCCATTCAAGAAAGCAATTTTTACATCCATTTGATGGACTTTCCAACCGTTCTGAGCTACTAAGGCAAAGAGTGTCAGGATGGTAGCCCATTTTGTTGTGGGGGAAAAAGTGTCCTCATAATCGATCCCTTCCTTCTGTGCAAAACCTTTTGCCACAAGCCTGGATTTGTGCTTTTCAAGTGAGCCATTAGCTTTATACTTGTTCTTGTAGACCCACTTGCAGCCAATTGGTCTAGTTCCTAATGGAGGATCAACTAGATTCCAAGTGCCATTATTTATCAGGGCATCATACTCCTTTTGCATCGCTTCTTTCCATTCATCATGAGAAGCAGCTTCTTTGAAGGAAGTTGGTTCGAAATCTGTAGACAAATTCAATTCACAATCATAAGAAACATCCATATCAACAGGTGAATCAGAGTCATCTACATCACCTCCATTTTGCCGGTTTGAATTTCTAGTTCTTGTCTTTCCAACCTCATCAAGATGAACACTTTCAAGTGTCTTTGCCAGCCACTTTTGGGGACCTTTCTCAGATGGTCCAGGCTGCTCCGTTGATTGAGTTGGGATTGAATCAAGATTGAGTCTCCCAATTCTATCAATCACATCACTTAAAGTATCATCCGTTGTTGGAGTTTCATGCGGGGGAGAGAGTGCTTCAGAAGAAGATTCCACAGGTTGATCTAGTATAGGAATCCCCCCTTTAAGATGTGGAATCTGATTATCAAATTCTTGAAATGATTTTTTATTTGAGAATCTGTCCAAGTGATCAAGTTGCTGCTCAACAACATTGTCAATTTTGGATGATTCAAGAAAGATTACATCTCTAGATACAACAAACTTTTTATTGACTTCATCATAGAGACGGTATGCTTTGGAGGTGTTTGAATACCCTAGGAAGATACACTTACGACTTCTTGCACCAAGTTTGTTTCTATGTACCTTTGGTATCAAGGCATAATAGGTGGAACCAAAGACCCTGAGATGCTTTACCGAAGGAATGTGCCCATACCACATTTCATAGGGAGTCTTGTTTCTGATAGCATTAGATGGACATCTATTCTTTATATATATAGCACATAGAACTGCATCAGCCCAAAACATAAATTTTACATTTTGAAAAACATCATGGGGCAGACCATATTTAAGATTGTCCTATTCATTCTTTCAGCTACACCGTTCTATTGGGGATTATAAGGCACAATTATTTGATGTTTGATCCCATGTTGGCAAAGATAGTTTTCAAATTCATTTGAAGTGTATTATTTTCCATTATCAATGCGAATAGAACCAATATGAGATTGTGCATCATTTTCAATCCATTTATGAAAGTTCTTGAATGTTTGAAAAGCATCAGGTTTGTTCTTCAATAAATAAACCTAACACATTCTGGTGTAGTCCTTAATAAATGTCATCATATATTTGTTTCCATTTGTAGAAGGAATAGGCATTGGATCACATAAATCTGAATGAATGAGTTCAAGTTTTCTATATGCTCTTGAATGTGAATCATGAAAAGACTGTTTGCTATGCTTTCCTAGAATGCAAGAATCACATTGCTTAAGTTTCCTAGGAATTGTAGGGAAACCAGTAACACCATTTTTCTTCAACAAGCGGAGGCTATCATAGTTCAAATGTCCAAATCTAGCATGCCATAATAAACTTGATGGAAGTGTACCTTATTCATAATGAGAGTTGTATGAGAAATGTTGTGCATGAGCAGAGGTACCCTGCAGCTTGAGAAGCCTTTCTTCTTCTATCCCCCTCATGACAAGTGAGTGGTCAGATGCTTTCTCACCTCAAGATTTCCATCAAACATATGAATGGAGTGACCTTGCTGGTGGATGTGGACCAAGGACAACAAGTTTCTCTTCAGCTGTGGGAGATATAGAACATGATGCAGAAGAAATTCTGGAAGACTAGGCAATTTAAGCCTGATTGTGCCAAGCCCTGATGGCTTGAGTTTTTATTGGTCTGTAAAGTATACTGCTCCATCAACATTGTTAGTAAATTCTTAAAAAAAATCTTTTCTATGAGTCATGTGGCAAGTTTCTCCTGAATCAAGCAACCAATCATTTTTCCAAGAAGCAAGTGAAGCATTAAATAAATCTTCATTTACCCCAATATTACATTGTGCCACAACATAATGAGCGGATTCAGGTGCTTTACCTTTGTTTGTGTCATTAGTTTTACCTTTGGGTTGGTTTCTTTACTGCTCAATTTTGTCCCAAGGTAACTTGCATGTGGAAGCATCATGTGATCCATTTCTTTTGCAGCCTATGAAGTGCAAATCTGACTTTTCTCCTTGAGAGTATCTGCACCCCCCCCCCCCCCCCCCCAACCTCTGAAATATCTTTCTCTTCCTCTTCGACCATCTCTTCCTCTTGAAGAATCTTGGGCAAGATTATTTTCTTTATGAGCAAGGCACACAACCTCTTCAGAAGAAGATATGATTGAATGCATTGTAAAATCTGAGTGCTGTAAAAATACTTCTGCTGGCAAAAAAAATGTGCTTTTGTGGAGAAAAAAAAACTTTTGCTGCTAAAAAATTGATTTTGATATATGATATATGGAGACAGAGGTATTATGTGATATTGTATCCCCTAGAACACATGCCATTGACCATTGAACGCTTCAACGTATGTGCTGTTAATGGATTTCAAACGTTAATCGACCAATTGCAGTGAAAATTGGAAGGATTTTTTTAGTGGATGCAACAAAATTGCTGCAACAGCTTCACAATAGGCATACATGGTCCATTGTTCAACCAACCCAACAAAAATGACCAATGCACTAGGATTTCAACACATTCTTCAAGACTATTCAACACTGCTTCAATGCATTACTTAGAACAACAATCGACTTTCAAAGAAATAACACACAATTTCCAGATTTTACAGGAGAAGTTTCATCACACAAAGATGATTACGAGCCAACACACGTAGAACTCAAAATGAGGACAATAGTAGGAAAATACCAGTCCTTCACTAAGGAATAGTCCTTCTTCCTGCTGCGGCACTCTAATTTCTAAAATGCATAGGAGGGGTGTTCTCCTTGGTGTTGCCTTCCAGAATGTCGATGACATATGACTCCAGGACCATTGTCCAGGTGTGGGCAGACTCTGTGAACTCGTTCAACGTGGTCACTGAGTTATAGTTGCATAGTCGGTGCTTGCCTCCGAGAACGTGGAAGTTGATGGCGTGGTTTGCCAAGTCCAACTTCTCTAGGTGCTCTGTGCAGCAGCTTTTAGAGCACAACTTTGATCAGAAACACTTTCAACAATATTCACTGTATGATGGGGGAGAAGATTATACTGGGCAAGTATGTGAAACATGCCAGGATAGGCGAAGGATCATATGGCAAGGTTTACAAATGCACAGTGAGGGAAATAGGGGAGGTTTTAGCTCTCAAGAAAACCTATTCTGGCCAACAGCTTTTGGCTCTCTCCCTTTACGGAATATGTGGGACGAGATGGAGCTATTCTTTCTCAGTGCTATGGGGATGTGGAGGATACGTTCTGTGGAGATGGGCATTTTTTTTCTTCCAATGACTAATTCACAATGTTTACAGAGATCGTCTAAGGCAGAGGTGGTAGTTGCTGCGACGGGAGTCTCGATTTCATCGACAAGCAGTGAATGAAACCATTTTAGAATTATGAGTCGGCTGTATTCTAGGATGGGAGGTAACGTCAGAGCTTCCAGGTAGAATTAGTAGAATAATATTGAGAAATATGTCAGTTTGCATAGGCAGAATAGGGAGTTGCAAAGCAGAGGGAAGCCAAAATGGCACTGGCTCTGATACCATGTCAGACCAGGAGGTAACTCCTCAAAAACAATTCATTGATATTCATACAGGTTGGTCTTTATTATATCCATGAGGGAGAGACTGTTCATTTCATCTCCCGGTGACTATTCATATTTTCTATTATTTATTTACATCAATTTCAGTTATTCACCCAATCCTGATGACTAGGTGTCAACAGATTCTTGAGATAAGAAGGGTGAAATACAAGAGGACTTGTACAACTATCAACACTTAGTTATCTATCTATTCCCTCTCTCTATTAAGATCTTTCATTTCTTCTAGTCAATGATACCCTGATGGAAAATATGTTCCTTTCAGAGTAAGTCTTGGTGAAATCACAATGCTTGCACTTTTAACTAGTATCGCCTACTCTAATCAGTTTTATATATTTGGTTAACCCTTGTCAACTCATTCAAGTAGAATAAGATGTGTGGGGGGGGAACCTTAACAAGTATGTCAGAGGCATATGTAAACATCCTTCTCTCAAGGGACAACCTCTTCTACTCTCAATAAGTTGGGATCCCTCTTCCACCTCATGAAATAAATAAGTGCCTATGCACAGTTATTCGAAAAATGAAAAATGAAATGGAAAAAATAAAATAAAGGAAAAAGAAGAGAAAGGATTCCTACACAGAGAGGTGAAGCAAGTAACTCCACTGGGGAACTGTCTAGGCTCGCTGGTAGTAGAGAAATGCTTGTGTTCCTGAAGTGATTTTGATGGGGTACTATCCTAGCCTGCTAGCAATTGAGCAACAAGAGATATGAAACTAAAACTCTCATAGTGTTAATTTTTGGTATGTTCTATGCTTAAGAGAAATTTACATCATTTTTTCTTGTCAGCCCAATATCAATATCCATATTAGCAATCACATCTGCATGATAGTAAAATGCAGATAGAACATAAACATAAATAGTAGAAGACAAGCCAAGACAAGAGGATACAAGATGTGGCACCAGCTAGGGACAATACCTTATGTGGGGAAACCCTTGATCAAATTTTCTTTAGTCTTCAATAGTTCAACAGAGAGAGAGAAAGAGATAGAGTACAATGATTTGAATTCAATACTTGACTTGTGAAAATAGGATATCTGACATAAAAATATTCACCATGAAAGTATCACAATGAAGTTGCAATTATGGCACCAAGGATTGCAGTTCTGAATACTGGTGAGGGCATACTTATCAATCCTCATTATTTAACTGATTTCTAGAGCTATGGTTCTCCAAGGTGATTACACCACCATGCTACTCCTTGCTAGCTGACTGATCCTCAATACAGTACTTCTAGCCCTTAACAATGGCTCTCCCACCTCTCATTACAATGGCATCATACAACCCTTAGAACAGGCCCGAGCAGCTTTTCTAGAGGATTCTTCCATCCTCTATGAGCCCTTAAACAACTCCCTCTATCCTCTTCCTTCTTGCAAGATACACAACCTTCTCTCAGCCTTTTAATCTTTTTGGAATAGCTTTATAACAACCCCATTTCACCCATGCTACACAACTCTTCTTGCTGTGACCCTAGGCTTCAAATTTTGGTTTTTCTCCCTCTACGAACATCACTTAAAACAATCTCTTTTTCACATGCTGTACCTATAGCAAAACATGTTGCTTATAAGGCTTCTCTCTTACTATCTTATGGCTCCTTCTTGCAGTGGATAGGGTCTCCCTCTGATTACGGCTAGGGCCTTTCTATCTGCGTCTTTAGGCCTTCGTTGAATGCAGCTTAGCATTTCCTTGATTGCGGGTTAGTGCTCCTCTTAATAGCGAGTGGGAGCCTTCTTCTTGATAATGTATTGGAGCCTCCTTTGACTGCGCATAGAAGCCTCCCTTTGACTACGATAGATGTAGAGAGGAGCCTCTTTGAACAACGGATTAGGGATTGTTCTTCATTGTTGTTTAGGCCTCCTTTTGTTGTGGATTAGGCCTGCAGCTAGGGAAATAGGGCATGTTCAAGACTGTGACTATGGCTTCTTTATGATTGCAGCTAGGGTATGGCTAGATCTCCTTCCTTTAGAACTATGGCTAGGGCTTCTCCCTTAGTTTCCTCTTCTCCTGTGGCTAGGTCTCCTTCCTTTAGTACTATGACTAGGGATTCTCCTTAATCACCTCTTCACCTATGGCTTGGCCTTCTTCCTTTAGGTCTCCGGCTACGGCTCACCCTCTAGACCACTCTTTCCACCAAATGCAAACAAGTGGAGAGAGATCACAAGAGATGTGTGTCACAAATGACTAAAGGACACCTCTATTTCTAATGCAACGTTGAGGTTCAGCTGGGGTTATTTGCTTGTTGGTTGAACTTGACAAATTGTCAAATAACAAAAATAAATTTATATCTCCATAAATACATGTTAGAACCGGATGATCTTTAGATCAATCCTACACCTCTCGGAGAGAGGAATCCAAGAAAAATATCACTTGCCATATATAATATGATCCACCTGGAGTTTGGCCCTAGTTTCCAATTTTAACACTCCCTCTCAACTAGGGAGAACTCCATCTGCCCGTCTATTATAGATCCATTTGGGCACATCAATCCCATAATCTAGATTAGTGTTTTAGGGCTCATCAATCCCTAATTTTAGTTTCTACATGCCCTAAACAAGTCACCCCTTTGAATGACTCCTTCCTGGACAGTTTCATGACTTGAAGACATCCAGAAATGGCCTCTAGAGGGACCAGCGCAGATAGGCCCATGTAAGGGTGTGCTGTAGAGAAGTTAAGTCCATGCCAGGGTACTTTGAAAAGCACTTAGGCTTCCTTTCACCTGTGATGGGTGAGTTTGAGTGAAATTCACATAGGGTTTGGGGAATATTCTTATCTTTTGGAGTCATCTACTAGTTTCCCTCACTTATCAACTCCTATGAGCTCGAAAATGAATGAGGAATGAGTTAATATGCATCCTATCCTCTCATCCCTTCCTCCATGGAACTAATTTTAAGTATGGAAGGCCATTCAATGCCACCATTTATGACAAAACCTCCTTCATCTCCCTATAAATGGACCACTCATCTAAGTGATCAGGGGCTGGATTATGTTGAATTGTAAGGAGATAATGTTGCTATGAGAATTGGATTTGAAGAAAGTATTGTAATGCGACAAGTTTTTTATGCTTTTGATGTGATGTGGATGGGATCCAAGCTGGAGGAATGACTTTGAATCAGACACAATGGTTGTAATTCCTTCTTCTATTCAATAAAGTATTTGAACATTTCTCCCATATGTTTGTATTTTCTTATAATGCTTATTGTGTGAAATGTATCTGATTCCATTCACTTATATTCAATAGATCTTTTGCTTTGATCAATTATTTGCTTTTTGTTTGTGTTTACAGGTACTTCTCATGCTTATTAAGTAAGGGAAGGAGCGACAAGATCGATACAAAGGAGACGAGAGGAAAGTAGAACTAGAAGTAGGTCTTCTCATCTTCTCATCTTATCTATTCTTATAGGAAAAGGGTAAAATACTTTAAATTGTTGTTCTAGATATGGATACTTATTTAAGGAATTAGTATTTATCCGTAGATACCAAATTCTCCAAAACAAATTAGTGACTCTGCTGGGGAAGATCATCCTTCCTAGTAGATTATCAACCTCCTAGGATGCTCTAGCAGACCTTACTTCCTTTCACTGATTGTATTTGAGCCTTGTTGAAGTGTTATTTGGTCAAAAATTGAGGTCAGATGACTCTTGAGTGGCCTCTCAGGAATTAGCATAGGCTTTGTCAAGGGACAGTGCTCTGTAGAGCACCCTTGAGCGAGATACAATGCTCTGCAGTGCAGTTAGGCCCTCTTTGACCTCGCTGATCCACCTTAGGGAAAATTTTCACCTTTTGATTGGGTCTTTTCTCCAAATTTCCTTTTGTTTATGCTTGCTGAAACATCAATGATTGTAATATGTCTCTGAAATCAAATTGTATTTCCTCTTTCTAGCCCTAGTTTGACTTGATTGATTAATGTTTCTTAAATGATTTCTTTGTCATTATCGATTCATCATCAAAGTTAGATTATAGTCGATTAATCTTTGTTCGAAAGAAAGTGTCGTAAAATTCTTCTTTTCCTTTGAAACTAAACTGTCGTAAATTCTTCGTTCTTATAAAAAGATTGATTGATTGTATGTGCATTAGTTTCCTTTTTTTTTCATCATAACATTAAGGGATTCAAAAAGAAAAACTTGCATCATTCATATTGTAGTTTGTGAATGCTTGAAAGGAATAGCTAGGGAAATTGCATTAGATATGCTCTTTGCTCTTTGTCAAAGATCTAATTGTTCTATCCTACTAGCTAAGGTTTTCATTGTTCAATTGAATGAAAATATTACTTATCATATTAGTTGTATTTTAGGAATTGCAAACATACATCATGTGGTGAACCTTGACAAGCAAATTCTAAAGAAGATCAACTTAAAATTTATCTAAATTTACCTGATGGAGCATTGTCACCTAATGAAAAAAATTTAGAGGTTCTAGGCTAGAGATGTGTTCCGATGTCGTAAAATAAAGCAGTTGTCGCTAACTTGTTTGTAATACATCCCGAGTGTGATACCTCATTCCACGTATGTGAGTATATTGTAGCTTGTCCACATACCTTCGGGTATATAGGGAGGTGTTACACTACGTAAAGTTTATGGGAATGCTCTCACTGTGTGGTTTTGAATTAGACAACGCTTATATGGATTAGGCCTCCACGTACTTTTGGGTATATATGGGAGTGAAAAACTAGGTTTCTATCCATCCTTAGGTAACCGAGTCAGTCGCCTTGTACACTGTAATACACCAAACACAGCATTCGGGGAGATTGCTTTCTCGTACTTCTCGATTCGCCAGGAGGCATTCTGTAGTTCACAGATGCTTGGTAAACCTTTTGCCTATATTATCCTTCTTTTGTTTTGTTATGTTACTTTGATTAAAATAAAATTAATTGACCACAGATAGCATCCTCCACGCTCACTCCTTAGTTGATCTTAGGTTGAAACATATGGCGACAAATCCGGAGTCCACCATCAAGGAATTCCCTTTGATGGGAATCTTAGTCCTTTTCCTCCTTTCGGAAATATTGGTGCTCCTTATATGGCTACATTTTCCCTTCCAGGATTTACCATTGGCTTACCAGTATGGTTGTTTTCAACCTCCTTGGTTCAAAATGTCATGATTTCTCCGCAATTGAGTACTCCTCCAACTGGACAAAATCAACCTCCAGTTGATCCTAAAGTTGACCCTCTGCCTTCTTCCTCGGTTGTTTCTTCCTCCCCTTCTCCCTCTTCGCCTGGTGAAAGTATTGGTACTAGGTGACTAAGAAGAAGAAGAAAGGGAGAAGAAGAAGAAGAAGAAAATTTAGCAGAAGGGCAACCAAGCAATCATTGCTTTGAATGCAACATCTGATAAGAAATCGTCCATCAAGCCCCACAAAGTTCGATATCCATGCAAACTTTGTGCAGGAGACCATATTCTTCAAAATTGTTCTAATATTCCTCAGATCTTAGAAGAATGGCCTTCTCTTTCACATCATCTTATGTCATCAACTTCTAGAGATCATGCTAGTGACACACCCTCAACTAGTGGTAGTAAAGTTCATGGAAAGAAGGGTAAAGTTAAGTTTCCCTATAGGTTATGTGAAGGGAATCACCCCATTTATCTTTGTCCCTATCTGGATGAAGCCAAAAATGTGTTGGATAACCGTCCTGCTTCACCGAAGTGACTTCCATCTAGTTACAGGAAACTATCCCTTAATCCTTCACTAGTTGATAAAGTGACTGACCTAAATCAACCGTCAGTCAAACCCACTCTCTCTGAATGTGAATCCCATGAGTCTATACTTGACCCAAATCAATAGGTCAAGGAAATAGTTGACCCAATTTCACCTTCAGTTAATCGAACCTTTCCCATAGATAGTGAGTATGATACCTCTTAGGTTCTTTTTGTTTCTTCAGATTCCAATGAGCTTGGAGGCAACCCTCCTATTCCATCAAGACAGGAGGAAAATCCTCCCATTCCATAAATAAGATGACCCACATGGAGTTTGGTGCTAGTTTCTAATTTTAACAGATAGTCTATATTACTTGTGCATCAGTATACCCCTCATACCCAAGAGAAACAACTTAGTTGACTTGGCTTGGTATGTGTTCTGTCGATAAAGAGAACGATAGGGGATACATCGAAGAATCGATCAATACTTCAAGAAGAGATAGATTCGATTTGCACAAGACAAGGTCCATACAAATATTTGGAGTTCTACCAGTGTGTCACCAATGGTGTAGCGGCTAAAACCAAGTAGATTTTTTTTTCATTTCAATCATTTGCACACAACCACCCTCGGTTTGGTGTCGTGCTTATTTTCGTGATGTATTGTTGGCCTACACATATTTTTGTGCATGCACTTGTGTTATTTTTAATAAAACATCATCATGAAAAATGAATAGAAGTTGTGGTAGAAGTTTATTTCTACTGATGTGTTTATTTAGGTTATCTCACTACATCTGTTGTGAGCTTCTTCAATAAGATGTTGTTGTCTAGATTTTATATGAAAATTTGCAGTACAAAATTAGTTTAAGTAAGATTTATGTAGGCATGGTTTCAATTTATGTTTGCATATATTTGATGATAGTAAGTCATACACTTAAACTCTTTACACACCCTCATATTTCGAAGTATTAATTATTCCACAATAAGTATTATCAAGGTTGTTGAACAATGATTTCAGTTTACTATTTTCATGAAGAGTATTGTCATTGTTCTTTATTCATACGAACCTAGTCTCATCCACATTACTTATACGTGAGTGTTTTCATGTAAATGTAGGTTTTAACCCTGTAAAAAAATTACCTGCATAAGAATTCTAAAAAACATAAAATAAATAATGGCGTGAACATGAAGCACAAAATATATATACACAGAGACTTTCCCCTGGATCCCAAAATCGAGACTACTAGTTTTTTTTTTCATTATGGTCCTTTCAATGTTACAATACATATATATACATGTTGAAGCATTCATAAACCCCAATCCATTAACCCTAGATTATAACATAACCGTAGTTCCCTTGACCGAATCTACCAAATACCATGGGTAGAAAAACATCATGCCAAAAAATGTGTGCAAATACCATGCACAAAACCCAAGGTAGATTCGCCCAAATAATATAAGGTCCAAATAAAATTTCCTGAGGCGCTACCCCAGATCCCATACAAGGGGGCTACTGCTCCCATGAAACCTCCCCCACCCCTTGTGTGCGACTAGTCATGGAAAGAATATAACACGCGCCCAATATTCTCCCACTTGTTGTTTTCTTTTCCACATAGGGGGTCACATGAGAGATTAGTCATTGGTCCAACTCTATAACACCCATTATTTATCTACACAAACAAAACTTCTCAGTGCTTAGATATTTTGTCAATGCATCTGTAGCATTATTCAAAGTGTCCAGCTTTAGCAAGAACACCTTTTTGTTCTCAACCATATCTGTCACAAAGTGATAATAAACATCAATATGCTTTCTATTTGAATGATAAGCAGGGTTCTTTGCCAAGAAAATTGCACTTTTCCTGTCACAGTCTATCCTTACAACTCATCGTACTAACCCCATACTTAAACACAATCTCTGCAACCAAACTGCTTCATTGCTTGCATGAATGGTTTCCATGTATTCTGCCTTTGTAGTTGAAAGTGCCACTAAAAACTCTCTCTTTCTCATCCAACTGACTTGACCTCCAAAAAGGTTAAACAAATACCCACTTGTAGATCTTCTCTTATCCAGATCTCTAGCCTAGTCTTCATCAACAAAGCTATGGATGTACAAAACTCTGTCCAATCTTGGTATTCCTTGATATCACATACCATAATCACTAGTGCCATGCAAATACTTGAAAACCCGCTTCACTATTGTCCAATGCTCCTTCCCTAGTTTTGACATAAACCTGCTCAATACTCCCACTCCATGTGCAATGCCTGATCTAGTACAAACCATTGCATACATCAAAGTACCAACTACACTTGCATATGGAACACGAAACATGTCCTCTTCCTCTTTTTGTGTCTGGGGACATTGTTTAGTAGATAAATTTACACCTACACGAGTAGGAACCTTCATCAGTTTACTATCTTGCATATTAAAATCTATAATATTGTCTCGACATACTTCCTTTTTTCCTAATCTCACTTAATTTACATTCCCAAAATAGAGTTTACAATGCCAAGATCCTTCATGTTGAATTTGGAGGACAATTGGGTCTTCAAATCTTGGATAATTTATTTTTCGTTTCCAATCAACAACATATCATCCACATACATGACCAAATAAATAACACTATCACCAATTAATTTAGAATACACACAGTGATCTACTTTGCTTTTTGTGAAGCCAAGTCCCTGAATATATGTATCAAATTTCTGATACCACATCCTCGGTGACTATTTTAACCCATACCAGTTCTTTCTTACCCTTCACGGCAAAGCCTTCAGGTTTCTTCATGTAAATCTCTTCTTCCAGATCCCCATGAAGAAATGTTGTCTTAACATCCACTATTCTACCTCAAAATCAAAAGCAACAACAACAGATAAAAGTAATCTAATAGAAGCTACCTTGGTAATAGGAGAAAAAATATCACCAAAATCAATTCCTGGCACCTAGGAATAACCTTTTTCTACCAACCAAGCTTTGTATTTCTCCACCTTGCCTCTTGCATTTTTCTTCTTCTTAAATACCCATTTTCTTCCAATGGGTTTCCTTCCAGTTGGCAACTCCACCAGATCCCAGGCCTCATTTTTGTCCAAAGGTCCCATTTAATCAACCATGGCCTCTTTCTAGATTTTTCCATCCTCTAAATCTACTGCCTCCCTGACAGTTCTGGGATCATCATTAGCAACAGATAAAACAAAATTTCAATAGAAAGCAGATGCACTATACCTTTCTCGTTGCCTTCTTTCTCTAAATGATCATCTCATTGCTGGAGTTTTTGGCTCTTCATCTTCTGATTCATGTTTTGATGTAGGGTCTGATTCTTCCTCCTTTAGTTAAAACTCTATCTTCCCAGGTTCCTTTGGCAGGAATTCACATTTAATAACATCTTTCACCTCTCTAAATACCACGTCTCGACTATACACAACCTTCCTTGTTTCTGGGTTCCAAAGCTTATAACCTTTTAAACCATCCTTATACCCAATTAAGATGCACCTTTCAGATTTACTATCATAGGAATCAAGTTCTACATTGCAATTAAAATTAAATATAGAATGGAAATCATTAAAGAACTATGGGAAATTGATCTCCATTTTAGGAATCTAGGGAAAACAATTTGTTCATTTTTTATTATATTAAGAAGGATATAGAAAATGATTAAAACTTCATTGATAATGAATTTCCAACCTTTGTGAATGATATTATCTTACTTAGTGAGTTCCAAAGGACACAACATAGCCTCATAGAGCATAAAAGACTAAATCATATCAAAGCTAGTTGGTCTCCTATATTTAATATGTTAGAGAAGGCTATTGTTGATTGCACAAATGTTGATAGTAAACGGAGCAATGGATTTTTCAAATCCATTCAAGTTGTTGATGATGTTAATGGCCCTCACTTGATTACAAAATTTATGCTTATCTCTAAATATATTTTTCATGAAGAGATATAGATTATAAAAACTTCATTGGGTTAGAAATTAGACAATCTGACCAATTTATTAGAAGATGCATTAAACAGTGGTTAGTTACATTTGTAAATTATAATGAAAACTAGTTAGCTACAATAACACAGTTGCAAGAATATATCTGGAGTATTGACGATGAGATATTTGACTTACATGTCAAGTAAGACATAACGGTTCCTCAAATGATAGAATATATTTAAGAATGGCCAAAGAAATAACTGAAAGATATAGTTAGTTTGCAAAAAAATTCAAATAGTTAGATTAACAACATTTCTCAAGCCATATAATGGAGCATCTTCTTCAACACAAAATAAAGTACCTTGAAATCATTTTTGTGGGTAGCAAAATCCTTTGAAGCATTTCCCCTCTTTCTTTCCATTATTTTTTAATCCAAATTTCTTTATTCTTTCTTCACGCCATTAAAGCTTATCCTGAACTGTAGAGATTTCTCTTTGTTTAGGAATCTTAAATATTTGCTGGTCCATTGGAGCCCAAAACTAGTCTCCTTATGGGTGAATGCAATTACTTTTACAACATTAGGTGTGAAGATTTTGAAGAGTGCTTTAGGTGCCTAAAATTTCTAAGACTTTAAAATTATAATTTTTTTTTTCTTGCAAAGAGATCCCTTTCAAGAAAGCTATTCATTTGTGATTCTAATATTTATTTAAAGCAATATAAATCTTTTTAATGTTTTCCTATACCTTTTATGATTTTCATGAATCAAATTATTCTATAGCTCTCTGAATGTCTAGACCATTATTATTTTGTCTTTATTTATTATCTTGCTTCAATAATTCTTAGCTCACAAACGTTGAATGGAATAGACATGATTGGTTATATTTTCTTTCTATTTATACTTTTGCTATATGTTTTGGTTATAATTCCTAGTTCACACACATGAATATGATTTGAATGTATATTATTTATTTATTTATACATATATTAGAAATTTGAGTGTGATGAAAAGATGATGACTAACTCTAAAAAACTGAAGTGGAGCTTATTTCTTAGCCCTATGAGGTTGACTTTCTTTCTTAACCAGAAATAGGATCAACAAGGACCTACAGAAGGGCGAGAGGGAAGAGAGGGATTGAAAAGTGTTGAGAGGGCATGTGAAAGGTCGAGGGGGATGAGAGGTATTTTGTATGGTGAGAGGGCTAAGAAGGCCTGTGGAGGTCCGAGATGGCATGGGCAAGAGAATTGAGATATGTTTTGGCATGAGACATTGAGAGATATTTTCTCTCAAGTAAGAAATTTATTCACATGAGAAATAGTACAATATTTCTATGAGTGAGATACTTATTTATACCAAGTCTAAAGAAAGAGAACAAAGAAGCAAAGGAGATCTAGATCAAGGATAGATCTACGGCTTGATATACTGGATCAAATCCAAGGGAATTGTTGTATATGTAATTTTCTCAGGGGATATTCTACCTTGTACAAGAGCCCTTGATTATTGTTGAAGGACTAATAAGAATTGTGATTTGGGCTTAAATTTTGTGTTTATTATGCATGACCTAATTATTGGTTTTATAAGTTCCTCTTATTGGGCTCAACCCAACTTGACCTAGATTTTAGCAAAGACTTCGCATTTTGTGGGGCGGAGCGCACAGTGGAGAAGTAGAGCACATTTTGAGGAATTAAGTATACCGCGTGGTGTCATAAGGGCTTTGGGGTGGGTTGAAGCCCCTCCTTTTTGTAAAAGCACATGATTTTGTAAGGGATCAATGGTTTTGGGACCATAGTTGATTGCTTTAAGGATTTGATGGTATTTGGACAATGGTATTTTGATGATGTAACCCTACAATGTAATAGTATATATAGGGTAAAATAAAAAGAAGAGAATCATTGAATTGTTCCAGATCAATGTTATGGGAAAATTATTGTGATATGTAATTTGGTAGAGAAGGCGAGGCTTTGCAGCTGAGTGTGAAAAGGATAGAATCTACAAATGAATGCACAGACAACCTGCAACTTAGTGTGTAGGTCAAGAACTATTTTTTGTTCAAAGATTTATTATATTAAGCAACAGTTCTTGTGGACGTATCATTACACTGGGGTGAACCATGGTAAATTGGCATTTTGATGTGTATATTTTCTTATTATCTATTGTAGAGTAGTAGTTATTATAGTTTCATTTTACTTCAAAGGAAAATCAGCTGAGTGACTTGGGACGAATCACATGTGAATGTTGGGGGCCTTTTGGGCACAACCGAACTTGGCCTAGATTTTGGCAAAGTCTTTGCATTTTGTGGGGTGGAACAAGCAATAGAGTGCACGGTGGAGTGCATTTTGAGTAATTAAATATACTGTGTGGTGTCATAAGGGCTTCTGGGTGGGTTGAAGCCCCTTTTTTTTAAAAGCGCGCGATAAGGATCAAGGGTTTTGGTACCATAGTTGCTTGTTTTAGGGAGTCCATTGTATTTGGAGCATGGTATTTTGATGATATAACCCTATAATGTAATAGTATATATAGGGTAAAATAACAAGAAGACAATCATCGAATTAACCCAGATCACTGTTATGTGGAAATTATTGTGATCTATAATTTGATAGAGAAGGCAAGGCCTTCAGCTGAGTGCGTAGAAGCTTGAGTCTGCAACCGACTGGGTAGATAGGCTGCAGCTTAGTGCACAGGCCAAGAAATGTCTGTTGTTCAAAGATTTATTATATTAAGCAACAATTCTTGTGGACATAGCCCTAAAATGGGGTGAACCATGGTAAATTGGTGTTTTGATGTGTATATTTTCTTATTATCTGTTGTAGAGTAGCAGTTATTACAGTTTCATTTTACTTTAGCACGGTGATGGTTTATATGGCATGTTTAAGTGATTAATCTAACACGACTAAGTGATTTATAAGTAATAAGATAAGATAACATAATAATTCCACATCTCCCAATCCCTCAAGGCTACAGAAACCTAGTTTTGCTTCCTCCCATAGTCACTTCGGGTGAAGCTGCAATATGCTTGTAGGTCGTTGCTAAAGGGCTAGTGATTAAGCATTTTGTTGGTGCGCAATGTATTTTGAACTTGGGTAAGCCCATACCAAGACAACACCTATATTCCAAATTTATTTCTACTTGGACATATTAGTGCGTTTTATTTCATTTGATGTGTATAGTTAATAGGAAGTTGTTACCATATATTATGTGTGTGTGTGGACACTGAGTTTGGTGCCCAAAATATTAAAAAACTATCAACACTTCATAAATTAAGGTGAATATATGTTTGTGTTGGTTCTCTCTCTCACACACATAGTTTTAATTATATTAATCTCATTTTTTTTCAATGTTGTTTTCATGTTACATTGAGTTATATTATGAATCCCATACATTAGCTCCTCCCTGTTCTCAATAAAAAAAATATAAAAAACACCAACACAATAATAATAATAATAATAATAATAAAAATAAAAATAAATCGAATTAGCATAGATCCATATTTTGCCTCTTTTTATTGTTTATCTCCTCTGATGCTTGATAGATATAGGTTTAAGATGGATTTACAGTATGTTACTAAGAGAAGAGATAAAATTTACAACAAAATATGGATGAAATGTATAACATAACACTAACAAACTAAAAATAAATGAAAGTTGAGATCTTTAATGTAAAAGTAAAATTTTGTTTACCATAATCATAAATAATATACTCATATTACCAATATTTCCTTTTTTTTCATTATTGAGTCATTTTTTCATGATTTATAAAGTATTTGCAATAACATTCGAGAAATTTGGAAAAAAATCTTAAAAAGATAAGAGATTATTTTATTTTTCCTTATAAGATAGTGATGCCAATTTCATTGCCAATAAAGTTGTATTGTAGCGGCTACAACTACCCTACAAAATTTTTCCTTAGCTTCATTTTGGAGCCTTCCTACCAACCCTTCACAATAGCATGTCTTTCTTCGTCAAGTACACAAGCTTCAGTGTTTTTCTTGTAGAAAGGAAGGCTATCTATCAGAGCTTGATGCATCCCCCTCGTAGGTTGTTTGTCTGAAATTGGTCTAGCTGCAAGCTGGAAAACTCCCTCAAGAAATTGTGCAATTCTGAAGGGAAACCAACCTTCCCTCCAGAAATTGCACAATTTAGTGTGGCAACCTGCTGGGCTCCAGAATTCCGCAATTCTCTGAGTCAGGATTCATCCAAAAAATTGTGCAATTTCTCACAGTAGGGTTGGTTAGCCCAAAAATTGTGCAGTCCTGGGTAGTAGTCAGTGGCTTTGCCCAGAAATTGCACAAATCGCCTGGGAAACTAGCCCAACTCCCTTCCAGAAATGCACATTTTCTCCCAGCAGTTTAGAAGCCTCTTGCATGTGCAGTTGAGTTGATCGGTTCCCTCTGGGACTGAGCAAAACTGATTCACATGCATGGGATGCTTCTCCCAAGACAACATGCAAAGGCATCCCTTGATTCAGGGATCTACTTTTGGCAGTTGGAGGTTGCATGCAAGGATCATTTCGGAAACCTCCCACCAAGTGTCTCTCTTCCTAGATTTGTGGCATGCACGTCACATCTTCGATTTTATCAAAAATCATGAACCAAACGTTGCAGAGCTCATTCCTCACATAAACCTTGTAGATTTGAAATTCCACATCACATCTAGGAGTCATCGGCACATTCAGCTCAGTTGTTTTGGGGTAAGCCCGCCTTCCATGTCTTGTGTTGCATTTCTGGCACTTTTTGTGTTTCGCTTCACATGAATGTTGTATGCTTGATTTCAGTGATCCTTACTATCATTTTGATACATACTAGCTTGTACTAGCACCATTTCAGTTTTCGTTAACATCTCATTGTTGTCGCATGCATTAAATTGTTTTTCACGAATGGTCGCGGATTCGGCGACTCGTCGCACCCACATGCATGTTGTTCCATTTTCTGAATCTGTCATCCACTTTTTTCATACATGATCATTCACTTATGTTTACACTCATTATTGCCATGCATTCACATTCACATTCGCTTTCAGTCGCCCGTCGGCGGGTCTGGGAAGCCTTGGCCCAAACTCTACCTCACCAAGATAGCATTGCGTAATCCTGAGAGGGAAGGATCTGTCTTCCTCTCAGAAAATGTGCATTTCTACCCAGTGATTGTCCTCCAATCTTGCATTGTGCAATTTTGAGGGACAGTGACTACTGGCCCAGAAAATTGTGCAATGCAGTCACTGAGCCTACAACCATTGCCAGTTGAGATTGTGCATTGCGCAATTCCAGCAGTCAGTAGCCAGACTAGACTGTGAATTACATAGTTCTAGCAGTCAGTCAGCCTCCCAGTAGCCCAGAATTTACCTTGCACAATCTAGGTAGTTTGTCTCTTAACCTCCAAGTGGAAATTGTGCAACCTTCGTGATCAGTCACACAGGTATGTTGCAAGTTAGTTCTCAAGTTCATTATAGTTTTCTACTGACAGAGTGCTTCCCATGAGTGTTTCCATGTCTCCATCTATCACAGGTGTTCATTTGCCTCTCTGCAGTATGGGTACAGTGGTTTCCAAGAGAGAAGATTCGAAGACATTGTTCAGATCACACTTGGGGATGCAGTCGATCAAGTGTCTATGGACTTGCCTACCCACAAAGACACCAAGTTGGTTGTAGACAAGGACATCAATATATGATGGTAGCAACATCATGAACATCAGCTAAAGGCAACATACCATGTGCAATGAACGCAAGAGGAAGGTTGTTGACAACACAGAGGTGGAACAAAGTTGAAAGCTCAAGCAGATCCACTGTTGATGAAAGAAACTTTGGAGACTCAGGCTATGAGGTGATGGCATGACATCAATATCGCGTGAAGTCAGAGAATGGAACAAAGAAGGAGTTGCATGTGCTGAAGCAACAACTCAAGGAAGAACGTGAGCTGTACATACAAGTGAAGAAGTTGCATGTTTTGAAGCAACAACTCAAGGAAGAACGTGAGCTGCAGATACAAGAGAAGGAGTTGCAAAGGAACATGAACAGCAGGGGGTGCAACATGTACTCATAGATGAAACTATGCCCGTACAAGTTAAAGATCCATCTGAGCAGCTAACATGGAGCAGAAATGGTGAGAAGTGTTGTTGATCGCATGTAAGGGAATTCAACAACATGCATGTCATTGTGTGCACACATGTGATCCAACCCATTCAGCACACTCACTAAGGAAAAGATGAAAAGCAAGTCCAACTGGATCTGAACATGTAGTTGACAGTTGATCCGCATGACCACCAGCACACACTGGCAGATCAACACGGACACTATGCATTACTGTGTCGCTGGTTCGGTCGCACCAAGAAGGCTTTGTGCATGTTAGCAGACGAGTTGGATGGAGGAGACATACTAATGCACCTGGATGCAACAGAGGTAAGAGTTCACTTCAGAAAGATGTCACCATGATGCACATGCACACCATCATAGACGACCAAGCTTGGCATCAACTCACCAGCTTCACCATCACAAGCATGTCAAAGCGTTGGTTTCACCACAATGGACTGAGTTCCAGCGACGTCTTGCATGGCTTGCTCAAGCCATTTTGTCTCACATGAGCACATGTGCATTGTAATGTAACGTCATGTTGAGTGGAAGTTCAAGTGTTGATAGTTGGATGTAACAGTCATAGAGTACATGAAGATTCATGAGGGTAGATGAACTGTCACAAAGAGGAATGTCAAGGGTCACCCCACACTTTGATATAAATAGAACCTCATAAATCATTGTAAAGGCTTTTGGTCAGCCAAGCTTCTGATAAGACTATCTTAAAGAGATATTGGACAATATTGTAACGAGCCTTGGCTTCTCCACTGCGCAGAGCTAGTACATCTCTTTGGAGGAGCAGGCAGTTATGGTTGTAACGTTCCACTATGGGAACTGGTGGTTGGACATGGATGTATTGTATGACTGCAACTTACACTTCTTAATATAATAGAGCCAACATGTTTCATGCATATCTTGTATTGTATTCTATGCTATCTAGTTTACTCTAAATGATATATGTATTTGTTTGCTTCCGCGTGCATGTATGGACTATTCTATATAAGTATGTATGAATCTTTCTAAAATGTGCTATTGGTTTAACAATCACTTTGGATTGCTTGCTAACTAGCTTTCTGACTTGTGATGCATCTTCGCTCGTGTGTTCCCTTCCAATCTGCATACTATTACAAGTTTCCAAGGGGCACACTCACCTCACCCTTAGTGTGTTAGAACCTCTCATGCACCTTCCTTGTCTTACTGCAACTGTCACACCCTTTCTACCAACAGAGTTATCTTACTTGCCTCTGTGTGAAATGACGGTCAAGGCATTACCGTACAACCCACTGCTGGGACTCCTACACCAAATGGTCTGAGGTATAATTGGGACTTCTTACTGGGACGATCCCTTGACATGTTGGCGGGTCCAACACCATCAACATTTCTGGCGCTAGAGGGAGTGACAAATGACAAGGTATGTCCTCTCATCCTATTTTGAACCTTTACATATTTATCATGGATTCTTGTACTCTTCTCTCTCCACGTTGTTTTTTTAAATCATGAAGATTTCACCATCATGAGGGAGTTTTTCAGTCACTTTTCCACTTTCATGTATGATGGTGAAGGCGAAGTGGCCTGGCATGAGTTCTTACATGACTTTCTTTCCATTCTTCATGAGGAAGATGGATGTTTTGACGAACAAGACAACTTGTTGTGTGCATACACACTTCGCGAATCTCCAATTCAATGGCTGTGCAGCCTACCGGCTGACACTGTTCACTCACTTGAGCACTTTTGTGATCTCATTGAAGACAATTTCTATCATTTTGATCTAGACCATATTGACAAAAAACTGTTACAACAATGGAAGGCTCCGCATGAATCGATTATGGATTTTTGGTAGAGCTTCCGTGACTTGCAGTTTCAAGATCCAAAGAGCCAAATGAAATTTTTCTATCTTTGGGACTGATTTGAGTACTGTGTTAAGAAATCTGCTTGTTCCAAGAATAAGTTTGAAATCAAGCCTCGCTCAACATTCTTCAGTGATGGAGTTGCGCAATCATAGATGGAGACAGTTATCATCGCAAGTGATTGTCTACCATCACCTCATCAAACAACTCCACCACCACATAGTGATGTTCAAGATCATGCTAACACACCTGTTTAGCTATCACATCCTCACTTAATTTTCATGTAGATTTTTTTGTGAGTCCATCGAGTTGTCATATGCATTTTGTTCCACAACCTCCGTCCTCGCACTCGGTTGTTCCTCCAGATGATATTGTCTTGTGTTCTTCCATTCCAGACTCTACACTTGTTGTGAACGAGGAACAATCCACTGATGGATTTGGTGTTTCAAAACCAACATGAACTGTCATTCAAGAAGAATATGAGTGGGAGATTGAGCATCAACACTCGGCGAAGGATGACTCCCTTCCATCCAAGTCTCGTCCATTCTTTCCTGACTTCTTTGGTGAACCTACCATCCAAGATTTCACATGTGTATCTTCTTCCATGGATGCACCCATTGTTGATCACTCGCAGAGACACTAGATGCCAGTCCATCATCCGACAACAAAGAGGATGATTTATTCATTGAAAATCTACTTATTATTTCATTTTCCTTTTCTGAAAACATAGAGGATGAATCTATCCGCTTTTCATCTACCCCTCTGTTTGATTCATCAGATCATGAGGATGTCGATGAAATCATTGATTTTTTTTTATTGTGGCTATCGTGATCCATTTACTCCTATATTTGATCATGATCATGATCCTATTGCAGTTGATTTTTCGAAGCCATAGGTCTATGATGATATACCTGACGATGAAGTTGGAACACCCAAGACTGTCAAGGTGCTTCAGCCCAAGATTATGGTTATGTCAAGTCCTCGCTCTCTTAGGGTTAGTCTCACTTATGTTCAGGAAATTGTTCCATCACCCAAGGCTCGTCATCACTCATATGTATTCATTGAAGCTTAATCTCACACACAGATCATAATTCCTCCACTCAAACTACACGATCCTATCACTCATACATTGGAGGAATATTACATTACAAGAACACGTGCATGACACTTGCTTGCATTTCACAGTCAAGAGTGTGTTTATGCTTCAAAGCTGCATGCAGTGTTGCACAACAGTATGGTAAATCCACAGATTTCTCTTCAAGCACTTGCACTCACTTATGTCTCGTAGGCACCTTGAAACATGAAGTGTGGTTGTCTTCATTGTTATATCTTTCTCACTTGTTGGTTTGCACAACTAGGTTGCTCGTGGACCAAGCCTTCACTAACATGGGTCAACCAATGCGCCAATGTCTGCATTGGAAATATCACTTCATGTGATCAAGCCCATGCACCATTAGTTTAGGAGTAGGAGTAGTGTTTTATTTCAGCTAGTTTGCTTGCATTCTTGTTTTCATACTTTTTTGTTCACTTGTTTGCTTCCTTTCTTGTTTGCTTACTTTTCTTTCATTTTTTCTTCTACTTCTACTTTGCTTTGTTGTTCATTTTTTTCTTGTTTTCTTCGTAGGTTAGTTTTGCATGAAACCATGTACGACTCTTGAAACAAGCTCGGTAAAGTACTAGAGGCCTTATGTAGCTATCACTACCTGGTTATCTGTCATCCTGCCTCTGCATGAAGAACTTGTTACTTTTAGTCCATGATACGTTGAAGGAAAATACGTATTGTTTGAAGTGAACCTTGGTGAAAACACAATGCTTGCATGCTAAGTAGTGTCACCTACTCTATTCGGTTGTTTTTGGGTTAACCCTTGTCAGCTTAGTCAAGTAGAGTAAGGTGAGGTGGAAAAACTTAACATGCACATCAGAGGTACAATAAAATTCTTCTCTACAGGAAGAACCTCTTCTGCTCTCAATAAGTTGGTATACCTCTTCCGCCTCTCAAATGAATAAGTGCTATGCACATTTGTGAAATGAAAAAAATGAGAAAAAATGATAAGTGAAAATTTCAAAAAATGAAAAATGAATAAGGCGAAAGAAGAGAAAGGATTCCTATGCAGAGAGGTGATGCAAGTAACTCCACCAGGGTACTGACTAGGCTCACTGGTAGCATAGCCATGCTTGTGTTCCTATGTGACTCCGATGGGGTACTGTCTAGGCCTGCTAGTAGCGGAGCAACACTAGAGATGAAACTAATACTATGATGACTATACTACTTGTACACCAATATAGCCCTCAACCCTAATTGAAACAATTATATTTCCTTGGCTTGGAATGTGTGTCAATCGAAAAAGAGCTTGGCGGATGCCACATATTACAATCAAGCTAGTGTGAAACGAAGACGAACTAAGAACTGGACAATACTTTCGGAGGTGTTAGACTTGTTTTTCAAGAACAAGGTCCATTCGGAGAGTTGGAGTTCTACCAGTGTGTTGCCAAGTGTTGTAGCGGCTACAAACATCCTCCAAAATTTTACCTTAGCTTTGTTTTGGAGCCTCCCTACCAACTTTTCACAACAACATGTCTTGCTTCATCAAGTACACAAGCTTTAGTGTTTTTCTTGCAGAAAGGTAGCCTGTCTATTAGAGCCTAATGAATCCCCCTCACAGGCTATTTGTCTAGACTTGGTCTAGCTATAGGCTGAGTAGCTCCCTCAAGGAATTGCACAATTATGGAGGGAAACCAACCTTCCCTCCAGAAATTGCGCGATTTAGTGTGGCAACCTGTTGGGCTCTAGAATTGCGCAATTCTGCCAGTCAGGCTTCATACAAAAAATTGCATAATTCCTCCCAGTAGGGCTGATTAGCCCAATAATTTCGTAGTCCTGGGCAACAGTTAGCTGCTCTGCCCAGAAATTTCGCAAGTCTCCTGGGCAGCCAACCCAACTCCCTTCCATAAATGTGCATTATCTCCCAGCAGTTGAGCAGCTTCTTGCATGTGCAGTTGAGTTGACCGGTTCCCTCCAAAACTGAGAAAAACTGATTTCCATGCATGGTCTACTTCTCCCAAGGAAGCATGCAAAGGAATCCCTTGATTCAAGGATCTAATTTTAGTAGCTGGAGGTTGCATGTAAAGATCATTTCAGAAACATCCCACCAAGTGTCTCTTTTCCTAGATTTGTGGCATGCGCGCCACATCTTCGATTTGAACAAAAATCATGAACCAGACACTGTAGAGCTCATTCCTCACATCAACCTTACAACTATGACATCCCACATCACATCTAGGAGTCATCCACACATTCAACTTAGTTGTTTTGGGGTAAGCCCACCTTCCATGTCTTGTGTTGCATTTCTGGCACTTTTTGTGTTTCGCTTTGCATGAATGTTGTGTGATTGATTTCAACGAGTGATTTTTGTCATTTTGATAGATACTAGCTTGTACTACCACCGTTTCAGTTTTTTTTAAGCTCTCACTGTTGTCGCATGCATGAAATTATTTTTCATGAATAGTCCCAGATTCGAAGACTCGCCTCACCCACATGCATGTTGTTCCATTTTCTGAATCTGTCATCCACTATTTGTATGCACGATCATTCACTTATGTTTAGACTTAGTATCACCATACATTCACATTAACATTCACTTTCATTCGCCCGTTGGAAGGTCTGGACAACCTTGGCCCAGACTCTGCCTCACTAAGACAACATTGTGCAATCCTGAGAGGGAAGGCTCTATCTTCCTCTTAGGAAATGCGCATTACTGCCTAGTGACTATTCTCCTGTCTTGCATTGCACAATTCTAAGGGACAGTGACTGGTGGCCCAAAAAATTGCGCAATGTGGTCACTGAGCCTGCAACCATTGCCAGCTGAGATTATGCATTGCGTAATTCCAGCAGTCAACAGCCAAATTGGACTATGCATTGTGCAGTTCCAACAGTCAGTCAGCCTCTTAGTAGAGTAGACTATGCCTTGAGCAGTCTTGGCAGTCAGTCTCTCGACCTCCCGACGGAAATTGTGCAACCTTCATGACCAGTCACACAAGTATGTTGCAAGTCAGTTTTGAAGTTCATTATGGTTTTCGATTAACAAATTGCTTGCCATGATTGTTTCCATGTCTCCAGGTATCGCAAGTGTTCATTTGCCTCTCAGCAGTACAGGTACAATGGTTTCCAAGAGAGAAGAGTCGAAGACACTGTTAAAAGCACACTTGGGGATGCAGTCGATCAAGTGTCTATGGACTTACCTACCCATGAAGACACCAAGTTGTTCATAGACAAGGACATCAATATATGATGGTAGCAACATCATGAACAATAGCTGAAGGAAACATACCAGATGCAATGAATGCAAGAGGAAGGTTGTTGGCAACACAGAGGCAGAATTAAGTTACAATCTCAAGCAGATCCGCTGTTGACGAAAGAAACTTTGGAGACTCAGGCAATGAGGTGATAGCGCGAAATGAAGATCACACAAAGACAGAGAATGGAACAAATAAGGAGTTGCATGTGCTAAAGCAACAACTCAAGGAAGAACATGAGCTACATAGATAAGCGAATTTGTTGCAGCAGGAACTGGAACAATAGGGAGAGCAACATGCACTCATGGATGAAACTGCGCCCATACAAGTTAAAGATCCATCCCAACAGCTGGCACAAAGTAGACATGGTGAGTAGTGTTGTTGATCACATGCAATGGAATTCAACAACATGCATGTCATTGTGCACACACATGCAATCCCACCCATTTAGCACACTCAACGAGGAAAAGACGAGAAGAAAGTCCAACTGGAGTTGAACATGTAGTTGACAGTTGATGTGCATGACCACCAACACACACTAGCATATCAACATGGACACTATGCATCAGTGTGTCGCTGGTTCGACCACACCAAGAAGACCATGTGCATGTTAGCAGATGGGCTAGATGGAGGATCCATACCAATGCACCTGGATGCAATAAAGGCAAGAGTTCGCTTCATCAAGATGTTACCATGATGCACATGCACACAGTCATGGCTGACCAATCTTGGCATCAGCTCACCAACCTCACCATCATAAGCATGTCAAAGAGTTGGTCTCACCACAATGGACTGAGTGTTAGTGATTTCTTGCATGGCTTTCTCAAGCCATTTTGTCTCACATGAGCACATGTGCGTTGTAATGTAACATCTTATCAAGTGGAAGTTCAAATGTTGATAGTTGGATGTAATAGTCATAGAGTACATGAAGATTCATGAGGGTAGATGAACTGTCACAAAGGGGAATGTCAAGGGTCACCCCACGCTTTGCTATAAATAGAACCTCATAACTCATTGTAAAGGCTTTTGGTCAACCAAGTGGTGAGCGCCATTATTGTAGCAAGAATGCTGCAACTCTTGGGCTACCAACTTTACTTTTATCAACTCGGTATTTCGTAACAAACTTGGAAGCGTTGGTGCTGTATGCACAAGTACTAGTTCTCACTGCAGGTTGTCACTTGGCCAGCCAGTGCAAGATCACTAGGAGCTCAAGCCAACTTCTATAGATCTCAAAAGAAGCTCTATGTGTGATGAAAGAAAGAAAGATTACTCTACATAAGCTATTCTAATCACAAAAAGGAAAAAGACTGGAATGTAAAGCAAGACCTAGTAAACCCTAATTAACAAGCTAATTCTACTTTTGCCAAAAACACTATGAAAACCATGAAAGCAATGCAATTACCTACTCAAGAAAGTAAAAAACATCTAACCATGCTATTTCTGGAAGTAAATAAGAAAAAAACATATTTTTGGATTTTTATGTGAATTTGACATGCATCTAATTTATTGTGTGTGAGTGTGGTAGCGAATAGGTGGTGTTAGAGGGTGGTTTTGGAGCTTGGGAGGATGTAAGATAGTGTGGATGGGTCCTAGGAGGTCTTAGGTGGCCTTTTGGAGGAGTTTCCCACACTCAGCCTTCAAAAGAAAGCCTACAGGAAAAATTACAGGAGGACACAGGGAAACTACAAGAGGAAAATAGGGAAACTACAGGAGGCCTACAGGAGGAGGCCGAGAGAAATTTCTACTATTTTGAGGGTGTGAGAGTGGGTGGAAAAGGTGGATGAAGGTTGGGATGAGGTGTTAGGGTGCCTAAGGTCTACCATGAATCACCAGGAGAGAGAAATATGATTGGGTTTTCTCAAGGAGAGAGGAAGAAGTTCTATGAGAAATGTAGGAAATTAGGGCAGAATTGAGGTGAGGTTTGGGAGACCTGTAGGGCATGCATCAGATGGGGGGTGCGATTGTTGGTAAGTTGGCCTACTGCTGGAAGAGATCTGTTGCACAGAAACTGATAGTAATCCAAGAAAATCAAGCAACCAATGGAATGAGTGCATTTAGGAAAAATAGGGTTTTGCATTAAAATGGTCTAAACTGTGATCTATGAAAGGAAATGATGAGAATTTTTGTAGGAAAGGAAAGCATGAAAGAGGACTATTGAAAATCAGGAAGTGAACATGATAAAGGAGATATAAAGCAAAGAAAAACCAAACTATTAACCTACTAAAGAGCTGCAAACAATAGAAGTCCTATGAATGAGGAAAATTTGTGTTTTTGCGGCAACAAGAGAGTATTTGCCTCAAATCATGGTCCCAGAGGGAGGAAGAGAGGCCATGACACTATTCCTAGCCTTCTGAATCTTTTCTGATCACTATTTAACCTGCTATAGAAAGCACAAATGAAAGCAAACTACTAAATCACCAAAAGCAACCTATTCTTAACCATAAAGGAAATACAGCTAACAACAAATTAATCTACAAACTGAGGTAACACATAAAAATAAAAATAAAGAGAAGCTTGGCTGCTTGGATTGGGCCCTAAACCAAGAGCTTCAGCCCTCTAAGGTAACTCAATGCTAGCTCAAAAGGGATTCCATCTTCATTATCAAAAAATAGCAAGATTACATGAAACTGTCACAAGATAATAAGCTCGAAACTTGTGGAGAGTTTACATAAGCAAAAAGAATCTGACCCTAGTGAGGCCCTAGGCCTCTCTACTTATACATCTGAAGCTACCAACAACTTCCTTAAAATTAGGGAAGCTTGGCTCCCAAAACTCGAGATAACTATCAATCATCTTCCACTTGCTTGGTTGCCTTCTTAGTGCATGATTCGACTGCTTGTACTCCGAGCTGAGTGAAGGGGAATTCGAAGTGAGGAGAAATAAATGACGGGGATTCCCTCCTATAAATCCCCTCCTCTGTCTACTTTGAGTTATTGCTGTAGTTTGGCCATTAAATCCTTGACTTTGAGCTCAAAATCCATCAATAATCTGCATTAAATACATGTTAGACCATATGGCATAATAGCGAAGCCAACTCACTCTATAAGCATAAATATAAATAGAAAATCATACAATAAGCTAAGAGAATGGTTGATTTGACTAGGTTAGGAGGTAAAATGAGCCCTTATAATTACCCATTTATGAGGCTCATCATCACCTTCCTACTGAAGGTGATTCTCATCCTCTGAGCAACCTAGTCAATCTCCTCATCCTTTATGGCCCTAGTGGCCTCCCTAGCATCCCAGGCTTCTAATGTGGTCTGCTCATGTTTACCATAAAACCCTGCATTTCTGTCTATGTCCTCCCATTGTTCCTCCTCCTCTTCTTCTTTTCTGCCTTCTAGCATGCCTAATAGGAGTGGCAGACTCAGTTTGAGGTCAATCCAGTTGACCTTCTGCCTTTGCATGGAGCGCTTGTACATTGGCACTCTTTTCAATGCCTCCATCAGCCTCATGGGAGAATGTTACTCTCTGATCTTCAAGATGTGGGGTAGGGTGTTCCATCTTCTCATGCATGCATGCACATAGTCATCCCCAAGAAGTCTAAGCATATCTTCAAAGTGTGCAATGGCCTGTGCCTGATTGGCTAGATATCTAGGGGCAATCTGAGGGTCATTGGCAAGCAGGTTCTGTGCGTTGACGAGTGCCATAGGATTCGATGGCTCATCTCTTATCATTAATAGTTCATTATGCTCTTTTATCATCAATCTTTTCATTTCTGCTGCCCTCAATTCTTCATGGTTCATCGATGAGGCCATGGCCATTAATTGCAGATCCCCCAGCTTGGCATTGGGGTCCCACACATTCATGTCTGTGAGGGCCATGTTGTGTAGGTATAACTCTATCATCTTTGATTTATCCTCTGAGGTGCTTTGGTCACAAAGATCCATGAACTGCCTGTAGTCTTGGAAAGGCATTGTGCCTCTTTGTGCCAAAGTTTTTATTTGGAATTGAAGCCATTGATCCTTCAGATATAGGCCATAAGATTTGGCTGGTGTTCTACAGTTTAATGCTTCCATGGATAAGTTGGCCATGTATTCCAAATGAGTCTCTCTCTCCTACAGCTACCTCCTTAGTATTTCATTCTCATTCTCAAGGTGTCTTCTTATGATGGCTTCTCTGTCTTTGAGAGCACTCAATTCTCTGCCCATTTCCTTGAGTTTGTTTTCCATATGGAAAACATCCTCAACTCCTTTGGATTTGGCTATCTGCATATACCTATGTTTTCTCACTCTTTCTTTCTCCAATTCGAAAAATAGTGGAATTGCAAATTTCTATGGGATTATCTTGCCTCCCTCAAGTAGATTGTAATAGGAGGCAAGACTAGGCTGGGGGTTGGGTTCTTGTAGCTCTTGTGCTTCCTCCTTCACCCCTGGTTGTCCTCCTATCCTTTCCTCAAGCTTTTGGGTCTCCTATAGTTTGGACAATGTCTCTTGTAGGACTGTTTCAGCCTCCTGTAGGTCTGTTTTGGGGTCCTGTAAAATTGACTTCCCCTTCCATGTAGAAGATCATGGAGTCCCCCTTTCATAGGTTATGGGATTCTTGGAAGGAGTTTCCTTCACCTTGACAAATGGTGAATCTTCAATGGTAATGGGAGTCTTTGAGGAGGGCTGAGGTTTGCCTATTTTAATTCTTGTGCTCCTCCTTGCCCTTAAATACATCGAGGTTTTTCTTTTCCTCTTCTGCTTTGGCTTGACTTGTGTACTAAGGGCGGCTGCTGCTTCTCTTTCCCAAGTTTCAAGGGACTCTTCTCTTTGCTCTGCCATATTTGCCTCCTTTTCTCCCTCTTCTGTCTCTTTTTTTGTCTCTTCAACTTTTCCCTTCTTTGTTTATTTTTCTTCCTCCTTCCTTTCTTGCTTTGCTATGTCACCACTGGCTTCATCTTCTCCTCCTTTCTATTCTTCCTCCTCACTGCTAGTAGGATTGACATCATAGGTTAATGCATTTATGTCATCCTTAGCTGTCATATTTTGGAAAAATTCCAATGCTATAGGGAGTGTAAAGGTATGGAGGGCTTCCTCTACTAGGATTTTGATTAAGCCATGGTGAACTAACTGCCCTGAATTTCGTACTTGTACCTTGGTACTGGAGTCAATGAGGGACTGAAGGAGAAAGTAAGGGATACTGAGCTTTTGAGCTGCTGGGGTTGTTATCACTCAGATTTTCCTTGAAGTTACTAGAAGAAGGAAAGGGGTTCGAGGTAATGACAAACCAATCTTTTAAGTACAGAATCTAGCCAATTTGTACTAAGAGAGGGCTCTCTCTTTGTGATTTAGCTTTGTTTTGTGAGATATTAGGCTAGTTATGAAAGCTTGGGGGGTTTTGATTTTGTTCAGTGGTGGAATTCGAGAACAGATGGATAGAACAAGGTATTTCAGGCCATTGGGCTATGGAGTCAACTAAATGATGGCTTAACTGGATCAGGTTGATTTAACAAAGGATAAATTTCACAGGGCAAGATAGCCAAACAAAAGACAAATGATAGTTTCAAATGGGTGAAATGGTCTTGAACACGGGGAAGGGAAACTAATAATCCTTCAACAGGGTCCAAGCTGAGGGAAAGTGTGTGCTCATTAACAAAAAGCAATTAAGTATTCTTTGTTAAATGGTCACAGTGATAAACTATGAAAGCAAGGAGAAATTAAGAATTCCCTACCTATAATAGCCTGGAAGAAAACATTAAGAATATAAATGATTTTAAAGACAGAATGCAGTAAATCTCTTTTTGACATATAACTTTTCGTTTATCATTCAAATATGAAACACATATCAATATTTACTAAACCAGAAAACTGTAAAAACACAAGATATAAAATACTTATTTGTTTCTCATTTGACACAGGTATCCTGTAAAAGTCCTTTGCTTTATTACTTTGTTCTAGCCAGCCATACAAAAGTTGTTCAACAACACTTCAATTCCAAAAGTAAATTGTCTATAGAAATGTCTAAGAATCCACACTCAGTACTTCGAATAAGGCAGTATTTATACAAAATTAACATCAAAATATCTCCTAACTAAGAGAGATACATTCTAGGAAAACTAAATATCTTTTACATGAATATAGAGACAGATAGTATCGAAAGTAGAAACTGAATGTGAACTACTTGTTGTTGTCCCTGTTTTTGTTGAAGAAGCTGGAGGCAGGTCCTATGAATATGCATATTGCTGTCTTGCTCGTAATTCTGCATTGGATGATTGATTTTAGCTTTTCACTGATACTCTTTTACCTATGACTGATACTCTTTACCTGTTTTACCGTCATTCATCCTTTTTTACCAAAATTGAATATGGTAAATACTTCAATTTACTTCACTTTTTACCATGGTAAATCATAAGATGTCTGTCATGCTAGTCCACCAATCATCTCTTCGTATTCTTGTCCTCGTTAGTTTTCTTTACATTTCATCTGCTTCTGTATATTTTACAAAATTTGGTTGCATTGGAAATAAGTTCTTCACTTCATGCTCAATGTAAAAAAGGTTATCCAAACTATCATAGAGAACTCTTCCTGTGGGCAATGCCTTGACTGCAGATGAAATGGCCTGACTGTTAGCTTTCTGATGTAATTTGTTGACATAATCACCCTGAAACATTAGCTTGTCATTGATGACTAAAGCACTTGGAAGACCTTTACGTTGTAAGATGGCAAATTTCTCCATAAATTCATCTATGTCTTCCTGCATATTTTGACATTTGCATTCCAGGCCTTGCATTAGACTCCTTTTGGTCAATACTTTCTTTATTTCGAGGATGGTAGCAGTCTTATCCTCAATGTTTAATTGTTCCAACTGATGCATGTTTCCACTGTTTAGAAAGTTGATTAATCTGATAGCTTCTTTAGGCTTCCTTCCTAGTTCTTCCTTGGTTTTTTCAATCTCTTGAAGAGCAACTTTCAGTAAGTCAATTTGTTCAAAAATGATTTGAATTGATGACCAAATATCTTTGATGGAATCAATGATATTGGTCCATAATATCCTTTTGATATCAGTCAAATGATTTTCAAATGTAAGATTTTTTTCACTAGGGGTAAAAATTGACATTAAAACTAGAGTCAATTCATCCACATATTCACTAGTATTGAAACCCATGACTACAACTATCATATTAACTATATTTTTGCCTATCTTTGTGAAGAAAGATGCCACATAGGGAGGAGAATCTTTGGGTTGATGTTGTTTATCCATAAAAGTCTATCAAATGCGACTGAGTTTAGACTAGGACATTTTAGATGCTTTCTCTAGTAATTCCCGAAGGCAAATGGGTGTGAGGTCTTGACCGAGATGAAACTGTAGCATTTCATTGATTGAATCTGTAGTAATTGTGAATAGAACAATTTGATTGGGGGACATTATTGCTCTGAGGGTGGGATTATAATTGGTTTGACATTGATGAATAATGTCAGGTAAAATGCACACATAAGGGAGTATGTACCTTGGGAGATTTGATCCCCAAAGTCCTATGGTATCAAAGCCATTCATGTAATTGTCATGGCATTGACAAAACATTTTCAAGGAGTTTTTATTAGTTTCAAGGTCTTTTATTTGAAAATCTTTATCTGCTAAGGGCAGCTAATCCAAATCTCTATGAGGAGTAGTGATAGGAGGTATATTGAGGGCCACGGGGGTTTCCATTTCTGGTTCTTGTGGATTCAGATAGGAAAATGGGGTTTTCAAGTAGAGTTGGTGAAAACAGAGGGTCTTGGGAGTCTTCAATTCTAAATTCTGCAACTGAATTGTAATGAATTTTGGGTTTTTCAAAGTAATCACAGAGGAAATCAAGTATTTATAGGGTTTCTGGAAGGAAACTGGTAAATACCTATTTTTAAGTGATGGGCAATGGAGTGCAAGTTCACTGGGTGCAAATGGTGGATTGGAGCAGCGTCAAACTGCAAATTTTAGGGTGGTTGATGGTTGGAGTACGAGTTGGTCAACTTCTACGTTCTAGTTGCATGCATGAGTTTTCAGAATAAGGACGGAAAACTATTTTAACTTTGTTTTTATGCAAAGTCAAAGCTTTTGGCGAGTTCATGATATGGACAAGTGGTGTCAGTAGGGAGGTGAATTGACGTTTTGTCTTTAACAGGAGGCGGTAAGCGGGTTTCATCACACCGCTATTGCAGGGTAAGTGGTATTTGGGCAGGACTGCACGATTCCATACGCTGCTTGACACGTAACAACGATACAATTCATAAAACCCCTCATTGTCGCAAGCTAAAATTTGACTACAGAGGTCCGTGCGATATACACGATGACCGTCGGATCTGCAGGATCCGATCGGACGGTTGTTGGGGAGCTGAAGTGACTGGCAGATATGGAGGGCAGGCCCAATATAAATTAAAGAGATTAATCATATCAGGGGTGATTCAATTGGTTATTGAGTTATTGATTAGTCCGAATGACATAATTAATCCTCATTAAATGGTGGCGGGGTTGGGTTCTTAATTAACTACGTATTAGTTAATTAATCCTATTTATTTTATTTGTTTTATGGTTATATTTAACCAAGGGGCTGGATATATAATGATTTAGGGTTTTGTATAATAATATAATACGGGCGTGGGTAATTTTGTTTTATAGGGGAATTATATAATAAACATTAGTGGTTAATATGAAAAAAGTGAATGGGAAAGTGCTAAGTCCAATGTTTTCCAAAAGTGTTTCATCGTATAACATATTACTTAGGCTAAAGTGTACAAAAGGGTTTTTATGCAGATTTGTTTCAATTTCCCTAAGTAAAATAGGATATTACTTAGGAAAAGTTTTATCAAAGGAATGAGTGATCTTATGGGGGGGGCAATGTTGATGAAAGGGACTTAAGCACTTTAGGCATTTCCAATTATTGGGCCGAGGGTCCGGTCCCTCCAAAAGTCAGAGAAATGCTCTGAGCCCCTCTAACTTTGGTAATTACCTTTAGTACTTAGGGAATTATTGAAGATTTTTAGGGGAATGGGTAGGGAAGTTAATTATTTTGACTTTGAATGTTCATCTGCCTTTCCATGTGATACATGCCTTTACCTAGTGATGAAAGTAAAAGATTTGAACATTTAAACTTATCATTCACCTGATATTTATTCTGCAACCATCATCTACTTACCCTGCCTACTTTACCCTAGCATTTTCACTTCTTTATTAGGGTTCACTTAGACTGGCAAACCCTTATCAAACTTTTTTTTTTTTCTTTTTTCACGGTGATGCTTATTTAAGTCTACACTTATTACATCCAAGGGCTCAGATTAAACTGTTGAGCTCCTTTTTTCACTCTACCTATCTACTGCCAAGTTTACACTGTTTGGTCAGATCTTTATTCTCTATTTCTAACACATGAAATTGAAAACATGAACTAGTCAAGCTTAAACTATTTTACTATTCATGAATTGTGGCATAGGTGACAAGCTGCACACAATTTTTTATTATACAAAAGTAAAAAAGTAGTGGCATTTAGACTTGCACACTTTCCTGGTCTTTTATTTTTGTTGGGGTTCATTTTCTTTCATTTTTTGACCTCTTTTTTATTCTTTTCCTAAGGTATACCCTCTTTACATTTTTTAATTTCTTGATTTTTTTACAAATGTGGAAAATCTTTGCAACAAGTAAAGGTATGAACATATTTTAGAGTTAAACCAAGTCAATCATGATATATGACACCTATTGGTATAGGGGAATAACAATGGCTCCACTTGGGGATGTCTTTTCCTGGTGGAAAGTCAAGAACATTAGATTAGTGGCCTCTGAATGACTGTGACTGTGCCCTGCAATCTTCCTCTTGCCTGTTGCTTTATGTATATGTATGATAGTAATACTTCTGAAGCGTAGGGCTTTCTCTTCAAGCTTCAACTCCAAAATCATATTGTCCAATCAACACCATGACATTACAAAAGATAATATGTACTGTGAAGAACATGGTAGCATTAGTAACTAGGATCAAAGTAATGTTTCAACATCTGACCATTGACTGGTCCTCCTTCTACTTCTGTACCATCTAACTCTTTAAGAAAATATGCATTGTTTCCTCTGAAAGCATAGATGATGTATGGTCCTTTCCACAGGAAGTCAAATTTCCCATGTTTCCCCTTGTCCTCTCTTCTTGAATCCCATCTTAACACTTTATCTCCAAGGTAGAAATCTTCTGCCTTGGTTCTTCTGTCAAATATCTTCTTAAGTTTCTCCTACAACACTTGGGATCTTTGGTACACCTCCTCCCTGGTTTGCTACAAATTGATAGTCTGGTTTATCCTTCTTTGTATATCATTAGGTTCCACTTGAGCTTCTTGGAGTATTTTCATGACAGGAACCCCTAATGATGAAGGAAAAACAACCTCCATGCCATATACTAACTCATAGGGACTGGTTCCAATGGATTTTTTGGTTGTAAGCCTGTCTACCCACAAAGCATTGATCAATTTTTTGTTCCAAGTTTTCTTATTTTCTTCCAACAATTTTTTGATGATATTAATTAGACTCTTGTTGGAAGATTCTGCCAGTCCATTCCCTTGAGGGTAGTAGGTTGTGGAATGGCCCAGTGTAATGTGATACTTGTTACAAAAATTAATCATTTTCTTTGACTTGAAGGCTGCAACATTATCAGTAATGATTTTAGTGGGACAACCAAATATAGACAAAATATTGGTCTCTAGGAAACCTGTGATCACAATGTCATTGGCTTGTTTGGAGGGAATGGCTTCTATCCATTTAGTAAAATAGTTAGTGGTAGTGAGTATCCATTTGTGTTGGCCAGAAGAGGGTGGATGAATTTCTCCAATGAAGTCAAGACCCCAATGTTGAAAAGGTTTCTCGGTGGAAATGGGTTTTAAGGGTAAAGGTAACAATTTTCTTTTGCCTTCAAAGATTTGACATTTATGGCAAGAAGTTGCAAATCTCTTCACAACTACAAACAAGGTTGGCTAATAGAATCCAACCCTTAGGATCTTATCTGCAGTTGACTTCCAATAGAGATGTCCACCACAGTCTCCTACATGATATTCTTGGAGAGCCTTGTTAGCTTCATCTTTTAATAAACAATTTAACAAAATTCCTTCACGATTTCTCCAAAAAAGAGTATTATCTAAGATGCAAAACTTTGAAGCTTTCATTTTCAAAAACCTACTCTTGGTTCTGGATAACCCTAGAGGAGCCTATAGATTTTGTAAAACATAAATTATATCAGCATACCAAGGTGAATCTGAAAAGGCCTGGATGATTTGTGGAGTCGTCATCTCCTACTCGTTATCCAGTTCATTTATGTCTAGGGCTTGGCAATTAGTTTTTGCCATGAGTTTGGCCAATCCCTGACCTTTTATTAGCTTGGTAGGTTTTATCTCTATATCATACTCTAAGATGGTAGCTATCCATTTTCCTCTTTTACCATCAACTCCATCTTGAGTTAGGATGTCTTTGACTACTGCATTAGGAACATAAGCTATTACATGAGAGTATAATATGTAGACTCTGAAATCTTTAATAGCTTTTATCAGTGCAAAAGCTTGTTTCTCCATTATTTTGTATTTTAATGATGCATCTCTGAGTGCTTTACTAAAAAAGGCTATAGGTTTTTCACATCCCTAATCATCCTTTTGTAATAAAACTACAGCTATGGTGTGTTCTGATACAAAAGAAAAAATGATGAAGTCTCTATCAAATTGTGAACTCGTGAGGACTGGTGTTCTGGTTAAGGCCATTTTGATTTCTTCAAATGATTGCTTGGCCTCTACTATCCATTTGATACTTGAATCCTTTTTTAGCATGTTATTTAGTAATCTAATGAGTTCAACTAAGTTAGAAATAAATCATCTTAAAAAATTTATCTTGCCTAGGAAAGCCTAAAGTTCTTTAATACTTCTTGGATGGGGTATCTGTAAAATAGCTTCGATCCTGGAAGGGTCAATTCGAATGCCATCTTTGGAAATAATGTGACCTAAAAGTTTACCCTCCTCCAGACCAAACAAGGACTTCTTTGGATTCAAAGAAATGCCATATTTTCTGCATTTTAAAAATACTTGCCTGAGATGGTCCAAGTGTTGTTGATATGATTTAGAAAAAACAGTTAGATCATCTAGATATATAACAAGAAAATCATGAATTTCTTTGGCAAAGGCAATGTCCATTGCACTTTGGAAGGTTTATCCTACGTTTTTTAGTCCAAATGACATTTTGATGTATATGAAAGTACCCCATGGTGTTGTAAAAGCAGTTTTCTCTTGGTCATCAGGATGAACCAAGATTTGGTTATATCCTGAAAACCCATCTAAAAGTGAAATTCTAGAAGAACCCACTACCCTTTGCAAAATATGATCCATTTTGGGTAAAGGATAGTTATCTTTAAGGGAGACCTTATTTACATTTTTCATATCAACACATAACCTTATTTCCACAGTTTTCTTCCTAGTAGGTACCAAGTTAGACACCCACTCCAAAAATCTAATAGGGGCAATAATCCTTGCTTCATACATGCGTTTGATTTCTTTCTCAATTGATGGTAATAGGGGTTAATTCTTCTGAGTTTTTGTTTAAAGGGCTTTTGATTTTCTTTCAGAGGTATAGTGTGTTGAATAATAGAGGTGTCATAGGACATCAAATCTTCATAACTCCAAGCAAGGACAACCTGGAATTCCCTCATAAGTTCAACATACTTTAGCTTCTGATCAGGAGGTAAAGATTTTGACAATTTTATCATTTTTGGATTATCATATGATCCTAAGTTGTACTCTTTGATATTTGCTTTTAATGGCTCCATTTTAGGTTTCTTGGGAATGTCATTGGAGTCAAACAAATCTTCTAAAGGAGTCAATCCTTTGGGTAAATGATTGTCTTTTAGGTTGATAACCTATGTTTCTTCTTCAATTATTTCATCTAGGTCCATTTGTTTCAGGTCATGAATTTCTTTTTGTGTGAATTTTGTGGGATGAAGCATATTTATTGAATTTTCTTCTAAAATGTTAATTTCTATCTCATTTATTTGATTAGAACTAATAACTGTATCAACATCTATGTTAATGTTAGAAAACTCTTCATCTAAAGTTAAAAAATTATTGATCTGCTTATCACTATCAAAAACCTACCAGTTCTTCAGATTATAAGGGATGGCTGGTCTATGCCTAATCTCAACAGTATATTAATGATTAGGTTGAAAAGGTAATTTGCAGGTGCTGGCAAACATGGCCAAACTGTGGGCTTGCATGTTGTGTTTTCTAGGGATAGTTGCAAGCTGGGTTTCCAAAAAAGTGTTGAGAATTTCTATGACTGTTCCTCTATAATATCCTAGTCTAGGATCCCTAGTTGAGTAAGTTCCTTTAATCTGTTTAATTATTAATTCTGAATCTCCTATGGCAGAAACCCTGATTGCTCCTAATTTTTTAATAAGTTTAAGACCCAAGAAGAGAGCCTCATATTCTACCATATTATTGGTGCATCTAAAATTTAATCTGTAGGCATGGCCTTTAGCATGATCATTTTCTAAATTATACACCCAAACTCCCGCTCCTGCTCCTAGTTTATTGACTGAGCCATCAAATTCTAAATGCCAAAGGATTTCATACTCATAATTTGTGTCTGGGGTAGTAGGAATTTGTTTAACCATGGGATTTGGGTTTTCATTTTCATCTGACTTTTCTTTGTTATCTGATATTTCCTGAATATGAACACTTGATTTTTATTTTTCAATTTCTTTTGGTTCTGCTGCTAAAACCTCTAAAGTATTGGAAGGACTGACTTCTGCATTGTAAAGAATGAACGAATCCATATCAGAGTGTACTGAGTAGATGGGGAAATTTTGGGGTCTTTCCTGACTACTTACTACATATTTCATCAATGTTTCTCTGTATAGTTTCTTTGGTTGTCCAAAAACCGATATAGTGGCATATGACATATCCAATTGAAGAGATCTTTGAAGCTTAGCACCCCAGGATCTGGATAATAACATGCCATATTTGGGTGGTATATCTGCTACCACTATGTCCTTTAATTTTTTTTTTGCAGGGTATTGAACCAATGAAACACACAAGTCTTTTATCAGTCCTAAACATCTCACCTAACTAGAATCAAAAGAAAATAAATCTTTGTATGGTCTAGTGATGTCTAGGTCTAGCTTTTCCATTAAAGACTTGGGCATGAGATTATGAGATTGTGAAGAATCTTATCATGTATGTTTAAGCTCACATAGAAGGGGGGAATTCCTCCTTCCAATGGTTTTCCATTCACTTCTGGGCCAAAGATTAATTCGGGCTGGTCATCAAAAAGATTAACTGAATCTTCAATTCCAGTAATTTTCAATGATCTATTGATTTGAGTTTGGTAGGCATCATGTTTAGCTAATTCAGATAATGGGACAGAAATTTTTAGCTTACCTACTTCTGTTTCCAGATTAAAGGGTTTTTCTATTTGGACCTTTGGATTTCGAGCAGCAGTATTCTCTCTGTTTTCTGTGTTTTCTATGTTTTTCTCCTTTTGAGGAGTAGAATCATGATTTGTTGATTCTCCTAGATCAACTTTTGGAGGTTCTTCCACAGTTTCCTTGGAAGGAAGGGAAGTGGAGGGCTGTTTATTATTTGGTTGATTATCAGAGACATCTTCGATTATGGGGTTAGAAGGATTAGTGTTTGATCTAGAAAGAATTTGTACAGGTTTGATTACTGTCTTACCTTTTTTGGGCTGATTTGGAACCGTTTTTTTGTTCGTTTCAGGGACATCAATTCTCCTACTTCTTAGATTGTATTTCTTGTGCACCTCAAAGATGGCTGAGTCATATCCTTCTCTAAAGTCGAACGATTCCCCTGATTGGGTTTGGAACTGTTTAAGTATGTGGGCCTCTTGATCATCTTGGGATAAGAAAACTTCTCCTTCATCATCAAGCTCCATCAGATTAATTTGAGTATATTCTTCTGGGCCTTCAGAGTGGGAAGCTTCTGCATAGTTATCCTAGAAAGGGGCTCTAATGTTTTGATCGGGACCATTCTTTCCAGTGTTCAGGTTTTGATTTTTCTTGAAATTAGGATTTCTCCATGTATTGGCTTGCTGGCTATCCCAAGGAGATTTCCTTTCAATTGTCTCTACTCTATCTCCTAGTCTATCCATTCCTTTAATTATGACATCTAGCTTTTGTCCAATGGGTGAGCTTTCTTCCTTTAATAGTATCCTCCTTTCACTCCTGGCCTTGGCTCTTTTAGATAGCAGGTTGGCTTCAACACTGACTGCTATGATTTGCATATCTTCCAAAGTAGGGGGATTTCGTTCTCTCAGCTGGAAAGCCATATCAGAATCAAATCCATCTGGGAATTTGATTAAGGCTAATCTGGGTGGGGGTCTAAGATCTAGTGGGATGACATTATACACAATGTTGAATCTAGTGCAATAGTCCTGCACAGTTTCTTGTGGTCCTCTTCTTAGGTTTTCGTATTCAGATAGAATCTGAAGGGGGTCTTTCCTTTTCTCCCACCTGTTCAGGAATTGTTGATAGAGAGTTCTTAGGCTGTCTATACTATTTGCTGTTAAGGCTCTGAACCAGGTTCTAACTTCCCTAGATAAACTTTGAACAAATATTCTCATTTGCACATCAGCAGTATCTATTTCATAAATTTCAAAATAATCAATCATCTTCTTGGTGTGTTGCTGGGTTGTATAGGTTCCAGTGCCATCAAAAGTAGTGATCTTACTTTGGTAGTCCTGGGGCATGGCACCTAAGTTTGTTGGTAGTACCAAGGGGGCATATCTATTGGCCATTGCTGTTGGTAATGGTGAAACAAAAGCTGGGGTTGGAGTAATAGTGGATGTTTGAGTTGTGGATGGAGAGCTGGAGGTGATGGTCAGATGTGGAGTGGTTTGAGGTTGAGAGATATGAGGGAATGATAATGAGCTTGCAGAAACAGAAGTGATTACAGAGGGATTAGGGGTTCCTTCAGTGGTAAGATCAAATTGTGGTGAGTTCTGCAAATGTCTATCAATTGACAAATTGGCTGCTTGGATTTCTAGTTCTCGGATGAACTATGGGTCTTGGACTAGGTCTACTAATTCAGAATCGGATGAAGTCCTAAACAAAGAGGTTCCAAAGTATTCATCAAAGGGTAGGTCTTTGAGGTAAATCCACTTAACAGGACAAGATGAGGATCTAAATGTGGGCCAAAGACTAACAAAACTTTCTTGTCTTCTAAGAATTCTGGGGATCAGATTGCGGTTCTCAAACACTTGTGGTGGATTGGGATCAGGATTAGCTCTAGTGTAACGAGTCCTTTTTGAAGCCAGATTTCTGGGTTTTGTTTTTGGTTTTCTTAACGGATATAAAAAACAACTTCTATGATTTCTTTAAGATGCTTTTAGATTCAAGGTTTAAATTTTCTTGAAGATTTGTTTTGACAAAGGAATTGTCCTTTCCCAGTACGGACGCCACTATTTTATCACTCAGATTTTCCTTGAAGTTGTTAGAAGAAGGAAAGGGGTTTGAGGTAACCACAAAACAATATTTTAAGTATAGAATATAGCCAATTTGTACTCAGAGAGGGCTCTCTCTTTGTGATTTAGCTTTGTTTTGTGAGATATTAGGCTAGTTATGAAAGTTTGGGGGGTTTTTATTTTGTTTGGTGGTGGAATTCGAGAGCAGATGGATAAAACAAGGTATTTCAGGCCATTGGGCTATGGATTCAACTAAATGATGGCTTAACTGGATCATGTATATTTAACAAAGGAGAAATTTCATAGGGCAAGATAGCCAAACAAAAGACAAATGATAGTTTCGAATGGGTGAAATGGTCTTGAACAGGGGGAAGGGAAACTAAGAATCCTTCAACAGGGTCTAAGATGAGGGAAAGTGGGTGCTCATTAACAAAAAGAAATTAAGTATTCTTTATTAAATGGTCATAGTGATAAACTATAAAAGCAAGGAGAAATTAAGAATTCCCTACCTATAATATCCTGGAAGAAAACATTAAGAATATAAACGATTTTAAAGACAACATGCAGTAAACCTCTTTCTGAAATATAACTTTTCATTTATCATTCAGATATGAAACACATATGAATATTTATTAAACCAGAAAACTGTAAAAACACAAGATATAGAATACTTATTTGTTTCTCATTTGACACAGGTATCCTGTAAAAGTCCTTTGCTTTATTACTTTGTTCCAGCTAGCCATACAAAAGTTGTTCAACAACACTTCAATTCCAAAAGTAAATTGTCTACAGAAATGTCTAAGAATCCACACTCAATACTTCAAATAAGGAAGTACTTATACAAAACTAACATCAAAATATCTCCTAACTAAGAGAGATACATTCTAGGAAAACTAAATATCTTTTACATGAATATAGAGACAGATGGTCTCGAAAGTAGAAACTGAATGTGAACTGCTTGTTGTTGTCCCTGTTTTTGTTGAAGGAGTTGGAGGCAGGTTCTATGAATATGCATCTTGTTGTCTTGCTCGTAATTCTATGTTAGATGATCGATTTTAGTTTTTCACTGATACTCTTTTACCTGTGATTGATACTCTTTACCTGTTTTACCATCATTCATCCTTTTTTACCAAAATTGACTATGGTAAATACTTCAATTTACTTCACTTTTTACCATGGTAAATCATAAGATGTCTGTCATGCTGGTCCACCAATCATCTCTCGATATTCTTGTCCTTGTCAGTTTTATGTAGATTTCATCTTCTTCTGTATATTTTACAAAATTTGGTTGCATTGGAAATAAGTGCTTCACTTCATGCTCAATGTAAAAAAGGTTCTCCAAACTATCATAGAGAACTCTCCTTGTGGGTAATGCCTTGACTGTAGATGAACTGGCCTGACTATTAGCTTGCTGATGTAATTTTTTGACATAATCACCCTGAAACATTAGCTTGTCATTGATGACTAAAGGACTTGGAAGTCCTTTACTTTGTAAGATGCCAAATTTCTCCATAAATTCATCTATGTCTTCCTGCATATTTTGACATTTGCGTTCCAGGCCTTGCATTAGACTCCTTTTGGTCAATACTATTTTTTTTTAAATTTTATTTTATTTTATTTTTTATTTCGAGGATGGTGACAGTCCTATCCTCAATGTTTAATTGTTCCAACTGATGCCTGTTTCTACTGTTTACAAAGTTTATTAATCTGATAGCTTCTTCAGGCTTCCTTCCTAGTTCTTCCTTGGTTTTTTCAATCTCTTGAAGAACAACTTTCACTAAGTCAATTTGTTCAAAAATTATTTGAATTGATGACCAAATATCATTGATGGAATCAATGATATTGGTCCATAATATCTTTTTGATATCAGTTAAAGGCTTTTCAAATGTAAGATATTTTTCCAGTATTTTAATCTATTGGGTCAAGCCTTTGTTTTTTCTCATCTCTTTGGCAAAATTGAATTTTGATACATCATATTTTTGCTCTAAAGTAATGAATTTCTCTTTTACTTTTTGCATTTCAGTGACTTGGAGATTCATTTCCTTCATGGGCTTGATCAATTCTTATTTGCTCTGATTTGAAGTTCCTGCTTGTGATGTACCTGTACCTGTTACTTCTATAGTTGCAACTATTTCCAAAGGGACATTTGGTGCTAAAGCAGTTGCCAATGTAGAAGGAACTGCTGTAGAAACCACTGGCACTACATTTTGAGGCTATGTGGTCGACTCACTCTGCCTGTTTTGTAGTGTTTTCTCTAATTCTTGCTCTGTCTCTTTTAGTTTCTCATTTAGCTTAAGGACCAAGTCCATAAACTCTTCCTCATTTTTCTTCTCAATCACTTCAGCAGTCTGAGGGTGAATGATTTGTAGCAATTTCAACTGCTTTCTCAGTGCAGCTATATCTTCATTCTTTTTTTTTTTATTAGGCTTTTTGCAGCCTTGATATCCTTTGGGTTATGGCCCAACTCAATAATCAAATCCTCAAATGATTTGATTCTATTGTCCTTCACCAGTGAGGAGGCCTTTTGTAGTTGCAATTAGGCAGTAGTGTTGTCCAGTGAATTTTGCAACCTATGTGCCATCATTTCCTTGCTTGTCAATGTAGAATAAACCATCTCCCCTGTTTGCTAATGCAGTTCTATCTGATCTATGGGGTGGATGTCTTTAGCTAAGACCTCAAAATTAGTCTTGAGGTAGTCTGCAAATGACTTGGGGTACTGTACTGTGGGCTTTAGAAAGCTCATCTACATTTTTCCTTCTTTGATGTCATAAGCTGACATCAATCTGGTTTGATTTGTAGGGGCCATATTCAAGTATTGAGCATAGGCTTGGGCCTTCAGTTGCTCAATCTTGGTCTTTATCTCCTTGAATTTTCCTTTTATGTCTATGATCTTCTCATATGAAGATCTGAAAGATGAAACTTCGGCACTCTGTTATCTTTCAAGCTCTTGCCTTTGTGAACTGGAAGGTGTCCCACCTGTTGGGAATGTATGTAGACTGTCTCCACCTTCTTTCCTCAAACTCCTTGTTGTTTCCTCAAAGAATTCTTCCTATGAATATGGATTTAGCTTGTGCCTCTTAGCACCAGGCTGATTTGAAGGACCACTGGCAGGGGTAGCTACTTCCCTGTCTCTTTTCAAGTTCTTTTCCTCATTCAGAGGAGTCTACACAACCAGGGGATTTCCCATGTTAACCTAAGCTGGATGAGGCAGTGGTGGAGCTTGTTCTTCAGATATTTCATGCTGCTCTAACATCTTTGGTTGTTCTGATGTTTGTGACTATCCTGATGCTAGAGTACTTGTTCCCTGGTCTTGTTCCTATGGTGGTTTTGCTGGGGGAGCACTGGTTTCCTGTGTGTGCCTTTGAGTATATTCAACTGGTACCTGTTCAAAAGAGTCTAGATCAAGTCTCTTTTCTAAGTCTTTCATCACATTCTCTACCTCAACTTTATCACTATCCATTTCGACAAGAGTTCCTTCCCTCGATTCATCCATATTTGCATACTGTTCTATCTCAGGGATTCTGTGATGGATATAGGGTGACAGCTTATGTTTCATTCTCCTATCACAAATGAAACCTTGTGGGTCATATCTCCAAGTAAAGCTTTTCTTTAGTCTCATTGTTGTTTCTATGATTTCTTCTGCTCTTTTCCCTGCTTCTCTATTGTTGCACAAAAATGGGCCTAAGTGGTCTTTAATCCTCAATTGGGCTTTCTTCTTTGCCTTGGTGAAATGAATTTGATCAGAGTTTAACATTTGCCTATAATATTCCAGGGCAAACAATCTCATAGGAACATACTTAGGTAGCTTGAAAGGAGGGAGTTCACAACCATAGATTCGGATCTCAGTGTGATTCTGGTACAAGTACCAGTCACCTATCTTGTACTGCTTTGACAGTTGAAGGATTCTCTTGATTTCATCACTAATCCTAGGACAAGGACTTCCTGTCAGCATGGTGGTCATAGGGTGGACAAACTGGTCAATGAATTCATTGTATGAATAGGGACAAGTATATGAATAGTGGAAGATGGAAGTCCAAAAAATGACTGATCTGGGATTACCCTTTGTATCAAGTTTATTTACAGAGAATGGGAACTTGTCAAACTAATAGTAAAGGAAAAGGTGATATATGACTATAGAATACTTGAATACCTTTTCATTTTCTAGCCTCATGAACTGGTCATGGATTTTCTCAGCAATGAAAGCAGCATAGTTATATTTGACAGTAGGAGGCTAACCAGGGGTAAAAATGGACATTAAAACTAGAGTCAATTCATCCACATATTCACTAGTATTGAAACCCATGACTGCAGCTATCATATTGACTATATTTTTGCCTATCTCTGTGAAGAAAGATGCCACATAGGGAGGAGGATCTTTGGGTTGATGTTGTTTATCCATAAAAGTCTGGCAAAGGTGACTGAGTTCAGACTGGGACATTTTAGATGCTTTCTCTAGTAATTCTCGAAGGGAAATGGGGGTGAGGTCTTGACCGGGCTGAAACTGTAGCATTTCATTGATTGAATTTGCAGTAATTGTGAAAAGAACAATTTGATGGGGGGACATTATTCCTCTGAGGGTGGGATTATAATTGGCTTGACATTGATGGAGAATGTCAGGGAAAACGCACACAGAGGGGAGCATGTGCCTTGGGAGATTTGATTCCCAAAGTCCTATGGTATCAGAGCCATTCATGTAATTGTCTTGGCATTGACAAAATACTTTCAAGGAGCTTTTATCAGTTTCAAGGTCTTTTATTTGAAAATATTTATCTGCTAAGGGCAAATAATCCAAATCTCTATGAGTAGTAGTGATAGGAGGTATATTGAGGGCCACAAGGGGTTTCCATTTCTGGTTCTTATGGATTCAGATAGGAAAATGGGGTTTTCAAGTGGAGTTGGTGAAAACAGAGGGTCTTGGGAGTCTTTAATTCTAAATTCCGCAACTGAATTCTAATGAATTTTGGTTTTTTCAAAGTAATCACAGAGGAAATCAAGTATTTACAGGGTTTCTGGAAGGAAACTAGTAAATACCTATTTTTATGTGACGGACAATGGAGTGCAGGTTCATTGGGTGCAAATGGTGGACTGGAATGGCATCGAACTGCAAATTTCAGGGTGGCTGATGGTTGGAGTACGAGCTGGTCAACTTCTACATTCTGGTTGCATGCATGAGTTTTCAGAATAAGGACGGAAAACTATTTTAACTTTGTTTTTATGAAAAGTCAAAGCTTTTGGCGGGTTCATGATATGGATAGGTGGCGTCAGTAGGGAGGCAACTTGACTTTTTGTCTTTAGCTGGAGGCAGTAAGCGGGTTTCATCACACTGCTATTAGAGGGTAAGTGGTATTTGGGTGGGACCGCACGATTCCATACACTACTTGACACGTAGCAACAATACAATTCATGAAACCGCTCACCATCGCATGCTAAAAGTCGACCACAGAGGTCCGTGCGATATGCGTGATGACCATCGAATCTGCAGGATCCGATCAGATAGTCGTCGGGGAGCTGAAGTGACTAGCATATATGGAGGGCGGGCCCAATATAAATTAAAGAGATTAATCATATCGGGGGTGATTCAATTGGTTATTGAGTTATTAATTAGTCCGAATGACATAGTTAATCTTCATTAAATGGTGGTGGGGTTGAGTTCTTAATTAAATATGGATTAGTTAATTAATCCTATTTATTTTATTTGTTTTATCGTTATATTTAACTGAGGGGTGGGTTATATAATGATTTGGGGTTCTGTAATTTTGTTTTATAGGGAAATTATATAATAAACATTAGTGGTTAATATGACAAAAGTGAATGGGAAAGTGCTAAGTCCAATGTTTTCCAAAAGTGTTTCATCATATAACATATTACTTAGGCTAAAGTGTACAAAAGGGTTTTTATGCAGATTTGTTTCAATTTCCCTAAGTAAAATAGGATTTTACTTAGGAAAAGTTTTATCAAAGGAATGAGTGATCTTATGGGGGGTCAATGTTGATGAAAGGGACTTAAGTACTTTAGGCATTTCCAATTATTGGGCCGAGGGTCCAGTCCCTCCAAAAGTCAGAGAAATGCTCTGAGCCCCTCTAACTTTGGTAATTACCTTTAGTACTTAGGGAATTAGTGAAGATTTTTAGGGGAATGGGTAGGGAAGTTAATTATTTTGACTTTGAATGTTGATGTGCCTTTCCATGTGATACATGCCTTAGCCTAATGATGAAAGTAAAAGATTTAAACATTTAAATTGTTCATTCACCTTATATTCATTTTGCAACCATCATCTACTTACCTTGCCTACTTTACCCTAGCATTTTCACTTCTTTATTAGGGTGCACTTAGACTGGCAAACCCTTATCAAACTTTTTTTCTTTTTTCTTTTTACATGTTGATGCTTATCTAACTCTACACTTATTACATCCAAGGGATTAGCTTAAACTGTTGAGCTCCTTTTTCACTCTACCTATCTACTTATCTGCCAAGTTTACACTGTTTGGTCAGATCTTTATTCTCTATTTCTAAAACATGAAATTGAAAACATGAACTAGTCAAGCTTAAACTATTTGAATATTCATGAATTGTGGTATAGGTGACAAGCCAAACACAATTTTTTATTATACAAAAGTAAAAAAGTAGTGGCATTTAGACTTGCACACTTTCCTGGTCTTTTATTTTTGTTGGGGTTCATTTTTTTTCATTTTTTGACCCTTTTTTTATTCTTTTCCTAGGGTATACACTCTTTACATTTTTTAATTTCTTGATTTTTTTACAAATGTGGAAAACCTTTGCAACAAGCAAAGGTATGAACATATTTCAGAGTTAAACCAAGTCAATCATGATATATGACACCTATTGATATAGGGGCATAATAGGGGTATCCATGCCATACCTCAAGTCATGGAGGATTCTGAAATGGTATCCATAAACAATGTTGTGCCTCCCCTCACAAGAAATGTATTTGATTACTTGGTAGCTAACCTCATCCCAGGGATATGGTATACTATCCCTTCTAATTCCATTTTTTATCTTCAACAGGGATTTCATTATTTCGGAAAAATTTGTTCTTGGTAGCCTGGCCAATTGGTTTCTCATCTTTACTCCAAGGCAGCCCAAGAGGAAGGGTAGTGATCCTACTGATGAATTCGGGGGTTATTTAAATGGAGAGGCCTCTAATGGTTATATTAGCATGATTTCTTGTGTGAGGGACCAAATAGAGAGCAAATTCTTCGGCAATTTCATCATCAAATCCTTGAAATTTCTCAAAGAAATTCATCCAGTTTGCCCTTGTGAATATGTCCACCACTTGAGGATGTGCATGGAGCCTAGTGGATTTAGTGGGCTCCTTTCTCATAAACGCTCCTGTCATACTGCCTATACTTTTTTGAAGAACCAAATATGGAGGTGTACACAAAGAATTTTGAGAAAAATAGAGAAACATAGAAGATTGTGTGTGTTTTTTTTTTAAACAACATATTTTTTTTTATGTATGTTCTACCCTCTTAAAGACTTATTTCATTCTCAAATTGACAACACTTATTTTCATATATTTATATTCAATAGGGGGCATTCATGAACCCTACCTCTTCAGACTGAAATTTGTGCTAAAAATCGTGTTTTCTCCCTTGAAAATGACTCACTGCCCCTCCTGTAGATTTCCTATAGGTGCTCCTATAGAAAACACCGAGAGAAAAGATAAGGAGGAAATCAATGGAGGATTGTGGTTACGAGGTTGTGGGGGCACAAGAGGACTGCTGTGTCATTGAGTTACGAGGAGGAAATGAAGAAAAGGTGGTGAGAATGCAAGGGGAGGAGTGCTCATTACCCTTTATGGATATTTTCAGTCATGAGTGCTGAGCTAGAAAGGTGTACGCTGCCCATATTTGGACCGTTGGTCCCCACTTGCTTGGTCATCATGGCTTCTCTTCATAATCATCCCTCATCATTGCATCAGAGTTAACTCTTCCTCCACTACCTATCCCTGGCATCTTTTGCTTGAGTTGACTGTGTGCACATGTGGGTGACATATCAAATAAGTTGAGTCAACTAAATGAAGGTGGCCAAGTTAATTGGCCACCTTTCCCTCATTTGATCTCAACCATCTCGTTGCCTTCGTATGACTCCTAATTACACAAATGCAAATAGAGGAGTGAATTAGTTACTTACCTGTGATCCAGGTGTATTGGCTGTGAGGTGATGTGGCTTTCTCTACTGCATGCCTTCATTTTTCTTCATGCATGTTGTCCCTGCTTGCTGATGTGTTGTTGTGTGTTTTTGCAAGTTATTCCTTTACTGGAGCTGAGCTGCATGCGCCTTTTCAACCTACAGATGTGCACTCTTTTGCTATTGGTGCCGGACTTCTATGGGATCAGTTGCTACAGGAATTCCTACAAGAGCTCCTGTAGCTGCTTCTCCCCTTGAAACTTCAGATTTTTCCTATGTTTGGAGCTCAAGAATGATGCCATAGGGGTAGATAAAGATGGAGGGATAATAGGTAAGCTTCAGGTAAGGTTATTGGTGCCTTTTCCTTTTTTTTATTTTTTTTCAAAACTGGAAAACTGTTTTTCTGTGTTTTTTCTTAGACAGGAAAAAAGATGATGCTTGGGGTGTGATGCAAGCTTGGAAATGATGGAAAGGAGGCTTGAAGGTGTTAAGAGGGATCATAGGTTCCTCATGAAGCTGTTCTTGTCCCTCAAACTACCTCCTGTAGACATTTTTGGCTCTCTGTCATTCCTACAGGAGCCTCCTGTAAAAAACACAGTTTTGAAAAAAAAGGTATAGTGGTGTGTAAGAGATGCCAAAAATGACGGAGGAAGGTGTGAAGAAGATGAGATGGGTGCTAGTATGAATGTCAGGGTTCCCTTGGCACCTTCTTCTGCTCCCTGTAGTCCTCCTGCAAACCTGTAATGCAAAAAAATTCAGTTTTCTTTCTCTCTCCTTTTTTTTTTAAAACAACTTGGGTGCCTCAGAGAGGTTTTCACCCTAATTGCTTGCCCTAGGTGCCTCCAAGGGAGGTTTTCACCAAGGGATCTTATTCTTTCCCCTTTTTCCCTTTTTTTCTTTCTTCTTTTTTTTTGACATCACTGGGCCGCCTCAGAAGAGGTTTTCAACCCAATGATGGGACTCAAGCGTCTCATGGAGGTTTTCACTTGAGTCTTTATTTTTTCTTTTTTCTTCAGTGAGTGGGTGAAGTGGAAGCTAAGACATGCTCCACTACCATCACTGTTTTATTCAAATATTCAATAAACTCTCGCTTGGAGAGGGGTTTCTTGTAGACTTTTAACCAATTTCCATTGACAAGCATGGGGATGGCTTCATCATCAATGGTTCTGATCAGAACTGAACCATTGTCATTGCATTTATCCACAGTGTAGGATCCTAGCCATCTTTTCCTCAACTTGCCTTTGAAATCCTTATATCTTGAATCATAGATTAGTGCCCAATCTCCCTCTAGGAATTGCTTCTCCCTGATATTTCTATCATGCCATATCTTTCTCTGAAGCTAAACTACCTCTGTATGGAGAAGGGCTTGCAATCTGTATTCATCCAATCCATTGAGCTGAAGTAATCGCTCCTTTTATGCATGGCTGAGGTCTAAGTATAGCTGAGCTGCCATCTTTAGGGTATTGAATTCAAACTCTATTGACAGCAAAGCCTTCTTCCCATAGACCAGTTCATAGGGTGTGAACCCAGTGGTGATATTCCATGTTGTGTTGTAGGCCCAAGTGGCCTCAACTAATCTTTCCGCCTAGTCTTTTCTGCTGCTGCTCACTACCTTGGTTAGGATCCATTCCAATGCTCTGTTAGTGACCTCCACTTGCCCATTGGCTTGTGTATGGTAAGGGGTGGAATTCCTATGCTTGATCTTATGATGTGTGAGCAGGTCTTCAATCAGGCTAGATGTGAATTGACTGACTTGGTCTGTGACCAACTCTCTCGGATACCCGAACTTGTAGAATATGTTTTCTCTCAAAAACTTAGCTACTTTTTCCTCTGTCGCTACATTGATTGCTTTTGTCTCTGCCCACTTTTTTAGGTAGTCAGTGCACACAATGATGTACTGCTTCTGCTTTGAAGGGAGGTTGATAGTTCCCACAAAGTCCATGCCCCACTTCTGAAATGGCTCAAAGGTCACTTGAGGTTGCATGGGAATTTCATCCTTTAGAGTGGGTTTCCCCATCCTCTGACATCGATCACACTGGCTCGTGTATCTCCTCACATCCCGATGAAGAGTGGGTCAGTAGTAGCCTGCTTGTAATATATTGAAGGAAGTTATTTTTGTTGCAAAATGACCTCCACAAGGCCCGTCATGATAGGTCAGAAGGATGTCAAAGACTTCCTCCTCCCTGGCACATCTTTTCAAGATCTAATTCGGGCCCAGTTTGAAGAGATTGCTTCCAATCCAGGTGAAAGGGGTTCTTTTCCTTACTATCCTACTCTTCTCTTTTGAGGATAGGTGTGGTGGGAATTGTGCTAAAACCAAGTAGTTCACTATATCAGAAAACCATGGAGAGAGAACTAATATAGAAAAATAGGTGTTCATATGGCATTTGGTCATCCACCATTCCTTCTTCACCTGCAGGCAAATTTACTCTAGACAAAATGTCAGCAACAACATTCTCTTTACCAGGCTTATCAATAATGGTCAAATCAAACTGCTGCAGTAAAAGCAACCATCTAATAATGCGAGAATTTAAATTTGGTTTGTTCATTAAATATCTAATTGTAGCATGATCAATGTGCAAAAAGGTTTGATAGCCTATGATATAATGTCTAAATTTTTTTAAGGAATGCACGACAGCTAGGAGTTCCTTCTCGATCACTGTATAGTTTAACTCTACCTTTGACAAGTTTTTTCTTATAAAGTATATGGCATAAGGTAACTTTTCATCAAATTTTCCTAAGGCTGCTCCTATTGCTTTGTTCGAGGCATCTGTGTGAATGTGAAAACGTAGGGCCCAGTTTGGGCCTCTGAGAATTGGGGCAGTCACTAACTTGCTCTTCAAGGTATCTAGGGCTTCTTGATAGTTTTCTGACCATATGAACTCAACATCTTTGCTTAGGAGGCCAAAAAAAGGAGAGGCTATCTTGCTAAAGTATTTAATGAATCTCCTGTAATATCCATCTAAGCCTAGGAGACTTTTGACATCTCTCACGTTTTGAGGAGGTGGGACCCTTTGGATGATGGCAATTTTGTTGGGGTCCACCTGCAATCCTTGTTGAGATATTGCATGACCTAGCATGATCCCTTCAGTCATCAAGAATTCACATTTTTCCAGACTAAGGGACAGGTTCATCTCAATACACTTATTTAGAACTTTTCGTAGGTTAGATAAAGCTTCCTGAAAGTCAGAGCCATAATGAGTAAAATCATCCATGTATATTTCTACTACATCATGAACCAGTTCAGAAAATATAATCAATACCGCTCTTTGGAAAGTGGCTGGAGCATTGCACAAACCAAAAGGAAGGACCCGATATGCAAAGGTACCCCAAGGACAAGTGAAAGTGATCTTATCTTGGTCTTCCGGGCTGATTTGAATCTGATTGTACCCGCTAAACCCATCTAGGAAGGAGAAAAACGTTTTCCCTACCAGACCGTCTAACACTTGATCTATGAAAGGTAAAGGAAAGTGGTCCTTTTTAGTGGCTTTGTTCAATTCCTGATAGTTGACACAGATTCTCCACTTACCATTTTTCTTTGGCACTAGCACCAAAGGAGAGGCCCATTCACTGTCAGAAATGGGATAAATGAATCTTGTATCAAGCAGTTTTTGCAGTTCTTCCTTAACAATATCTTTAAGTGTTGGGTTCATCCTCCTTTGAGGCTGCCTAACTAGCTTGCAATCTTCCTTGATGTATATATGATGAGTACATATTGAAGGGTACACTCCCTTCATATCCTTATAACTCCAGTCGAAGGCACCTAGATGTTTTCTCAGTAGGTTGCATAGCTCCTTCTCCTGGGAAGTAGATAGGGATGGATTGATTTTCAATGTTCTTTCTAGGCGGAACTCTATATTTTTGACACGGAGAGAAGTAGGGTCGGCCACATAGAGATTAGTCAAGGGGTTGTTTTGGGTTTCTATTACTATGTCTTCTAATGGTGATACACTAGGAGGTGGATTCTGAATCAAATTTTCAATCATATCATCCTCATCTTGCAGTTTTCCCCCCATGGCGATTTCTAATGCACAAAGTGGTGTAGAATAAACTTCATCCTCATCCTCCTCCTCCAACCAAAGAGGTAGATCATGTTCTAGCAGGGGTTGGGCTGGAGGATATAAGGTTAACTGCTTGGACATATTCCCATTCTTTATGGTCATATTCCTAGCTCGGCAGCTGATGTAGGCATTGGCTGTAGCCAACCAGGGTCTTTCCAAAATGAGAGGATACCCGGTGAGCTTTGCCTTTTGCTGGAGAACCAAGAAATTAGTAGGTCTCTCCCAAGAATCAACGGAGACCATCACATATTCCACAATCCCCTCAAGGGTCACAGTGGAGCGGTCTGCTAGCTACAACACTGTCATGGTCTTCCTCAAGGAGCCTTGGAGATTAAGTTTGAGCATTGTGTCCTTTGTCATCACATTAATGGCAGCTCCCAGATCAATCAAGGTATGTGGGACCATTATGCCATTGATGTGGACATCAACTACTGGGCTTCCAGGGTCCAGATATTTTGGACAGATTATCTGCCCCAACATTAGGTCAGACAGTTGTCCTATGACATTGATGGTTGGGGCATCTCTCTTGCGCCTTCCTGGATGCCTAAAGCACTTCTCTTTGATCAACCTATTGTAGATAGGCACATCTTTTATGGCTTGGAGAAGTGCTATCTTCACAAATAAGTGTTTCAATTCTCCCAGGAGTTCAGTCTCTTTTGGGGTAGGCCGGATTGTCATGGATAGTCTCTCAAGAAAGGGTGGATTTGCTTTAGGTTTGCTTTCCTCTTTATCTTCCTCAACCTCCTTGGGTGGAGGTTGGCTATCTGGGAGAACTTTCCCAAATCACAAGTTGATTTATTTAATCTCCATAGCATAAGTTGGGCATGATGGTTCCCCACTATACACTTGTTAAGCCTGTCTGTTGTTCAGGTTCAGATTTGGTTGAGCAGGCATTTGGGGTTGCCTTGGTGGAGCAGAAGGTAATGGTTGTGGTTGGGCAGGTGGTGGAGGCAGAAAAGCGGGGAGAGAGTTGTACTGGGGCCTCCACCCCTGATGAGGTGCAATCCACTGAGGTTGCCGCTGAGCATAGAGTTGAAATGAATGAGTGGCTAGTTGGGTGTGATATTGAGATGTGAAGGACCAAGGAGGAGGTGTGGACTAGGAAGGATGAGTAGGGGGGCCCCAAGAAGGTATGGAGGTGATTTGGTTGGGGTTGTAGTATGCCTGAGATGTCCCTTGCATCCCCTGCTGGTATGGTCTAGGTCCATGCAGCCTACTTTAGTTTATGTAATAGATATGTTCAGTGACTCCTTCGGCCCCTTGGTATACAACTTTAAGTCTGGGCAAGGAAGGGCACTTGTTTGAAGAATGATTTTCTTCACAGACTAAACAAGCCTCTATAGAGTTCAATGGGAATTCGTTCCTAGGATGCCTCCTGGTGCATCTAGGGAAAAAAATGGCCAAATCCCTCTCTCCTTCCTCATGTTTTCTTTTGATATGTAAGGTATCCATTTGCATGGCAAGAGTCTCCAACATCTCACTCTTGAAGTCTTCCAGCATGTTTCCAATTTCACCTTTAGTGGATGAATTGGAAGAAGAGGTATTGGCTATGGGTTGACTCCCCCTACCTTTCTGTCTGGCTGCTCTAGAATGGTTTCTAAAAACAATATTTATGTCCTCATAGGGTAGTTTGTAGATGTATCCCAACCAATAGATCCAGGGTGCCTAGAAGGTCTTCCTGAATTCCCCTGAGCAGGACCAACTTCAGAGACTTAGGGTCAAGTGTACACCCAACCCTTTTGTAATTGAGCTGGAACCTCTCTTCATAGTCTTCTAGGGACTCATCACTTCCCATGGTCATTCAGAAGCTTTCTTCTTTAGTATATTTTGACCTAAAATAGTCTTGATACTTGTTGTTAATGGCCTATTGCATCTGAGCCCAAGTTTTGATGCTATTGCTAGGTAATCCCATGAACCAGCGCAATGTTGAATCCTTGAGAGTAGAAGGGAACAATTTCAACTTTTGCTCATCTTCTGCATAGTCATAAGTTCGACAGATGACAACAAACTCGAACAAGAAGGTGTTAAGATCTTCTTTAGTTAGACCATGGAAATGAGGTAGGGCTAAAGGACTTATATTCTTCATTTTGGTGTCCCCATTGGTCTCCCGAATGGGAAAGGTACCCTCTATTCTCTCTCCTTTCCCCCTAGCATTTCTGTTTTCAGCCATTAGCTACAGAGGAATGTTTTCTTCTTCTTCTTCCCCTGTAGGTTCTTCAAAAATTTTTGGCTATTCACCTAAGGGTTCTTCTTGATCACAACCATCAAAGAAGAGAGAAGGTTGGTTGTGTGAAGCAATGGGGGTGTTGGGAAAAAATTTTCTTGAGTTATCTCTATTCCTACGAGGCATGAAAGGAAATATTTTTGGTTGGTTTTTTTCTTTTTCCCCACACTGAAAGTACCTGCAAAAACTAAAATTGATCGAACAAAACAAATCGCAACTAGCTAAAATGAACTTGCTGAATGAAATTTGTGGAATTGAAAAGGAAAGAAAGGAAATGCAGAACTTTGAAAGAAAGGAAATGACTAGTCTAGTTTTGTCGAAATAAACTATTAGCATAACGTTGCAATATGAAATAGAAGAAAGCATTAATCACATAATACTTTGACTCTTCCTCAGCAACACTGCCAAAAAGTGGTGAGCATCAGTATTGCAGCAAGAATGCTACAACTCCTGGGCTGCCAACTTTACTTTTATTAACCCGGTAGTTCGTAACAAACTTGGAAGCGTCGGTGCTGTATGCACAAGTACTAGTTCTCACTGTAGGTTGTCACTTGGTCAGCCAGCACGAGATTACTAGGAGCTCAAGCCAACTTCTATAGATATCAGAAGAAGCTCTATGTGTGACTAAAGAAAGAAAGATTACTCTACAAAAGCTATTCTAATTGCAGAAAGGAAAAAGATTGGAATGTAAAGAAAGACCTAGTAAACCCTAATTAACAAGCTAATTCTAATTTTGTCAAAAACACTATGAAAACCATGAAAGCAATGCCATTACCTACTCAAGAAAGTAAACAACATCTAACCATGCTATTTCTAGAATTAAATAAGAAGAAAAACATATTTTTGGATTTTTATGTGTTTTTATGTGAATTTGACATGCATCTAATTTATTGTGTGTGAGTGTGGCAGCGAACAGGTGGCGTTAGAGGGTGGTTTTGGAGCTTGGAAGGATGTAAGATGGTGTGGATGGGTCCTAGGAGTTCTTAGGTGGCCTTCTGGAGGGTTTTCCCACACTTGGCCTTCAAAAGAAAGCCTACAGGAAACACTACAGGAGGACACAGGGAAACTACAGGAGGAAAACAGGGAAACTATAGGAGGCCTACAGGAGGAGGCTGAGAGCAATCTATGTTATTTTGAGGGTCTGAGAGTGGGTGGAAAAGGTGGATGAAGGTTGGGATGAGGTGTTAGGGTGCATAAGGTCTACCATGAATCACTAGGAGGGAGAAAGATGATTGGGTTTGCTCAAGGAGAGAGGAAGAAGTTCTATGAAAAATGCAAGAAACTAGGGCAGAATTGAGGTGAGGTTTGGGAGATCTGTAGGGCATGGATCAGATGGGGGGTGTGATTGCTGGTAATTTTCCCTACTGCTGGAAGTTATTTTCTGCACAGAAACTGACAGTGATCCAAGAAAATCAAGCAACCAATGGAATGAGTGCATTTAGGAAAAATAGGGTTTTGCATTAAAATGGTCTAAACTATGATCTATGAAAGGAAATGCTGAGAAATGATGTAGGAAAGGAAAGCATGAAAGAGGACTATTTTAAATCAGAAAGTGAACATGATAAAGGAGATCTAAAGCAAAGCAAAACTGGACTATTAACCTACTAAAGAGCTGAAAACACTAGAAGTCCTATGAATGAGGAAAATCTGTGTTTTTGGGGCAGCAAGAGAGTCTTTGCCTCAAATCATGGTTCCAAAGGGAGGAAGAGAGGCCATGGCACTATTGCTAGCCTTTTGAATATTTTTTGATCATTGCTTAACCTACTACAGAAAGCACAAATGAAAGCAAACTACTAAATCATCAAAAGCAACCTATTCTTAACCATAAAGGAAATACAACTAATAGCAAATTAATCTACAAACTGAAGTAAAGCATACAAATACAAGTAAAGAGAAGCTTGGATACTTATATTGGGCCCTAACCCAAGAGCTTCACCCCTCTGAGGTAACTCAGTGCTAGCTCAAAAAGGATTCCATCTTCATTATCAAAAAATAGCAAGATTACATGAAACTGTCACTAGATAATAAGATCAAAATTTGTGCAGAGTTTACATAAGAAAAAAAATCTGACCCAAGTAAGGCCCTAGGCCTCTCTACTTATACATATGAAGCTACCAACAGCTTCCTTAAAATCAAGGATACTTGGCTCCCAAAAGTCGAGATAACTATCAATCATCTTCCACTTGCTTTGCTGCCTTCTTAGTGCATGATTCGGCTACTTGTTCTCCGAGATGAGTGAAGGGGAATTTGAAGTGAGGAGCAATAAATGAGGGGGATTTCCACCTATAAGTCCTCTCCTCTATCTACTTCGATTTATTGCTACAGTTTGGCCATTAACTCCTTGAATTTGACCTCGAAATCCATCAATAATCTGCATTAAATACATGTTGGACCACATGGCATAATAACTAACCCAACTCACTCTATAAGAATAAATATAATCAGAAAATCATACAATAAGCTAAGAGAATGGTTGATTTGACTAGGTTAGGAGGTAAAATGAGCACATATAATTACCCATTTATGAGGCTCATCACCAAGCTTCCGATAAGACTATCTTAAAGAGAGCTTGGACAGTATTGTAACGAGCCTTGGCTTCTCCACTGCGACCTAGTATATCTCTTTGGAGGAGCAGGTGATTGTGGTTGTAGCGTTCTGCTATTGGAACTAGTGGTTGGACATGGATGTATTGTATGACTAGAACTTAACTTCCTAATATAAAAGAGCCAACACGTTTCATGCATATGTTATGTTGTATTCTATGCTATCTTGTTTACTCTAAATGATATATGCATTTGTTTGCTTATGCATGCATGTATGGACTATTCTGTATAAGTATGGATGAATCTTTCTGAAATGTGTTGTTGGTTTAACCATCACTTTGGATTGCTTGCTAACTTGCTTTCCGGCTTGTGATGCATCTTCGCTCGTGTGTTCCCTTCCAAGCCGTGTACTATTACAGGTTTCCAAGGGGTGCACTCACTTCACCCTCAATGCATTAGAAACTCTCATGCACCTTCCTTGTTTTACTGCAGCTGTCACACCCTTGGTACCAACAGAGTTATCTTACTTGCCTCTGTGCAAAATCGTAGTCAAGGCATTACTGTATGACACATTGTTGGGACTCCTACGCCAAACGGTGTGAGGTATAATTGGGACTTCTTACTACGAAGATCCTTTGACATGTTGGCGGGTCCAGAGCTATCAGAAAGTTTATATATGTTCATATGGATCCCATTTTCTTCTCTTTGTCATAGACATTTCATCGTTACTTAGAGTTGCAATTACTTTGAGGAATATTTTTTTAAAAAACATTAGCGTCCATACCATTGTAAATAGAGTTATATTTTAATATGGATGCCAATTTCCTTCCTTTTTTATAAACATTTCATCACGACTTATAGATTATTTGCAATCACGTTGGGGAATTTTAGAAAACTTTTGGAAAGAATGGATTAATGCAATTTTCAATAAAGTACGTATATGTTCACATGGATGCCACTATATTTTCCTTTTCATAAAAATTTCATCATGACTTAGGAATTATTTGCAATTTCTTTGAAGAAATATGAAAACATTTTGAAAACAATGTGGTAATTTCGTTATCAATAAAAAGGTATATTCTCATATGGATGCCATTATATTGTGATTTTCATAAACTTTAAATCATGACTTAGAGAGTCTTCGTAATAATTTTGAGGAACTATATAAAACTTTTGAAAACAATGACATCAATGCCATTGGAAATAAATAGGTATATGTTCATATGGATGCCCCTGTCTTGTATATTTCATAAACATTTTATCATGACTTAGGAATTCTTTGCAATCACTTTGAAGAAATATACAATTTTTTGAAAACAATGTGTTAATTCTGTTATCAATAAAATAGGTATGTTTTCATATGGATGTTGTTGTCTTGTTTTTCCATAACCATTTCATCATGAATTAGAGAGTTTTTGTAATAAATTTGAAAATATCATCAAGAATTAGATAGTATTTGCAAAGACTTTGAAAATTTCATCATGACGTAGAAAATCATTGCAATCACTATGAGGAAATATACAAAAATTTTGAAAACAATGTGTTAATTCCGTTATCAATAAAATTGGTATGTTTTCATATGGATGTTGTTGCCTTGTTTTTTCCATAACTATTTCGTCATGAATTATAGAGTATTTGCAATAACTTTGAAAATATCATAATGACTTAGATAGTCTTTGCAAAGACTTTGAAACTTTCATCATGACTTAGAAAGTCATTGCAATCACTATGAGGAATTGTACAATTTTATTGAAAACAATGTGTCAATCCCATTATCAATAAAATATGCATATTTTCATGTGGATGTAATTGTCTTCTCTTTTTCATAATAATTTCATCATGAATTGGCAATTATTTACAATTACTTTTAAATTTCGTCATGTCTTGGAAAGTTTTTACAATCACTTTTAGGAATTGTATATAAGTTTTGAAAATAACGTGTCAATGTCATTATCAATAAAGTAGGTATATGTTCATATTGATTCCATTGTCTTGTATTTTTCATATTTATTTTATAATGGTTTAGGTAATCTTTGCAGTTTGGAAATTTCATCATGACCATGAAAGTCTTTGTGATCACTTTGAGGAATTATACAAAAAATTTGAAAATATTGTGGCAATCGAAATATAAATAAAATAAAGTAGGTATATTGTCATGTGCATGCTATTGTCTTTTATTTTTAATTAACATTCATCATTAATTAAATAATCTTTTCAATCACCTTAAAAATTTCATCATGACTGAGAACATCTTCGTAATCACTTTTAGGGATTGTGCAAAAATTTTAACAATATGTCAGTGCCCTTATTAACAAAGTTGGTATATGTTCATATGGATCCAATTGTATTTCATTTTAAAGTAAAATCTCATCATTACTTAGATATTCTTTGCAATGAATCTGAGAATTTTAATTGACTTAGAAAGTCTTTGGAATCACTTTGTGTAATTATACAAAAAAATTGAAAGCATTGTGTCAATGTCATTACCAATAAAGTAAGGTATGTATACCTTCATAAGGATGTCATTGTCATGTATTTTTCATAGACATTTCATCATGAATTTGATAGTCTTTGAAAATTTCATCATAACCTATAATTTCTTTACAATTACTTTCAAAAACTTTACAAAATTTTTGAAAACAATATGGAAATTCCATTATCACTAAAATAGGTATATGTTAATATAGATTCCATCACCTTTTTTTCATAAACATTTCACCATCACTTAAAAAATCTTTGCAATCACTTTAAAAGGTTGTACATTTTTTTAAAGAACTAGAGTCATCTTCACTTTATTTTAAAAGAAATAAGATTAATTCCATTGTCTTGTATTTTTCATTTAGTAACTTCTCATAAAAAAGAGAATATATATAATCATATTTAAAAAAAAAAAAAAAAAATGATAAATAAAACCACTTTAATAATGCCTCAATGCCCCAAATGTTATGTGTTATTATTTTATCTTTAAATATTATAAACTAATTTTAACTACATATTAACCTAAACATGGTTCATACAAAGACATTTAGAGAGATCACAATTGTTATGAAAAATTAATCCACACATATAATTAATATTTAGGGTAATGGTATGTAAAAGATACTTTTTGTATAACTATGTGAATACTATTTGCATCTAGTTGAAGGTTTTTCATATTGCCATTGGAAATTACTACCTCCTGCATCACTCATTTGGAAGCTCATAGTCAAATTGACTAACTTATGTTGAATTTAGTTGGTCCCATCTGAATCTACCCTTAGAGAATCGACAAGGACTACCTCAAACATGTTATCTATTTACACAACTACCTACACAAAAGACAAACCATGGTGTGCCCAATTAACTCTATACTAAAAGAACAAATTCTTAATATAAAAATAAAAATAAAAATTAAACAGTTGGTGGGGCCCTTTCTCCATGGGTGATATAAGGTGATTATTTTTATTATTATTGTGCTATATTTGAACACTTCCAAAATTTTACTACATTCAAATTTTGGAACCTACTTCATTGTCGTATCAAGTGTCCCCTTGCTCTTCAAGTGTCGTTTCATGTTGCTCTATATGTTTAAGCTTTCTTGAATGTTCTCAAGTGTCATCACATTGATTATAAAATATATAGATTCATTTTATGGTCATAACATCCTTGTTGTGGTAAAACGACACTTTTAGGTCGTAGTAGCACACACTTGACTCGTAATACTTGGGGAATGTGTATAAAGTGGTGTTTTGATGTATATTCATTATTGATCAAGGTTTTCTAAGTTTTATCAATGATTTGGTATGTGTCGCACATGGTTTTATGACTATAACTCATCTTGCTCACCTCTTGCCCTATCATCCAAACTTAGACAAATTTTGGTTTCAAAGTGAACCCATAAAGATCAAGAGTGCACAAGCACACTTTAAAGCCTTGATGGGAAACATTTAATTTTTCAAGGGTGTACCCTGCACCCTCCAAGAGTGTAGAGCTCACTCCCCAAGCCCAATTCCCCTTACTTGTTCCAAACTGTGCCCTCTAAAATTGACTAAGTCTTCCTTGAGCGCACTCCTTCAACTCAAAGAAGTGTGCCCTCCTTGAGCACATTGGCACATCTTGAAGACTAGAAGCTCAAGCCTTCAACCTTCCCCAATGCACCATTTTCCCTCCTAAAATTCTTGAGCACACTAGCACACTATGAAGGCACAAATCCCCAACCTTCATCCTTCAATAGTGTGCCTTGTGCCCTTCTTGAGGCCTCTTAAGCACATGAGTTCACCCGAAAGGCATGAAGCCTCAACCTTGAGCCTTTAGGAGTGTGCCTTATGCCCTCCCTCTCTCCCTTGAGCGCAAAACACACTTAGGAAGCCCGAAGCCTTCGCTTCATCCTCTAGACTTGTGCCTTGCACCCTACCTTAACTGGCTTCTTCTTTTTGGAGCATGAGCACATGTAGAAGCCCCAAAGCCTCTCCTCTTCAGCCCTTTAGCCTTTCAAAGTGTTCCCTTGCACCCTATAGCCCCTTTGACCCTCTTTGAGTGCACCCGAAAGAACTGAACATAAAATATGCATGGATCATTGTAGAATAGGAGATTTTCAAGTTGATAATTCCTCATCATGAGTGATTGTAGATATAGGTATTCCAAAAACACCACAACTAGCACACACGAGGAAGATTGGGCAAGGAGAACAAGCAAAGGAAGCATGGAAAGAATAAATAAAACACTTAAATCTTGATGATTGAAGCACTCTAAATACTCCATGATTGAAGACCCTTTGGAGGGTGAAAGTGCCATGATCAAAAGAACAATAAAGAATGAAGACACATATAGCATCCATGTCACAACTGAAACAATTCCATGTAATCAGCCACTATTAGTCCCAGTCATCAAAATAGTGACATGTCAAGTCTCATTACATAATGATGTGGAAGTCATGATATATTATTGTAATCATTGTAAATGAAAAATAATTGGAACTCCAAGAGTCATGTATGAACTAAAGAGTCATGGAATTCCAAAAGACATGTAATATCAAAAGTTATATGTAATTCCAAAATTCATTTGGAATCCAAAAGTTTGTAGAAGTCCAAAGGTAACAAGAAGTTAAAGAGTCAAGAGTCATGAGTATACAAAATGTCATTCCTCAAGATATATATAGATCCTCATTTTTCATTTAAAGGACTTTTAAACTTGACTTCTCCCACAAGGCATTAGAGAGACAAAGTTAGTACTTTTGGGGAGAAACTAGTGGCTCTAACGCTCCACTATTGGAGCTAGTGGTGTTCATTGCATTTATGTATATTAGGGCCTTTTGTTAATATTGAAACCTTTGAGGCCAACACATTTTCACACATGGATTGTGAATGTTTCGAGGACTATTATTTGAATGTTTATGGTTCATGTTTTCTATCATCAGTACTGGAGTAATTGAACTATTTTGGTGACTTTAGTGCTCCTCCTTGGAAACATGCATGTTGTTATGTTTATAATGATCATCACATCCTTGTGAACTATTTCTCTTGATTTTATACAAGCCTTTATCTTTCATGTGTGTCTCCACTAGCATAGTACTATTACTTTTCTCTTATAGGTTCACTTTATTCTTCCCTCCAGAGTAAGAGAACCTTGATACATCAACAATTGAACATTCACAAGGCATACTAGATTATTTATTCGAAAGAACAATTCTGTTTCTCTCTCAGGTTGACAACTAAAGCCAAGGCATGTCTATAAGTAAACATTGGTTGGGCTGTATTCCGGATGGGACTCCTACACAAAGTTGTGTGAGGTCTAGTTGAGCCCTTATATCGGGGAGATCCCTTGTATGTTGGTGGTATCCAGTATCGTCAACATTCTGGCACTAGAAGGATGACCACCATTTTTTTATTGCTAATCACTCCACACACCCTTGTCATTCTCCTTTCGGTCAATGTAGAAAAATTCTAAGCACTACTACGATTCTTGAAGCAGGAGGATCCTCTCAGCCTGGCCAGGAATAAACTTATGAAGCTACTTATGATGAGATCTGGAAAATTCGATCTATAACCCATTGGTTTGTGAAGGCTATCGTATTAGTTCCTAGAGCAAAAAAATTCCCACATTTTCTGAAGAATAAATATAAAATCGGTACTGGTATCTTGGCTTCAACAGTGGAATATTTGGTTTTATCCACTCTTGAGTAGTTGGAAGAATTCGCAGATGATATCAAACATCAAGAAAAACTTCCAGCTCCTAATGAAGGATAAAAAGATGATACAATTGTTCTTTCTTATGACCTATTCAATGGATTAGACAATGAATATTCCTGCAATTCTGATAAGGAAGAAGAACGTATAGATGACAACATGGTAGACCAGGATTTGGATTGGATGGCTGAAGGGCCTCTTGCTCTTTTGGGTAACTTGCATAGGATACTGAGACATCAATAAAAACTGCTCTCAAAGTATCATATGGATAAAAGGATGAAGGCATAAGACCATCTCGATGAATTTTACCTACATTTATGAATGATGGAGGTGAGGTATGATGATGTTTCCTACAGGATTTTCCCTTATACATTAGAAGGCAGAGCGACATCATGGTACCATAGTCTGCTCGTTAATTCAATCTACACCTGGAGGGAGTTCAAAAATATATTTCTTGAGATGTTTTCTAATGAAAAAACTCCCACCATGCTACTCAAAGAGCTCAGAAGCATGAAAATGGGGGAAAAGGATAAAGTGAAATATTTTAATAAGAAATTCAATCGTATATTGAATAAATTTCCCTAGACATGCAACTACATGATTCAATTACTATAGACTACTACACAATTGCCTTTCCCACCAGTATTTCCCTGTTCATAAAGAGTGTTACAAAGGCAATGTTGGCACTAATCTTTTCAAATTTTCAGACCCAGTTGCGATTGAGAAGGAATTTTTCACGATTGGGGTTATTACAAATGATGAAGAATAAAAAGACTCCAAAGAGATGAGTAGGAAGTCACAACCTTCTGCTAGTAAGTCTAAAGAGAAAAATCATATGATATCGAGAGCTTGACCAAGATCGTGAAGACACTCACCAATGGAATTTTAGAACTAAAGAAAAGGTAAAGTGAGACTTCTATCTGTAGCAAGCCTCCCAAGTCCTTAACTTTTCAAAGGAATAGTAATAACAACAACAATCAGCCCACCAAGTTTGTATAAAATTTGAATGTTGTGATGAACATAGAAAACATTGGCATGGATAATTATTTTTCTTTCCATCGGGAATATCATTTAGAAAAAAAAGAAATCCCTCAGTGGAATCGCAACTTGAATGCTTTGGCTGCACACATTGTAGATACGCCATAAGAAGATGGGGAGACAAACCAAGCAGAAGAATTAGAAGAACTCACAGTGGTTGAGGAAGGAAAATGTGTTGGACATGCAGTGAATGTGTATCATCATATTTACAACGTTGATAAGAAGGATGCTAAAGAACCAAAACAGAATGACTCCCCTCCTCAGAAGCAAAAATGGTCGATATAGCCTAAGGACTAAAGGGCCCATCTCAAAACAGGAATTGAAAAGGTAGAATTTAAAAGAGTAGTTGCTAAGAAGAATTTCTCCACCTTTCAATCCTGCTCATAATACACAGAGTGAGTCTAGAAACTTAGCCAAATCTAGGAACATTTCCTCTAGTAACAAAGGTAAGTCTAGTATTCTGGAAGTGTCAAACAAATCCACTCCTCCAGACACTTCAACATTGTCTGTTATTGGTGAAACAATTGATTATAATATTGTGGAAGATATGAAGAAAACATGAGCCAACATATTTATCTATTAGATCGTAAATATTGTAGGCCAACATGAAATCATCTTCTAGACCTTTTCACAACCTTTGACAAGTGGTAAAGCTTCCTCCCCTCAAAGGGTGTTACGTAACTCTTCTAGTCCTCCTGAATATATAGTAAATTTTTTAACACTAGAAGCTAACACTCTCTACCCACCGTTTTTGTTAATGTTTTAAATTTTTAATTATAATGTCCATAACTATTTAGTAGACTATGGGGCATTTGTAAATGTAATTCCTTTATCAGTAATGACGAAAATAAATGCAAAATGGGAGAAAACCTATGCACAATTTGTCCAGCTGGACATGTCTCTTGTCCAAGCTATTGGTGAGCTTAAGAATGTGCTTATCAGATTATTGAAATATGCTCAACTTCACCAATGTATAAATATTGTATTTGTGTACATACCAAATTCCTATGGTGTATTACTTAGCAGAGACTGGTCTAACAAATTATAGGAATATTTTGCAAGAGACTGGTCACATTTGTGGCTTCCATATAAGGGGAGGAATAATCAGATTTAAATGAACATCGAGTCATACATGAAACACCCTGTGACACCACTCAAGGGCCACAACAAGTCTCTCACTTTTGCTGATTTGAGTTTTGTGACTTTCATTCTCAAAACTGACCTTGGGTGTTATCAGGTGCAACCATCACCTGTTCCACTAGATACACAACTGGAAATCCTTCCTTGTTCTTTAGTTGGTGCAAATGAAATCTATAATATAGATGTACATATTAGTAGTAATAGTAATAATAGTTGTAGAGGAAGTAGCTTGGTAGATCATAATATTTGGTCTTTATATTTGGATGGTTCAAAGATACATGATAGTTCCAGAGCAAGTTGTGTTCTTGCAGACCCAAGAAATTAGAAGCATATCCTTGCATGTCATTTGGAGTTCGAGTGAACCAATAACACTTCAAAATATGAAGCATTCATACTTTGATAGAAGAAAAATATTGACCTAAAGGTAGATTTTTTAAGGGCAATCAATGACTCAGAGGTGGTCACTCGTTAGGTATGAGATACTATACATTGTGTTCCACAGCATCTCAAAAGATACCAGTTGGAGGTATGGTGTTTTATAAATCAGATGCATTAGCAAAAGCACCTGATAGGATGTTGCCATTGAACAATGGTTTTTCTATTGAAATTTTATATAAACCATCTCTATTAGACAACGTTACCAATTTATGTGTTTTCAATAATGACCAATGGATACTACATTTTATGGCTAATGCTGATATATTCAAAGAAACTGCCATAGAGGAAGATGACCATAATTGAGTTTTGTAAGAAGTATCTAATGAAACAAAAGGAAACACTACGCAAAAAGGTGTGGTGTCCCTAGAGAAATTATATGATCTAGAGAACCATTTTAGAGGACCAACCAATAAAAAGACTAAGAGTTCAAAGTTAGCATCTGAAAAAGTCAACCTGGGAACCCCACAAGATCCAAAATATGTGAACCTTGGTACATGTTGTTCTCCACAGGAATGACAAGAATTTATCCACTTATTCAAACAATATCATGATGTATTTGCATGGACATACAATTATTTAAAGACATATGATACTCGTATTATCCAACACCTCATTCCCATAAAATAAGGGGTAAATCATTTCGAGCAGAAGTTACGAAAATTTCATCAAACACTGGAACCCCTTATTTAGAAGGAATTGAGAAAGTTGTTGGATGCTCAGATCATCTTGAAAGTTAGACATTCCACATGGGTTTCCAACTTGGTCCCAGTTAGAAAGAAGTATGGTGAAATACATCTATGTGTTCACTTTCAAAATCTCAACAAGGATTCTGATAAATATAACTATCCAGTGCCATCCATGGAGCAGATACTCTAGATAGTATCTGGGTCTGAAATGTTTTCACTAATAGATGGATCTTCAAGTTATAATCAAGTGATAGTAGCAAAACCTGATCGATTAATGACTACCTTCTGGACTAAATAAGGAACATTCACTTTCAAGAAGATGCATTTGGACTAATAAATGTCAGTGCAACTTTCCAAAGAGTGATGGACATTGCCTTTCATGGCCTTATATGTAAAAGAGTTGTTGTTTATTTAGATGATGTTACCATGTTTTCCAAGAAATGATCAGAACACATATGCCATCTTAAGCATATATTCAAATGGTGTTGAAAGTATGGGATTTTTCTCAATCCCAAGAATAACATATTTTTTAAGTCTGAAGGGATTTTATTGGGGCACATCATAGCAAAGAGTCAAGGCTATCACACAGATCCCATTTCCAGTGAATAAGAAATCCATGCAATATTTCTTAGGGAAAATCAATTTCCTGAGAAAATTCATCTCTGATTATGCTTATATAGTTAAGCCTATACAAGAGATGATTAAGAAAGACGCAATATACAAATGGGAAAAACAGGAAAAAAATGCTTTTGCTAAGATCAAATAGGTTATCGCCAATGCACCCATGCTTTTCAGTCTAGGTTATGGCAAGGATTTCTTGCTCTCTACATTTACTTCGAATTTGTCAATTGTGGTTGTGTTTACTCAAAAAGGTAATGAAGGAAATGAGAAGCCTATCTCTTTTATGAGTGCTAGCCTACAAGTGCCCAAATTAAATTACCCTTCTCGATAAACAGGTGTATGCAGTATAGAAGGAAGTTAGGTATTTCAGGCCCTACATATTGAAAGCTCACACAATCGTATTTTTATCGCATCCAACAGTAATAACATTGTTCATGCAAAAAGAGCTGGGTGAGAAGAGAGGTCACTAGATGACCTATCTTTAAGAATATGACCTAAATTTAAACCTATGCATACCATAAAGGGTCATGACATTTGTAAGTTAGCCACTAAAGCAAGAGATGCTCCCAAAAAAGATCTTTCAGGGTGGGAGCAGGAGATCGAAATGTATAATATTGAATATGTTCCTAAGTCCACATCTACAACACTTTGGTATGCATATCAACGAAAATTTTTGGACCATGGCACCTTTCCCTCGCACTTATCAAATAAACAAAAAGGGAAATCTGTTTAAAAACATTATCTTACCAATTGGTGCATGGAGTAATTTTTCTCAAGGACTACAATGGTGGCCTGTTGAGATGCCTTGAGCCACATGATATAGAGAAGGTCTTAACATATTTACATGATGGACCAACAGGTGGTCACTATGCGAGCGACACTACAATGCATAAGGTTATGAGGGATGGTTATTATTGGCCCACTCTATTTAAATATTCTCATGATTATGTCCACAAGCATGTCAAAGATGCATCGACCGCGATCAGAGGTAAGCAGCCCCACTGCTACTAGTAGAAATTAAAGAATTGTTCCAATAGTGGGGCCTTGATGTGATTGGGGAAATGTTTCCTCATTCGTCGAAGCAACACTGGTATATCCTAACAAAAATATATTACTTCACCCAGTGGTCAAAAGAAATTCCTCTTAGACAAGTATATGACATGGAAGTCATCCACATTTTAGAATAGAACATCATAATCAAGTTTAGCATTCCTACGTTGCTTGACTTTGATAATGCGACATATTTTTCATCCTTAAAACTTTATGAATTTTCATTAGAGAACGAGATTTTTTTTAAAGCATGCATATAATTATTATCCCCAAGGAAATGGACTAGCTAAATCAACAAATAAGAATCTCATCTGTATAATCAAGAAGATCATTTTATCCAAAAAAAGGAATTTCCATAAGGCTTTGACCAATTCTCTTTGGGTTGACTGTGTTACCTTGAAACCTTCCTGAAAACATTGCCCTACTTCCTGGTTTACAGTAAAGAAGTTATCTTTCATCCTAACCTATATCATTCAACCTTGCAACTCTCTCAAGAGTCACAAGGTAAACTATGCCTCCTGGTTGAAAGCGGGATGGATAAGCTAATTAAACTTAAGGAAGAAAGGCACACGACCAAAAAACATTTTTTCGTACATCAAAATTGTGGAAACTATTGGTTGATAGAAAATATCCAAGGGAAAAGAGCTTTTATATGGGCAACCTATATTTGAAATGGGATAAACCACATGAAGACAAAGGTAAACACACAAAGTTTGAACCTCTGTGGATTGGACCATCTGTTGTTGATGACAATCTCAGCCATAATTCCTTTAAGTTAAAATCATTAGATTGGAGGATAAACCCCATTTCTGCAAATGGTCAAGATTTAAAACATTATTTCCAATAGCAATTACAAGCTATGCTTCCTATATAGTTTCTTTGCTTCCTTTTCTTTCATTTTTCATTTGTTGGTTGTGTATTCATGTCCTATTGCATCTTATTATTCGGTAAGTGTACATTAGTAATACCCTTGTGTAAAATTCATGGCTAAAGAGGCTTTTTAGTGTAATAAAAGAGAATTGTGACAACCATAACACTTGGATTTTCATCATTCTCCTTGTTCATTTGGGAAATTCCATAGGTTGTACTAAGGCCAAATGGAAAATATGATTCATCTAATAGGAGAACCTTGCAGGAACCTATAAGATCCATACCTATGCTAGATTATGAACTTCTCAACTTGGTGTAAGTCTACTCATGTGTTAATGCTTGTCCAATAGAGTAGAGAAGGGATAAGGGGAAAATCTAAAGCAAGTAATCCAATATCAGAGGTCTTAAAATAATTCTCTGAAGGGGAAACCTCCTCTGCTATCAATAATTTGAGATCCCTCTTCTTCCCGTTGAAAATAATAAGTGCCAATGCATATTTCTATTAAAATAGATAAATAAAGGGTGAAAGAAGAGAAAGGCTTCTTACACAGGAACGTGAAGCAAGTGAATTTTCTAGGGTACTTTCTAGGCTCGCTGGAAATGAAGAAATGTTTGTGCTCTTGACGTGACTCCATCAGGGTATTGTCTAAGCCTACAGGTAGCAGAGAAACAACAAATATGAAAGCTGAATATTCTAAAAATCATAAACTCACCATGCACATTACCTCTTCTGTTATTGAAATAATTATGATATAGTGTATCTTTTGTGTGTGTTTCAACCAAAGGGGCTAATAAATAGAGAGGGGCCATCATCACTACTCTAAATCTCTCTAAATATTAATTGAAACTAGAGGAGGAGAGTTGATCCTTAGCAGAGAGATATTTCAAATTATTCTTCACCCCAACATTGGTGTTTTATCCCCTAGGATTAAGTATCTTTATTACCATCCCAATATCTCTATGTTTCCTGAGCCAAATAATCTTTTAGGTACCTATTACTAGTGATTCCCCCATTACTATTTTCATTGTATCCCTTATTGTTATTGTTGTGCCCCTATTGTTCCGATATTGTTATTATTGTTTCCCATAGAAGCCCCCTATTGTTATTGTTGTGCCCTTATATTATTATTATTATTATGTTAGCTTTGACTATATTGTGACCCCTTAGACTCCTATATATAGAAAGGAGGTATTTTCATTTGTATCATCCAAGAATTGTTCATTTATGTAATGTAAAGGAGATTTCCCCCTCGAAGAGGCTGATTTTGAAGTCGTTGATATATATTTTCTTCTATTTTGTGAGCTGGTTGCATAACAATTGGTATCAGAGCTTTGGATTCTAGGGTTTCGCTGCTTCAAACAGGTCATCATGGAATTTTCACTATAAAAATTTTTCTACGATTGACCCAAAATCTTGATGAACCTTGGGTATGAATTTCAGATCTTGTCTCGCTATATTTTCAGAGATATGATCCAAGGAAGTTAGGGTTTTTGCAGGCTCCCGAATTATATCTCAAACAGGTGACCTGGGGAAAATCAACATAACTTTCTCTCTGAGAATCAGATTCAAATTTCATAACAAGTTTCAGAAAGAGAACGGCCTATAGTTTTCTGTGTATTGGTTTCAGGACCTAAGGTCGAAACTGTGACATGTGGAACTTCATTCAAGTTCACTCTACTGAACTAGTCTATAATCAGGTCATCATGGAAGATTTGTCATAAATATTCCTTTGAGAGTCCAATCTTGATAAAAATTGTGGGGTTGGAAAGATGACTCAGAGGGCTATCATAGTATGTAATTTCATACCTTGGAGCTCCACAATTACAGATATAAAACAGATTCAATATCAAGATCCTACAAAGTGAAAAAAGGTGTGTAGTTTTTTTTTAAATTATACATAAGTTTGGTTTGAAAAAATAGTTTGAAGGAATTCAAAGGGCATAGTGAAGCATAATTATCATTAATTGATGCCCCAAAGAAATAAAATTGGAACACCTAGTAAGAAACCTAAAATATCTAGCATGAATCATGAAGAAAAGGAAGAAATGCAACATGATATATCAAAATTACGAGACCAAGTGCAACAAAATTCACTCTCACAAAAGGGAACAAAAGCTAAGCTAGATGATTTAAAGAAAGGATGGAAGCCAATATGGATGGTACGGAAGCTAAGATGGATCATTTAAAGAAAGTCGTGGAAGCTAAGATGGATGGTTTAGAACTGAACATTGAATATGGAAGGTTTGAAAGGAGGTTTGGCAAAGTTGCTACAATAAATGCTTCCTAATGGTGAAAAGGTAGTAGAGGAAACTCGTAATGAGAAAAAAATAAATGTTAATCATGATTTCATAGACTTTAAAGTTGGATTGAAGAACCACCATGTTCCAAAGATCGATATGAGGAAGTTTTATGGCAAGGATCCTATAACATGGATACTATAGATGGAGCAATATTTCGATCTCCACAATGTCCAAAACACACAAAAGGTGCGCATTGCAACTTTATATTTGGAATGAAATAAATTTTTATGGTATCGACGACTTTTCTCTCGTAAAAAAATTGTCACTTGGGAAATTTTTACGGAGAAAATGATAGCACATTATGATGATACAAAAAGCAACACCTTTTTTAGCCAATTTATAAATCTCAAACAAAAGGGTTCAATGATGCAGCACATTAAGGACTTCCAAAAATTGAATATACGAGTAAAATATACTCCAAGGGAGCATAGGATTGATGTTTTCATAAGGAATTTAAAGGATAACATCCAACATGATGTTCGCCTTTGGGAACCGGATTCATTGGAGAAGGCATTCAGGTTGGCAAGAAAAATGAAAAGCAAAATTATGGAAACAAGGAAGCCTTTGTTGCCCCTAGCCTTCCACAACCTACAAGGTTGACACCATAAAAAATATAAGATTTCCATATAACCCTAAACAATCATGGCCATGATAAACCACAACAAGGCAAACATAGTATGGGAGCTGTAAAAATGGTTAATGATCAATGCATTATAAACAACAGTGAATTAAGGTGTAAACTCATTGCCAAAGCAAATGGGATGCAACTGAATACCAAAGGTGTCATGGCCCAAACAATATGAGATCCAGGTCCATTGAGTGATCTACAACAAGAAATCCAATGGGAGCTCGAACGACCATATGACATTTACAGATGAATGCAAAACACAGTCCCCAACAGACTGTGACCCTAAGTGGCACTATCATAAAGTACAGAGCACTAAAGAATTATAATTTGGTTGCACTATTACTAGAAGAATAAAATGTGACACTTAAATTTTAGAGCACAAGAAGTTGTTTATTTTGTGAGAACAGGAGGATTAAATGCATTATTTCCATAATCAAATGATGTGACAAACATCAGAAATTTGAATTTTGAAAAATCAAAACAAGTCGGGGTTTCTAATCTATTGGGGTCATTGCATGTGTGAAAACATCATATGTCGTTATGCCAAAAACACACTTATTGACCTGATTGTCATTGTTATAGCAGAGCTTTATTTGACCTACGCGACCCCTCAAAAATTTGAAAAAATGAGAATTTAAAGGAGTAAGGTATGTAAGGATATACACCATTTTGTCTACGATTTCCTTTGGCCCGATAGTAGTGGCCATTTTGGTCCTCTGCATGGATATATACACTTTTTCCCCATTCTACTATGCAGTGACCTCCAGGTTGAAAAGGATACAGTTGGTTGTAAGGTGATTCGATCGCGAGGACCTGAAATATGAAATTAAGAACAGTGGAAACCTTCGATACAGAGATTTGCAATCTAGATACCCTCCATTTATAAGGAATTTTGTTTGAGATCAAACCGAAAAAAAATTGAATGTCTCCAGCCTGGGGAAACCTTCAAATTCAAAGTCTGTTAGTCCCTAAAATCTCAAATTGGAGTAAGAAGTCGATGACCCTTCCACTTGTGAGGCCACTCTCAGAATTTATTTGGCTTTGTTAGCCTAAGCATGAGTCTAATTAATTGTGGCAGGAGGCCTAAATTTTATTTATTTTTTATATGAATTTTAAATTGGTTGTTATCTTCCATATGAGGTTAAATATTTTTTCTATTTTGTAAATTCAAAAATATCAATATAATTTATATAATTTATAAATTTGGTAAAGGAATATAAATAAATTTAAATGTTTTCAAAAATTCACACATATTTAGTCTTAAAGAAATATAACTAATATAAGAATGGATAAACTTGTGGGCCTATAGTATGTTCTAAAACTGTTTTTTCTTGACTTAGAGCTCATTTTCTTCGAACGTGAGGAAACAAGCTAACGACCCAAGACCTATAGGCATCTGGGAGGAGTGAAAGCATGCCCCCTTACAGACCACCAGTGGGTAATTACATGTGGCATGGTTTTCCTTAAATAACAATGATGAGTCAACCTGCATTAGCGGATAACAACTAGTGATGGTTGTCCCCTTTATTGGTTTGACAATTGAGTTATGATAGGTTTTTCGACTTTTTAAAAAAATGGATAAAACTAGTATTGAAAATATAACCAAAATACCATTGAATTAATATTTACACATTGTTAAAAAATTATAAAATTTAAGTATTGGAAAAAAACCAACAATAACAATGAAACTAATATTTTCATAGAGTTGTCTATGAGGTGTAGAATAGAGGATGATAGGGTCTTTTGTTAAGGCACTCTGTGGTGTAAAGGTCGTCAATTTGAAAATACGTGGGAAAATATCCATCAATGCTAAGGGTTGGTGTATGTGGCCCAAACCAGATGCGATCTAGATTTTGATGGCTTAGATGCCCCTGGGTCGTAACTACTCAAGCCACATGTTAGTTGTGTAGTCATTTTAAGACTCGCATAAACTTGCAAACAAAATAAATATTTACACAAAGTTAGTCTATGTGATGTAGAGCAGATGAAGACAGGTGTTGATGATGATTTTTTTCAATGACTACTAATTCCATCTCGACTATATCTCTCGCCTTACTGCACCTAATTTTGTGCCTCAGTTTTGCAATCTACCAAATTTAAATCAACCTACTTTGAATTCAAATTAATAAAATCATTTTCTCTATGAATCTATTGCAATAATAAACCATGGTATGTAACGACATCACAAAAACCCCACAACAAATAGTTTTTCATCTCTCTAAGATGTGAGGAACAAATTCCTATTACCCCTTAAAACCCTTCTATAAAAATTTCAAACTCTCTTTCCTATCCCTCCTTCCAAAGGGAGTATAAAACTATTATATATTGTAAAATTATACTCTATATTGTATAAAACTATTATAATTTTAGAATTATATATGGATTCATAGACCTGTTGTGGCCAGCAACACCCCCCCCCTTAGTTCATTTAAGTATCGACCAGAATACTAAACGAATGGGGACCCTTAGTTAATTTTTAGGAAAAGCAAGAATCTCTTTTTCAAAATAAGGTTACCATCATATGCTTAGGTAAAGCCTCTTGGATATTTTAAACCTAAATCTATGATGAGGAGAAAATCTTTAAAGTCGCGTTGCAAAAAGATAGGAAATACCTTCATTTCTCTTGAAAAATCGATATGCGCACGACCCTCGTGTTAACAATAACATCGCATCGCAAAAAAGTAATACCCATAAAGAAAAACTTAAAGATTCACCGATCTGCGATAACGCCGATCGCTAGATCGCATATCGCAGAAATGAGCCGGCAAGATTTGGCAAACATCAAACTTCTGCGATCTGCGATGTTGCGATCGCTGCGATGCTACATCCTTGCAATTTGCGACGGTGCGATTTGCGATGGTATGATTTGCGATGATGCAATTGGCGATCGCGCAATATGCGAGGTTACGTAAGCAAATCATAAATCACTTCAGTACGAATCCTTCGGGCACGCCATTCAAAGAAAAGCCACTTACCATAATCTGACCTGAAACCATGCGCTTTTAATGATAGTAAATGAATTAGTTGTCAGTTATTAAATGGATTAAAGACGCGTGCCTTGGTGGAGATTTACTTCACGTAAGGTGGCATATTTGATTTATCCGCTGCATTAAAACTCTCCCATCACCTTTTCTGGATCAGTCATTTCCATTTCACTCGTAATATGCAGGAACGAAGAGCTAAGACGACTCAGACACAAACGCAGAGATAAATGGGAAAGAAAAATAAAGCTCAAAGCTCCGAAGCGAAGGAGAAGACTAAGGAGATGGCGCCTCTGTATACGGACACAGCCTGTAACAGAGATGCAGGGATATCAACATGGGAAAGCATGTACAGGCTGCTAGAAGAGGAAAAACCTAGAATAATGAAGGTTGCTGCTGTCGCGGATGCACCACGCTCTTCTGAGGCGTCCTTAGAGGACCTAGCATGTTCATTTCTTCACAGAATAGCGGCAAGACCCAAAATTCTACCATATACGGATATGATCAAGTGGATACTGGATGATGCAGACTTGAACAACAGACAATTCAAAGTTCAAGGACACGGGCTCATCAAATCATTTGCTGCGCAAGATTTGAAGCTTATGTATCATCTTCCTGAACCGCAAGCGACCTATAACGCACAATTTGTTAAGAAGTTCGCGGCGGAGAACCCAGATCTATCAGACACCACCAAAGAATGGTCTAGAAAAGAGGAGCCGCTCAAAAAGGATAAAAACGGTATGTACAACACTGGTTCCCTCACCTCTCCATATTGTTTTGCTGCGGCCATGCTCTGTAGGTTATTTGGGATGCCGGATATCAACAAGTTTTCGTCTGAATGGCTACCATTAATTGATGCTGCCACAAACGCCGACATTATAGATTGGGCCAAAATCCTTTCTGATAATCTATACACGGCTGTTATCAATTACCGGTCTAAAAGATCCTTGTCTCAAAGGGTCTATCCTCCTTTTTATCTGTCTGCATATGTTATGGATTCTGTTTGTCTTGTGTCTAAATTCCCTACTATGGGTTGGAAGTGGACTACCCAAGACCCATTGCCCATCCATGTTTATCATAAGGTATTATGGGATTCCCAGTTTGCCCCTCACTTCTACCAAATTGGCCATGGGCTTATTTTGCCCCTATATAGAATAATGTATGACAAAGACCCCCCGAGGTGCTCTCCCGAGGCACAAATTGACATCATCCCCATCGCGAGATGGTTCGGGGAAGAATGGTTTACTTACATTAGAGTTTTTGGAAGCACTGTACCTCCACATGTCCTACCCCTATATGTCCCTGATAAACTTTTGGCTCGGGAAATTGCTTATCAAAGCTGTTCAGAAGGTGGCCTGACCAAAGACCTAAAGGACAAGAAGAAGGCCATATGGCCTCAATTTCCTGTAGCTTGTGGGGCCTTCTCTTTGTTCGATGTAGGACACGCTTTCGGAGAAGTGGAGAATGTGACGTGTCTTCAATTATTTAAATTCCCAGCAAGGCCATTCGACCCAAATGATGTTGCCCAAGAGTTCACAACGAACGTCAAAATAAGAGTGTTCTATGGAAAGAAAGATTTGTTTGATGATCTGTTTCAGAATAGGAGTTCGCTCCAAGAAATTTTGCGGGAAGCTCGGTCAAGGTTGTCTCCAGATGACCTCCAAAGATTCATGTTATACAGAGAAAGAAGGCTGGCCAGTATTCCGCTAGAGAAGCTGCGACCGCCTGCTAGAGAACCAACTCCAAGCATCAGCCTCAGTGAAAACTCTAGCACTTCCAGATCTAAGTCCAACGCCATGCAAGGAGTACCTGAGCATCCTAAAGAGTCTGGATACAACCAAGGAAAAGAACGAAGAAATAACCAAAGATACAGCTCAGTCAAGTGCAATGTCTCAACAACAAGTTATCGCCTCCCCACCAAGAGATGTTCCCCCTCCTGTCATCGAAGCGCCACTCGTCACAATAGAGCTAGACAAAGAATGGGAAACCTTCAATGAATTGATCAATATTGAAGGGCAAGCCCCGAAAACACCCATGAACAATACACAGGTAGTGCAAGAAGTGGTTTCGACCATAGTCAGCAGTGTCGCAAAAGCAGAACATGTTCCTATCGCTCCACCTTCTGAGCTTCTACTTAATGTAGAAGAAATTCCCCCACTGGATGTATTCTATAGTCCCCAACACAAAGAAGTTGTAAGGAGATAGAGGAAGAAAAGAAAACTAGAAAATACACTGTCACAAGATGCTGAACATTTGGACGTCTTATGGAAAGACCCCAATAATAACCCGATTGAAAATCTCACTAAGCTGTCTTAGATCGCAGGAGCATATGCTTCTGCAACTATTGACAAGGCATCGGAAGTTCAGAAACTATTGAAATAACAAGAAGATCAGATATAGCTGCTACAACAACAGTTGCAACAAGCCAACGCTAGCATTGAAGCTTCCATACAGCTCGACAAACTACAGGAAGACTTTCAACAGATGCAGATAGGCTATCAAAGAAGTCTCGACGAGAAAGAAAAACAATTGCAGACTTTACAAGAAATGCATAAAGATGAGCCTAAGCTGACAGAATTTATTTCAGAATCTATTGGCTTGAACGAGCAACTACTGCAGCAACAGGAAGAGTTGGGACGTAAAATATCACAGTGGAGTCACTATTGCGAGCTGAGCGATAAAATCACCAATCAAGTGGTGGACTTGCGGAGTGACTATGATCAGAGTGACAAGAGGGTGACAGAATATTTGACTTGGCAGGATGATGATGAAGGGAAAAGAGCAGGTGCACCCAGGATAAACGAAAATCATAAAGAATTGCTCTTTAATAAATGGGACGATCAAATCAGGCAGGCGGAGCAAGCAGCAGAGACAACGGCAACACAGGCAAGCATTCTTATCGACTATGTAAATGAGAATTTACACAGGGCCAATTTAATTGCAGAGACCACCCCGGGGTACCTACCAAATAATTTGCAACTAGAAACAGAATGGAAGCAGAAAGCGCAGGCAAAAGGGAAAGAAATCCAAGCATTGGCCAGGTTGAATTGGGAATGTTACTGGACGTACTTCGTCAAGCCGCACAACCAATGGATGACGGTGAAATGCATTACAAACGCGGCCGAAAAAGTAGCGCCAGCTCTCGTAGATGCCGTTTTCGCAGCCCAGCTCAGCGCAGAAATCAGTCAGCCGACTCTCCTCAAGCCCATGCTGAACACTTGCAACTTTAAGGACCAAGTTCATAAGTAACTTTATTTAGAATGTTGTTTTTTCTTTCAACTAGATTAGAAAAAGGACGGTCATTTGAAAACCGCATCCTAAATTTTGTAATAATACTATTATTAGAATTAGGAAGTAGTATTTTAACCCTTCTCATTGCATTTGGAGAGGGGTCCAGAAATTTGTCAAAAACTTGTCCTCGGAACATGCACTTCTGCACCCTCAGAGGAGGTTTTGATGAATGGATGGATCGAGATTTATTAATGTTTGCATTTTAATATCTGCTACTGATGTTGTACTTTTGTACTCTTAGTAGATGTTAGAACAAGTAGAGATAAATCATTATTGCTTGAAGTTTATGAGTGAAATCAGTCATAAATGGTACTTTTATCTCTTGACCAATTTCTGCTTATATTCTTAGAGTGATATGCAGTTTTAGTTGTTTATATGTTAATGTATGAATGTGTGGATTACCATTTGGCACTTCTGTACGGTGGAGTCATTTATTTGTGCCTAACATATGAATAACTTATTATGCGATATGTTGTTCACAACTGTTTTGCCTAACTTTTTATGCAGAATGGTTTATCTTAATTGATTTCTATTCTTATGATAGCTGAATGATCTTTATTACCAGTTATTGTTCGAAATCTTTTTAGATCGCATAATAGAAGAAATACACCCTGGGTTAGCGTAGATTAGATGTGTTGTTTCTTATTAGATTACAATAGCATAGAGTCAGTTTAGAAGTTTGAATTAAATTAGCTTTAAATACTCTTAGATCAGCATCATCAAACTCTACACACACACACCCCTTAGATTGGGAAACTGGTCCCATTATCCCCAGTCGGACCCGCTATACCAAATAGACAAGGAGCTGCCAACCAAGTTCCGGACCGGATGGGTATCCCCCTTGTTGTCGACCCGATTTTCGGGGCTTCAACAAGATCCCTTTAAGGGGGTCATTGAATCCACCTACCTAAATTTTAACATTGCATATAGATTTAGAGACAAGGGGGTCTCTAAATTTAGTGAAATGTAACATCTTAGTATCCAAACTGCAATTTTCCATTTCCAAAGTGGAACAATTAAAAAATGAATAGCATAAATGACTTATTCATATACTTGTTGTACTTGTTAGTTGTTCATATTTTTATTCTTACACTATAGTAGTCATTTATGTTAATCATTTTTCATTTTGTCACTAATTATCTAGTCATATATTTTAATCCTAGACTAAATTAGCCATTTAAGTTAGTCGCTTTTAGTTGAGTCACTTATTATCTAGTTTTATATTTTATCCCTAGACTAAGTTAGTCATTTTTAGTTGGGTCACTTAAAATTGCTCAAATTTAGTACTAATTCACTTGAAATAATTGTGGTGATTAACGTGTTTAGTCGCATAGTCAATAATCACACATTTTGTACTAGAAATATTTTTAAAGTTTTCCTATTCCTTTTATGATTTCCATGAATCAAATTATTATGTAGCTCTCTCAATGTTTAGAAAATTATTATTTTGTCTCTATATATTATCTTGCTTCAATGGTGCTTAGCTCATGAATGTTGAATCAAATGGACATGATTGGTTATATTTTCTTTATATTTATACTTTTTCTATATTCTTTGGTTACAATTCCTAGTCCACTCACATGCATATGATTTGAATGTATATTATTTCTTTATTTATACATATATTATAGATTTGAGTGTGATGAAAAGATGACCACTAGCTCTCGAAAACTAAAGAGGAGCCTATTTCTTGGCCCTATGAGGTTGACTTTCTTTCTTAACTAGAAAAAAAGATAAACAAGGACCTATGGAAGGGCGAGAGGGAAGAGAGGGCTTGTAAATATTTCAGAGGGAATGTGAAAGGTCAAGGGGGATGAGAGGCATTTTGTAGGGTGAGAGGGCTATGAAGGCCTGTGGAGGTCTGAGAGGGCCTGAGCAAGAGAATTGAGACATGTTGTGGCACATGACATTGAGAGAATTTTCTCTCAAGTAAGAAAGATATTCACATGAAATATTACAAGATTTCTATGAGTGACATACTTATTTATGCCAAGTCCAAATAAATAGAACAAAAAAGCAAAGGAGATCCAGATCAAGGATAGATCTGGGGCCTGATCTACTAGATCAGATCCAAGGGAATTATTGTGTACGTAATTTCCTCGAGGGAAATTCTCCCTTGTACAAGAGCCCTTGATTCTTGTTGAAGGACTAATAAGAATTGTGATTTGGGCTTAAATTTTTTTCTTATTATGCATTATCTAATTATTGATTTTATAAGTTCCTCTTGTTGGGTGCAGCCCAACTTGACCTAGATTTTGGCAAAGACTTCGCATTTTGTGGGGTGGAGTGCGCAGTGGAGAAGCATAGCACATTTTTAGGAATTAAATATACTGCACAGTGTCATAAGGGCTTCAGGGCGGGTCAAAGCCCCTCCTTTATGTAAAAGCGTGCAATATTGTAAGGGATCAATGGTTTTGGGACCATAGTTGCTTGCTTTAGGGAGTCCATGGTATTTGGATCATGATATTTTGATGATGTAACCCTACAATGTAAAAGTATATATAGGGTAAAATAACAAGAAGAGAATCATTGAATTGATCCAGAACAATGTTATGGGAAGATCATTGTGATATGTAATTTGGTAGTGAAGGTGAGGCTCTGCAGCTGAGTGCACAGGCAACTAGCAACTTAGTGCGGAGAAGAAATGTCTATTGTTCAAAGATTTATTATATTAAGCAACAGTTCTTGTGGACGTATCTCTACACTAAGGTGAACCAAGGGGAAACAATGTACAAGGGATATTAGGAAAGGGAAAATATCAGGGAATTAGGGAATTTTGAAATAAAATGTATTTAGGGATAGGAGGGGAAATGTAAATATGAGATTAGGGTTTTAGGGTTTGGGATATTAAATAGGATTAAGGAGTTTTTTATAGAGGTGGGGGATTAGGATTTCAAGGATTGTAGTGTAGGATTAATGAGGGAATTAATGGAGGGAATTAATGAGGAAGTATGATGAGTGAATTTGGGAATGAGGAACAAAGGGAAATGGGGAAAAAACACAACCTTGGTAACAAAACTGTTTTCAAACCCTACAACACTTTTTATATTGACAAAGGGAGGCTTTCAAAATCTGGTCTCCACGGCAATCATCCATGAACCCATCACATTCACCATTAAAAACAAAGCAAAGGCAATGGAGGCGAGCCTACCTGACAAATTGATGTGAAGAGGAGGCGATTTGATGAGTTTTCAAACAAGTTACGGGCTCCAAACTGTAAGCGCCGCGCTCCTTACCCAGTGCGCCGCGCAAGTTATATGCGCCGCGCTGGTTATAATTTGCACTGGCCTGAATGTCTGTGTGCGCCGTGCAAGTTATATGCGCAGACTTTTATATGCGCCGCACAGGCGAAATGGGGACTAATTCGCTCCAAAACGCTCAAACACGACTTGCAATGATTTTCTCCTCCTTTGGCATGCACAATGACTTGAAACTTCATTGAAAAACCCCTATATAGACATCAATTTGACCACTGCCTTGTCCGCTGAAAATGATGAAAGCTCTTCACTTCAGGTATCAGAAATATTTGTTCTTTCTCCATGCTATTCGGATGTCATATATGTTCTTCAAAAATTGTCTGCACCGCCTGGGATGGCTAGAAACAAAGCAAGAACTCTTAAGTTGAAGGCTGCTAAGTTTTGTGTTTTAGATTTTGCACTTTATTGGAAGGATCCCGATGGCATTTTGTTAAATTTTTTGGTGGAAGAAGAAGCAAAACAGGTCATAGAAGATTTCCATAAAGGCGATTGTGGCAGTCACCTTTTTTGGAAAACAACGGCAAATAAAATTTTGAGGGCTGGATACTATTGGCTGACATTATTTGCTGATGTGTTTAAGGCTGTCAAGAGCTGCCATAATTGCCAGATTTTTGAAGGGAAACAAAGATTACAGCCGTTGCCGCTTAAGCCCATTGAGGTGAGTGCCCCTTTTCAGCAGTGGGGGCTAGATTTTATTGGTGAAATTCATCCTTCTTCTTCAGGTCAACATAGATGGATCCTCACAGGTACGGATTACTTCACAAAATGGATCGAAGCAATTCCCACCAGGCAAGCTACGGATGCGGTAATAGTTTCATTTCTTGAGAATAATATTTTGTCTCATTTTGGTTGCCCGAGTAAGTTAATCACTGATAATGCAGCAACTTTCAAGTCAAAAAAGATGGTTGAGTTTTGTAATAAATATCATATTACTTTGGGACACTCAACTGCCTATCATCCGCAAGGAAATGGATTGGCTGAGTCTTCAAATAAATCTTTGGTTAATATCATTAAGAAAATGTTAGAAATGAACAAGAAAAGTTGGCATAAGAAGCTGGTCCATGCACTCTGGGCAGATCGGGTGAGTCAAAAGAAATCCATTGGCATGTCCCCCTTTGAATTAGTTTATGGAGTCGATACAGTGTTCCCTACTTCTCTTGCAGCTCCGGTAGTGAAACTTCTTCAAGAGGCTGGTAGTGAAGAGGATCCAATGCAGCGAAGGCTAAATCAAATGATCCACTTGCAGCAGACACGGGAAGATGTTTTTCAGAACACCTGTAAGTTGCAGGAGCGAATTAAAAGGATTTTTGACAGAAAAGCAAAGGCGGATACATTTCAGTTGGATGATGTGGTGTTAAAGTGGGATGCAAGAAATGAAGAAAAGGGCAAGCACGGCAAGTTTGAAAATCTATGGAAAGGTCCTTTTAAGATTGCAGCATTTCGAGGTCAGAACGCTTTTCTTCTTAAGGAAATGAATGGGGAAGATTGTCCAGGAGGGCCGGTCAATGGTCGGCTACTCAAGCGGTACATTTTTTGAGTTTTTCTGCTGTCCTATTAGCATTGTAAATGCCATTTCATTTCAGTTTCGATTCAAGTGTGTGTTGTGATCATTTCTTCAATCTGGGGCTTGAAGTGAAGGCTATAATTCTGAGGAAAGAGTTCAGTTTGTCGAGTCGGTTTGTTAGTCATATTCTTGAGTCATTTTCAAGTTAATTTTCAGTCAAATAAATTGGGTCAACATCTTGAATTGTTTCTCGAAGTCATGACTCCATAGCCCAATGGATGAAGGCACTGTCTAGCTCTTACAGAGATCTATTGTTCTTGGCAGCTCTGAGGAGCTACCATCCCCATTGGAGCCAATGTTAGAGTCGGTCTGGTTATCCCTCTGTTAGAGATCAAAACTCTTTTTTGCATTTCATGTTTAGGTGTCTCATCAGTTTCGATTAGTTGCATTTCGTTAGAAGCATTCCATAAATCTAACGGAGAGGTTTGTGTCACTCATTCCCCTCGTGCTTGGCACTGCTGGCTCAGGTCTATTCTTAAAAATCAAGTCTTGAACAGTCATTTGTAGTCTTGTTTCAGTCTCTAGGTCATAATAGTTTTTTCGGTCATTAGGTCTAGGGTTGAGTCGATGGGTCTTTGACAAAGTGTAATAAAGCCAGCAGGCCAGAGGGAGGTCCTTGTTAGATTGTTATCTTAGAGATTTTTATCATTATACGGATAGATTATGACTTCTCTTCAAAACTCTGTTTTGAAGATAAGTCAATATTTCATTTTTGTAATAAATTTTCAAAAATTTCAGTTCTTGAAATGTCCCGGTGCAGCCCTGGTCTCCTTTGCCAGATCATATCATAGCTATCCCTGCAAAAAATTGTCAAAGAAAATCATTATTTCAACCAAATTTAAGGAGGAAACAAAAAGGTCAAAATTCTATTAATCCTGAAAAAGTGTCAATTGCAAAACATAACAAAGTGGGTTATGAAAGAGGCAAAAATCAAATTGGTGTCTATATAAGGGTTTTTCAATGAAGTTTCAAGTCATTGTGCATGCCAAAGGAGGAGAAAATCATTGCAAGTCATGTTTGAGTGTTTTGGAGCGGATTAGTCCCCATTTTGCCTACGCGGCACATATAACAGTCTGTGCGGTGCATATAACTTGTGCGGTGCACACAGACATTCAGGCCAGTGCAAATTATAACCAGCACGGCGCATATAACTTGAGCGGCGCACTAGGTAAGGAGCGCAGCGCTTACAGTTTGGAGCCCGTAACTTGTTTGAAAACTCATCAAATCGCCTCCTCTTCGCATCAATTTGTCAAGTAGGCTCGCCTCCATTGCCTTTTCTTTGTTTTTAATGGTGAATGTGATGGGTTCATGGGTGATTTCCGTGGAGACCAGATTTTGAAAGCCTCCCTTTGTCAATATAAAAAGTGTTGTAGGGTTTGAAAACAGTTTTGTTACCAAGGTTGTGTTTTTTTTCCCCATTTCCCTTTGTTCCTCATTCCCAAATTCACTCATCATACTTCCTCATTAATTCCCTCATTAATCCTACACTACAATCCCTGAAATCCTAATCCCCCACCTCTATAAAAAACTCCTTAATCCTATTTAATATCCCAAACCCTAAAACCCTAATCTCATATTTACATTTCCCCTCCTATCCCTAAATACATTTTATTTCAAAATTCCCTAATTCCCTGATATTTTCCCTTTCCTAATATCCCTTGTACATTGTTTCCCCTTGGTCACAACATTGTTTAAATCAAAAGAACAGTCCATATTCAGTTGCACACAACAGTTTCACTTATCAGCATTCATTTGAGGCAGTTTGTATATCAGCAGTGATGTCATCTGGTCACTCATCGGAATATGAGGCAGAAACCCAAAGTGATTCTCCCGTAGGTGAACAAGAACTCCGGAGGCCTCGTAAAAGTGGCAAACATGTCAGGGAGGAACCAATCAACCTTAGAGAATTGCATGCTTGTCCTCTTGCTATGCAGTGCTTTGAGCATCAGTCATGCTATGAGTTTTGTCAAAAGGTAGCTGAGGTCCAGTTTCATTATGAGTTGGCTCATCTTTTTGTCTTGCATTTGCACGGAGACCAAGCTACCTTGGCTGGGGTCACCTTTACACTTACACCAGAAACTGTTTCGCTAGCAACAGGTATACCAAATATTGGTGAACTATGGCATAAAAAACAACAGATTGATAAGCAGCATTATGAGCCATATATCAAACCCAATTGCTTGAGGCAGCTCAAAAGAGTGTTCCCGTTCAGGTACCTGAAAGATGAGTATGCTCCTCTCATGAGATTGATCATGAAATATTTCAGTTGTGAGGGACGATTCTCTTGTCTTTATGCTTATCACATCAGGTTACTTATGCATTTCACCAGGGTGCGGATGATGAACATTCCGTATTTCATTTGCTGGAATATAGAGAGGATGACAACCTTTATACAACATAGAACCCCTCAGCAGCAACTCAACAGTGTATATCATTTTGCGCTTATAAAGATTTTGGTGGTTCATCAGCTTGGTTCGCAGGGCATCACTTGGGATGACTTTATCTCACGTGATTTCTTTAGAGCTTCATGAGAAGTATCAGAGGTGAAACATGAGGGTGAACCTTCTCAGCAGTATGAGCGTCATGAGACTAGGCCTATTTTCATTACATATCAGAGAGGCTATCCGAAAGGTACCAGACCTTTGTTTGCAGCAGCAAAGCGAGTGTTATCTCCACCTGGCGTGGAAGGGGCCTCGCTTCCGACATCAGCACCACAGGCATAGGTACAGGACAAGGGCAAGAAGCCCATGCATGAGAAAGGGCTTTTAGGTGAGCCATCAGGTTTCGTTTTCATTCCTAATGTTGAGAAAACTACGGATTTAGAGAAGTCTAGATATAGAATGATGATTAAGGAGCAAGACACAGACATTCAAGCCTTGGAAATCCAGTTGGAGATGGCCAAATGGAACATCAGGTATCTAGAATAGAGAAATAAGCAGCTTGAAGATCAGAATGCGATCATGGAGCTACAGAACATCCATGAGAATCACCAAGCTGCCCGACATAGGAGGATTCAGTTCACTTCTCTAGAGCGACAGGTCAATGAGGATTAAGAGTCTAATCTCGAAAGGGTCAACATTTACTTGGAGAAGCAGCTGAGCAAGGCCAATAGAGATAATGCATTTTTGAGACATATGGCTGTTCACTACAGGGCACGGAACCAAGTTTGCAAGGCTCGGATAAGAAATCTAAAGGCAAAATTGAAGAAGGCAATCCGCAAGCAAAAGAAACAAAGGGAGCTCGATCGTCTTCAGATTTTGGCTGAGGCCTCTTTAGCTCATCATCACACTTGATAAGGGAACTCCAACCCAAATTTCAAGAGATTTGGGGCATTTTTGGTCATTTTGAAATTTTTGCACTTAAAAAACAGGTTTTTTCCCTATATGCGCCGCGCACCTTGCGTGACCCATAGGATTGGGAGCTCCAAATCACAAATGGCTTGTAGTTTTGGATTTGTCATGGAGAATCATGAATTTTGGTACTTGGACAAGAAGTTTGGGAAAGTTTTGGGTCCCCAAAAGGTCAAAAAACATGCAAAAAATGACCTCACTGCCCCTATTTTGACACATAGGAAGCAGTCTTGGGAGAATTCACTTTTGGAGGGGCAAATGGACACCAATTTTGAAAATTCTACTTGGGTTGGATAGTAGACAGGCAAGGCTTTCCAACAAGCCAACCTGAGCTCAATTTGGACTCCTGCAGGTACCTCAAAATCAGCAGCAAATTAGCACGGCGCATATAGAAATCAGCGCAGCGCATATAGATTTTTTGCCCAATTTTTCATCTTTCAGCTCAGAAATTCGGCCAGTTTGACTAGTTTTGCTTTGGGATGTAATTTTTGACTTCTCTTGGTGTAATTGAGTGAACATGATGTAATTTTGGCACCTAGTTACTTGTTCTAGAAGATTCATTCACCAAAGAGTGAAAATTTAATGAATGAATCAGTTTCCTACCTTATAGAGGCAAGTTGTTTTGACTGCCTAGATTTTAGTGCTTTGTTTAGAATTGGTTGAAACAGCTCCTAGAATGATGAGCTCGACCCCTAGAGGCAAGGGAAGAGGTTGGCTTGCCTATATTATGTAATTTCCAAGTCATTTTCAGGGTTTGACTCTTGGGAAAAGCTTGACACTCTATTGTACATTCATTTCTGCATTTTTGGCAAAGGAAAGACCAGGGTTTTGCAGCACTGTTTGGGATCCTTGTGGCTTTATGTGTTTGATGGTGTGCTTCTTTCAGTAATTGTAAGTTTTTATGTGTATCATTTTCCTTCTCTCATCTTCTGCAATTGAACAAATGAAGTGTTAAGGTAGAATCCATAGATTGTTATGCTCTGCCTTTAAATTTGTTTGATTTTCCATGTTTTCATCTGTTTAAGGAGAATCCTTGAAAGCTTCTTGCTCTCCTTAGCTTCTCACCAGTTAGATCTAGCCATTCATTCTCTTTAAAAGCATCAAGACAATCGCCTACCTTGCCCCAAGTAGACCTCTGCAAAAACTGAGTCTCATCCCCGCACCCAAAATTGCCTTTTCCTTTGATTCAACAAAAACCTCAAAAATCAACTTCAAACTCCTTGTACTTCATACCTAGCCTAAGATCAGTTACAAATTTAGTCATCTCGAGCCTCATCGATTACCTTTTGCCGAGATTGACCCGGAGAGAGCCCTCTCCTGTCCTCGTAGGGCTAGCTACGAGGCTGAGCATGGTTTGATGTGGACCTAGAACCTTGTCTTTTCAGCCTGAGACAAATCTAGGCTCTAACACTACACAGTGTCATAAGGGCTTCAAGGCGGGTCGAAGCCCCTCCTTTATGTAAAAGCGTGCAATTTTGTAAGGGATCAATGGTTTTGGGGCCATAGTTGCTTGCTTTAGGGAGTCCATGGTATTTGGATCATGATATTTTGATGATGTAACCCTACAATGTAAAAGTATATATAGGGTAAAATAACAAGAAGAGAATAATTGAATTGATCCAGAACAATGTTATGGGAAGATCATTGTGATATGTAATTTGGTAGTGAAGGTGAGGCTCTGCAGCTGAGTGCACAGACAACTTGTAACTTAGTGCAGAGAAGAAATGTCTATTGTTCAAAGATTTATTATATTAAGCAACAGTTCTTGTGGACGTATCTCTACACTAAGGTGAACCACGGTAAATTGGCATTTTGATGTGTATATTTGCTTATTATCTATTGTAGAGTAGCAGTTATTACAGTTGCATTTTACTTCAGTGGCAAATCAACTAAGTGACTCGGGACAAGTCACATGTGAGTGTTGGGGGCCTTTTGGGTGCAGCCCAACTTGGCCTAGATTTTGGCAAAGACTCCACATTTTGTGGGGTGGAGCATGCAGTAGAGCGCATTTTTAGGAATTAAATATACTGCGTGGTGTTGTAAGGGCTTCAGGATGGGTCAAAACCTCTCGTTTTTTAAAAGCCCTTGGTTTTGTAAGGGATCAAGGGTTTTGTGACCATAGTTGCTTGTTTTAGGGAGTCCATGGTATTTGGACGATAGTATTTTGATGATGTAACCCTAAAATGTAATAGTATATATAGGGTAAAATAACAAGAAGATAATCATAGAATTGATCCAGATCAGTGTTATGGGAAAATTATTGTGATCTATAATTTGGTAGAGAAGGCAAGTCTTTGAAGCTAAGTGCACAAAGGCTTGAGTTTGAAATTGAGTGCATAGACAACCTACAGCTTAGTGCATAGGCCAAGAACTATCTGTTATTCAAAGATTTATTATATTAAGAAACAATTCTTGTGGACATAGCCCTACACTGGGGTAAACCATGGTAATTTATGTGTATATTTTCTTAATATTTGTTGTAGAGTAGCAGTTATTACAATTGAATTTTACTTTAGCACAGTGATGGTTTATATGGCATGTTTAAGTGATTAATCTAATATGGCAAAGTGATTTATAAGTACTAAGAATAATATAAGATAATAATACCACATCTCCCAGTCTCTCAAGGCTGCAGAAACCTAGTTCTGCATCCTCCCATAGTCACTTTGGGTGACACTGCAATATGCTTGTAGGCCGTTTCCGAAAGGGCCAGTGAATGAGGGTTTTGTTGTTGCGTAGTATAAATTGAACCTGGGTCATCCCAAACCAAGCCAACGCCTCTATACCAAATTTATTTCTACTTAGGCATATTAGTGTGTTTTAGTTCATTTGATGTGTAAAGTTCATAGGAAGTCATTACCATATATTGTGTGTGTGTTTGTGTGTGTCCGTGCATGCATGCATGCATTTGTGTGTGCGTGTGTACTTTTGTGTGTGTGTGTGTGTGGAACCTGAGTTTGGTGCCCAAAATATAACAAAACTATCAACATAGATTAAGGTGAATATATGTTTTTGTTGGTCTCTCTCTCTCACACACACAATTTTAATTATATTAATCTCAATTTTTTTCAATGTTGTTTTCATGTTACTTTGAGTTATATTATGAATCCCCTACATTAGGTCCTCCCTCCTCTCAATAAAAAAAATAATATAAAAAACAACCACCACAATAATAATAATCATAAACTAAATTAGCATTGATCCATATTTTGCCTCTTTTGATTGTTTATCTCCTTCAATGTTTGATAGATATAGGGTTAAGATGGATTTACAATATGTTACTATGAGAAGATATAAAATTTACCACAAAATATGGATGACATGTATAACATAACACTAACAAACTAAAATTAAATGAAAGTTGGGATATTTAATGTAAAAGTGATTTTTTTTTTAATAATCATAAATAGTATACTCATATTACCAATCTTCCCTTTTTGTCATTGGGATTGATTTTATTATATTATCCTCTACTATATTTTTCTTATAATGCAATGGATTGGTGTCATTGTATTGTATTCATTATTGAGTCATTTTTTCATGATTTATAAAGTATTTGCAGTAACGTTCGAGAAATTTGGAAAAATTCCTAAAAAGATAAGAGATGCTTTTATTTTTCCTTATAAGATAGTGATGCCAATGTCATTGCCAATAAAGTTGATATATGTTCATATGGATGCCATTTTATTCTCTTTCTCATAAACATTTCATCGTGACTTAGAGTTGCAATTACTTTGAGGAAGATTTTTTTTTTAAACATTGGTGTCCATACCATTGTAAATAAAGGAGTTATATGTTAATATGGATGTCAATGTCCTTCCTTTTTTATAAACATTTCATCACAACTTATAGATTATTTGCAATCACTTTGAGGAATTTTAGAAAAAATTTGGAAATAATGGAGTCAATGCCATTGTCAATAAAGTAGGTATATGTTCATATGGATGCCATTATATTTTCCTTTTCATAAACATTTCATCATGACTTATAGTGCCTTCACAATCAAAATGAGGAATTGTACAAATATTTTGAAAAGAAAGGTACCAATACCATATGTTCTCATCCATGACACACTATTATTTATGTTCTCGACCATTGTCTTTGTAATCCCCTTCAAGGAAACTAGGATAAATCCTTAAAATGATAAGAGACATTTATTTTTTCCTTATAAGACAATTGTGTCAATTTCATTGTCAATAAAGTAGGTATATGTTCAGATGGATGGAATTGTCTTATATTTTTCATAAACTATTCATCATCACTTACAAAGTCTTTTCAATCACCTTGAGGAATTGTAGATATTTTTTTGAAAAAAATGGCGTCAATATCATATGTTCTCATCAATGATACAAAAGTATTTATATTGTTCTCATCCATTGTCTTCGAAATCACTTTAGGATATTGTATAATTTCTTTTTAAAACAATGGCATAAATTCCATTGTCAATAAATTAGGTATATGTATGTATGGATGCAATTGTACTATCCTTTATTAAATATTTCATCATTATTTAGAGATTTTTTTGCAACCATTTCAAAGAATTGTACACAAAATTTGAAAACAATAGGAACAATATCATATGTTCTCATCCATGATATGCTAGGATTTATGTTCTTATCCATTGTCTTTGCAATCACATTTGAGGATATTGAGAGAAATTCTTAAAATGATAAGAGACACTTTTATTTTTTCCTTATAAGACAATTGTGTCAATGCCATTCTCAATAAAGTACAAATATGTTCATATCAATGCCATTGTCTTGTCATTTTCATAAGCATTTACTTATGACTTAGAAAGTCTTTGCAATAAATTTTAGGAATTGTAGACTTTTTTTAAAAAACAATGATGTCAATAACATTGTGAATAAAGTAGGTATATGTTCATATGGATGCCATTGTTTTTTCCATTTCATAAATATTTCATCATGACTTTGAGAGTCTTTGCAACAACTTTTAAGAATTATAAAAAATTCCTAAAAGAAATGACATCAATGCCACTGTTAATAAAGTAGGTATATTTTAATATGGATGCCATTATATAGTAATTTTCATAAACATTAAATCATGACTTAGGAAGTATTTCTAACCACTTTGAAGAAATACACAAACTTTTTGAAAATAATGTGTCAAATACGTTATCAATAAAAAGGTATATGTTCATATGGATGCCATTATATTGTGATTTTCATAAACATTAAATCATGACTTAGAGAGTCTTTGTAATAATTTTGAGGAACTGCACAAAACTTTTGAAACAATAGCATCAATGCCATTATCAATAAATAGGTATATGTTCATATGGATTCCCTTGTCTTGTATATTTCATAAACATTTTATCATGATGTAGGAATTCTTTGCAGTCACTTTGAAGAAATATACAAAAATTTGAAAACAATGTATTAATTCCATTATCCATAAAACAGGTATGGTTTCATATGGATGTTGTTGTCTTGTTTTTTCCATAACCATTTCTTCATGACTTAGAGATTCTTTGCAATAACTTTGAAAATATCGTCATGACTTAGATAGTCTTTGCAAAGACTTTGAAAATTTCATCATGACTTAGAAATTCATTGCAATCACTATGAGGAAATATACAAAAAATTGGAAAACAATGTGTTAATTCTGTTATCAATAAAATAGGTATGTTTTCATATGGATGTAGTTGTCTTGTTTTTTCCATAAATATTTCATCATGACTTAGATATTCTTTTCAATAACTTTGAAAATATCATCATGGCTTATATAGTCTTTACAAATACTTTGAAAATTTCATCATGACTTAGAAATTCATTGCAATCACCATGAGGAATTGTACAAATTTTTTGAAAACAATGTGTCAATCCCATTATCAATAAAATAGGTATATTTTCATTTGGATGTAATTGTATTCTCTTTTTCATAATAATTTCATCATGAATTGGAGATTCTTTACAATTACTTTGAAAATTTCATCATGACTTGGAAAGTCTTTACAATCACTTTCAGCAATTGTATATAAGTTTTGAAAATAATGTGTCAATGTCATTATCAATAAAGTAGGTATGCATTCATATTGATTCCATTGTCTTGTATTTTTCATAATTATTTTATAATGGATTAGGTAATATTTTTAGTTTCTTTGAAAATTTCATCATGTCCATGAAAGCCTTTGTGATCACTTTGAGGAATTATACAAAAAATTGAAAATATGTGCCGATCGAAATATAAATAAAATAAAGTAGGTATATTGTCATTTTCATGCTATTGTCTTCTATTTTTCATTAACATTCATGATTAAATAAATAATTTGTGCAATCACCTTGAAAATGTCATCATGACTGAGAACATCTTCGTAATCACTTTCGGGAATTATACAAAAAATTTAATGTGTCAATGCCCTTATTAACAAAGTTGGTATATAGGCGCTACTCACTGAATGAGTTTAAGTAGCCCTAGCCAGTGATCAAAGCAAGAAGCTCACAGCTGCCACTCAGCAGCCTTCTGCTACTGGGGACTGAGCACCATGGACACTTTAGAGGATGGAGAGCCTCTCTCATATCAACAACAAGAAAATGAAGGATCAGCAAAAGCTTTTTCCTCTCTTAGTTCTCCAATGGGCTCGGAAGAGAACAAACCAACAGTAACCAAGTTTGTTAAAATATTGGAAGATATTCCTGAAATATCACTCCCTCCTGCCCTTGCCCATCGAGTAGCACTTTCTCTAGCTGAGCGTGGATTAGTGGGGAAGTTTACGGGGTTATGACCATTGCCCAAAACTATGCAAAAATGGGTAGAAAGGAACTGGACTATGTCAATAGATGGAAAAATCTCAATCAGGTTTTGTGGAAGAGGTTACTTCACCTTTCACTTTGAAACCAAGGAGGATCGAGATCTGATTTTCAGGAATGGACCTTATTTTATGGATACAAGGGGTTTGTATCTAAACAGATGGACGCCGGATTTCGACCTAGAAATGGATGTACCCAATGCCATCCCCATCTGGGTTAGATTGCCACACCTTCCCCTTCACTGTTGGGGGGATGATTCAGTCAAAGCCATAGGAAATGCAGTGGGGAAATATATAGACAGGTGTGAGCCAAAGGAAAATATGTGTGCATGCACCAGAATCTGTGTAGAAGTGGACCTTGGGAAAGGGCTACTAGAATCTATCAAAATCAAAGTGGACTAGTGGACGCACATACAAAGCTGGATTATGAACAAATCCCCTTCAAATGCAAGGTATATCATGAATATGGTAATTTTGCTAATAGATGTACAAAAAAAAGAGAATGAAAATGAAAAGAGTGAAGATCCAGAAAAAAAAATGGGAACAGGTTAAAAGATAGAAGATAGTCCAAAAACAACCAAAACTATCTTCCTCGCAACCCTCCACATCCTCTGATCTCCATCCCCCATCACCCAAAGAAGATAATAATCCTCTCGGTACCCTTAACCCTTTTGAGCCTTTGGATCCTTCAGCTCCCCCATCCCCTGGGCCAAGTTCCAAATCCAGATCCAAATCCCCACAACATACCCCCAACCCTCTTTCATCCCCTCTGGTATCAAACTCTCATACCCCTCTCCCCCCCTCAGTAGACAAAATTCTAACCAGAAAACAGTCAAAGGGAGCACTCCCAAATGTGGAATATTAGAAAAAAGCAGGAAGAAAGACAAACAAAGAACTCAGGGATGAAGCAGCAGCAAAGGAAATGGCATTAGGAACACAACAACCTATGGAAAACTTCTTAGTAAGGAGTACAGGAAACAACGAAAAAATCCAGCAAAGAGGGAAAGGAGCCATGCACCACCCAACAAGTAAATAATGATAGTAGTCTCCTAGAATTGTAGAGGAACAGAATCATCCGTCAAAGAAAACGTCACAAGAGACATTCTGGCAAAAGAAAACCCAGACATCCTTATGATTCAGGAGACAAAAACAAATAGCCAAGAAACTGAAGAGATAAAAAAAATAAAAATAAAAAATAAAAGATAAAATATAAAAAAAAAATTAAAAAAATAAAAAAAAAAAAAAAAAAAAATCAGAAATTATGAAGGGGAAGAAATACAGGCAACAGGAGCATCTGGAGGTATTTGCACAATATGGAAAAAAGGAAATTGGGAATTAATAAAACACAAAAAAGACCAGCATTGGATCCAAATGGATCTAATGCAAATCAGTACAAAAGAGAGGTACAGTGTTATAAATATATATGCCCCAAATCACTACAAGGAAAAAGAGCAATGTTGGACCACCATAAAAGAAGCACTAAAAGAAATACAAGCTGGGAAAATAATTCTAGGAGGAGATTTAAATTTGGTAAGAAGTATAGAAGAAAAGTTTGGAGGAACATACCACACAAACCCATCCAGGGATATTCTAGAAGAAATAATGGAACAACACAATTTAATAGACATCCCGCCAAGCAACGAGAAATACGCAAAATAAAAGAAAGGTTGGATAGAATTCTGATACAATAAAACATAGTAACAGTGCACAACTCCATAGAATAAAAAAATTTACACACCATAGCATCTGACCGTAAACCGGTGACAATAGTCATGCGCAAAATGGAAAACCAGGGACCACTCTCGTTTAGATACAGCTAAATTTGGGACGGCAACACAGAAATCAACGAATTAGTCAAGGAAGCATGGGAGCCAAGAGTAATAGGATCACCTCAATATACCTGGGAAACAAAATTAAAAACTGAAAGAGCCAAATTAAAGGAATGGGTAAGGGCAAATGAAATAAAAAAGAAAAGAAAAGAAAAAAGAGTTACAACAGAAGATGGAAAGCATTCAAATTGAAAAAGAAAACAGAGAAGAAGGCAAGCAAGATTATCTAAGAGAGAAGGAAATCTTCTGGGAAATATATAGGGAGAACAGGAAAGAAGAAGAAGAGGCAAGATTGAAATCAATAAGTTTGTGGCTCAAGCCAGGGGATAAAAACACTTCCTTTTTCCACAACACAATTAAAATAAGAAGAACAAGAAACCAAATAAAAAAAATTCAAGTCGAAAGCCAAGAGGCCAAAGTTGTGGAGGAGCTAAAAAAAGCAACCAATCAATACTTTAAAAACTTACTCTCAGCCAACGAAGAAATGGCTGAGAGTGAAGATTTATTAAAGCACACACAAAAAAAAATTTAAAAAAGAACAAAGTGCTACAATGTGCAAGGACCCCACAGAAGAGGAGGTAGTGGAGACCATATGGAGCCTGCATCCAGGCAAAGCCCCAGGGCCAGATGGTTTCACAATAGCATTCTACAGATCTCATTGGTATACAATCAGAAAGGATTTCTTAAGAATGGTGAAGAATGTTTACAAAAAAAGAAAAATAGGAGGCAACAAAAAATCTTCCTACCTTGCCCTAATCCCAAAGGAAGCAAACCCCTCAACTTTCAATAGGTTTTGGCCCATCTCTCTTTGCAATTCATCTTATAAGATAATAACAAAAATAATTGCAAATAGAATCAAGGTAGTACTTGTTATAAACATATTTGGGCACTGCAACCCCAATCATATATGTCAATAAACCAAGGGCTCTTTAACCCCTAAAAGCGTTGTTTCATACCCTAAAGGATCATGGTCGACTGATTACATCATTTCCCAAAAGTTCCACCTGAAAAACCACTCAGAACTGGCCAAAACTGGACCATACTGACTGCTCCTTGGTCAAGGTGTGATGCATACTGAAGAGGCCTTCTGTGGGGTGCAATGAGCGAGAATGGACAAATGTCTGAGGCAATTTGCTAAGTGGATGCTCATGGAATCTTCTAGAAACTTCCTCTATGACACTTGCCTCTCTGAATTCGCCCAGGGATGAGTAAGAGATCCAAGAAATCTCCAAGTGGAACTAAGAAATACAAGTGGAATGACACTAATCAAAAACTTAGAGATGACTCACACCTATGCAAATATCTATAAATGGATCCCTCATCTGAGAGATCTAGAGGCTGGAATTTTGTAATTTGTAAAGAAGTGCTGATAGTTTGTCTTTGAGAAGAAACATTGTACTGTTGGGTGATCTTGCTTTTCATGAGGTGAAGAGATCTTTGATACTGGGAGGATGATGTTGGATTAGACAGCTGGGTTGTAATCCTCTCTTCTACTATTAATAAAGTTCTTTGAGTTTTCCTCCATACAATCGTGTATTTGTGAATCTTGTTATTTGTGAATGCAATTGTATGGTCAATGTATTTCTGATTCTGCATTGCTTATGATATTATAGATCGAGATGATTTGATGGTGTTTTGTCACTTTGTCTCTACGGGTTTTCTCTAAAGTGGGACAAGTAGGAGAGGAGTTGCAAGTTCCATCAAGGGAGAGAGAAATCAAGCAAGGAGTCAAGCAGAAGATCCAGGTTGGTCCTCTTTGCTTCTCCCTTATCTATCATACATAAAGGAAACCGCAAATTTCTTTGATTATTTGTTTCTAAGATAGATACCCATCTTAGTGGGACTAGCAGATCGAAAAGACACTAGTTTTCCCAGAAAAAAAATGGCGACTCGACTGGGGATCGAATAGTTTGTTTGTTTGTTAGTGTTGTTTGCTTTATAAACTACAGACGGAGCCTGAAGTTAGCCAGATAGCCTTTGAACTACTTTTGCTATGCAATTGCAAAGTAGATGAATGTTAATTTAGTCAATCTCCGGGTTGGTTTATGAACTGAACATCTGACTTAAAGCATTCTAAACACCCTTGTGGTAGCTCAATAACCTCCTAAGATCATACCCCTGTACTTTGTTTTTACTGTCCATCATAGCTCAACTTAAATCACTGAACTTAGCTGCAAATTTTTAGCAAATATCCAACTCAGTTTCGCTCCCTGGCCCATCACACTGTCTATAACTGGAAGCCTGTATGAATCACACCTCTTGTGTGCAGCAGGTGAGATGCATCCCTGTTTCCCTGAAGGACAGGTGCGATGACTGAGTGATACTGTTTTCTCTCTTTGAAATTTGGTTTTTTCTCCTTGTTTTCAGCTCTATTCAGTTGTTTTGCTGCTTATGATCAGTATCTCATTACTGAAGCCTCTTTCATTTACGTTATTCAGCCTCCATTGATTAGGATTACTAAATGTGTTTATGTATTTGTCCACCATTTACAGTCCTTCATCAAAAATATCTTACATCGAACTGTCGTTTTTGATGAAAAGTGTCGTAACTGTGATTTTGAATCAAAGAGAAGAGTGTCGTAAATTCTTCCTCCTCTAGATGGTCGATTGTACTTTTTCCATTGCATTTGATTTGAGTTGTTAATATTTGAAGTGTTGAAAGCAGTTTTCTATTCGAAATCGAAAAATGTCGTTTTAGTCTTCCTTTCATTTTGAAAAGAAATTGTCGAAGTGTCGCTTTGAAGAAAATAGTTCAGATCTATACTTAGTTTTCCTTTTTGGCATTCTCACATTAAGGAAACGAAAAAACAAATACATGCATTTGCATTTGCATTTAGACTGTGTGCAAAAATGATTTAGGAAAAGTGCATTTAGTGTGTGCTCTTTACTCTCTGTTGAAAGAATAGTTATCTTCTTTCCTTAGTAGCTAGGATTTTCATTGCTAAAAATAAACGACTGTTTATCATATTAGATTGCATATTTAGGAATTTTACATCTACATCACGTGGTGAACCTTGAAAGGAAAACTTCTAAACAAGATCAACTCTAAAATAAATCTCAATGAACTTAACAATGCTTTGGAACCTAACGCAACACATCTAGAGGTCTAGGCTAGAGACATGTTCCGGTGTCGTAAAACCTGGTAACTATCATTTTCATCGAAGGTTGGGTGATTCCTCCTCTTTGATATGACAAGTGCTAGTATGGACTTGTGCTCCCCGTACCATTGAGTATATATTAGGAGACCACAATAGGCTGATATCCTTTATCCATATGAAGTCATGTCTGCCGCCCTATCGTTCACAATGCACTGAGCACAACATTCGGGAAGATTGACTGCCGTACATAAGTCATTGGTAATTTCTCCTTAATTTACCACCAAGGTGTATTTTTTAGTTTTGCGATTGGTTTGGTAAACCCTCTGTCTAGGCTTCTAGAGTAGTCACTTTCATTTCTTTTCAACTCCTTAAAAGAAAAGGTCCATCTGAGCACTTGTCACTTCAAGCTCATTAAAAATCGAAGGCAACTAGAGTCATCTTTAGCTTTTTCTCGACTCTTAAAAATTGAAAAAGAAAAGTTGTGTCAAAGCATCATTAAAATTTATTTAATTCGGAATAACATCCCTATTCCTTCGTTGATCTTAGGTTGAGGTAATGGAGTCCACCAATCAAGTAACCCATCTTGGGGGGAATCCTAGTCCTTTCTCTTCTTGCGGAGATATCGGTGCTCTATATATGGCTACATTGACCCTTTCGAGAATCACAATTGGCCTACCAGTATGGCTATTCTCAACCTCTGTCATTCAAAATACCGTGATTCCTCAGCAATCGAATCAACAACTAGATGATACTGAAGTTGTCCCTTCACCTTCTACTTCACTTGTTTCTCCCTCCCCTTATTCCTCTTCGCTTGGTGAAACTAGTGATACTAAAAACCAAGTAGTTGAGAAGAAGAAGAAAAGGAAGAAGAAGAAGAAGAAGAAGTCAATTAAGCAAGGGGGCAACAATGAATCATCTGGTGAAAATCCACACATTAAATCTCCTATATATCCTTGTATAATTTGCAAAGAAAACCATTTTCATCGAGATTGTCCTTGCATTCTGCGGATCTTGAGAGAATGGTCTCCCTGTTCACACCATCTGGTGTCATCAACCTCTGGTGATTAGGTTGACAGCACACCATCAACTAGTGAAAATGAAAGTCCTGGACAAGAAAGAAAGGTCAAAACTCCATGTCTATTATGTGAAGGAGACCATCACCTTCCTCGTTGTCCTTTTCTAGATGAGGTCAAGAAAATATTACATGATCGTGTTGCTTCACCACAACGAGTTCCACCTGGATACAAGAAACTCTTACCAAGTCCATCGCTTGTTGAAAACCCAACTGATGTAACTCAATCGTCAGTCGAAACGCCTATCGTTGAGAGTGAACCTTCTGAGTCCATACCAGACCAAATTTAATAGGTCAAGATGGCAGTCGACCCAGTCTTGCCTTCAGAAGGTCCACCATCAGATGATACTATTTCCAAAGAGAATGAAAACGATGCCATTCAAATTATTTTTGTTAATACAGAGTCTGATGAACTTGGGGGAAATCCACCCGTTCCTTTACAATAGGAGGAAAGTCCCCCAATTCAAGGGGTTCATTCAGCCATTTATCCAACACCCCCTCAGAGCAGTCTAGTCATTTCCTTCGATTGGAATCAACTAGCAAGACCCCGCCTTCCATCAAATGTACCATTTCAAATCATAGTACAAGTTTACAAAATGATCGTGTTTGGCACTATCATAGATGAAGGGGCTTTAGTGAGTGTCCTTTCCTCAACTGCTTGGAAAGCACTTGGTTAGCCATCGCTTTTGCCTGAGACATAAAATTTGTCACGCATTAACAAAGGAACCAGTCGACCATTAGGAATCCTTCCGAAGTTGCAAATAACTTTGAAAAGGAAAAGAGTTCATTTGAATGTGATGGTAGTCCAAGGACCATTAGATTACAATCTACTTCTTGGACGTGACTATATATATAGCATGGAAGCTATTGTTTCCACACTCTTTCGAGTGATGTGTTTCCCGCATGAAGGCAAAATGGTACAACTTATCGACCAGCTTTCATTTCCTGGTTCAAACACACAAGTCAAACATCATCCCTGAATGGTCTCTTTGCGTCAAGAATGTCTCTTCAACCTTCGTTTCATCCACCTAATTACCGTGAGTAATCTGGTGAATGTAACAAAGCTTAGGGGGCATGCACCCTGGTCTGCTTCGGCAGGCAAACCCAGCTGAAAAGATAGGTTTCCCGATAGGTTATGTGATTGGAAGCTCACACCATTCACCTTTGTCTATTTCGATGGACAAAGCCAAGGAATTTTTTTTGTCTAACCACTGAGAGAAACAATCCTGCCTAACCGCAGGGACTTCCATATGGTGACCGGGAGACTCTCCTTTTCTCAATACCTAGGGGCATGCAAACCTTTTTTATGTAATTCAAAAGCGACCAATTTCATTTTTTAGCTTTTTAGCATTCTTAGCTTTTTAGCTTTTCAGTTTAAACTTCTCAGGATAGGCAGTTGGTCCAGAAACATCTGTACACCAGACGGACCAAAGTGCTTTGTCTAGATGAAAGACAAAACTATCCTACCTAACCTCAGTAGTTCCTTAGCTTTTTGTGTAGTTAGCTCTGTAGTTTGGTCGTTTCTCACCTACATAAAAAGGCATTGAGAAAAGTTTCGCATGGTGCAAGCTCGCTAAAAAATGAACCTACCAATGAGAGATATCTTTAAACGACTGGTACGAACAATGTTTCCGCAAGGTTCAAGCTCATTAGAAAATAAACTATCCATTGAGCACATGTTAGCGCAAGGTTCAAGCTCATTAAAAAATAAACCCACCTTCAGTAAACAACCTCTGTGATTGTATTGCTCTTAGCCTTTTATGTCTTGGTTGTGTTCCCACCGTCACCTCCATACTTTTGGCTGATCATATGCTTCCACTTGATTGTTTACCCTTTTGAGGAATAGCTGTGACGAGTGATTCTGTTAGCCACCCTCTTCACACTGCCATGTTTTGAGAAGTTCCAAACTTACCTGGAACCAGTTGCTACCCGAAAACATCACTCGTTCCTCAAAAACGAGTCTCTTTTAAGCTCTTTTTAGACTCGTTAAATATGAAAAGATTGCCAAGCTACTGGCCTTTCCAGCTCATTAAAGTAAGGGGAAGTGCCATCCCTCCTCTACATTTTAATCTTTTTGGACCTGAGGGATCATCCCACAAAAAGATTGAGCGCTTGTCTTTTTCGGCTCGCTAAAGCGATCGAAAAGTCATCCCTTTCGTATTATTTTATACTTTTTTGGACTTAAGGGATTATGCTATGAAAAAGGACTACTGGAGTTTCCTTTTCATCCATTTTCAAACTCTCTAAACATGAAAAGGACCGAGTTATCCTTGTCGTTAAACTCGTTAAAAAAGTAGTGACAAACTTGTCCACCTAGACAAGAACGAGTTTCACTGTCGCTAGGCTCGCTAAAACATAGCGACAGGTTTGCTTGAAGGGAAAATTATAGAACAAGCATATGTTATCCTCCTCAAGCTTGACAAAAATAAAGAGGTATTGGTCAACAATGACTGGGAAAAAGGGAAGTAAACTTGAAAAACTTTATTGGTAGCAGGTCGCTCTTGAACATGACACTTTCACTCCATCACCATGATTGAGTCGATCTGGGTTATTCCGTTCACCAGTCATACCACCATTGGTCCACCACACCATCCATCTTTTGGGGTTAACGCTACCAATCCATCTCAGTGTCACTGATATGTTCAAGAGAAGCCATTCAGAGAATTCACCACCCAGCTAACGCCTCATCCACTGCAATACCTTCACCCTCCATTTTTCATGACCACCATTCCTGAACCTTGTATCATCAGATCGTTTTCACCTCCAGAAAATCATTTGCTTCATTTCATGTCATAGATGTGGGATACATTAATGCCCTCCTACAACGGGTCACTTCTTGTCGACATCAGCTCATTATCTAAGAAGTTTACTTAGAAACAACCCTTTCAGTACTTTGAAGCTTGCATGCCTCAATGGAAAGTTTCTCACTTCCGGCGACAAGTTTACATCAATGGCCTTCGACCGAAAGATTTTACGTGGTGTTCAACGTCAGATCATATATTCACACCACGTGAATTGTACTGTAGTACCTTGAGGGTCATTATCATTATCTGTGATCCCTCTCGCACCTGTTAACAGCTCACATCATTGGCTAGTAATCAGGCGATGCCTTTTCATGTTCGACTTCTGGACATCTTTTCACATGGATCAACTTGTACATCGGGTGAAGATTGAATGAGTTTGAAGACCCCGGATCTAGTTTCATCCATCCGGGCTATGATATATCTAGGAATATAAAGACGTCAAATGTACATTGAAGTTGCACAGAAGATCATCCAAGCTAAGGGATGATGATTCTACATACAAAGAATCACCAGTCTACAACAGCAGACGATTATCTATCCTCTGTACATGAAAATGAATTTATAAAGTTGAGCATGGGAATGCCCACCTTAGCTAGAACATAAGAATAAAATGATGATGATATATTGTATTGTATTTTATACAGATCACCTTCGAGTTCAAATACCTCGGATCATCATGATAAAGCATTTCACTCGACATTAGAAGATTTACGACCTCATGCTTTAGGGGGCAACTGTTATAGACATATTTGGGCACTGCAACCCCAATCATATATGTCGAGATACCAAGGGCTCTTTAACCCCTAAAATTGTTGTTTCATACCCTAAAGGATCATGGTCAACTGATTACATCATTTCCCAGAAGTTCCACCTGAAAAACCACTCAGAGCTGGCGAAAACGGGACCATACTGACTGCTCCTTGGTAAGGGTGCGATGCATACTGACTCCTACACTAGCTAGGTGCGATTCATACTGAACAGGCCTTCTGTGGGGTGCGATGAGCTAGAATGGACAAATGTCCGAGGCAGTTTTCTAAGTGGATGCTCATGGAATCTTCTAGAAACTTCCTCTATGACACTTGCCTCTCTGAATTTGCCCAAGGATGAGTAAGAGATCCAAGAAATCTCCAAGGGGAACTAAGAACTACAAGTGTGTTATAGACATTTTTGGGCACTGCAACCCCAATCATAAATGTCAATAAAACAAGGGCTCTTACGTCCCTAAAAGTGTTGTTCCAACCCCTAAAATAACAAGGTCAACTAATTACATCTTCTCCCAGAAGTTCTCCATGAAAAACTACTCAAAACTGGTTAAAACTGGACCATTTCACCTGCTCCATAGGCAAAGTGCATTGCATGTCACCTGAATACACACAGTAGGTGCGTTTCATTTCAAAAATCCCTTCTATGGGGTGCAATGGGCGAGAAGGGACAAATGGAAAGGTCAATCCGCAAGGTGGAGGAGCATGGAATCTTCCAGAAACCTCTCCTGTGACACTTGCCTCTCTGAATTCGACCAAGGATGAGTAAGAGATCATCAATCTCCAAGTGGAAGCAAGAACTATCAGAGGGAAGACACTAATCAAATCTCAAAAGCTGACGCACCTCCCTTGCAGACATCTATATATGGATCCCTCATCCCAGATATCCGGAGGCTAGAATTTTGTATCTTGTAAGGAAGTGTTGTTGGTTTCTTGGTGAAATATCATAGTGTTGGGTGATCTAAGCTTGTCATGAGGTGAAGAAGGGCTTCTTTCTGAGAGGATGATGCTGGGTCAGAACAATTGGTTGTAATTCTCTTGGCTTTTTCTTGATTATCAATAAAGCTATTCAAGTTTTCCTCCATACACTTGTGTGATTGATGTTTTATGCATTTGTGTGGTTAATATACATCTGATCCTATATTTCTTATGATAATAGATCTATGTTCTCGTATAGTGTTATGTTGTTTTGATTCTACTGGTACTCTGTGAAGCTGGGTATACAAGAAAGCAAGTAGCAAAGGACTATCAGAAGAGAGAGGAATCAATCAAGGAACCAAGCGCAAGACAGAGGTTGGTCTCCTTTATTCTTCTCTCATCTATCTCTCATAAAGGAAAACGAAAGTAGTTTTGGTTTGTTTGTTTCTAAGGTAGCTACCAACCTTAGTGGGATTAGCAGCTCTGCATAGACACTTTTCCCTGTAACAAATTGGAATGACACTAATCAAAAACCCAGAGATGACTCACACCTTTGCAAATATCTATAAATGGATCCCTCATCTCAGAGATCTAGAGGCTAGAATTTTGTAATTTGTAAAGAAGTGCTGATAGTTTGTCTTTGAGAAGAAACATTGTACTGTTGGGTGATCTTGCTTTCCATGAGGTGAAGAGGGCTTTGATGATGGGAGGATGATGCTGGATCAGACAGCTAGGTTGTAATCATCTCTTCTACTATTAATAAAGTTCTTTTAGTTTTCCTCCATACAATCGTGTATTTGTGAATCTTGTTATTTGTGAATCCAATTGTATGGTCTGTTGGAAATAATACTGAGAGGGGGGGTGAATCAGTATTATCAGGTCAATTATTTTTCATTTCACAATCAGATTTGCATACGCTACTTCAGTTAGTGAAAACAGCGTATATATGCAACTACAGTTAAGGAAATTCACGTATAACTTGCAGACTTGTAATTTAATTTATTCTTCTGATGTTGATCATTAATCTGTGTGTCAGAACCATATAAACAGTAACCAGGAATAGTAAAAACAGATCAGACAGTCACACACAAGAACACAAGATATAAGGTGGAAACCCAATGTGGGTGAAAACCACCTACTGCAATTCGTCTCTATCTTCTTTCAATTAGAAACTTATTTTTACAATGGATCTGTACTGGTGCAGTCTTATACCAGTACACAGGCTTCTACCTGCATAAGGCTACAACCTTCTCTCGTTCTCTAGCTTCTCCTGGAAGGGAGCTACAACCCCCTTATCTCTTGTACTAGCTGAGGTACTAGTACGTAGGTGTTGACCTATAGAAGGCTACAACCTTTTTTTTTTTCTTCCAGGGACCACGTTTCATAAATTTTCAGACTGGATCCATGAATAACATCAATCAAACATCAAGTATATCTGCATAACCAATCTCCTTTGCACCAAACTAAACTAAATCAAATAGTCACTTCTCTTAATGCTGTACCCAGAAAATAGTAACAGTAACCAGACACCAATTCTGAACCCAGAACACTGCAGCAATAAACAGAAGTAGCTAAAACATATTTCAAGAGACGTACGCTACTTCAATATGCAGAAACGTGCGTGCATATGCTGCTGTATTAAGGCCAACCAGCCTATACGCTGTTTTGACTTACTAAACCAGCGTGTATACGCGCCTCTGATGTGTCAAACTTGTGTACAGATCTATAAAAGATAATTCACTCTTTCAAATATTCAGACATCAGTTATACCCAAATTATTAGATTTATAGATCAAGTCATGCGCCAAAAATAACAGATCAAAATCACACAAAGATACTACTATTCAAATCTTGAGTTTTGACCCATCAATATAACTTATCCATCTTCTTGCGCTCAGGGTCCTCCTTGATTCAGATTCAGCTATGCACCATAAACCAATCACCAATATTCCAGATCTTTCTCTTCATAAGATATACAATACTTGAGTCAATGCCTTTGCCAAATGATCTCCTCCTTTTTATAGTCTTAGGCCTTACTCAAACCATGGTCCAAAACCATAGAGAATCAATACTAGGGACCCAATACCTGGGTTCAATACTTCGGACGCAATACCAAGGTCCAAAACCATAGGTCCAAATACCATGGACCCAAAAATAAGTTTTCCCACATGTATGCGCTTTTCCGTGCATGAAAGTGCATGTATACGCATACACGACTTTTGATCATGAATACCGTGTGTATACGCGACCTGGTTAAGAGGAACCTGTGTATATGTATTTTTCTTCCATTCTGAGAGCTTGAACTGTGATCTGCCATCTGAGTGAGTTGCCATCAAGGACAGCAGCTATGCCATGGTGCCAAACCTGTGTCATAATGCCAACAAACTCCCCCTTTGGACTTGATGGCAACCCTAAATCATTCAAAGTCATTCTCCCCCTTTGACATCAAGGGCAAAGGGTTATGCTCCCCTTGAGTACATGTTGAAGTCTCTGCTCTGTTGTGCTGTTCATGCTCCCCCTGACTGTAGGCAATGTCTGCAGAAAAATGGTCTATAAGAAAGAACATGACTCTATACATCATAAGCGACCTTCATATCACCAAAGACTCATACATACATCCATCTCCCAACCAAGTGGGGATATACCAATATTGACTCATCCACCCAACCTAGTGGGGATACACCAAAAGTTTACACAAGATAAAACAAGAACATTACATCAACCATCCCAGGCATAGTGGGGAAATCAAAGTAGGCCGTTACATGACCTTGATAAGAAAAGAAATACATGACATAGAGACGAAATATCTACAACAAGAATATGATAGTTATCAACAACTATCATCAGCAACATCTGTCAATCATCATTCAGACTAGCAACCATGTTCTCCCTCTGCATCTGTTCCACCTGAAACCAAAAACAACTGTGAAATTGAACCAAGATCTTCTAAGATAATGCCAACAATGCATTATTAGAAGAATATATGCTCCCCCTGAACCTGTGCCAGATGGTCTCTGTCAGACCCATATCAAATTCTTTTCACCCAGAGCCTGGCCCACTTTTTGTCTTCCACCAACATATACGTGACTCTATCCACATAAACCGGCATATGTATGCGGATCCTCCTCATGAAACTTGCGTACAACCAATTTTATTTGAAACAGACAAGTTTCAACAGCAAGATGATGCATCGACTACTCCCAGCTTCTGTCTGAGGTATTCAAATGTCTCCCTGGGCAGTGGTTTGGTGAGTATATCAGCAACTTGTTCCTTAGAGGGAACATACTCCAATTTGACCTTTTGTTCAAGTACTTATTCCCGGAGAAAATGATATTTGATAGGTATGTGCTTGGTCTTTGAATGCATGACTGGATTCTTTGAAATACTGATTGCACTTGTATTATCACATAAGATGGAGATAGGTGGAGTACAAGTGATTTGAAAATCTTGCAAAGTTTGCATCATCCAAAGGAGTTGTGTGCAGCAAGATGCAGCAACCACATATTCCGCTTCAGCTGTAGACAAAGCAATTGAACTTTGTTTCTTGCTAAACCAAGTTACTAATCTGGAACCCATAAAGAATGCACCACCAATAGTGCTTTTCCTATCATCCACGCTTCCTGCCCAATCTGCATCTGTATATGCATGAAATGTGAGATATGCATCTCTAGGATACCATAAGCCATAGTTTTTTGTTCCTTGAAGATATTTGAAAATCCTCTTAACTGCCTGAAGGTGTGCTTCCTTTGGATTTTCTTGGAATCTTCCAACTATTCCCACTGCATGCATGATGTCTGGTCGGGTACCTAACAGATAGAGCAGACTACCAATCATGGATCTATAGGTCGGTTGATGTACTGCTACTGATTCATCATTTGCATTGAGGCTGCATCCTGTTACCATAGGGGTACATACCGGTTTCGAATCTTCCATGCCATATTTCTTCAAGATCTACTTGAGGTACTTGGTTTGTGATAAAAAGATACCGTCTTTATTTTGTTGGATTCGTAAACCAAGAAAATATTTCAGCTCACCAAGCGAGGAAATTTCGAATTCTTTCTGCATCACCAAAGAAAAGTTTTGACTCATGGCTTCTTCATTGCTACCAAAGATGATATCATCAACATAGACAACAAGTATTATCAATTTATCGTTATCAATTTTTATATATAGATTGCTATCTATTGATCCTTTTGAAAATCCTTGTTGATGGAGGTATTTGTCCAAATGATAATACCAAGCCCTTGGAGCCTGTTTAAGACCATAGAGTGCCTTCATAAGTCTGCATACAAGTTTTGAATCATTTCTAAGGATGAATCCATCTGGTTGCTCAATAGACACTTCTTCTTCTAAGTCCCCATTTAAAAAGGCAGATTTCACATCCATTTGAAATACTTTGAATTTCTGAAAGCTAGAAAGAGCAAGGAACATTCTTATGGCCTCAAGTCTAGCAACTGGTGCAAAATTTTCTTCAAAGTCTATACCTTCTTGTTGAGCATACCCTTTACAAACAAGTCTAGCCTTGTTTCTAATAACTTCTCCATTTTCATTCAGCTTGTTTTTGAAAATCCATTTTGTCCCTATGACATTTCTTATCTTTTGGTCTAGGAACCAACTCCCAAGTGTTATTCTTTTCAATCTGCTCAAGTTCTTCATCCATGGTCTTGACTCAGCATTCATCTTTGCATGCTTCTCTTACATTTTGTGGTTTAGTGGAGGAGAGCAATGCTAGATAGCTTGAAGCTTCTGAAATAGTTCTTCTTGTTTGTACACCTGCCTCTTTCTGCCCCAAAATTTGAGTTTTTGGATGATTCTTTTGAACGTACCTAGATGGAGCCTTTTATTCTATCCTTATCTGTTCTTCTGGTGCCTCATGGGTTTATTCTTCATCATAAGTCTGATTTGATGTTGAAGGATAGTCCTCATAATCTTCGAAATCTTCAGATTTTACTTGCTGTTACACAAAATATTGTCACCATGACTATTTGCAGTCAGTATGGGTCTATCATCATTCATACTCTCCTCCTTAGCAAGTCTCAAACCTCATCTCTTCATGTCAAGATTTAAAAATGAGAGAAAGTCCTTGAAAATCAATAAAGCTCTGGTTCTGCACTTTCTCTTATTATTTCCTGCGGTTGTGCACTCCTTGTTCATGTTACCTGCGGACCTGCCCGCTCTGTCTCTAAAGGGGTGGGTGCGGACCCCTGTGAAAGTCAAAAAGACGCAAGTTTATTCTTAAAAACTCACTTGTGGATAATTCTGGATGATTCTAGAAGGAATCTCGATGTGGATGGTTCATTCCTAGGTGGTTCATGCATCCCAAAACTAAAGGAGCTAATCCCTTTGAAGGAGGGCTTTATCCCTTTGAAGGTGGACCTAGTAACTTCCCTCCATTGCACTATAAATTAAGGCATTGCACTGGTTGCTAGAGAGGTTAGAAGTTGAACATTTTTTAGGGTAAATGCTGTTGGAATTGAGACTTCCTAGTTAAGCTTGAGAGGAGAGATTACATACCTTTTGGCTTCATTGGGAAGAGAGTGAAACTTGTCAAAGTAGAGGAGATTCTTGCTGGACCCTGGGAGGAGCTTGTACAACATCAAGGCACCAAGGTTGTAAGGTTCTTCTTTGATTAAAGTTAATACAATCAGATTCATTTTTCTCAATAAATTGTCTTATATGGTTTGTTTCATGAATTCCTTGATCATCATGATAAATATGCTTTATTATATTGGCTTTTCAGATGCTATTTGATGTGTGTGCCTGTTTGTGTTTATAAATTATTCACAAGGGAGCTCATTTGGATCAACAGAGCGTGGCTTCCACAAACTAGCACTGGACCTGAGGTAGGCCTAAACCATCTACTAGCCTTTATTTATAAATTGCATATTTAGAGAAAGATAGAATTTGTTTGGTTTGCTTGTTGCTACATATCATTAGATACTAGGGAGGTCGGTCTTGTCCGCAACCTCAAGGTGGCCAGTTACCACCTGGGGGGCAGCCTCAAGGTCCTCAATTATCGCCTGGGGGGCAACCTCAAGGTACCCAATTACCGCCTGGGGGGCAACCTCAAGGACAGTACATACCTACGGGACAATACATTCTTCAAGGTCAACCCAGACTCAGTATGTACCTCAAGGTCAACCCCAGTATCAATATGTACCTCAAGGTCAACCCCAGTATCAGTACGTGCCTCAAGGTTATCAACCTCAAGATAAGTACCCAACCCAAGGTTTCCAACCACCTTTCGGTCAATCATTTGTCTAAGGAGCTGGAAATGTACCTTTGAATTATCAATCCTACCCTCAACCCAGTTATGGTCCTCAATATGCTCAACCTGCTATGGGTCCGTACCCCGGAATGAACTTAGTGTGGGATCGATCTCAATCTCAACAGATCTTGCAACCGAATGTGCAGTTGTCATCTCAATCTGGACAACCCTTGGTTTCTGGTTTAACCCAGCAACCTGTCTAGCTTACTATTCAAACTTCTGCACCTTCTGTAGTTTCTCAGCCTGGGCCTAGTTCGCCTCAAACTCTGCCTCAAATGACTGCTGCAACTGCTGCAACATCTGTTCAATCTACCCCACCTACTTCTGAAGTATCGACAGCTCCAGTTTCTACTGTTCCTGTATCAACTCCTCAAGCATTTTTACCTCAGTCTGGACCCACAATTCAGACTTTGGTTCAAATGCCTGTATGACAACCTGGTCCAAGTACGGTTGTCACAAGTCAACCTCAATTTACTTATCAACCATACCAGGGACAGTACCAATTCGGTCCTGCTATGCAGCATCCAGTCTATCAGTATCAACCATACCCTGGATATACATATCAACAACCTCAATAACCCCAGTACGGTCCGGTTAATCCTGGTTTTCCGGGAGGATATAATATCTCAAATGCAATTCCAATTCCTAGTTATCCTGGATATCCTCCTCCTGGGGCTGGTCTCATGACCCAGGGTTTTAGGGACCCTAATCGTTAGTCACCGTTCATTGCAACTTTGGACTTGCCTGATTTTTCGCACCTTACGAACGATCCAATTAACTATCCTCCATTTTGGCTGCCAATGCCGAATAAGTTGCCTAGTGATATTCCTAAGTTTGAAGGCAAATCATGAGAGGATCCGTCCAACCATGTGATGACTTATCACCTCTGGTGTGCGTCTAACTCCATTTCAGATGACTCAATCCATTTAAGGCTTTTTCAACACACTCTAATTGGTCTTGCGGCCAAGTGGTACATTGAGTTATCGCGAGCTACTTTTTATAACTTTAGTCAGTTAGCTACTTCGTTTTTAACTCATTTTCAGTTGCCAATCAGATATGACAATGGCACGGAATTATTAGCTTCATTAAAATAGTCAACGTCCACTTAAATTTTAGATCACATTCATGAATGGAGATGTTGACGGTGTTTAGTGAAAGTTTTTATTCCGGATCAGATCTTAGCAGAATGGTTTGTCTAATCTTTATTACCAAAAATCACTGAGGATGTAGCTAAGGCAGGAGTCGTTACTGAAGAGAAAGTAATTGCTCAAGCTCAGTACCTTAACTTAGTTTATACGCAGTCAGGTACGTTACACGAGAAAATCCTCGACCTTCCTAAACAAAATCAAATAACTGCAGCTCCTTCAGGGTCTCATGCCATTGATGGTATGATTGGTATGGTTAATACCAAAAGTAAGAAGAAATCTTCCAAGAATTCTTCTCCTATCATAACTTTACCAGATTCCCCGACAGGAGATTCTTTTGAAATTTCCGCCGATATTCATGTTGTAAAGTCATCTACAGCCAAATCAAAATCCGGCGGTAAAAATAAAGGGAAGAATAAAAATAAAACAGATAAAAATTCGAAAGAGAAACCAGAAAAAATGGAATCTACTGATGGGAAACGCAAACCTCGTTATCCTTGTCTCATTTGTGACAAAGAGCATTTTACAAGAGACTGCCCTCATCACGCTGAAGTTGCGAAAATCGTCAAAGGTTCCCAAACGCCTACTGTTTTAAAGGATCCTTTTCCTAGTGAAGACAGTAAGATGATAGGTTCTTCTTCAAATGCCTTAGAAGAACCCATAATGATGATGTCCCATGTTAGGATTGAGACACAATCGCAAGATTATGGAAGTAAAAGTCCTGTTGGTGGTAAGGAAGCAGAATCTTCTAATTCAAACCCATCAACTTCAACTCCCGGTTCCGATCCACTACAGATCGAGAAACCTAACCCAGACTTAGTAATCAAACCGCCCGCCAAGGGTATACTTCGAAAGTCAGCTTTCAATCCACATGCGAGAATGGCTTAGAACTATAACATTGTTGAAGATTTGGCTATTTCACCTTCAGCAATTTCGGCTTTGGAGGTGCTGCAATCATGTCCAGAACAGCATAAATTTCTATTGTCGGCTATAGGGGCTGTTGACATTCAGGACTCGAAACTTATAATTTTCGATCTAGAAAATAGTACACCTTGCTTACCTCATCAAATGGCTTTTCAGATTCTAGTGTTAGTCAAAAACAGACCTTGTTATAGGACTATGATTGATGAGGGAGCCTCAACGTGTATTATGTCAATCGAGTGTTGGAGATCGCTTGGTTCTACTACACTTAATCAATCCCTGACGATTCTAAAGGCCTTTGATGGCCGTGGGTTCCATCCTTTTGGCATTCTACAGGATTTACCTATAGGGGTTGAAAGCAAAACTGTTAATCTAGATGTGGAGGTGGTTGATGCCCCTCTAGATTACAACCTTCTCTTGTGTCGTAGTTGGTCTTACGCTATGACATCTGCTGTTTCATCAATATTTCGGCTTATAAAGTTCCCTCATAATGGAAAGATCGTAACTATAGACCAGCTAACTTACTTTTCATCCGACCTAGCCTCTTCTGAAAGTATCTAGCATGTCGGAAAAACTACTATCCCTTATAAGGATGTTTGGGTAGGATTAGTTAAAGATTCTAGTTTACTAGGAACTTTTTCCTTTCCTCCTCCAAACGCATTGTCTTCTACTGCAACCATTCATATGATTTCATCAGACACTATTTTTTATGATGATCCTTGGATCGTACCTTCCGAATCTGAGATAGATTCATTTGGTGATGCTATGCCTTTGAGTCCATATGAAATTGCGTATCAGGCCGTGCAGTCGTTTTCCAACCCTTCTTCAACCGAAATTGACTTAATGAATGTGGTCCATGAAGAATCTCTTTCAACATCAAACTCAGATTCAACAATGTTTTCTAAACTTTTTCACACTGATGAGCAAATTCGTGAAATCCTGTGTGTTGATGACTTACCATAGGAAGATCTTCATCATAGATCTTCATTTTTACTTGAGATTGATCGCTTTGAAAATGATTTTTCATCTATTTTTACGACTGATTATGTCAAGGAACCTCAGAATCCAATGAAAAATCCTGATTCTGAGTTAAATTTGGGAAACATTTCTCGAACTTTTCCTATTGACATTTCGGTTAAGCTCGGAATTGTTGAAAACATTCATATAGGTGCCTCTTCTACGGAAGATGAAATTCAAACATATAAGGCCCTATTTCAAGAATTACGCGACGTGTTTTCCTGGTCATATGAGGAAATGCCAGGAATTGACCCAGCGATTGTTGTTCATGAAATAAAAACTTACCCGGATGCTAAACCCGTTTGGCAACGTTTGCATCAGATCCTCCAGCGAAAAGCTGTTGCTATTAAAGCAGAAGTTGAAAAATTACTTAAAGCAGGTTTCATTTATCCAATTCCGTTAACGGATTGGGTATCGAATATTGTTCCTGTTAACAAAAAGCAAGGAACAATAAGAATATGTATCGATTATAGGGATATTAATCGAGCCTGTCCAAAAGACAATTACCCAACTCCCTATATCGATCAAATCATTGATGATTGTGCCGGAAGTGAAATATTCTCCTTCATGGATGGTTTTTCCAGATACAATCAAATAAATATTCTACCTGCCGGTCAACCAAAAACGGCTTTCATTTGTCCATGGGGGACATTTGCGTATTGCAAATTACCTTTTGGGCTCAAGAACGCCGGGGCAACTTTTCAAAGAGCCATGTATTACGCGTTTCATGACATCAAGCACGTTGTGCAACCCTATCTCGATGATTTACCTGCTCATTCATTACATCGAGCTGATCATCTCATCCATTTACGAGAAATATTTATGAGGTGTAGGCATTATCGAATTAGGTTGAATCCACACAAATGTGTTTTCTGTATAGAAACGGATCGGTTACTAGGGTTTGTTGTTTCGAAAGCCAGCATTCACGTCGATCCCTCGAAGGTTGAAGTTATTGTCAAATTGCCTCCTCCTTCGAGTCTTCACCAACTCCAAAGTTTGCAAGGGAAAGCAAACTTTTTACGTCGATTCATTCCTAACTACGCCGAGATCACAAAGGGTTTTATCCAGTTGTTGAAACAAAATACTCCATTCTTTTGGGATGAGATAGATGACAAATCTTTTGATGCACTAAAACACGTGTTGACCCATGCACCATTATTGCATCCTCCCAACTACAACTAGGACTACTTCTTATATCTCGCCGCCTCGCATTCCACCATTGGAATGGTGTTAGTTCAGGAAGATGAATTCGGTAGTGAACATGTGATATATTACCTTAGTCGAACTTTAAATCCCACTGAGCTAAAATATTCACATGTGGAGAAATTGGCATTGACAGCTGTTCAAGCTGTCCAACGTTTTCGTCATTACATTTTACTACGCAAAACTACAGTAATTTCCGATTGCAACCCTATGATCTATATTTTGACCAAACAATTGCTAGGGGGAAAGTACTCCAGATGGATTGTGATCCTGTAGGAGTTTGACTTGGAATTTGAAAAGTCTAAGTCAAAGAAATCTTTGGTTTTTGCGGAGCTGATGTATGACTTCCCGTGTGCTGGCACTGAAACTGTGGCGGAGGAGCCCATTGTGGACGAATCCTTGTTTCTAATCAGCACTTTAGATCCATGGTATGGAGATATCATCGTTTATCTCCAAACCCAATCCTTTCGGCCAGAAATTTCAAGATCAGAACATCGAAAAATATGATTCCAGTCCCAACAATTCAAAATTATTGGAGATACACTTTATCGTCGTGGGGCGGACTCTGTTTTCTGACGTTGTTTAACTCATGAGGAAGCTGAAAGGGTTCTAAATGACTGTCACTCTGGAGCGTGTGGCGGTCATATGTCTGGGTTTGCCATAGCCCAAAAGATATTGTGCGCTGGCTATTTCTGGCCGTCTTTGTTTAAAGACTGTATTAACGCGGTCCGAAAATGCCACAACTGCCAAATTTTTTATCGAAAGATGCGCGCTCCACCTGCTCCTCTCCACCCTATAATTGCCGTCGGTCCTTTTGCAAAATGGGGTATCGATTTTATTACATGTAACCCTCACTCGGCCGGGGGGCATGCGTATATCATCCTTGCGGTAGATTATTTTACCAAGTGGGCCGAGGCAATGCCTACATTTGAGGCAGATGGCAAAACTGCTGCGATTTTCATGTTCAATTATATAATTGCTAGGTTTGGTGTTGCATAAGCGATTATCACTGATCATGGGTGTCATTTTCGAAACATTATGATGACCGAACTTACAGACCAACTTGGCTTGCATCACGATAGTTCAACTCCATATTATCCACAGGCTAATGGTCTGGTTGAAGCCATCAACAAAGTTATAGTCATCATGATCCGAAAAATCATTGGGATTCATAGGCCGAATTGGCATAACATGCTATTTTCAGTGCTTTGGGCGTATCAAACCTCAATAAAAATGTCAACCGGTTTCACTCCTTTCCAACTAGTTTATGGTTTGGAAGCTGTGTTACCCATTGAATACGAAATCCCGTCATTGAAAATGGCCATAGAATTACTTCCAGCCACTTCCGAAGAGGAAAAACATTTGTTGTAATTGGCTCAGCCAGATGAGAGTCGACGAGATGCTGCATTAGCAATCGAAACTCATGCCAAACGTATTAAAGCTTAGTATGATCGAAATGTTACCCCTCGTAATTTTTTGGAAGGAGACCTAGTCTTATTGTACAATCAAGAAAATGATAAATTAGGCGCTGGAAAATTCATACCCATGTGGCATGGTCCTTATGTTGTTAAGCAAAAGCTGGCAAAAGGGGCCTATGAATTGGTAGACTTTGATGGGGTCTCTTTAGGTAAACCCAGAAATGGTCTTTACTTGAAGAGATATTATGCTTAAATCTGGGTGTGGATATTTTTAGTTAGGTTAGTTTTCTTTCTAGCTGGTGTGTTTTAGATTAAAAAGTGTGCTTAGCTTAGAGAGTGTTTTTTTCATTATTCCTGCCTATCTTGATTTTACTCTTGATATTGTAGATGTCAACGTCTCTCCAAACATACATTGGTTTTGCTGATGGTGTTTGTCGTAATACACGAAACATTTCTTCCGCAGCTTGGGTTATCTATTTGCCCTCTAATGAGTTGGTATCTATGCATGGGGTAAGCCTTGGTCAAACAACGAACAACATTGCAGAGTATAGTGCAGTGATTGAGTTATTATCTGAATCCATCTCATATGGGATTCAGAGTTTGATTGTGATTCTGAACTCATTGTATTACAACTTAATAGAGTATATGCCATTAGAAATCCAGTGTTATTGAGATTATTTTTGAGAGTTCGTCTCTTGGAACGTGAATTTGACCATATTGAATATCAGCATATTCCAAGATATTTAAATACATTATCAAATGCAATTGCTTCTCGAATGTTAAGTAGACATTTGCAATAATCATACAAGTAAATTTAAAAACATTCCATAACATGTTTTACAATATAAGCCGGTAATAGTGATATAGTATAGCATAGGAGTGTGTCAAATATACATCGTTTTTTATCATAGGTTGAAAAACACCTTATGATCGGCAAAAATGATAGTACAAAAAGAAAAAGATGTCATATGAGTCTACAACAGGCGATCATCCTATCACTGGTGATGATCACGATAAGAAACCACTGTATGTGCCACACTACAAAGGAACCTCCTGAAAGGTCCTGGGACCCCAATCACATAGCGCTATAGCCTAAGAGGAATGTCATCTATGCTGGTCTCTGGAATGTCTGCTGTCAAACGCTCTAGATGGCTTTCCAATTCGGCCAAGGTATCTGTAGATTCGTCCTGTGGGGCTAGTGCTGCTGTAGCTGGCTGTTTCCTCTCATAAGGCCGGAGAGTGGCTCGTCGCCGTGGACCTACATCTACATTTGAAAATTTTACTATCAGTTTTGGGACGATTTAAAAAACAACAAAAAAAATATTAAATTAGAAAACGTTGAAAATGATTTTACCTGAGTCATCCCATTGCTCTCCTGGTGGAAGAGCCATGTCTGGGTCACCACGATAATCTACCCCAGCATAAGGAAAATCCTGAATAGCAAATACTTGGTTATCCAACCAATGAAAATACTCAGGAATAAATCAAATGACTTATGTTCCATCCTCAGGATAGCGGGCCATAACTGCAACCCAACACATTAGTTTGGGATCTTGGGGAAGTCCAGCTCCAACATTAAGATGCTGTGGGACCAACATTTGGACCCTCTCTAGACCAAAACTCACAACTAAAGCACCATATCCAAAGGTCTTCAGTTGTCCATTCTTTGCTCTAGTCAGTTGGCCTTTTATATTAGCCAACACAGCCTCGCACCAGTTGAAGATGATGCCTCGAAAGAAGTCTACTGCCATCCGCATTTGGGAACCAGTGGCCACATGTAGTGCTGCGCTTTCGTAGAGCCTGGTAACAGTAAACGCAATCACTTTGAGTTCGGGATTGGATATGGTTTTGATATCAATCCCTTTGTCTCTAGTTTGGTCGTTGCAAAACTCTAGTCGGAGGCTATCGACAGACTAGCCACCTGGCCTAGTCCCAAATAGAGTCAAATGTTCACCTCTCTTAGGCAAACTAGTCAAAAAGTAAATGTCTTCCAGCTCCATTTCGAGCTGGTGGCCACCTATAAAGAAACACTGGTCCTGTATATTCCACCTGTCTACCAGCCACTGTAAAAAGTCCACCTAGGCCCTCATGCTAGGTATGGCCCAGAATTTGTATAAACCACATGCCTTCAATGCATCAATTGAAGGTTGATGACTAATCGCGACGAGATCCACATCCTCGTGCTCCCATTCCCGCCAATCAAGCATGATGTATACCCTACATTCAATAAAAAGGCAGATTAGAATATTTAAAATCAAAATTTTTGGGTGGAATTTGAAAAATTTAGGTTTAAAAACCTTTGCTGCGGGGACCGCACCCTCTCTGTTAGAGACAGTGCATGGGTCCACACTCTGCCTTCACGGCAAGTGCAGACTCCTGACTTTTTTCCTTTTACGAAAAAATTGGGGTCCGCAGGTTTCCTATGCTATGCTTGCGGACCCCTGCGCGCGGATTTTTAACCTAAAAATTTCCTAAAAAACAAAATAAAGCCCTAAAAACAATTTTAAAATGGATGAAATGAAAGAGTAAGATGATGTGGATTACCTGGAGGAGACGGCGTTCGATTCCAACGGATGGATTTTCTGCAATCTTCACGGGAATTTTCTGACCAAAAGCTCTCTTTTCTCACTCTGAAGTCAAATGGTAAAAATGAATTTACAAAAGCCCTTTTTATAAGATTTTTTGAATAAATGAGTTTTTAATTTGTTTATTTTTCACTTTAAAGAGGTAACTTTTGAAGCATTTTTATCTATTTTAAACAGGTATGAGTAATGTTTGAGTTTTTGTGCAGGATAACAGATTTTTCAGGCAAAATTGGTCATTTTCGGAAAAAAAAAAAACATTAGAGTCACCTTTAAGCTCTTTTCTGACTCCTAAATATGAAAATATTGCCGAGTTTTTCTTTTTAAGCTTGTTAAAACATAACTAAAAAGACAGTCCACTTACAGCCCTTTTCTGATCGTAGAAACAAGAAAATATTGCCGGATTTTTGTCGTTTCAAATTCGATATTGGTTATAAAACGGCGTGTCATTGATCGCTTTTTTACTTTTTCGGATCAGAGACACTAATTATGAAAAGTACTCCTTGGTCGTAATGATCAAGCGGTTCTCTCAAGTATTATTTTATACTTTTTTGGGCTTGGGAGACATAAAATTACGAAAAAGGACAACCATGGAGTTTTCTTAAGTTTTTCAGACTCTCTAAAAATGAAAAACGCCAAGTTTCTCCTATACTGGACTCATTAAAATTTAACAGTAAAGGACCTATTCAATTACAAACAGGAACGGACCACTCCTTCTTAGGGTTCGAATTTAAACTAAGTTGGACTCATCCAAAGGATGAGCTTATAATCAAGCAAATGTTATCCTCCTCAAGCTTGTTAAAAATAAAGAGGTACTTGCCAAAAATGGTGGGGGAAAGAGAGAAAAATGAACCTGTTTGTCATACTTTGTGTCTCAGAAAACATTTAACCACTCTTGAACATGACACTTTTTATTCACCTGGGTTGGGAAATCCTTTGCCTAACAATTGATCAAACCATATTGAAAGTCTTCAGCCGGTTTCTGGGTATTAACTTTGGGTCAATTGTCACCAAACCATCTGTTGTGTCATTATGTGTTCAAGAGGTCAGTGCAAATAAACCATTCATCTGCAAAATATCTGTCATCCATCTTGACCATCCCTGAGTCAGTCCTTGCAACTGTATTTTTTCAAACTTGATCTATGATTTCATGTTGTGGGCTTGCCTACAACGGATCGCTTTCTATCGACTTCAGCTCATTATCTAGAAAGATGGTCTAGAAATTGTCAGTACCTTGGGATCCGCATGCCTCAATGATAGGTTTCTCGCCTTCGATGATAGGTTGCATCATTGACCTTTGATCAAAGGATTCCGTGACATGTTTGACATCAACACATCTATTCACATCTCATGGATTGTACTGAGTACTTTGAGAACCATTGACATTACTAGTGGTTTCTCTCACACTTGTTAACAGTTTACATCATTGACTGGTAATTAAGTAGTTTCTACCATGTTCGACTTTGACACATTCATTCACATGGATAGAATCGTACTATTTCGGGAAGTAGAAATCAAGACCCTGGATCTAGTTTCCACCATCCAGGCTGCGAGGATTTTGTATTCATTATACAGTGGACTATTCATAAATAGATGTCTGCATCCATACTGTGTCTACATGTGTCTATACTTGTAATGTATTACAAGATAATTCCTATATCAGAGCAGTAGTTAGTTTTCTAGTCAGTTTTGATCTGAGTATGGGAATGCCTACCTCAGCGATGATATGATCTCATATATATATTTTGTATTGAATGTTTTTATAGGTTCCAACCGGGCTCTCCACAAGATGATCCTCGAAATGATAAAGTACTTCACTCTTCTTAGATGATAAATGAAATCGTCATCTACTAAAGACTTCGCACTTTAGGGGGCAATCTGTTACACAAAATATTGTCCCCATGACTATTTGCATTCAGTATGGGTCTATCATCATTCATACTGTCCTCCTTAGCAATTCTCAAACCTCAGCTCTTCATGTCAAGCTTTAAAAATGAGAGAAAGTCCTTGAAAATCAATAAAGCTCTGGTTCCGCACTTTCTCTTACTGTTACCTGCGGTCCCGCACTCCTTGTTTATGTTACCTGTGGACCTACCCGCTCTGTCTCTAAAGGAGTGGGTGCGGACCCCTATGAAAGTAAAAAAGGCACAAGTTTATTCTTAAAAAATCATTTGTGGTTAATTCTGGATGATTCTAGAAGGAATCTCGACGTGGATGGTTCGCTCCTAGGTGGTTCATGCATCCCAAAACTAAAGGAGCTAATCCCTTGATGAGAGGAGCTTATCCCTTTGAAGGAGGGCTTTATCCCTTTGAAGGTGGACCTAGTAACTTCCCTCCATTGCACTATAAATTAAGGCATTGGGCTAGTTGCTAGAGAGGTTAGAAGTTGAACATTTTTTAGGGTAAATGCTGTTGGAATTGAGACTTCCTAGTTAAGCTTGAGAGGAGAGATTACATACCTTTTGGTTTCATTGGGAAGAGAGTGAAACTTGTCAAAGTAGAGGAGATTCTTGCTGGACCCTAGGAGGAGCTTGTACAACATCAAGGCACCAAGGTTGTAAAGTTCTTCTTTGATTAAAGTTAATACAATCAGATTCATTTTTCTCAATAAGTTGTCTTATATGGTTTGTTTCATGAATTCCTTGATCATCATGATAAATATGCTTTATTATATTGGCTTTTCAGATGCTATTTGATGTGTGTGTCTGTTTGTGTTTGCAGATTCTTCACAAGGGAGCTCATTTGGATCAACAGAGCATGGCTTCCACAAACTAGCACTGGACCCGAGGTAGGCCTAAAACATCTACTAGCCTTTATTTATAGATTGCATATTTAGAGAAAGATAGAATTTGTTTGGTTTGCTTGTTGCTAGATATCATTAGATACTAGGGAGGTCGGTCTTGTCCGTAATAACAACTTATCTGGCCGACACTTGCCTAGGAATGTTTCCTTCTTCATCAACCACTACATCAATACTTTCAACAATTTTTCCAAGTCTTTTATTGTAACACTTATATCCTTTGCTGTGGGGAGAGTAACCAAGGAGAATGCCTTCATCTGCTCTAGGTTCAAACTTACCAATATTTTCATCAGTCTTTTTGATGTAAAATTTGCTTCCAAAAATTTTGAAGTATTTTACTGTGGGAATCTTACCATACCAAAGTTCACGTGGAGTTTGAGTGATGTTTACCTGGACATTTGTCTTATTGAGAATAGTAACTGCAGCAAATGCAGCTTCACCCTAGAAGGTTGCGAGAGTTCTAGATTCATCAAGCATAGCACGAGCCATTTGTTGAACCGTTATGTTCATTCTTTCCACTACTCCATTTTGCTGAGGAGTCCTTGCAGTATATAATTCCCTTCTTATTCCATGTTCTTCACAAAAATCGAAAAATTCATCTGAGGTAAATACCTCTCCTCGATCAGACCTGAGGCATTTGATTCTGTGATCTGATTTATTTTCAACCAAGGCTTTGAATGCTTTGAAATTTTCAAAAGCTTCATTTTTATGCTTCATAAGTCCTATCCAACACATCCTGGGAAATTCGTCAATGAACAATATAAAGTATTCTTCTCCTCGAGGTGACCTTTTCCTAGATGGACCACATACATCAGTATGGACAAGTTCAAGTGGCCTGCTCGCTGATCCTTCCTTCTCTGGGAAATTAGTTCTAGTTTGCTTACCAAACTGACATGATTTTCATATTGTATTGTCTGGAGTTCTGATGTCAGGGAGATCACGAACCGCCTGATATTTGCATGCTTTCCTTATCTGAGAGAAGCTTAGATGCCCCAATCTTCTGTGCCATATCCAGTGTTCATCATTCTTGCTAAGATAGCATTGTTGTTGTCCTCCCTTGAGTATGTATAAATTATTTGGAGTTCTTATGCCTTTGATCACTATTTCTCATGTATTAAGCTCACGAACAATACATCCATTTGATCGAAATATTATCTCATTTCCTTGATCACACATTTGACTAACACTCAATAGATTATGCTTTAAGCCATCAACATACATAAAATTTCCAGCTTTTACCTTTTATTTCAAAAGAACAGAACCTTTACCTTTTATGAGTGCAGGGGTGTCATTTCCAAATGAGACCTTCTTTTCCTTTTCTAAGGCACTATATGACTGAAGTTTTTCTTTATCACCTGTCATATGTTTCGAGCATCCATTGTCAATGAACCACTGATTTTCCTGTCCTTTGGCATATAAGGCTATCCCACATCTTTTTGGTTGCGGTTCTTTCTTTCTCCATGTTTTGTGACTCAATGAAGCTTGCTCCTTCTGAGTTGTTTGCCGAAACCTAATCGTGCATTCAGAATCTTCATGACCGAAGTTGTTACAAATAGAACATTCTATTTCATTCTCAAGAGCAGAAAAGTTATTGTAGGTCCTTTTCATGATCCTAGTCATACTCCTTTGTTTTTTAGCTTCTTTAGTCATGATGGTCTTGTAGGCAACACATTGAGCAGCTTTGTGTCTAAAGTTATGACAAGAGAAACATTGGTCGTTGAAGAAATTCGTGCGGTTATCAAACCTACCGACCAAATGATTGTAGTTCCCATTGACATCCATTCTTGAGGCAAATTGAGAATGATTTACCTGTGGTTGGTTGTAGCTTCTGTTCATCCTTGAAGTAGATTGTCCCCGATTTACTTGGTGGTCTCTATTCATTCTGGAAGTAAATTGTCCCTGATTTACATCGTGATCTGCATTATGCTTTTGTTGTCGATTGTCAACCTGTTCACTTCTCCTTGCTGCATCAAGATAAGTTTTGGAGGTGGGTGGCTTCTGTGCTTGAGATGCTTCTTCAGTATATCCAAGACCTCTCTTGATTAGAGGAGAATGCTGCACTTTGATAATCTCATCTAAAGTTTCAGATCCTTTAGCAAACCTAAGATTAAGAGTTTTTGATTTCTCAATATCTTTTCTAAGTCCCACAATTTCACATTCTAAATTTTCATTGTGTTTCTCCCTTTCAGCAAGTTGGAATGTCGGAGTATCTATAATCATATTCTTTTCTTCTAAACAAATTTTAAGTTTAGAAATTTCTTCATAAAGACCTTCTTCATCGATAGCATCCAAGAAATCATCATCTTCAAAAGCCATCAAAAGTCTATAATTATTACATTGTTCATCTTCATCACTATTTGAAAATCCATCATTTTCTTCATGAGTATAATAGCTCTTCTTACTTACATTCTGTTTTCTGTTCCATCTAACTGGTTCCTTACTTTTGTCAAGCTTATCTTTATGAGGACACTTGGCAGCATAGTGACCGACTCTTCCACAAGCAAAACATTTGAAAGGTAGCTTACCTCTGAATCTTCCAGAACCCTGTTGAAGGTTCTTGACAAAGTTTAATTCTTCCTCTCCTTCTAACATATGTCCTGACTCATTGTAATCTCCTTTTCCTGAGGCTTTGAATGTGGCTTCTCTCCTGTCTGATGGTCTTCCTTTTCTCATTTTGAAAGCAGTTAGGATTCCGTGCACCTGTGACATGGTAATGCTCTGTAGATTCTGTTTTTCTTCTATGGTATAAACTTTTGATTCAAACTTAGAAGACAAAGATATTAGAACCTTTTCAACCAAAACAAATTATTTTATTTCTTCACCCAAGTTTTTCATACAATTAACAATCTCATCTATACGTAAGAAATAGTTAGCCACAATTTCATCATTGTGAATTCTGAGATTTTCATATTGAATTCTGAGAGTTTGTATTTTTGCTCGTTTTACCTAATCATCTCCTTCATAGCTCAGAACAATCTTGTCCCATATTTCTTTTGCAGTTTTGAGCTGCATAACCTTGACGAATTCTGATTGAGATAAACTCCCTAATAGAGTATTGACAACCTTTGCATTTGTTTCATACTGCTTCTTACCAGCCGTATCTGTAGGAGTTGCTGATGGAAATGTGTATCCTGTTTCCACGATATCCCAGACTTCTGTACCAAGAGATTGAAGATAGGCTGTGATTCTTACCTTCCAATAGACAAAGTTGCTCCCATCAAAAATTGGTGGCCTGATCGATGCCTCTTTTTCGTAGTTGCTCATGATGATAGATCTTCCTTCATGCGATCAAGCTTCTTTTAAAGGACCTGCTCTGATACCAATTGTTGGAAATAATACTGAGAGGGGGGGGGTGAATCAATATTATCAGGTCAATTATTTTTCATTTCACAATCAGATTTGCATACGCTACTTCAGTTAGTGAAAATAGTGTATATACGCAACTACAGTTAAGGAAATTCGCGTATAACTTGCAGACTTGTAATTTAATTTATTTTTCTGATGTTGATCATTAATCTGTGTGTTAGAACCATATAAACAGTAACCAAGAAAAGTAAAAACAGATCAGACAGTCACACATAAGAACACAAGATATAAGATGGAAACCCAATGTGGGTGAAAACCACCTGCTGCAATTCGTCTCTATCTTCTTTCAATTAGAAAATTCTTTTTACAATGGATATGTACTAGTGCAGTCCTATACCAGTACACAGGCTTCTACCTGTAGAAGGCTACAACCTTCTCTTATTCTCCACCTTCTCCTGGAAGGGAGCTACAACCCCCTTAGCTCTTGTACTAGCTGAGGTACTAGTATGTAGGTGCTGACCTACAGAAGGCTACAACCTTTTTTTTTCTTCCAGGGACCACGTTTCATAAATTTTCAGACTGGATCCATGAATAACATCAATCAAACATCAAGTATATCTGCATAGCCAATCTCCTTTGCACCAAACTAAACTGAATCAAATAGTCACTTCTCTGAATGTTGTACCTAGAAAATAGTAACAGTAACCAGACACCAATTCTGAACCCAGAATACTGCAGCAATAAATAGAAGTAGCTAAAACATATTTCAAGAGACGTACGCTACTTCAATATGCATAAACTTGCGTGCATACGCTTCTGTATTAAGGCCAACCAACGTATACGTTGTTTTGACTTACTGAACCAGCATGTATACGCGCCTCTGATGTGTCGAACCTGTGTACAGATCTATAAAAGATAATTCACTCTTTCAAATATTCAGACATCAGTTATACCTAGATTATCAGATTTATAGATCTAGTCATGCGCTAAATATAATAGATCAAAATCACACAAAGATACTACTATTCAAATCTGGAGTTTTGACCCATCAATAGAACTTATCCATCTTCTTGCGCTCAGGTTCCTCCTTGATTCAAATTCAGCTATGCACCATAAACCAATCACCAGTATTCCGGATCTTGATCTTCATAAGATATACAATACTTGAGTCAATTCCTTTGCCAAATGATCTCCTCCTTTTTATAGTCTTAGGCCTTACTCAAACCATGGTCCAAAACCATAGAGAATCAATACTAGGGACCCAATACCTGGGTTCAATACTTTGGACACAATACCAAGGTCCAAATACCATGGACCCAAAAATAAGCTTTCCCACATGTACGCGCTTTTCCGTGCATGAAAGTGCGTGTATACGCATACACGACTTTTGATCATAAATATAACGTGTATATGCAACCTGGTTAAGAGGAACCTGAGTATATGTACTTTTCTTCCATTCTAAGAGCTTGAACTATGATCTGCCATCTAAGTGAGTTGCCATCAAGGACAACACCTGTGTCATAGTGCCAAACCTGTGTCATAATACCAACATGGTCAATGTATTTTTGATTCTACATTGTTTATGATATTATAAATCGAGATGCTTTGATGTTGTTTTGTCACTTTGTCTCTACAGGTATTCTCTAAAGCGGGACAAGTAGGAGAGGAGTTGCAAGTTCCATCAAGGGAGAGATAAATCAAGCAAGGAGTCAAGCGGAAGATCCAGGTTGGTCCTCTTTGCTTCTCTCTTATCTATCATACATAAAGGAAATCACAAATTGCTTTGATTGTTTGTTTCTAAGATAGCTACCCATCTTAGTGGGACTAGCAGATCGAAAAGACACTAGTTTTCCCAAAAACAGTACTTCCAATAATCATATCTGAAAACCAAGGAGGATTCATGCCCAACAGGAAAATCATAGATAACGTAATTATTGTACAGGAAGTTGTACACTCTAGTATGCTAAGGCAAGAGAAAGGCCTCATAATCAAGCTAGATATGGCTAATGCATTTGACAGGGTTAACCATCCATATCTAATGGTTGTCCTCTAGAAACTTGGTTTCTCAAGAGATATAATGAGAGTCATACAGGCATGCATTTCTACTCCTCGGATTGCCCCCCTCATAAATGGAAGGCCCAGTGACTTCTTTCAAAGCACAAGAGGCTTTAGGCAAGGTTGTCCTCTCTCTCCCTTCCTATATATTATAATGGCGGAAACCTTAAGCAATGCTTTGGAAAATCAAAGAAAGGAAAGAATAGCAAAAGGAGTAAAAACAATAAACCACTCACTCTTTGTTGATGACACATTGTTGCTGGGAGGGGCTTCAACAATAATAGCAAGGAGGTTCAAAAAAGTACTGGATGAATTTTTATAGGTTTCAGGTGGGCTATTAAACAATAAAAAATGTAGGATATATGGATGGAATCCCCCCCCCCCCCCATAACTATGCAAAGGATCTCACAAATCTTATACATCCCTGTATAGGAAAAATGGACACACTTCTTCTATCTGGGAATTCCAATCTCAAAAGAGAACATGAAGACAGAAATATGGACTAAACAAATTGAAAAATTGAAAAACAAAATACAAAGCTGGGGTATGATGTGGCTGAATATGGTAGGAAGGGTACTACTAATCAAAGCACTCCTTGCAGCACTGCCTATCTACCAATAATCAATAATCATGGCCCCAACAAGTGCCCACAAACAAATGGAGCTAATATTAAGAAGCTTTTTGTGGCTGGGGGGGAAGCAAGAAAACAAAAAATTTAGCCTGGTCAGGTGGGAGCAAGTAGTACTACCTTATGAACAAGGAGGACTATCAATACAGATACCTAGGCTCATGAATGCGGCACTGGGAATAAAAATAGTATGGATACTAATTACAAGAAAACAGAGATGGTGGAAAAAGACTCTTTTATCAAAATATATGGATGGCACTAGGGAAAGATTGCTTAATGGAAATATCACAATAAGATAATGTACCCAAGTCTAGAAGCTGGTTAAAAAATGATTCCATTAATGAGTAGATACATTTCTAAAATCCCAGGGAATGGAAAAACAATTTCAATTTGGGAGGAAAGAATCATGGGAAAAGAACCACTTCAGACTCATCCAAAATTTGAAGACATACAAGAGTGGATGAAAGGTAAAGGTTTCAATACTCTACACTCAATCTCTCTATGGAACCAAAAGGAGTGGCAAGACTGGAAAATCTCAGCAATTCCGACAGATCTGGAAGGGAAATGCAACAAAATCAGGTAGCTCTTAAAAGGGGCAGCACCAATCCACCATGATGAGGAATATGAATATCTCTGGGACCCAAGCGGTGGACATTATACAGTTAGGACTAGATATAAAATCCTTCAAGAACACCCAAATCAACAAGAGTGGGATTCTTGGAAAATAACATGGAAATCAGAAAGTTTGCCTAAGATAAAAATGTTCATCTAGAAACTTTTAAAAGGGAGAATATTGACCAGTGAAAACTTAAGAAAAAAAGGCTTTCAAGGTCCAACACGATGCCCATTATGCATGTAGGCTGAAGTAAACATACAAAATCTTTTCCAAGAATGTACCTTTGCTAAAGAATGTTGGTAGTAGCTGATAAGTCCTTTAGAAATAAGAATAAATTTTGAAAATCCCTCACTGGATTTTCTTTAGACCTTTGAGAAGGCCTACCATACACAAAAAAGAAAAAAGCCACAATTCAGAGAATATGGAAATGCATTCCAGTGGTTCTATGTTGGAAAATTTGGTTGACATGAAACAAGTGCATTTTCAAAAATCAAATCCCAAGGATAGGGAATACCCTTTCAAAAACATGGGGTATAACTTCTGAAATACTCAATTTCAAAGGAATAGCTCCAACAAACTATAACAATCTTCAACGAGATGAGCGAGATTGGCTCAGCAAAGACATAATAAATAATAATGGGCAAAAACAACAAAGGAAGACAAGCTCAGGAATTGTATGGAAAATAAGAATGAGTGAAGAGGAACTGACAAATTGGAGGAAAAATCAGAATAGATACTATCTATACTTTGATGGGGCTTCAAAGCATAATTCGGGAAAGGCAGGGGCAGGGGGAATAATCCTCGATCCTGATGGGAAAGAAAATGTCACTTATGAATGGAGATTGGGACAAATCTCAAATAATAAGGCAGAAGCTTAAAACTTGTTGATGGGAACAAGAATAATGAAAAAAAGAGAAATCCAAAATCCTATCATAATAGGAGACTCAACCATAATAATAAAGGCAATGGCAAGAAACCAAATACCAAGCAATGAGTTCATGAACAGAATCTTTAGAAGAATCTGGAAGAACTTGGAAGGCTCTAGCGATGTAATCTATAGACATGTCTTGAGAACCCACAATCAACAAGCAGATTACTTTGAAAACCAAGCAGTGAAAAAAAATGAAGGGCTTGCTCAGGAAAACCAAGAGGAATACCGCAGCTCTGTTCCTTAATAACCAGTAAAAACCACAAGTATATATCTAACCAATTCCAAAGGAAAAATCACAATGATAAAAGAAATCAATAAAAAAAAATAGTTATAAAACAATAAAGGACTCTTCACTGCAACAACAACCAAGAAATCACGGGAAAGCAAAGGAAAAATCATGAAACTTCAGAGTCTTGTATGTGCAATAGTAGGAATGAATATTGTGATCCTAGTCACAAGAACTATGCTGCAATCTATCTCATCGAAGGCAGGTTTCAGGCTAAGATAAAGCACTATAAGAATAGAACATACATTCACAAAAATTCTAAGAGTGATTTCAGCGAGGAAATCTCCATTTTCCATGTTATTATGGTAATACTTTGGTTTCAAAGACCCTCCCTGTCCTTTCTAATAGCTAGCAGTATTTCCTCTGTTTAGAGCACAAACTTCATCTTAAGCCCCCACCCTTCTACTTACCCAGCTTGCGCACTTCGTACCTCTTCTCTCCTTTCACTCCCTCCTCTCAGCGATCTAAATTCCCTTCTGAGCATCCACGCCCTCCTTCTACCCCTCTCTTTATATCAACCGCCCCCACCCCCCCGACTGATATAATTAGTATTTGTCCCTCCTTCAAGTCTATCTTTCACATGGACTTTAGCTCTTTCATTTTACAAAGGAAAAACCCGTCCGAGCGCTTTATCTGAACCTCAAAAAATCACTCATTTGCATTTATTATTATCATCAGGACCACATTCCAAAGCCTTTTCTGCAGCACTTCCCCCTCCTTTCTCTGATCTCCGATCAAATCAGGATCGTTGATCAGGCGCTTGATCCAATGGTCATTGATCAGCGTGTTCAATCAAATATGCACACCTCCTCCCCACCGTCGATCTGTACTCTTTGGATTGGACGACTCCCACCGATTTTGAGCGGACAACAAGTGCAAAGATTACCCGCCCGAAAAGATGTTTTATCTCTGTCTTTTGATGCTACATGTCGCTCAGTTAGTAGAATCAAGTGATCCCTCCCTTTTACCACTTATGGTTTATAACATGCCTGAAATACCATCTCCACTTTTATTCCTGCCTTTCTTCTCAGTTAACACGCAGACTTGTTCGCGCCTGACGACCGTAGATCTCAACCATCGATGGATGCGACAGCTCCTCCAGTCTCCTCTCCCATCAGCGCCTTTGGTCAATCTCCACCATTCATCCCCTGATCCCAATCTTTGCGGTTTAATCTTGGCCGCTACTCTTCGGACATCCTCGTCTGTTGAAAGGAAAGTGGTCAACAACAGCAAAAGAAGAAGCATCTCAGGCAACAAAAAATCAAAGAAGCACAACGAAATTTGGAGCAGAGAGCAGAGACAAAGGAAGAACAAGCAAACAAACCACATGGAATTCAACCCACTGAAGGAGAGAACTCGGACAATTATGACAAGAAGAGTCAGTCAAATCAGGAGCAATCATTCCACAAGCCTTGAAAAACTTTCAGAGAGCCCATGACATGCAAATTTCTCTTTCTAGTAGGTCAGTTTGTTAGGCAGTACTCTAGAATACACATAAAAATACATGAAGTCCTGAACACAAGCCTAGGAGAAGAGACTGTGTTCCTATCTCATGGCTTAGAGGTTTTTCATGGTACAGTCTTTTGTAATAGGAGCATGCTCCATCAAAGCTTTTGGTAATATACAAACTACCTGACCTTGTTACAAAAAGTTGGTATATGTTCATATGGATGCCATTGTATTTCCTTTTAAATTAACATCTCATAATTACTTAGAGATTCTTTGCAATGACTCTAGAATTTTAATTGACTTAGAAAGTCTTTGGAATCACTTTGTGTAATTATACAAAAAATTTGAAAGCATTGTGTCAATGTCATTACCAATAAAGTAAAGTATGTATACCTTCATAAGGATGTCATTGTCATGTATTTTTCATAGACATTTCATCATGAATTTGATAGTCTTTTCAATCACTTTGAAAATTTCATCATAACCTGTAATTTCGTTACAATTACTTTCAAAAACTTTACAAAATTTTTGAAAACAATATGGAAATGTCATTATCACTTAATTAGGTATATGTTCATATAGATTCCATCGCCTTTTTTTGTCATGAACATTTCACCATCACTTAAAAAATCTTTGCAATCACTTTAAAAGGTTGTACATTTTTTTAAACTAGAGTCATCTTCACTTTATTTTAAAAGATATAACATTAATTCCATTGTCTTGTCTTTTTCATTTAGTAACTTCTCATAAAAAAAATAATATATATAATTATATTTGAAAATTTTAAGAAATGATAAATAAAACCACTTTAATAATGCCTCAATGCCCCAAATTTTATGTGTTATTAGTTTATCTTTAAATATTATAAACTAATTTTAACTACATCTTAACCTCAACATTGTTCATACAAAGACATTTAGAGAGATCACAATTGCTATGCAAAATTAATCCACACATATAATTAATATTTATGGTAAGGATATGTAAAAGATACTTTTTGGATAACTATGTGAATACTATCTGCATCTAGTTGAAGGTTTTTCATATTGCCATTGCAAATTACTACCTCCTCCATCACTCATTTGGAAGATCATAGTAAAATTGAATAAACTTATGTGGAATTTAGTTGGTCCCATCTGACTCTACCCTTAGAGAATCGGCAAGGACTACCTCAAACATGTTATATATTGACTTAGTTACCTACACAAAAAACAAACCATGGTGTGCCCAATTCACTCTATACTAAAAGAAAAAATTCTTAATATAAAAATAAAAATAAAAATAAAATGCTAGGTGGGGCCCTTTCTCCATGGGTGATATAAGGTGATTATTGTTATTACTATTGTACAATATTTGAACACTTCCAAAATTTGACAACATTCAAATTTTGGAGCCTACTCATCGTTGTATCAAGTGTCACCTCGACCATCAAGTGTTGTTTCATGTTGCTCTATATGTTTAAGTTTTCTTGAATGTTCTCAAGTGTTGTCACATTGATTATAACATCTCTAGATTCATTTTATGGTCATAACATCTTCGTTGTGGTAAAATGACACTTTTAAGTTGCAGTCACACACACTTGACTCGTAATACTTAGGGAAAGTGTATAAAGTGGAGTTTTGATGTATATTCATTGTTGATTAAGGTTTTCTAAGTTTTCTCAATTATTTGGTATGTGTGACACACGGTTTTATGACTAGATCTCATCTTTCTCACCTCTTGCCCTATCATCCAAAGTTAGACAAATTGTGGTTTCAAAGTGAACCCGTAAAGATCAAGAGCGCACAAGCACACTTTAAAGCCTTGATGGGAAACCTTTCAGTTTTCAAGGGTGTACCATGTGCCCTCCAAGAGTCTTGAGCTCACTCCTCAAGCCTAATTCCCCTTACTTGTTCCAAACTACACCCTCTAAAAATGACTAAGTCTTCCTAGAGCACACTCCTTCAACTCAAAGAAGTGTGCCCTCCTTGAGCACATTGGCACACCCTGAAGACCCAAAGATCAATCCATTAACCTTCCCCAATGCACCATGCGCCCTCCTGAACTTATTTAGCAAACTGGAACACTCTGAAGGAATGAAGCCACAACCTCCAACATTCAAGGGTGCACTATATGCCCCTCCTGAGGCCTCTTGAGCACATGAGGATACCCGAAAGGCATGAATCCTCAATCTTCAGCCTTCAGGAGTGTTCCCTACGCCCTTCCTCTCTCCCTTGAGCACACAACGCACATAGGAAGCCCAAAGCCTTCCCTTCATCCTTCAGACTTGCACCTTTCACCCTGCCTTGACTAACTTCTGCTTTTGGGAGCATGAGCACATGTAGAAGCCCCAAAAGTCTCTCCTCTTCAGCCCTTTATACTTTCAAAGTGTTCCCTTGCATCCTATAGCCCCTTTGATCCTATTTGAGTGCACCCAAAAGAACTGAACATACAATATGCATGGATCATTGTAGAACAAGATATTTTCAGGTTGATAATTCCTCGTCATGAGTGGTTTCGTATACAGGTATTCCAAAAACACCACAACTAGAAAACACGAGGAATATTAGGAAAAGAGAACAAGTAAAGGAAGCACAAAAAGAATAAATAACACACTTAATTTTTGATGATCGAAGTAATCTAAAGACTTCATGCCTGAAGACCCTTTGGAGGGTGAAATTGCCATGTTGAAAAGAACAATAAAGAATAAAGACACATAAAACAACCATGTCACCATCGAAGCAATTCCATGTAATCAGACACTATTAGTCCTCGTCATCAAAATAGTGACATGTCAAGTCTCATTACATAATGATGTGGAAGTCATGATATATTATTGTAATAACTGTAAATGAAAAATAATTGGAACTCCAAGAGTTATGTATGAACTAAAGAGTCATGGAATTCCAAAAGACATGTAATATCAAAAGTTATATGTAATTCGAAAATTCATTTGGAATCCCAAAGGTTGTATAAGTCCAAAGGTCACAAGAAGTTATAAAGTCAAGAGTCATGAGTATATGAAATGTCATTCCTCAAGATATATATAGATCCTCATTTTTCATTTAAAGGACTTCTAACCTTGGCTTCTCCCACAAGGCATTAGAGAGACAAAGTTAGTACTCTTGGGTAGAAACTAGTGGCTCTAATGCTCCACTATTGGAGCTAGTGGTGTTCATTGCATTTATGTATATTGGGACCTTCGATTCATATTGAAGCCTTTCATGCCAACACATTTTCACACATGGATTGTGAATGTTTCTAAGACTATTCTTTGATTTTTTATGGTTCAGGTTTTCTTTCATCAGTACTAGAGTAATTGAACTATTTTGGTGACTTTAGTGCTCCTTATTGGAAATGTGTTGTTATGTTTATAATTATTATCACATCATTGTGAACTATTTCTCTTGATGTTATACGAGCCTTGACTCCAATTCGACTGATTTTTTTTTTGAAATTGGGTATTTTTTCACAAAGAATCCAGATCTGCAATTAGATTTTGCAGATCTTATGCCAGGACGTCTAGATCTGTGCCGCAAATTCGCTGCCCTGAAAACTTGTCTGCAACACCACTGATTTTTAGATCAGTGATATCTCCTTCATCCAGACTCCGATTCGACCGATGTTTTTTTTGAAATCAAGTATTTTTTCACAAGGAATCTAGATCTGCAATTAGATTTTGCAGATCTTGCACCAAAATGTACAGATCTATTCTGCAAACTCGCCGCCCAAAAATCCCTGCAAAAAAAATAAAAAATTCTCCACTTTTGTGCCCAAGAAAGTGCTCCGATACCACTTGTTATAGATCTAATACCACTTGTTATAGATCTAACCCAAAGATATTATGATAATAGAAATAACCCAAGAATAACAAGATAGAAATAGATAGAAATGATTCAGTTTATTATCAAAATTGAACTATTTTGGTGACTTTAGTGCTCCTTATTGGAAATGTGTTGTTATGTTTATAATTATTATCACTTCATTGTGAACTATTTCTCTTGATGTTATACGAGCCTTTCTCTTTCATGTGTGTCTCCATTAGCATAGTAATATTACTTCTCTCTTAGAGGTTCACTTTATTTTTCCCTCCACAGTAAGAACCTTGATACATCTGCAATTGAACATTCACAAGGCATACATGCTTACTCATTCAAAAGGAAAATTGTGTTTCTCTCTTAGGTTGACAACTAAAGCCAAGGCATATATGTAATTAAATGACGGTTGGGCCGTATTCTAGATGTGACTCTTACACAAAATTGTGTGAGGTCTAGTTGGGCCCTTATATCAGGGAGATACCCTGTAGGTTGGTGGTATCCAACATCGTCATACTTCTAGCGCTAGAAGGATGACCACCATTTTTTTATGGCTAATCACTCCACACAGCCTCATCATTATCCTTTTTTTCAATGTAGAAAAATTCTAATCGCTACTATGATTCCTGAAGTAGAAGGATCTTCTCAGTCTAGCCAAGAATCAACTTGTGAAGTTATTTATGAGGAGATATGGACAATTCTATCTATAACCGATTGGTTCATGAAGGCAATCAGATTAGTTCCTAGAGCACAAAATTTTTGACATTTTCTGAAGAAGAAAGATACAATCGGTATTGGTATCTTGGCTTCCACAGTGGAATATTTGGTGTTTTCCACTCTTGAGTAGTTTGAAGAAGTCGTAGATGATATCAAAAATCAAGAACAACTTCCACCTCCTAATGAAGGATACAAAGATGATACAATTGTTATTTTTGGTGACCTTTTTGATGCATTAGACGGTGAATATTCCTTCGATTCTGATAAGGAGGACGAATGTAGAGACAAGAGCATGGAAGAGTAGGATTTGGACTGGATGGTTGAAGGGCCTCTTTCTCTTCCAGATAACTTGCATAGGATGTGGAGAAAGCCATAAAAGATGCTCTCAAATTATGATATTGATAAAGGCACGAAGGCCAAAGACCATCTCGATGACTTTTACCTACCTTTATGAATGATGGAGGTAAAGCATGATGATGTTTCCCGCAATATTTTCCCTTATACATAAGAAGGTAGAGCAACATCATGGTACCATAGTCTGCCCGTTAATTCAATCTACACCTGGAGGGAGTTCAAAAATATATTTATTGAGACGATTTCTAATCACAAAACTCTCGCGATGCTACTCAAAGAACTTAGAAGCATGAAAATGGGGGAAAAGGAGAAAGTGAAAGATTTTAATAAAAAATTCAATCGTATATTTAATAAATTCCCCAAGACATGAAACTACACTATTAAATTACTATTGATTACTACACAACTTCCTTTCCCACCAATATTTCCCAGTTGATAAAGAGGGTTACAAAGGAAATGTTGGCACTAAATGTTTCAGACGTAATTGCCATTGAGAAGGACTTTTTCACGATTGGGGTCATTACGAATGATGAAGGATCAAAAGACTCCAAAGGGACTAGTAAGAAGTCACAACCACCTGCTAGTAAGGCTAAAGAGAAGGAATCATATGATATCGAGAGATTGAACAGGATGGTGAAGAATCTCACCAATGAAATTTCAGAACTGAAGAAAAGGTCAAGTGAGACTTATATCTATAGCAAGACTCCCAAGTCCTTCCCTTTTCAAAGGAATATTAATAATAACAACAATCGACCTACAAAGTTTGTATAAAGTTTGAATGGTGTGATGAACATAGAAAGAATTGTCATGGATAATTATTTTTCTTTCCATCGAGAATATCATTTAGAAAAAACATTCCCTATGTGGAATCATAACTTGAATGCTCTGGCTGCACACATCTTAGATACCACATAAGGAGATGAGGGGACAAAACAAGAAGAAGAATTAGAAGAACACACAATGGCTGAGGAAGGAAAATGTGTTGGACATGCAGTGAATGTGTATCGTCGTATTTACAACGTTGATAAGAAGGATGCTAAAGAACCACAACAGAATGACCCCCCTCCTTAGAAGAAAAATGGTCGATATAGCCTAAGGAGTAAAGGTTCAGTCTCTAAACGGGAATTGACAAGGCATAAGTTAAAAGAGTATTTTCTAAAAAGAATTTCTCCACCTTTCAACCCTGCTCAAAATACACAGAGTTAATTTGGAGACTTAGCCAAGTCCAGGAACACTTTCTTTAGTAACAAAGGTAAGTCTAGTATTCTAGAAGTGTCAAACAAAGCCACTCCGCCATACACTTCAACATTTCATGTTATTGGTGAAACAATTGATTATAATATTTTGGAAGATATGAAGAAAACATGAGCCAACATATCTATCTACGAGCTCGCAAATATTGCAAGCTAGCATGGAATCATTTTCTAGACCTTTTCACAACCTTCGACAAGTGGTAAAGCTTCCTCCCCTCAAAGGGTCTTACATAACTCTTCTAGTCCTCTTGCATCTATAGTAAATGTTTTAACACTAGAAGCTAACACTTCTACCCACCATTTTTGTTAATGTTTTAAATTTTTAATTATAATGTCCATAACTATTTAGTAGACTCTAGGGCATCCGTAAATGTAATGACTTTATCAGTAACGATAAAAATAAATGCAAAATTGGAGAAAACCTATGCATAAATTGTCCAACTGGAAAGGTCTCTTGTCCAAGATATTGGTGATCTTGAGAATGTGCTTATCAGATTATCGAAAGATGCTCAACTTCACTAATGTATAAATATTGTATTTTTGTACATACCAAATTCCTATGGTGTATTACTTAGAAGAGACCAGTCTAACAAACTAATGGAATATTTTGCAACAGACTGGTCACATTTGTGGCTTCCATATAAGGGATGGAATAATCAAATTCAAATGAACATCAAGTTGTACATGAAACACACCGTGATACCACTCAAGGGCCACAACAAGGCTCTCGCTTTTGCTCATTTCAATTTTGGGAATTTATTTCTCAAAACTGACCTTGGGTGTTATTAGGTGCAACCTTCACCCATTCCACCAGATACACAACTAGAAATCCTTCCTTATTCTCTAGATGGTGCAAATAAAACTTGTAATATAGATGTACATATTAGTAGTAATAGTAATAATAGCTGTATAGGAAGTATCTTGGTAGCTCATAATATTTGGTCTTTATATTTGGATGGTTCAAAGAAACAGGACGGTTCCGGAGAAGGTTATGTTCTTGCAGACCCAAGCAATTAGAATCATATCCTTGCATGTCATCTGGAGTTTGAGTGAACCAATAACACTTAAGAATATGAAGCACTCTTAGTTTTATAGAAGAAAACTATTGACCTAAAGGTAGGGTAATATGTGACTAAGAGGTGGTCACTCGTCATGTATGAGATACTATACATTGTGTTTCACCACATCTCAAAAACTACCAGCAGGAGGTATGTTTTTTGATAAATCATTTTAAAGCTTTCAATATCGACTATTTTCTTAGAGTTATAAATGCTAGCAAATGCGACCGCTAGGATGATGCCGTTGAAAAATGTTTTTTCAATTGAAATTTTATATAAACCATCTGTACTAGACAACATTACCAATTTACATGTTTTCAACGATGACCAATGGATACTATATTTTATGGCTAATGCTAATATATTCAAAGACACTACCATAGAGGAGGATGACCATGATCGGGTTTTGTAAGAAGTATCCAATGAAACAAAAGGAAATCCTATGAAAAAAGGTGTGGTGTCCCTGGAGAAATTATATGGATGCCCCTGTCTTGTACATTTCATAAACATTTTAGAATAGGTTTCACACTAGGGAAAGGGGTTTTAGGGAGAGGAAATGATTTTTGAAGGGTAATGTCTAGGGAAATGTGTGAAACCATGGGATAAAAGGTCAAAATGAGGGGAAAGGGTTTTAAAAAGTAATGAAGGGATAAGGAGGGGAAATTAATAAATAAGTATGAGGGGAAATTAGTAAATAAGCTTTAGTGAATGTCCTTTCTCTTTCACATTTCCTCATGCACATGAAACATAGGATTAGCATGATGAATGTGCTTTTGACTTAGCAACCTTGTTCACTTGCAAAACTTCTTCTACCTACCCTTTATTTACCCTAGAATTCTCTCTTCATTCAATGGGTCCATTTGAGCTTGTTGACCCTTCATTTCTTTTTATTTTGATAAGAAAACTATCTAATTCTAACCTTATAACTTCCAATGGATTACATTAAACTGGTGAGCTCATTATTATTCTCTACCTAACTACTGATATGCCAAGATTAAACAGTTTGGCTAGATCTTTATTCTCTATCTGTCAACATGAAATTTAAAGAATGAATGAGTCAAGATTAAACTATTTGACCATCATGGATTGTGGCATTGTTGACAACCTGCACACAATCTTATTTTGCAAAGTAAATTAAAAGGAGTGGCATTTGAATTTGCACACTTTCATGATCTATTTTTATCTCTCTTTTTTTTTGTTCATATTTTTTTACTCTTTTGATCATTTTCTTTCTTTTCGTCCTTTGATTATTCTTTTAGGACATACCCTCTTTACATTTTTTTATTTTAATATGGGAAAACAATTTGCAGAAAGAGAAAGTATGTACAATATTACAATACTAACCATAGCCAATTCAAAATTATGAATCCTATTATTATAGGACCCTAACAGGTGTCTGGGTATTTCTACGACTACAACCATATAAACAAATTTCCCTGAAGCAAGCGAAGAAGGATAATAAATTATCACAAACGTATTATGGTCTGTACAAGGTGTTGCAAAAGATTGGTACTATGGCATACAAATTGGAGCTTCCTGCAGCTTCCTAAGTGCACCCAGTTTTCCATGTTTCATGCTTAAAGAAGGTTATAGGTGACAAGCTCCTAGTTCAAAAAATATTGCTAAAACTTGAAAAGGAAGGAAAAATCATATTGGAACCTGAAGCAGTCACAGAAACAAGAACTCGACAGCTACAAAATCGATCAATTTTGGAGTATCTCATCAAGTGCAAAAAGTTACCTGTTGAAGATTCCTTATGGGAGGATGAGAATTTTATACAGAATCATCCAAAACTACTCAAGCATTGAGGACAACACTTTTTTGAAGGAGAAGGGCATGTTAGGTCCCTATAATACTAGTGATTCCCCCATTACTATTGTCATTGTAGCCCTTATATTATTATTATTATGACAACTTTGACTATATTGTGACCCCTTAGACTCCTATATATATAGAAAGGAGGTTTTTCCATTTGTATCATCCAAGAATTGTTCATTTATGTAATGTAAAGGAGCTTTCCCCCTCAAGGAGGTTGATTTTAAAGTTGTTGATATATGTTTTCTTATATTTTGTGAGTTGGTTGCATAACATAATCAAATTTTGAAACTTGCTACAAATTGCACTACAATGCATGCCACAAGGGAAGATAAGAGAATTCACAAGAATAGAGAGATACTCATTGTAGCAGAAGAATGCCATGGATTCACCTTCTAAGAGTGTGAATAATGGGAACATTAGGACAACTCGAAGTCCTCTTGGAGCATAATTATGCTCTTTATCTAGTTCACTGCCACCCCCAACACCTAGAAATTGGACCAATCCCTCAAATTCCCAATCTAGAGATTTTCCTATTCTATCCAGAATGTTCTACAACACTACAAGCGACACTCAAACATTAGGTACAAAGGATGTCATTTCCACAGGGCTCCCCAACTCCTCTTGGATGGAAAATAATACAACTATAACTATGAACATTCTCAATACCATCCCTCATACCATAGACCTTAATAAAATCTTCAAATATTTAAATTACTTGGGTTCCTAATATAGCCAAAATTGAAACCAAGTTGATGCACAAAGTTACTAATTATAAGAAGGTAGAATTTCCCTTACTTCAACACCTTCCAAGAAAATTTCCATCTTTAAGAGTATACATTGCCATCCATCACTTTCCCCTCTAGGATTTAAAGGTGTTTCATCTCTGTTAGGGTCTTATAAATATAGAGATCAAGGTATGATTATTTAGCCATTTATCCCAGTGGGATGTTGTAAATTATTTTTCATTTTAAATTGTCTAGTCTTTGAAAAGATAAATAAAAGAAAAGAAAAGAAAAATATAAAAGAGAAAGAAAAAATTAAAAAATGGAAAAATAGAAAGAAAAATAAATAAAAATAAAGAGGAAAAAGAAAAATATAAATATAAAAAATAAATCCCCAAAGGGCACGCACGACAAAATGCCACCTAATTTTTTTTGCTTATCCCTAAAGCTTGATTAAATTAGTAAAAATGTGCTTTTAAATGTTGAATAAACACTAACAAGATGTTTTTTCATTTAGAAAATAGGTTCTAGCACTTTTGGATGAATGAGATCATGCTCACCAAAATCAATGGAAGGGAACAATGTTCCAGCCCCCCGACCTCTGAAGGCTAATATGGGGAGGGGGGGGTGGTGTGTTTTTGAAAAGTGGTTTGTTGGAAACCAAATTTGACCACGTGGAAACTCCACAAACATTTCGGGGGCCTCTCCTCCCTTGTCGCTTATCGTCTGACCCACCCCCCGAAAACCATTTCCTATTTCTATTTTCCCCTACTCCTATTGGTTGTCGCTCCACTCATAGCACGGCAACATATCCACCACCCCACTACATCTGTAATTGTCACCCCATCTTCTATGTCACCTCCCTCCCTTACGTCACATGACCGTTGGCCAAATATCCCACCAATAGTCATGTAGATGTTCATCATTAACACTCGCCAACGTTTAAAACTATTAATTGTGATGCTCCAAAAATGGTAATTTTACCTTTGATCTTCTTTCCCTTTCCACTTTAAAAATCCCACATTGCCCAACATTTATCCCTTTTCCATTTCATTGTATCAGTGTAGGTTCATGCTCAGAGATCGTTCAGTGCACCAGTGCCCTCTGCAATCACCATCTTCTTTCAGTATCAATCTAGCACAAATTGGGTAATTTCCTTTGGGCCTCTATGAAATCTTAAAATGTTGTCACATAAGGGAAACACGAAAATGGTGGTCAAGAGCATGGAAAATTTTAGGGGCTAATGTTCCCCCAATGGGCTAATTTTCCATTATTTTACCACAAAAAATATTTGCCAATTTCCAATTTTATAAAAGACGATTCGCCCCAATTTTAGAATATAAAATTATTTTACCTTAAAAATTGCCAAAACTATATAGAGGCTATATATAAAATCATTCTAAATTTGAATACTTTTACAAATATATCAATAAACATTTTATAGTTTGCATATTAGGGATTAGTGAGATTCACCAATGTTTTTAAACTTCAAGAAGAAATTCCATCCTTAAAATTTTCCTTGGTTGAGAGTCCAGTTTTACCCTCTGTTCCCTATTTTAATGAGATGCATTTAGTTGACACACAATATAAGATAGCATAAACTCAATGTGAATTTTATTTGTATGAGATTCATAATTGGGCGAAACAGGAGTATTTAGATAATAGTGATGCTTTAAACATCTGGGAATCATTTCTACCTCAAGTTACCTTTCCTGAGACTCATATTTTCCCACAAGTTTCCACCTGGTGTCATCTCAGGTACCTCCCCAGTCAGAAAGCGGTAATTTCTCAAAAGAATGAGATCCTATTATCAATTACCCCAAAAGATATTTTTCAATCCCTTCATATTAATTCTCAAACTTCTTTACACCCATTATCCACTGATGCACTCATGGAAATATACAAAAACTATTACCTCCCCCTAGTGAGCCCATATTTTTGAATTTTTTATGCCTGAAAATTTTGAATTGCCTAGAAAAAATCCCCCATATTCTGATTCTATTTTCCCTATGATGTCAAGACAAGTTATTTCCATGGTTACTTGTCTATTAGGTTATCCGACATACCAATGAATTGATGAAGTAGTGCTAGGTATCTTGTCAGTATTTTCAATTGGTCAGAATCCATCACTCATTTTCAATTACAGTCAATACTTGATAGATGTTATTCATGACCAATTTCTGAAATTTAAAGTTGAAGGTGCATTCAAACACCAGCCAATCCTTCTGTATTTAATTATATTCTATCAAGCATACAAGTTCAAGTTCTAGTTACAGAAGATGGATGATTAGGAAAGTCCACTATCAGTCATTCAGTGGACTTCTTTGGTGAGAAGGAATTCAATATTTTATTCATCAGCCATTTTGTTGTCAATTTTTACATACATCCTTTTGCCTTCTTAGCAGTGATATTATACCAGGGATTTCACAATAGATCAAGAAGGTTTTCCATCTTACAAAACAAGCTAAATCTGGAGACTAGTATCTCTACCAGAACTATACAGATATTTTGATCTATGGGTGTGAGCTTCCTCCCTATAGATTACCAGTATTTGTACTAGAAATGATTTTTGCTTTGGAATAAATTAGATAGATGTTAAACATGGATGAACTACATTTTGTATCAATTAAAAAGAAAGAAAAATTTAAATTTAAGGCACATGTTGGGCCTTATATTGTAAATACCAGAGAAACAGAAAAGGAAGTGGATGAAATACTAAAGAAGATGAAATTTAAGCTAAGCTTCACATGGTCTTATGATCCATTAGGGATAATTTCCAGATCAAGAGTTGAGTAGAAGACCACACCATATGCACATACACCTAGGAAAGAGATAGATAAGTATGCCAATCAGGAGCAGTGGACAGAGAACACACTAAAATAGGTTGAAGAGGAAAATTTTAGTCATTCATATGCACAAACTCTTATTCCAAAAGACAAAAAAATCAAGATACCAAGAGAAAGTATGTCACCTACATATTCAAAATCTCGAGCTACAAAATTTCATGTTTTCAAGAGGAGAAAGAAGGATCCAAAGTCCAATACTAAGACTGATATTAAAAATGATGCTCAAATAATAAATATTCAAGAAGAATCCTTAGAAGAAAAGGATTCACGAGAGAAAAATACAATGGTTTTTGATAGATATTCCCACCACTTCCTTCCCATATGTTGAGGAGACAACTGAGTCACCTATGTCTTCTACATCTCAGATTCCAACACAACAGAACATTTTTGCTAGATACAGGGAGATCAAGATGAAAAATGAAGCATTGAAGACTTCAATATATTCAGAGTTTTGGAAGAAAGTTGCTACTACTCAACACAGGTTGTTTTCTACACTTGACACAGAAAAGGGGTAGATCCAAATGGAATTTTTGGAACCTCCAGTTCCAGTTCCCAAAAGTGTTCATGCAATCAATCAAATTGATTTTCATAAGCAGGTAGGTGAAATGATTTATTCAACACTGACAAGTTTAGCCATGGCTGCCTCAAAATTGCAGGCCTCCTTGAATAATATGCATTCATAGCTAAATATGTAGTGAATGTCATCTTTGGCCAAAGACACTAGAACCAAATCTTTCGAAGATTTAGTGATTAAAATAGGATATGATCCTAGTAACATCAAAGAAGCTGGGGAGATAATTAAAATAAAAAATGTAGATATTCAATCTATAAGGAAACAACTCAAGCTTCCAAACATAGAGCATCCTCAAGACAAAGAAGTAACTAATCTGGAGATGGAAAAGGAAAAGGTGTTCAAACTAATAGTTGAACACAACACTCAAATTCAGAAAATGGAGGCAGACATGGATGCATTGTTAAAGGATAAGGAATAATTAGCAGCTACAGGTACATGGACACAACAAGAAGTACAACAAACACCAAAAACATCCACTATAGATTCTTCTGAAAATCTAGTCAAAGATTTGGGAGAACTATCAATAACAAACATAGAGAAAGAGAGGTTACTGACAACACTAAGAAAGATGTAGGAAAAAAAAAAAAAAAGCTAATAATCCATATCTAGGAGAGGTATAAAGGAATTTCAAATTGACTCAACAAATTGAAAAATATGAGAATCAATCTTTGACAACTCAAATGTTGGCAGAGGCCAACAAGAGCATATGGCATAACATCAATGCCAATATTACAAAATTGTGGCCATCATTTCAAAATATTTTTTAGCAGGAGGAACTGGTACAAAGAGTCAAAACAGTGGTTGAGAAAACTAAAGTTGAGATTGAGCACATACCAAGGGAATCACACTAAATTATTAAGATGTTGAACTCCAAAACTAGATATGAGTTAGAAGTCCATATTCAAGACATAACAGGCACAATTATGGAAGTGTCGAGAGGTATGACAAAGAAGAACCTCATGATACAACTGAATAAAAAATGCAAAGAGTTGGATTTAAAAGTGAAAATAGTTAACAAAAAATTTAATGTAAAAGTGAAAAATATTTAAAAAAAATTTAATGTATTGCAGGAAAAGGGAGCTCTAGCTCTGAAATCCTCTAATGGAAAATTGATTCCATTAGATAACTATCAAGAACCGTTATGCAACATAGTTGCAGATTCTTAAAAATTCACCAAGGTTAGAGTAACAATAACTAGAGAAGATTTCCTGGAAGGACTACAACATGACCTCTAAATTTAGCATGAAGTACACCATATATTTCTCAATAAGCCAACTTTTCAGACATATACAATTAGATGAGAAATTTTGGAGCATGGTAAATTTCTTCATTCCTAGTGAAAAGCGATGGGATAAATTGGTGGAGCTTTTTGAATAAGGGAAAATAAGAATCATACAAATTGGGGATCAGGAAAAAAGGAGAAGCACAAAAGTAGCTACAGTCAGCAACAATTATCCTCAATGTTTGAACAGAACATCGGAAATAGTCTAGATTTCCTATTACTTAGTTCTATTTTTGAAATATCTACATGTTTTAAATAGATATTATTTTGTAATAAATTTTATTTTGAAGTCTGAACTAATTCGAGACAAAATATATAAATATTTTGTAAGAATATTTAGAAAGGGTTGGATTATGCAAAAATAAAATGTTTTTTTGTGATTCTAAGCAGTGGAATATATTTTGAAGTAATCAATTCAATAATAAAGAGGCAGTTTTGTTTCAGGATTCTTGTGTCAAGGAAATGGTGATGTTTCCATCTTTTTAAATCTTCTTTCTTTCAAGTTTCACATGAATGTTACCTCTTAAATTGTTTACAAGAAGATTAAGAGTCGAATTTACTTGTAGTACTCTACTCTGGATTGTCAAGAAATCTTAATGTTTTCTTTCTGATATTAAGTATATAATTCATCTGCGTATGATTTATATTCAATTGATCCTAATTCTAATTCATCTCATCCACACTACAACAAATCTGCAAAATCCAGGGGTTTGCCTACCTCACCCTATTTCTGCTCCTCTGTTTATTTTAATTGATTACTGAAGAATTTATGACTCCATTCCCAATGGACTTTTCTTCCATTTTTCAGCCAAAAATTTAAAAAATATATCTTAACCTTTCATGGCTAGCCTAAAATATAAACACTAATATCAAAAATCATACATAGAGAGCCCTCTCTGAAGGTGGAAGGGCTAGATCCCAACTTTAAAAGTGTTTTGTGGTTACCTCTGAAGTTTCCTTTTTTGCCTAGGAAAGCTATTGAGTGTTAACATTTTGGCAACCATACTGGGGAAATTTCCCTAGTAAACTTTGATGTCAAAAGAGAAATGCTATTTCAAGTGGGTGATAGTGAGTTAGGAAACATTTTAGGCAAAAATATTCACCCAGAATTTGTGTTTTTACTCAGCTGTGATAAGTTCCTTTGGAAATTAGATCCTAAAAATATTTATACAAGATCAAATTCAGATCTTGATCCTACCAAAGTTGGGAATGATCCTAAGAAACTGATTAAGACAAAAAACCTTCAAGAAATTCAAGCAATAAATAGCCCTTTGCTCAGGTCTCACTCACTCCTTGAAATCTTTCAAACAATTGAGGATATTAATTTTAATCTATCCTTTGAGCTTAGTCTTTTTAGAACCAAGTCAGAAAGTTTTTTTCTAGAAACAATATTTGATTAATCCACTTTGAAGCCATACAATTCAACAAAAAAACCTATTTTTTTCAGATTCTATTAAATACGTTGCACAAAAAGTTTGAAAAGCATGAAGATCTGGTAACTCAGTTGAATCAACCTACTCAAGAACCATCCATAGTTCAATAGAATATCATTTATTCTTATATTCCATCACTAACCTCACTTGTGATTCCTTGTTTTTCTATTGTGCCCAATACATCTCTCATTCATACTCCTTATATAACAACTCAATAGATCACAATCCCGCTATATTTTCCACTTCTAACATCAATTACAACTACAATTTCATCTTCCTCTCATAGTGCCATCATGGAAGCCCATTATGCTCCTTTGATTGTACAACAACCGTTAAATAATATGCCACTTAATTATTCACAATGTATACCCCAATTCGATGGCACTGGGCCCACTACAAGTCAACAACACATTGATAAGTGAATGATTTTGCAGACCTAGAAGAGGTTGATGATGATGATGTTTGAATAAGGTTGTTTTATCAAAGTTTGACTAGTGAAGCAAGAAAATGGTATAGGGAAATAGCAACAGGAAGCATTTCCAATTTACAACAGTTTCATCAAGTTTTTCTTTCTCATTGGGAGGTTAAAAAGAATCCATTTTGGATCATTGCATAATATGAATGTTTAAGAAGAGATCCAGGAGATTCAGTTCAATATTATTCAGATAGATTTAACAACCTTTATAATTATATTCCAACAGAAATAAATCCCCCACTGGGATTGGCTTTACTTTGATATCTGGATGGTTTTGATGCTGACATGGCATATCAATTGAGAGAAATAAATACAACCACTTTAGAAGAGATGCAAAGGAATGTTGTTAGTGTAGAGGCTAATCTGCTAGCCAAGAAAGCTAAGTTTAGGTCTGAGAAGAGAGTGACAATTAAAGAAGAAGCTTCTTCGTCATCAGATGTAAAGATGGACAATTTAGTTAAAACTATGGAAAGAATGATGGAAATAATGAATTTGATAGATAGGGTTGCACCAAGAGAACCACATAGGGATCCTCAGATCAAGAATCCAAATTTCATAAGGCAACAACCCCAAATTAATCAAAGAGAGCCAAGAAACCTAGTAGATCAACAACAAATTAGCCTTCCTTTTCAGGAAAATTATGCAGAAGAAGAAAATGAGACAGTAGATGAGCCAGAAGAGAATCAGATAAATCTCTTTGGTGAAGGATGTTTTCTTGACAGAAAGGAACAAGATTTGTTATTATTAGCACAACAAGATGTGATACCTACAGAATTAGAGGATTACAAAAAGGGTTATCAAAATTCCATTATGGAAGTGCACAAACAATATAATATGAGAAATAAGAAAGTTGTAGGAAATCCTCCTGAAAAGATCCAAATTGATACACCTTCTACAAGTCAAACAAAGATTGATCCTCCAAAGGAAGCCCCTCAAAAACAAGATGCAAATGTGAAAGAGGTAGAAAGGCCTCAACCTTCTTTTAACATTGAAAATAAGTTGTCAAAAGTTAAAATTTATATTCCTCTAACTATATTAATGAAAAATCATGTATATAGAAGTCAAGTTATAAAAGCAGTAAAGATAGAAGAGGGAATATATACTATAAACCTAAGTGATGACCAGCATAAATTGTTGTTTAGACCTAGAGTTGAAGGAAAGTCACAAGATGGTAATGTGCCACCATTTTATGTTAGTCTTAACATTCATGATTTCATTTTGCAAAATTCCATGCTTGATTCAGGTGCTTCACATAATCTCATGCCCAAAGTGATTACGGAGAAACTCATATTAGATATAATCAGACCATATAAATACATTTTCTCTTTTGATTCAAGTAGAGTAAGATGCTTAGGTTTTATCAAGGATTTATGTGTAACCCTTTGCCTAAATCCCAACAAAAAGTGTAGTCATGGATATTTTTTTTGTTGATATACCTCCAAAATATGGAATGCTCTTGTCAAGATCTTGGGGAGCAAAGTTACAGGCCACATTGCAGATGGATATGACATATGCAACTATTCCAATTTTCAGGCAACATAGAAGGTTATACAGGGAGACTCTTATGAAATATATGGTAAGAATTCAAGACAAACCTAATAATTACCCACTCTATTATGTAAATTCAGACATGGATTCTTTTATTCTATATAATGATATATGTTTAGAAGAAGAAATTCAAGACAAGGAAAACCAGTCGATAAAAATAGAAGATGTGAAGTTAAAGAGTGAAACAAAATATGATAATAATGAAGGCCTTTGGCATATATATTTTGATAGAGTAGTTAGTAAGAAGGAGTCGGGGATGGTTTATGGATCTTAGACACAAAATTTGGTAGATCAAAAACATATTCCTGCAAGCTTTCTTTCCAATGCACCAATAATGTAGCTCAACATGAGGCACTTATTTTGGGGTTGTAGTTATTGAAGAGATCGGGAGCCAAAATAATTTCAATCCATGGAGATTCATAACTAATCATAAATCTAATCAAAGGTGAGTATTCAACTAAGAATCCTAGATTAAGGGAATACATAAATATTGTCTTGGATTTTTTTTTCCAGAGTATTCATTCTCTTTAATTCCTATAAGTCAAAATGTGTTTGTCGATGTATTGGCTACCTCAACAAGTACATGTAAGATTCCTTTTTACCCAAATAAGAAATATGAGATTGAGGTAAAACATAGACATATTGTCCTGGATAACATAAGGTATTGGAAAGTGTTTGACAATGATGAACAATTAGATAGTTTTTTATAGTTAAAGGAGGAGTTTGAAAATTTGCATATTGATATAGAAATTTGTGTTGATGATGATAGAAAAGAAATTGTTTTGAATCAGATCAGTGAGAACCCTAATGAACATAAAGCAGATATTGAAGTCCTCCAGCTAAAGGATAATGTAATACCAAGAGGGTTGGTACCACTTGAAGAATTATTTGATTTCAATGATGTGGCTAAAAATCCCAAAATGAAACCTGTTGGAACTGAAGTGGAGGATTGTAAGATAGGGACTAAGGATAACCCAAATATTGTGAAGCTTTCTAACTCCTTAACTCTGGAACAAAAGCATAAATACATTAATTTATTGAGAGAATACTGTGATGTTTTAGCATGGGGATATGAATACTTGAAGGCCTATGATACGAGCATTATTCAACATATTATTCATATCAGAGAAGATCATAAACCTTTCAAATAGAAGCTAAGGAGAGTGAACAATGTTTTGCTACCTTTAATTGAAAAAGAGGTAAGGAAGATTTTTGGTGCTAATATTATTATGCCTTTGAGATTTTCTAAATGGTTATCAAATCTAGTACCAGTGGGGAAAAATACAAGAGAAATAAGGTTATGTATGGATTTTAGAAACCATAATAAAGCTTCTCTCAAAGATAATTACCCATTGCCAAAGATGGATCATATAATGCTGAGGGTGGTTGGTTTTTGTATAATTTCATTTCTTGATGGTTTCTCTGTTTGCAACCACATTTTAGTTCATCCATATGATCAAGACAAAACAGTCTTCACAACAGCATGGGGAACTTTCATGTATGTGAAGATGCCCTTTGGGATTATGAATGTAAGGGGAACATTTTATAGAGCAATGGACATGTCTGTCACACGGAATGAGTCAATCTTACGGACAAGATAGACCTTCCTAGAATCTAAAGAGATCTAATGACAAGCAAGCCAATCAAAAACTATCTTTCTCTAAATATGCATTTATAAACAAAGGCAAACAAATGATTTAGGCCTACCTTGGGTCCAATGCAAGTTTGTGGAAGCCTCGCTCCTTTGATCCAAATGAGGTCCCTCGTTGCGAATATGCAAACACAAACAAGCAAACAAATTAAATAGCACCTGAAAAGCCAATATCATAAAACATATTTAACATAAAGATCAAGGAATTCATGAAACAAATGACATAAGACAATTCGTTGAGAAAAATGAATCTGATTGTATTAATTCAAATCAAAGAAGAACTTTACAACCTGTGCCTTGATGCTGTACAAGCTCCTCCCAGGGTCCAACAAGAAGTCTCCTCTACTTTGACAAGTTTCACTCTCTTCCCAATGAAGCCAAAAAGGTATGTGATCTCTCCTCTCAAGCTTAACTAGGAAGTCTCAATTCCACCAGCATTTACCCTAAAAAATGTTCAGCTTCTAACCTCCTTAGCAACCAGCCCAATGCCTTAATTTATAGTGCAATGGAGGGAAGTTACTAGGTCCTCCTTCAAAGGGATAAAGCCCTCCTTCAAAGGGATAGCTCCTCTCATCAAGGGATTAGCTCCTTCTCTTTTGGGATGCATGAACCACCTAAGAGCGACCAATCCACGTCAAAATTCCTTCTAGAATCATCTAGAATTAACCCAAAGTGAGTTTTTTAGAATAAACTTGCGCCTTTTTTACTTTCACAAGGGTCTGCACCCACTCCTTTAGGGACAGAGCGGGCAGGTCCGCAGTTTTTGTAAACAGGGGGTGCAGGACCGCAGGCAATAGTGAGAGAAAGTGTGGAACCAGAGCTTTGTTGATTTTCAATGTCTTTCTCTCATTTTCAAAGCTTGACTTGAAGAGCTAAGGTCTGAGACTTGCTTAGGAGGATAGTACAAGTGATGATAGACCCATACTGACTGCAAATAATCATGGTGATGATATTTTTGTGTAACAAATTTCCCCCTAAAGTGCGAAGTCTGTAGTAGATGAGGATTTCATTTATCATTTAGGAAGAGTGAAGTACTTTATCATTTCGAGGATCATCTTGTGGAGAGCCCGGTCGGAACCTGTAAAAACATTCAATGCAAGATATATATATGAGATCATATCATCGCTGAGGTAGGCATTCCCATACTCAGATCAAAACTGACTTAGAAAACTAACTACTGCTCTGATACAGGAATGATCTTGTAATACATCACAAGTATAGACTCATGTGGACACAGTATGGACGCAACCATCTGTTTATGAATATTCCATCATATAATGAATACAAAATTCCTCGCAGCCTGGATTGCAGAAACTAGATCCAGGGTCTTCATTTCTACTTCCCGAAACAGTACGATTTTATCCATGCGAATGAATGTGTTGATGTCGAACATGGTAGAAACCACTTGATTACCAGTCAATGATGTAAACTGTTAACAAGTGTGAGAGAAACCACCAGTGATGTCAATGGCTCTCAAAGTACCCAGTACAATCCATGAGATGTGAATAGATGTGTTGATGTCGAACATGTCACGGAATCCTTTGATCAAAGGTCAATGATGCAACTTGTCGTCAAAGGCGAGAAACCTGCCATTGAGGCATGCAAATCCCAAGGTACTGATGATTTCTAGATCATCTTTCTAGATAATGAACTGAAGTCGATAGAAAGCGATCCGTTGCAGGCAAGCCCACAACACGAAATCATAGATCAAGTTGAAGAAATTTAGTTGCAAGGACTGACTCAGGGATGGTCAAGATGGATGACAGATATTTTGCAGATGAATGGCTTATTGGCAGTGACCTCTTGAACACATAACGACACAACAAATGGTTTGGTGACAATTGACCCAAAGTTAATACCCAGAAACTGGCTGAAGACTTTCAATGTGGTTTGATCAACTGTTAGGCAAAGGATTTACCAACCCGGGTGAATAAAAGTGTCGTGTTCAAGAGTGGTTACAAAGTATGACAAACAGGCTCATTTTTCTCTCTTTTCCCCCACCATTTCTGGCAAGTACCTCTTTATTTTTGACAAGCTTGAGGAGGATAACATTTGCTTGATTATAAGCTCATACTTCGGATGAGTCCAACTTAGTTTAAATTCGAACCCTAAGAAGGAGTGGTTCGTTCCTGTTTGTAATTGAACAGGTCCTTTACTGTGAAATTTTAACTAGTCCAGTATAGGAGAAACTCGGCGTTTTTCAATTTTAGAGAATCTGAAAAAACTTAAGAAGACTCCAGGGTTGACCTTTTTCGTAAATTTGTGTCTCCCAAGCCCGAAAAAGTATAAAATAATACTTGAGAGAACCGCTTGATCTTTACGACCAAGGAGTACTTTTTGTAATTAGTGCCCCTGATCCGAAAAAGTAAAAAAGCGATCAACGACACGTCATTTTATAACCAATATCGAATTTGAAACGACAAAAATCCGGCAATCTTTTCATGTTTTTACAATCAGAAAAGAGTTGTAAGTGGACCATCTTTTTAGTTCCGTTTTAACGAGTTTAAAAAGAAAAACTCGGCTATCTTTTCATGTTTTAGGAGTCAGAAAAGAGCTTAAAGGTGACTCTAAATGTTTTTTCGTTGAAAATGATAGATTTCGCCTGAATAATCCGTTATCCTGAACAAAATGTAAACATTACTCATACCTTTTTGAAATGGATAAAAATGCTGCAAAAATTACCTTCCTAAAGTGAAACATAAAAAAATTTGCAATTTATTTACTCAAAAACTTATAAAAAGGACTTTCGTCAATTCATTTTTACCGTTTGAGATTTGGGTGAGAAAATAGTGCTTTTTCTCATAAACTTCCCGTGAAGATTGCGAAAAATCCAACTGTCGGAATCGAACGTCGTCTTCTCCAGGTAATCCACATCATCCTACTCTTCATTTTTAACCGTTTCATTTTTTGTTTTAGGTTTTTATTTCATTTTTTGGATAGTTTTTAGGCTAAAAACCAGCGCGCGGGGGCCCGCAGGCGTAACACTGGCAGCCCGCGGTCCCCGACTTTTTCTCAATGGGGAAAAAGTCAGGGGTCCGCACCTTCCATGTAGGCAAGGTGCAGACCCACGCACTGTCTCTAACACAGAGGATGCGGTCCCCGCAGCAAGGGTTTTTAACCCAAAAAGTCTCAAATTTGACCCAAACAATTTAATTTCTAGCATTCTAATTTGTCTTTTTATTGGATGCAGAGTGTACATCATGCTAGATTGGCGTGAACGGGAGCATGAGGATGTGGATCTTGCCGCGTTGAATCACCAACCTTCGATTGATGCATTGAAGGCATGCGGCTTGTACAAATTCTGGGCCGTACCTGGCATGAGGGCCCAGGTGGATTTCTTACAGTGGCTGGTTGACAGATTGAGCATACAGGACCAGTGCTTCTTCATTGGTGGCCACCAGCTCGAAATCGAGCCGGCCGACATATACTTCTTGAATGGTTTGCCTAAGAGAGGCAAAGACTTGACTCTATTCAGGACTAGGCCAGGTGGGCAGTCTGTCGATAGCCTCCGGCTAGAGTTCTGCAACAGCCAGGCTAGAGACAAAGGGATAGACATTAAAACCATATCTCGTCCTGAACTCATGGTGATCGCGTTTACTGTCACCAGACTTTGCGGGAGTTCCGCATTACATATTGCCACCAAATCCCAGATGCGGATGGCAGTTGACTGCTTTCGAGGCACCATCTTCAACTGGTGCGATGCTGTGTTGGCCAATGTAAAAGGCCAACTGACTAGAGCCAAGAACGGACAACTGAAGACCTTTGGTTATGGGGCTTTAGTTGTGAGCTTTGGTTTGGAGAGGGTTCCAATGTTGATCCCGCAACACCTTACTGTTGGAGCTGGGCTTCCTCGAGAGCCCAAACTGATGCGATGGGTTGCAGTTATGGCCCGTCATCCAGACGAGGGGACAAAGGTTGTTCGATTCAAACCTGAGTATTTCCAATGGTTGGAAAACCAGGTTTTTTCTATTCAGGACTTCCCTTATGCTGGGGTAGATTTTCGTGGTGACCCAGACATGGCTCTTCCACCAGGAGAGCAATGGGATGACTCAGGTAAAATCATTTTCAACATTTTCCTATTTTAATTTTTTTTTATTTTTATATCATCCCAAAACTGATAGTAAAAATTTCAAATGCAGATGTGGGTCCACAGCGACCAACCGCTCTCCAGCCTTACAAGAGGAAACAACTAGCTGCAGCCGTACCAGCCCCACAGGATGAATCAGTAGAGACCTTGGCCGAGTTGGAGAGTCATCTAGAGCGCTTGACAGGAGATATTCCGGAGACCAGCATAGATGACATTCCTCGTCGACTTCAGCGCTATGTGATTGGGGTCCCAGGACCTTTTAGGAGGTTCCTTTGCAAGGTGGTCCGTGCAGTGGTTCCTTATCGAGATCATCACCAGTGATAGGATGATCGCCTATTGTAGGCACATATGACATTTTTGCTTTTTGTACTTATCATTTTTGCCGATCATAAGGTGTTTTTCAACCTATGATCGAGGACGATGTATTTTTGACACACTCCTATATATATATATATATATATATATCACTATTACTGGCTTATCTTGTAAATCATATTATGGAATGGTTTTAAATTTACATGTATGATTATTGCAAATGTCTACTTAACATTCAAGAAGCAATTGCATCTGCTAATGTATTTAAAGATCTTGGAATATGCTGATATTCAATATAATCAAATTCACGTTCCAAGAGACGCACTCTCAAAAATAATCTCAATACCACTGGATTTCTAATGGCATACACTCTATTAAGATGTAATACAACAAGTTCAGAATCTAACCTCACTATCAAACTTCGAATCCCAAATGAAATAGATTCAGATAATAACTCAATCACTGCACTATACTCGGCAATATTGTTTGTTGTTTGATCGAGGCTTACCCCATGCATAGATACCAACTTTTCAGAGGGCAAATAGATAACCCAAGCTGCAGAAGAAATGTTCCGTGTATTACGACAAGCACCATCAGCGAAACCAATGTATGTTTGGAGAGGCATCGACATCTGCAATATCAAGAGTAAAACCAAGATAAGCAAGAATAATGACGAAAAACACTCTCTAAGCTAAGCACACGTTTTAAACTAAAACACACCAGCTAGAAAGAAAAACTATCCTGACTAAAAAATCTCCATACCCATCCTTTAAGCATAATACCTCTTTAGGTAAAGACCATTTCTGGGTTTACCTAAAGAGTCCCCATCAAAGTCTACCAATTCATAGGCCCCTATTGCTAGCTTTCGCTTGACAACATAGGGACCATGCCACATAGGAACGAATTTTCCAGCGCTTAATTTATCATTAGCTTGATCATACACTAAGACTAGATCTCGTTCCGAAAAATTTCGAGGGGTCACATTTCGATCATACTGAGCTTTCATATGTTTTGCGTGAGTTTCGATCGCCAATGCAGCATCATGTCGATTCTCATCTAATTAAGCCAAGTATAACAAACGTTTTTACTCTTCGGAAGTGGCTGGAAGTAACTCGATGGCCATTTGCAATGATGGGATTTCGCATTCAATGGGTAACACAGCTTCCAGCCCATAAACTAGTTGGAAAGGAGTGAACCCTGTTGACGTTTTTACTGAGGTTTGATACGCCCAAAGCGCTGAAAATAGCATGTTATGCCATTTCGACCAATGAATCCCAATGATTCGTCGGATCATGATGACTAAAACTTTGTTGATGGATTCAACCAGACCATTAGCTTGTGGATAATAAGGAGTTGAACTATCGTGACGCAAGCCAAGCTGGCCTGTAAGTTCGGTCATCATAACGTTTCGAAAATGACGCCCATGATCAGTGATAATCTCTTATGGGACACCAAACCTAGCAATTATATGATTGAACATGAAAATTGCAGTTGTTTTTCTGTCTGCCTCAAATGTAGGCATCGCATCGGCCCACTTGGTAAAATAATTTACCGCAAGGATGATATATGCATGCCCCCCGGCCGAGTGAGGGTTACATGTAATAAAATTGATACCCCATTTGGCAAAAGGACCAACGGAAATTATAGGGTGGAGAGGAGCAGGTGGAGCGCACATCTTTCGATCAAAAATTTGGCAGTTGTGGCATTTTCAGACCGCATTAATACAATCTTTAAACAAAGACGGCCAAAAGTAGCCAGCGCACAATATCTTTTGGGCTGTGGCATACCCAAACATATGAGCACCACACGCTCCAGAGTGACAGTCATTTAGAACCCTTTCAGCTTCCTCATGAGTTAAACAACGTCGAAAAATAGAGTCCGCCCCACGGCGATAAAAAGTATTTCCAATAATCTTGAATTGTTGGGACTGGAATCGTATTTTCCAACGTTCTGACCTTGAAATTTCTGGCTGAAAGGATTGGGTCTGGAGATAAACGATGATATCCCCATACCACAGATCTAAAGTGTTGATTAGAAACAAGGATTCGTCCGCAATGGGCTCCTCCGCCACAGTTTCCGTGTCAGCACGCAGGAAGTCACACATTAACTCCGCAAAAACTAAAGATTTCTTAGACTTAGATTTTTCAAATTCCAAGTCGAACTCCTGCAAGATGACAATCCATTTAGAGTACTTGCCCCCTAGCAATTGCTTGGTCAAAATATAGATCATAGGGTTGCAAACAGAAATTACTGTAGTTTTACGTAGTAAGATGTAGTGACGAAAACGTTGGACAGCTTGAACAGCTGCCAATGCCAATTTCTCCACATGTGAGTATTTTAGCTCAGTTGGATTTAAAGTTCGACTAAGGTAATATATCATATGTTCAGTACCGAATTCATCTTCCTGAACTAAGACTATTCCAATGGTGGAAAGAGAGGCGGCGAGATACAAGAAGTAGTCTTGGTTGTAGTTGGGAGGATGCAATAACGGTGCATGGGTCAACGCGTGTTTTAATGCATCAAAATATTTCTGAGCTATCTCATCCCAATAGAATGCAGTATTCTATTTCAACAATCGGGTAAAACCCTTTGTAACCTCGACGTAGTTAGGAATGAATCGTCTTAAAAAGTTTTCTTTCCCTTGCAAACTTTGGAGTTGGCGAAGACTCGAAGGAGGAGGCAATTTGACAATAGCTTCGACCTTCGAGGGATCGATGCGAATGCCGGATTTCGAAACAACAAACCCCAGCAATCAACCCGTTTCTATACATAAAACGCACTTGTGTGGATTCAACCTAATCCGATAATGCCTACACCTCATAAAGATTGCTCGTAAATGGATGAGATTATCAGCTCGATGTAATGAATAAGCAGGCAAGTCATCGAGATAGGGTTGCACAATGTGCTTGATGTCATGAAATGCATAAGACATGGCCCTTTGAAAAGTTACCCCAGCATTCTTGAGCCCAAAAGGTAATTTGCAATAAGCAAATGTCCCCCATGGACAAATGAAAGCAGTTTTTGGTTGATCGGCAGGTAGAATATTGATTTGATTGTATCCGGAAAAACCATCCATGAAGGAGAATATTTCACTGCTGGCACAATCATCATGATTTGATCGATATAGGGAGTTGGGTAATTATCCTTTGGACAGGCTCGATTAATGTCCCTATAATCGATACATATTCTTATTGTCCCTTGTTTTTTGTTAACCGGAACAATATTAGATACCCAATCCGTTAACGGGATCGGATAAATGAAACTTGCTTTGAGTAATTTTTCAACTTCTGCTTTAATAGCAGCAGCTTTTCTCGGGTGAATCTAACGCAAACGTTGCCGGACGGGTTTAGCGTCCGGGTAAGTCTTGATTTCATGAACAACAATTGCGGGGTAAATTCATGGCATTTCCTCATAGGACCAGGCAAACACGTCGCGGAATTCTTGAAATAGGGCCTTATATATTTGAATTTCATCTTCTGTACACGAGGCACCTATATGAATGTTCTCAACAATTCCAGGCTTAACCGAAATGTCAATAGGAATAGTTCGAGAGATGTTTCCCAAATTTAACTCCGAATCAGGATTTTTCATTGGATTCTGAGGTTCCTTGACATATTCAGTCGTAAAAATTGATGAAAAATCATTTTCAAAACGATCATTCTCGGGTAAGAACGAAGATCTGTGATGGAGATCTTCCCATGGTAAATCATCTACACATAGGATTTCACGAATTTTCTCATCAGAGTGAACAAGTTCAGAAAACGTGATTGAATCCGAGCTTGATGTGAAAAGTGATTCCTCATGGACCACATTCATTAAGTCAATTTTGGTTGAATATGGGTCGGTAAACGATTGCACGGCCTCATACGCAATTTCATATGGACTCAAAGGCATAACATCACCAAATGAGTCTATCTCAGATTCAGAAGGAACGATCCAAGGATCATCATAAAGAATTGTGTCTGACAAAATCATATGAATGGTTGCAAATGAAGACAATGCGTTGATCGGAGGAAAAGGAAAAGTTTCCAGTAAACCGACATCTTTAACTAGTCCTACTCCAACATCCTTATACGGGATAGTCGTTTTACCGACATGCTGAATACTTTTAGAAGAGGCTGGGTCGGATGAAAAGTAATCCAGCTGGCCTATTGTTATGATCTTTCCATTATGAGGAAACTTTATAACCCGAAAGATCGATGAAACAACAGCTGTCATAGCGTAAGACCAACTATGACCCAAGAGAAGGTTGTAATCTAGAGGGGCATCAACCACCTCCACATCTATATTAACGGTTTTTCCTTCAACCCCTATAGGTAGATCCTGTAGAATGCCAAAAGGATGAAACCCACGGCCATCAAAGGCCTTTAGAATCGTTGGGGATTGATTTAGTGAAGGAGAACCAAGCGATCTCCAACACTGTATCGACATAATACACGTTGAGGCTCCCTCATCAATCACAGTCCTATGAATAGGCCTGTTTCTTACTATCACTGGAATCTGGAAAGCCATTTGATGAGGTAAGCGCAATGTACTATTTTCTAGATCCAAAATTATTAGGTTCGAGTCCTGAATGTCAACAGCTCCTATAGCCAACAAAAGTAATTTACGTTGTGTTGGACATGATTGCAACACTTCCAAAGCCGACATTGCTGAGGGTGAAACAGCTAAATCCTCAACAATGTTATAGTTCTGAGCCGCTCTCGCATGTGGATTGAAAGCTGACTTTCAAAGTATACCCTTGGTGGGCAGTTTGATTACCAAGTCTGGATTAGGTTTCTTGATCTGTAGTGGATCAGAATCGGGAGCTGAGGTTGATGGGTTAGAATGAGAAGATTCTGCTTCTTTACCATCAACAGGACTTTACTACCATAATCATGCGATCGAGTCGCAATCCTAACATGTGACATCATAAATATGGGTTCTTCATTGGCACTCGAGGAAGAACCTATCATCTTACTGTCTTGACTTAGAAAAGGATCCTTCAAAACAGCAGGCATTTGGGAACCTTTGACAATCTTCGCAACCTCTGCACGATGAGGGCAGTCTCTTGTAAAATGTTCTTCATCACAAATGAGACAAGGATAACGAGGTTTGCGTTTTTCATTGGATTCTGATTTTTCAGGTTTCTCTTTTGAATTTTTGTCTATTTTATTTTTCTTCTTCCCTTTCTTCTTACCACCGGATTTTGATTTGGTTGTAGATGACTCTACAACGTGAATATCGGCGGAAATTTCCACGGAAGAATCTCCTGTCGGGGAATCGGGCAAGGTTATGATAGGAGAAGAATTCTTGGAAGACTTCTTCTTACTTTTGGTGTTAACCGTACCAATCATACCATCAGTGGCATGAGACCCTGAAGGAGCTGCAGCAATTTGATTTTGCTTAGAAAGATCAGGGATTTTCTCGTGTAACGTACCTGACTGAGTATAAACCAAGTCAAGGTACTGTGCTTGAGCAATTACTTTCTCCTCAGTAACGACTCTGGCCTTAGCTACATCCTCAGTGATATCTTTGGCAACAAAGGTTTTACAAACCATTCAGCCAAGATCTGATCCGGAATAAAAACCTTCACTAAACGCCGTTGACGTCTCCATTCATGAATGTGATCTGAAATGTAAGTGGGCGTCGATTGCTTTAATGAAGTTAGTAATTCCGTGCCATTATCATATCTGACTGGCAACTGAAAATGAGTTAAAAACGAGGTAGCTAACTGACTAAAATTATAAAAAGTGCCTCGCGGTAACTCAATGTACCACTTGGCCGCGAGACCAATTAGAGTGCGCTGGAAAAGCCTTAGACGGATTGAATCATCTGAAATGGAGTTAGACGCACACCAAAGGTGATAAGTCATCACATGGTTCGACGGGTCCTCTCATGATTTGCCTTCAAACTTAGGAATATCACTAGGCAACTTATTCGGCATTGGTGGCCAAAACGGAAGATAATTAATGGGATATTTCGTTAGGCGCGACAAGTCAGGCAAGTCCAAAGTTGCGATAAACGGTAACTAACGATTAGGGTCCCTAAAACTCTAGGTCATGAGACCAGCCCCAGGAGGAGGATATCCAGGATAACTAGGAATAGGGATTGCATTTGGGATATTGTATCCTCCTGGAAAACCAGGATTAACCGGACCGTACTGGGGTTGCTGAGGTTGTTGATATGTGTACCCAGGGTACGGTTGATACTGATAGACTAGCTGCTGCACAGCAAGACTGAATTGGTACTGTCCCTGGTACGGTTGATAAGTAAATTGTGGTTGACTTGTGACAACCGTACTTGAACCAGGTTGTCCTACATGCATCTGAACCGAAGTTTGAATCGTGGATCCAAACGGAGGTAAAGAAGTCTGAGGAGTAGATACAAGAACAGTAGAAACCGGAGCTGTAGATACTCCAGAAGTAGGTGGGGTAGATTGAACAGATGTTGCGCCAGTTGTTTGAGGCGGAGTACGAGGCGTACTAGGCCCAGGCTGAGAAACTACCGAAGGTACAGAAGTTTGAATAGTAGACTGGACAGGTTGCTGGGGTGTACCAGAAACTAAGGGTTGTCCAGTTTGAGATGACAACTGTACATTCGGTTGCAAGACCTATTGAGTTTGCGATGGATCCCACACTAAATTCATTCAGGGGTACAAACCCATAACAGGTTGAGGATATTGAGGACCATAACCAAGTTGAGGGTAGGGTTGATAATTCAAAGGTACATTTCTCGTTCCTTGAACATATGATTGACCGGAGGGTGGTTGGAAACCTTGGTTCGAGTACTGACCTTGGGGTTGATACCCTTGAGGCACGTATTGATAGTGGGGTTGACCTTGAGGAACGTACTGTCCCGTAGGTATGTACTGTCCTTGAGGTTGCCCCCCAGGCGCAAATTGGGTACCTTGAGGTTTCCCCTAAGGCGATAATTGAGGATTTTGAGGCTTCCCCCCAGGCGGTAACTGGCCACCTTGAGGTTGAGGATTAGGAATAGTACCTGACATCATGAGAATATCTTCTACACTCAACGGCTTAGTACCATTGCTTCCAATTAATAACCCTTGTTCAATGGGTTGAGGAGATGCTCCCGAAAAAGTACTAGAAAGTGACTGATACCCAGAGGGAACAAAAGGACCGTCGTACAAAAAGGATTCTGGCGATTGAGTAAACATGGACGACAGTCTTGACATATTTAACGGAGGATAGTAACCTCTAGGTGTTGGGTGACAAGGAACATGAGGTGGTGAAAAACTTAACCCTGGGTTTTCCAAGAAATTAGTCAAAGAAAGATACCAAGCACTGCTCCTAGGTGGACTGTAAAAAATTGATCGCGCTCCCTTAGTTCAATAGTAGGTTGATTTTCAGGGATAGGGATGCCTACTTCTTCTTCCGGAGTAGCAAGTTCTTCGATAGCTATAAGTCCAGAAGGAAGATTTTGGGTGATTATTCTTTCTATTCTAGGTGAACCAGGACCACTAGAAGCTGGAGAAGCAAACCCCGATGTTGGAGTAGCAGAAAATTCACTTTCAGGTTCGGATATTTCAGGTTCCTCACCTATATCACTAGTAGATGAAAAGCTACCAGTAACTTCGGAAACAGACACTGATTGTGGATTATAATCTACTACTAAAGCTTGAAAACTAGGATGTACCACCAAAGAAGACTCTCCTTCTTCAGGTGACCCAACTCTACTGTCTCTAGGAGTTACGAGGGCTCTTAACCCTTCAGGCTGGCTCGGTGAAAACTCAAGAGGTTGGCCCTGAAGTCTACGGGACTTCTTCGGTAATTCAGCCACGATTAAAAAATTTTAACTACTTCACACGCAAACAAAGTAAAATCTCAATGAAAACCACCTAAAGTCTCTAAAGAACCAAACAAATTTGAATCACACACCTAAAGAATCTAGGAGATCAAACACACACAAACAGTAACTTTCCGTACTGAAAACACTAGTTGGTGATGAAGCCCAACGTCACAGAGTTCAATACAGAAATGGCGGTTGGAACAGTTACCCCGGCAACCTGCTTAATGAATAGACTAGCACAAGTTCCTCCACTTAACCGTCTCGAGTGAATAGAACCCCCCAGAAAATCCAAGTGAGTCTAGCCGACGTCTGCTCCAGGTACAGTGGGATCTTCCCATCACTATCACCTTAGGAAGAATCCTAAAGAATATGGTCACTAAGGTTACTAATCGAAACAAATATACCTGGGGGAACAGTCTACGATCCGATACGCACACAATGGCAGAGTAACAAGCTCAATCCCCTTGAAGGCCCCTTGACATAATCCAAGGTTTACCAACAAGTGACCCCAGGCTCCTCGACAATGGTTAATCCGAGGTTTACCGTTTTTAATACGTGAATATCTGGCGTCGTTCCTAATCAGGAAGGATTGATTCCCACACTGGTTCGGACACGATCTCGTGCTTCTCCTTTAAGAGGAGCTTTCCCAGAGCATAAATGCAACAATTGGATTTTATCCTACTGCAAGATACAGCTACTTATTTGTTTTACTGTCTTGGAGAGTTAATTACTCTCCTACTCCAAGACACTAGCCTAAGCTATGTTGGTGTATCAGAGCCCTAGAAATAAAAATATTGCTAGATGAATTTTACTTTAAGCGTTATTTTTATTGGGTTTTGTTTAAGTCAAGAGGTGCGGAGATGAAACTCGTGGTATGAAGACTCGACTCGAAATCACTAAAAAATGCACTTAAGATGATTAAGTAATCTTTTCCCTTCAATGAACTTCTAGCTAGGAAAGAGTTTGAGAATGCAAATACTTGTAAACACAAATATTTCTTAACAAACAAATTAAAAGAAGAGCTTTTCGTCTTTTCCAATGTACTCAAAACGAGACAACTAGTTATTTTCACAAAAATTTCCCTTTTCTTTCAAAACACTCAACCACTACAAAAACAAACTTTTTCCAAAAGAAATTTTTTATATTTTTTAGAAAACACGCAAAACTATTGAAATGACTAATTTTGAGATCTATAAACTATAAAAACCTATTTGAAGTCAAAGCTTACAAGATGTCCTTTTAAGGATGTTTTACTTAGCTAGATGTAAACTAAGGACCAATTTATTGTTGGCATTATGGTTCAAGTGTTGTCCTTGATGGCAACTCACTCAGTGGATGGTACAGGTGCTCAAAGGTTAGTACAGGTGATGGCAACTTAATCAGAAGACAGATCTCAGTACAGCATGGCAAGAAAGCTCATACACGCTCTTTCGTTAAGCCCAAGTCGCGTGTACACGCAAGTTAGATTCAGAAAAAGCGCGTGTATGTGGAAAGGTTCCTTTGGTTCATGGTGGTTAGACCTTGGAAGTTGTGCCTATGATTTCGGACCATTATGTCTCGACGGGCGTGTCGATCCCTAGTTTTAAAGTTGATGGTATTGTGTTACTATGGTTTTGGCTCTTGGTATTGAGAAAGGCCTAAGGCTATATAAGGAGAAGAAGATCATTAGGCAAAGATCATCTTTCGACAAGGCATGAATATCTAAGAGAGAAAGAGATCTGATATGCAGGTTCTGAGTTGGTTGATCTGAGCTAAGGAGAGATCTCATCGGTTGATGGAGAACTAGATCTAAGGAGAGATCGGGATCAAATGGTTTGAAATGCACTATCATGATATGGTTGATTATGCGTATTTCTAGATCTGCATATTGTCGCAATGTTACGTTCTGAGTCTAACTAATATCTGGTACAGCTGCAAATTGAGAAAGTTTATTTTTAGATCTGTACGCAGGTTGGCTTCGGTAAAAGCGCGTGTATACGCGGTTTCTGCTCATTAAAGTAGCGTATATCTTTTGAAGCTTGATTTGAGTTTACAATGGGGTCTGACTGTTATTACAGAGTTCTGTAGTCTGCTCTGTGTTCTGGTAACTGGTGATTGACAGGGTTCAGTGGTTCAGTGATTCAAAGTTGGGTTGTTTTATGCTTCAATGATCTGTTGTGAAAATTGAATGAATTGTGGTCTTCAGATTGTAATGTTGTACTTCAGGAATATCCAAGTCTGAAAATGTATGAAAAGTGATACCTGGAAGAAGGAAGATTGTAGGTCAGCACCTACGTACTAGTATCTTGGCTAGTACAAAAGAAAAAGGGGGTTGGAGCTCCCTTCCAAGGAAGTTTGGAGAACGAGAGAAGGTTGAAGCCTTCTGCAGGTTGTAGCCTGCGTACTGGTATAAGGCTGCACCAGTACAAAAGATTGTAAACTGAAGTTTCATATTAAGAAAGATAGAGACAACTTGCAGCAGGTGGTTTTCACCCACATTGGGTTTCCACCTTATATCTTGGTGTTCATGTGTGTGGCTTTTTATATGTTCTGTTATACTGCACATGTTTACTGTTAATATGATGAATAATGTCCTGATACACTTAATTAAAGAATAAGCCAACTAAATTGTGAGTTTTCTGCTTATACGCTGTTTTACTTCGTCACAGTAGCGTGTACACGCTGGTTCACTTAACTGAAGTAGCGTATATGTTTTTGGGCATTTGAAAAGTTTGATTAATCTGATAATACTGATTCACCCCCCCTCTCAGTATTATTTCCAACAATTGGTATCAGAGCAGGTCCTTCAGAGAAGCTTGATCGCTTGAAGGAAGATCATTCATCATGAGCAACTACGAGAAAGAAGCATCAATCAGGCCACCGGTTTTTGATGGAACAAATTTCAATTATTGGAAGGTAAGAGTTACTGCATATCTTCAATCTCTTGGTACAGAAGTTTGGGACATTGTAGAAACAGGCTATGCTTTTCCTTCAGCTACTCCTACAGATCCAGATGAGAAAAGGGCATATGAAACAAATGCAAAAGCAGTCGCTACTCTATTAGGAAGTATATCTCAAACAGAATTCATGAAGGTCATGCACTTCAAATCAGCAAAAGAAATATGGGACAAAATGATCACTAGCTATGAAGGAGATGAACAGGTAAAGCAAGCTAAACTTCAAACTCTCAGGATTCAATATGAGACTCTCAGGATGTATAATGATGAAAGTGTGGCTAATTATTTTCTTCGGGTAGATGAGATTGTTAATTGTATGAAAAATTTGGGTGAAGAAGTAAGAGAAACTATAGTTGTTCAAAAGGTTCTAAGATCTTTATCTCCCAAGTTTGAATCTAAAGTATCTGCAATAGAAGAAAAAGAAAATCTCCGTGTTCTCACTATGTCTCAGCTACATGGAATTCTAACCGCTTATGAAATGAGAAAGGGAGGTCCATCTGACAGAAGGGAAGCTGCTTTTAAGGCATCAGGAAAAGAAGATTACTATGAAGCAAGACAAGTTCCAGAAGAAGAGGAAGAAGAATCAAATTTTGTCAGAAATCTTCAAAGGGGTTCTGGAAGGTTCAGAGGTAAGCTACCTTTCAAATGTTTTGCTTGTGGGAAAGTAGGTCATTATGCTGCAAAATGTCCTTATAAGGATAAAGGAAAAGAACCTGCTAGATGGAACAAGAAACAAAGTGCAAATAGGAAAAGCTACTACACCCATGAAGATAGTGATGGCTTATCAAACAGTGATGAAGATGAACAAGGTAATAAATATAAGCTGTTAATGGCATTTGAAGATGATGATTATGAGGATGCTATAGATGTGGATAATCTCTATAATGAAATCACTAGACTCAAGAGAAGCATAGAAGAAAGGAATGTGATTATTGATACTTTGCAATTTCAGATTGATGAAAAGGAAAAACATCTTGAAAAACTAGAAGGTGAAATTGTTGGTCTCAGAAAAGAAATTGAGAAAACAAAAACTATTAATCTTAAATTTGTCAAAGGATCTGAAACCTTGGATGAGATTATTAGTGTGCAGCGGTCTCCTCTAAACAAAACAGGTTTGGGCTATAATGGAGAAACCTCTCAAGCATCCACCTCAAAAAGTTATCTTGATGCAGCAAGAGGAAATGAGCGGAAGAACAATGAAGATAATCAGGTAAAGCAGGGACGAGTTACAAACAGAAACTATCAGGGACAATCCTCCTTAAGGATGAACAAAAGCTACAACCAACCACAGGTAAAATCTTCTCAGTTTGGCTCAAGAATAGATGAAAATAGAAATTACAATCAGTTGGCTGGTAGATTCAATAACCGCAGAAGCTTCTTCAATGGACAATGCTTTTCTTGCCACAACTTTGGTCACAGAGCAGCTCAATGTGTTGCATATAAAACAATCATGACTAGGGAAGCTCAAAAACAAAGAAGTATGACAGGGATTACAAAAAGGACCTATAACAACTTTTCGGTGCTTGAAAATGAAGTTGAATGTTCTATTTGCAATAATTTTGGTCATAAAGACTCTGAATGCAGGAGCAGGTTTCAGGAGAAAAAGGAACAAGCCACAAGCACCAAAACATGGAGAATAAAGGAACCTCAAACAGAAAGATGTGGGATAGCATTTTATGCAGAAGGACAGGAAAATCTATGGTACATTGACAGTGGATGTTCGAAACATATGACAGGTGATAAAGAAAAACTTGAATCTTATTCTACTTTAGAAAAGGGAAAGAAAGTCTCTTTTGGAAATGATACTCCTGCAACTATAAAAGGAAAAGGTATTGCTCCTTTAAAAGAAAAGGTCAAGGCTGGAAATGTTTTGTATGTTGATGGATTGAAACATAATCTTCTAAGTGTCAGCCAGATGTGTGATCAAAAAACAGAGGTTATTTTCAGATCGAATGGATGTCTTGTTCGTGATCTTGATACAGGTGAAACAGTTCTCAAAGGCAAAAGAACTCCAAATAATCTGTACATATTTGAAGAAGAACAACAACAATGCTATCTTAGCAAGGATGAAGAGCACTGGTTATGGCATCGAAGGTTGGGACATCTAAGCTTCTCACAAATAAGGAAAGCATGCAAATATCAGGCAGTTCGCGATCTTCCAGATATCAAAATTCCAGACAACACCATATGCAAATCTTGTCAGTTTGGAAAGCAGACCAGAACTAACTTTCCAGAGAAGGAAGGATCAGCTAGCTTGCCTCTTGAGCTAGTCCATACAGATGTATGTGGTCCATTTAGGAAAAGGTCACCTCGAGGAGAAGAATATCTGATATTATTCATTGATGATTTCTCAAGGTTTGTTTGGTTAGGGCTTATGAAGCACAAAGATGAAGCATTCGAAAAATTCAAATCCTTCAAAGCATTGGCAGAAAATGAATCAGGACACAAAATCAAGTGCCTCAGATCTGACAGAGGTGGGGAGTTCACATCAAATGAATTTTTTGATTTCTGCGATGAACATGGGATAAGAAGAGAATTCTCTACAGCTAGAACTCCTCAGCAAAATGGGGTTGTGGAAAGAATGAACAGAACTATCCAACAAATGGCTCGTGCTATGCTCGATGAATCAGGTACTCCTGCAACCTTCTGGGGAGAAGCCGCACATGCTGCTGTTATCATTCTTAACAAAACAAATGTCCGAGTAAACAGCACTCAAACACCTCATGAGCTTTGGAGTGGTAAAACTCCTTCCGTGAAGCATTTCAAAATCTTTGGGAGCAAATGTTATATTAAGAACACTGATGAGCAACTTGGCAAACTTGAACCTAGAGCAGATGAGGGCATTCTTCTTGGTTATTCTCCACATAGCAAAGCATACAAGTGCTACAATAAAAGACTTGGCAGAATTGTTGACAGTATTGATATAGTGGTTGATGAGAAGGGATATATTCCTAGGCAAGTTCATCATGAAGAAGATGAAGGTTACTCTCAAAGGCGAAGTGATGAAGAAAAAGAACCTCAAGAAGAAGAAGAATCTCAAGAAGAACCAGAGGAGCAGACAAGAATAGAAGAGAAGACTCCATCCAGATATGTCCAAAAGAATCATCCAGAAACTCAGATTGTGGGGCAGAAAGAAGCAGGAGTACAAACAAGAAGGACACTTGCAGAAGCTTCAAGCTACTTGGCTCTACTCTCCTCCATTGAACCACAAAATGTGAAAGAAGCATGCAAAGATGAATGTTGGGTCAAAGCAATGGATGAAGAACTTGAGCAAATCGAAAGCAACAACACTTGGGAATTAGTTCCTAGACCAAAAGATAAGAATGTAATAGGAACAAAATGGGTCTTCAAGAATAAGTTAAATGAAAATGGAGAAGTAATTAGAAACAAGGCCAGACTTGTTTGTAAAGGGTATGCACAGCAAGAAGGAATAGATTTTGAAGAGACCTTTGCTCCTGTGGCAAGACTAGAGGCCATCCGAATGTTCCTTGCTCTCTCAAGCTTTCAAAACTTCAAGGTATTTCAAATGGACGTGAAATCAGCCTTCCTGAATGGAGACTTAGAAGAAGAAGTATATATTGAGCAGCCAGATGGGTTCATTCTTGGGAATGATCCAAACCTTGTATGCAGATTGAAAAAGGCTCTCTATGGGCTCAAACAAGCCCAAGGGCTTGGTACTATCGGTTGGACAAATATCTTCACCAACAAGGCTTCTCAAAAGGATCAGCAGATAGCAATCTCTATATAAAAGTTGAAAATAACAAATTGCTAATTCTTGTTGTTTATGTAGATGATATTATTTTTGGCAGCAATGAAGAAACTATGAGTCAAAACTTTGCCTTGGTTATGCAGAAAGAGTTCGAAATGTCACTTCTTGGAGAATTGACATATTTTCTTGGATTGCAAATCCAACAAAATGAAGGAGGTATCTTCTTGTCTCAAACCAAATACCTCAAGCAGATCTTGAAGAAGTATGGCATGGAAGAGTCAAAACCAGTATGTACACCCATGGTTACAGGATGCAGCCTCAGTGCAAATGATGAATCAGCAGCAGTTCACCAACCCACTTATAGATCCATGATTGGGAGTTTGCTTTATTTGGCAGGTACTCGACCAGATATTACTCATGCAGTAGGGATGGTTGGAAGATTTCAAGCCAACCCAAAGGAAACCCATCTTCAGACAGTCAAAAGAATCTTCAAATATCTTCAAGGGACCCAAAACTATGGCTTATGGTATCCTAGAAATACAGATCTCACTCTTCATGCTTACACAGATGCAGATTGGGCTGGAAGTGTGGATGATAGGAAAAGCACAAGTGGAGGTGCTTTCTTCATGGGTTCCAGATTAGTGTCTTGGTTCAGCAAGAAGCAAAGTTCGATTGCCTTATCTACAACTGAAGCAGAATATGTGGCTGCAGCATCTTGTTGCACACAACTTCTTTGGATGATGCAGACCTTGCAGGACTTTCAAATCACTTGCACGCCACCTGTCTCTATCTTATGTGATAATACAAGTGCAATCAGCATTTCAAAGAATCCAGTCATGCACTCAAAGACCAAGCACATACCAATCAAGTACCATTTTCTTCGGGAACAAGTGCTTGAGCAGAAGGTCAAATTGGAGTATGTTCCTTCTAAGGAGCAAGTTGCTGATATTCTCACAAAACCACTGCCCAGGGAAACATTTGAATATCTCAGACAAAAGCTGGGAGTAGTTGATGCTTCATCCTGTTGTTGAAATTTGTTTGTTCTACAGAAAAGTTGGTATACGCAGGTTACGGAAGGGATATGAGCGTATACACGCGGATTTATGATGAGTAAGTCGCGTGTATGCTGGACGCTTGTTGCAGAAAGAATATCCGCGTACATACGCTGTTTTATACAGGATAAAACGCGTATATGAAGTTCTGAACAGCAAAGGAAAACTCTGAAGTTCTGAACAGCAATAGGAATGTCAGAAGTTTTCAGGCACAGTTTCAGGGAGTGCAACAGGCACAGGTTCAGGGGGAGCAGCTCCAAAGTCTCATAAAGCATTGTTGGCATTCAGATGTTTTGGTTGATTGGTTTAAGAAGGAGCTCAGAAAGAAATTCTAGTTGCTGATCTAACAAGATGTTTATCAGATGCTGCTGGTGTCTTTCCTAAGTCTTGGTCTAGATCTGTTGTCTCTATGTCATGTATCTCTCTTGTCTCTTTTATGGTGTCAAGGTCATGTAACGGCCTTTGTTGGTTTTCCCACTATGCCTGGGATGAATGATGAAATGTTCATGTATTATCATGGTTAGGTGGATGAGTCAATATTGATGTATCCCCACTTGGTTGGGTGGATGAGTCATTTTTTTGTATATCCTCACTTAGTTGAGAAATGGATGTATGTATGAGTCTTTGGTGATAGGAAGGTCTTTTATGATGTATAGAGTCATGTTCTTCTTGAAGAACATCTTTTGCAGATCTTGCCTACAGTCAAGGGGAGCATGAATAGCACTTGGTGAGCAGGATGGATAGATTGGTACTCTTTGGCATTCACAAAGGGGGAGCACACTTGGAGATTTCAGCATGTACTCAGGGGGAGTATGGACAGCAGTATGGACAGCAGAAGGATTACCAAGGAAGAGAATAACTTGGTCCTCCCTTTGCCCTTGATGTCAAAGGGGGAGAGTGACTTGGTGTGGTGGTTGCCATCAAGTCCAAAGGGGGAGATTGTTGGCATTATGGTTCAAGTGTTGTCCTTGATGGAAACTCACTCAGTGGATGGTACAGGTGCTCAAAGGTTAGTACAGGTGATGGCAACTTAATCAGAAGACAGATCTCAGTACAGCATGGCAAGAAAGCTCATACACGCTCTTTCGTTAAGCCCAAGTCGCGTGTACACGCAAGTTAGATTCAGAAAAAGCGCGTGTATGTGGAAAGGTTCCTTTGGTTCATGGTGGTTAGACCTTGGAAGTTGTGCCTATGATTTCGGACCATTATGTCTCGACGGGCGTGTCGATCCCTAGTTTTAAAGTTGATGGTATTGTGTTACTATGGTTTTGGCTCTTGGTATTGAGAAAGGCCTAAGGCTATATAAGGAGAAGAAGATCATTAGGCAAAGATCATCTTTCGACAAGGCATGAATATCTAAGAGAGAAAGAGATCTGATATGCAGGTTCTGAGTTGGTTGATCTGAGCTAAGGAGAGATCTCATCGGTTGATGGAGAACTAGATCTAAGGAGAGATCGGGATCAAATGGTTTGAAATGCACTATCATGATATGGTTGATTATGCGTATTTCTAGATCTGCATATTGTCGCAATGTTACGTTCTGAGTCTAACTAATATCTGGTACAGCTGCAAATTGAGAAAGTTTATTTTTAGATCTGTACGCAGGTTGGCTTCGGTAAAAGCGCGTGTATACGCGGTTTCTGCTCATTAAAGTAGCGTATATCTTTTGAAGCTTGATTTGAGTTTACAGTGGGGTCTGACTGTTATTACAGAGTTCTGTAGTCTGCTCTGTGTTCTGGTAACTGGTGATTGACAGGGTTCAGTGGTTCAGTGATTCAAAGTTGGGTTGTTTTATGCTTCAATGATCTGTTGTGAAAATTGAATGAATTGTGGTCTTCAGATTGTAATGTTGTACTTCAGGAATATCCAAGTCTGAAAATGTATGAAAAGTGATACCTGGAAGAAGGAAGATTGTAGGTCAGCACCTACGTACTAGTATCTTGGCTAGTACAAAAGAAAAAGGGGGTTGGAGCTCCCTTCCAAGGAAGTTTGGAGAACGAGAGAAGGTTGAAGCCTTCTGCAGGTTGTAGCCTGCGTACTGGTATAAGGCTGCACCAGTACAAAAGATTGTAAACTGAAGTTTCATATTAAGAAAGATAGAGACAACTTGCAGCAGGTGGTTTTCACCCACATTGGGTTTCCACCTTATATCTTGGTGTTCATGTGTGTGGCTTTTTATCTGTTCTGTTATACTGCACATGTTTACTGTTAATATGATGAATAATGTCCTGATACACTTAATTAAAGAATAAGCCAACTAAATTGTGAGTTTTCTGCTTATACGCTGTTTTACTTCGTCACAGTAGCGTGTACACGCTGGTTCACTTAACTGAAGTAGCGTATATGTTTTTGGGCATTTGAAAAGTTTGATTAATCTGATAATACTGATTCACCCCCCCTCTCAGTATTATTTCCAACATTTATGCAGAATCACAAATCAGTCAAAAAACAACCAACTTTGTTTTCTTTTTTAAAAATGAAATCCAAACTTTTAAACACAAGCTTTTCGAAGTTTCATAAAGAGAAAACACAAGGTGGATTCCTCAACAAAGGTAGATTTTGCAAATGGTCAGACTCATAAGAAGGCTGGTAAAAGCCAAGGTGATCTGAGGTTCCTACAGCTTCTAAGCTCAGAGCTACTACAAGACGAAAATGAAAACCAAGCCCAACAAGCAAAACTTCTAGGAATTTCACCTAAAACCCTAACACCAATGAAATCAACCTAAGGAAAGCTTCTGACAGGTTATATGCAGGTCTGGGCAGGGGATAATAACATCTAAACAAAAACTAAGCCGACTAACAGAGAAAATATTAGGTTTTCCAAAATTTGACAGGGTCCGCAGGCCCACAGTTAACACAGGTGCGGTACCGCTCTGTGTTAAAAACAAAAGTGTGGATAGGTCCACACTGTGTCAAAAGCCTAGGGTGAGGTCCTCTCCCAAAGTTATGAAAAACAAAAAATAACCCTGGATCTACTAAATCTACCCAATTCCACACACAACAAGCCAAAAACAGAAACAAAACACAGTTTCTCAGGTCAAAGTAAAAACAAGGAAAAAATCAAGTCCCTAGTATGGTCGCCACTTTGTCACACGGAATGAGTCGATCTTGCGGACAAGATAGACCTTCCTAGAATCTAAAGAGATCTAATGACAAGCAAGCCAATCAGAAACTATCTTTCTCTAAATATGCATTTATAAACAAAGGAAAACAAGTGATTTAGGCCTACCTCGGGTCCAATGCAAGTTTGTGGAAGCCTCGCTCCTTTGATCCAAATGAGGTCCCTCGTTGCGAATCTGCAAACAAAAACAAGCAAACAAATTAAATAGCACCTGAAAAGCCAATATCATAAAACATATTTAACATGAAGATCAAGGAATTCATGAAACAAATGACATAAGACAATTTGTTGAGAAAAATGAATCTGATTGTATTAATTCAAATCAAAGAAGAACTTTACAACCTATGCCTTGATGTTGTACAAGCTCCTCCCAAGGTCCAACAAGAAGTCTCCTCTACTTTGACAAGTTTCACTCTCTTCCCAATGAAGCCAAAAAGGTATGTGATCTCTCCTCTCAAGCTTAACTAGGAAGTCTCAATTCCACCAGCATTTACCCTCAAAAATGTTCAGCTTCTAACCTCCTTAGCAACCAACCCAATGCCTTAATTTATAGTGCAATGGAGGGAAGTTACTAGGTCCTCCTTCAAAGGGATAAAGCCCTCCTTCAAAGGGATAGCTCCTCTCATCAAGGGATTAGCTCCTTCTCTTTTGGGATGCATGAACCACCTAAGAGCGACCAATCCATGTCAAAATTCCTTCTAGAATCATCTAGAATTAACCCAAAGTGAGTTTTTTAGAATAAACTTGCGCCTTTTTGACTTTCACAGGGGTCCGCACCCACTCCTTTAGGGACAGAGCGGGCAGGTCCGCAGTTTTTATAAACAGGGGGTGCGGGCCTACAGGCAATAGTGAGAGAAAGTGCGGAACCAGAGCTTTGTTGATTTTCAATGTCTTTCTCTCATTTTCAAAGATTGACTTGAAGAGCTGAGGTCTGAGACTTGCTTAGGAGGACAGTACAAGTGATGATAGACCCATACTGACTGCAAATAATCATGGTGACAATATTTTTGTGTAATAATGTCTTTTGCATATGTAAAGAACGTATTTATTGTAATATATCTAGATAACATCACTGTGTTTTCTAAAATTGATGAAGATCATTTGTTTCATTTAAAAATTGACTTGAGAAATGTAGAAAATTTGGTATTTCCTAGAATCCTAAAATGTCTCTTTTTGGTCTAGAAGAAGGTAAACAGTTGGGTCATATAATTTACAAACATGGTATCCAAATTGACCCAAGTGTAATTGAGGCTATCATGCAAATTGATCCCCCAAGAAACAAGAAAGAAGTACAACCTTTCATTGGTAGAATTAATTTTCTGAGGAGGTTTATACAAAATTTAGCTGAAATCATAAGAGATGGCACCAACATGTTGAGAAAGGAAAATGAAATAAAATGGAATGCAGAAGCAAAAACATCATTTAGTGAGGTAAAGTCAAGCTTTACTCATGCTCCTATTTTATCCAGTCCTAATTACACTAAGGATTTCATTTTCCTTTGCTTCAGAGAATACTACTGTAGCAGTTCTGATGTAGAAAAACAAGGAGGGATATGTGCAACCCATAGCTTTTTTCATTAGGGGGTTAAGAGATGCTTCTTTGAAATACAATATTATGGAAAAGTGAGATTTTTCCTTGGTAAAAGCCTTGAAATATTTCAGAGTATATATTTTCACTCCATATAATTTATTTTGTTCCCAATGCAGTAGTAAAGGACATCCTTACTCAAATGATCTAGAAGGGAGGTAAGTGGATAATTTTTATTTTAGAATATGATATTGAGATTAAGACAAAAAAGATTACAAAGGGTCATGGTTTGTCCAAATTGGTGGTAGAATCAAATTTGTAGGCATTGGACGTCAACTTTATTGCTGCTCTAGATTTTGAACAGGATTTTATCCTATAGGTATCAGAAAGCTTTGTCAATTCCCCCTAATATACAAACATTGTTTATGTTTTATAGAATTTACAAGCTCCACTAGGTATGAGAAATAATAAAGAAAGATTTTTGAAATTAAAGGCTGTCAAATTCTGCATTATAGATCAAGATTTATATTGGAAGGATGTTGGAGGAATTTTATTGAATTGTTTGTTAGAGAATGAAACTGATAAGATGATGGAATATTTTCATAAAGGTGACTTTGGAGGGCATATTTTCTAGAAGACTACAACCAAAAAATATTGAGAGATGGTTTCTACTGGCCTACTTTCTTTGCAGATGTGTACAAAAGGGTTTCTACTTGTCATCTGTGTCATATTTTTGAAGGGAAAAATAAACTCTTACCTTTTCCTTTGAAGCCTATTTCAGTAGAAGTACCTTTCTAGCAATGGGGTTTGGATTTTATTGGGGAAATTCATCCAAGTTCTTTGGCCCAACAAAAATGGATTCTAATAGCTACAAATTACTTCACCAAATGGATAGAAGTAGTTCCAACTAGCCAGGCTACAGACTTAGTAATTATCCAACTCATGGAAGGTAATATTCTTTCTAGGTTTAGTTGTCCTCACAAAATCATCACTGATAATGCTACTACTTTTAAATCTAAAAATATGGTAGATTTCTGCAATAAATACCATATAAGGAAATTCTACGGCTTATTATCCTCAACGAAATGGGTTAGCATAATCTTCTAACAAGAGCTTGTTGGAAATAATACTGAGAGGGGGGGATGGTGAATCAGTATTAGCAAGTCAATAGCTTTTTCATTTCCATATTCAGATTTATATATGCTATTTCAGTGAAGGGAACTCGCATGTACACACAACTGAGTTTAAGGCAACTAGCATGTATACGGCAAACTTATGATTTAGTTAATTCATCATATGTTGATCTTTAACCAGTGCATCAGTACTTCATTAACCATATAAAGAGTAACGAGCTGCAGTAAAAATAGAATAGACCATCACACATAAGCAACACGCATGAACACCAAGATATAAGGTGGAAACACAATGTGGGACAAAAACCACCTGTTGTTGTCTTCTTTTAATATAAGAAAAACCTATTTACAATCTTACACTGGCGTAGACTCATACCAGTATGCAGGCACCCACCTGCAAAAGGCTCCAACCCTCTCTCGTTCTCGAGCTTCTACTGGAAGGGAGCTATAACCCCCTAGCTCTTGTACTAGTCGATATGTTTACTAGTACGTAGGCACCGGCCTATTGAAGGCTACAACCTTCACCCATTTTCTAGCTGCTACTGGAAGGGAGCTCCAACCCCCTAGCTCTTGTACTGGCAAATATGTTTACCAGTACATAGGCGTCGGAATACAGAAGGCTACGACCTTCTCTCTTCCTCCAAGGACCACGTTTCATAAATTTTTAGACTGGATACTCCTCGATCACAACACCATAATATGAAGGCCACATTTCAACCAATTTTCAAACTGGACCCATCAACAACAGTGAAGCACAAAATCAATCACCACTGCAATACAACCATCAACTATATCTGCATCTTCAATCTCTGAATCACCCAACAACTGAATCACTGAAACCTTGTCATCAAAACACAGTCACCAGAACACAGAGCAGAAACCAGAACTCTGCAACAACCACTGGAACCAACAACAACCTCAAATATCAAATCTCATAATGTATATGCTACTCTGATGAACCAAACCAGCATGTATATGCACTTTTACCAAAGCCAACCAGCATATAAATCTGCAAATATAATTTTGCAGCTATTCCAGACTTCAGTTATACCCAGATCATAACATTTACAGAACAATACATGGGTCAGTATTCAGATCTAGACTATACATGATCAAACCTCATAATGATAATTCATTTAAAGCCTTAAGATATTGATCCATCAATATATCTTATCCCTTCATCAACTGTCAAGGTTCATCCTTGATTCAAATCAGGCAAAGCACCATCAGTTAATAACCTACATACTAGATCTCACACTTCATTAGATATTCGATGCTTGCTCACTTGGCCTAATGATCTTCTCCTCCTTATATACTCTTAGGCCTTTCTCAATACCATGGACCAAAACAACTTAGGACCAATACCTTGGACCAAATACCCAGGGTCAATACCTCGGACCAGATACCTTGGACCAATACCATGGATCAGAATACCATGGACCAAATAACTTGGACTAAAAATTTGTTTTCCAACATGTACGCGCTTTCCCTCTTATGAAAGTGCGTGTGTATGTTATACAGTCCTTTTTTTCTATTAACTGTGTGTATACGCTTCTATGTCATGGTGAACATGCGTATACCTTTCTTTCTTCATTCTATGTAGTCTGATCATTAATTCTTTGCTATTGACCTACTGCAATGTGATCTGTCATCTGAGTAAGTTTCCATCAAGGACAACACCTGAATCATAATGCCAAAAATCTCCCTCTTTGGACTTGATGGCAACAACCACGCCAAGTCACTCTCCCCCTTTGACATCAAGGGCAAAGGGTGGACCATGATATTCTCTCCCTTTCATATACATTATGTTGTCCATACTCCCATTGAGTGCATGCTAAAATCTCTGATTGAGCTCCCCATTTGTACATGCTAAGATGTACCAATCCATCCATGCTCCCCCTGAGCACATTCCAAGTCTGCAAGAACATTTTCCAAAATAATAACATGACTCTATGACCTTCCTATCACCAATGACTCATACATACATCCATCTCCCAACCAAGTGGGGATATACCAATTGTTTATACATGACTAAAAATAGAAATTATTACATCATCCTTCCCATGCATAGTGGGGTTAAAAATTAGGTCTTTTCATGACCTTTACATCAAATGATATACATGAAATTTATAACAAAGACAACCAATCTAAACAAGACCATGATAATTATCAGAAACTATCATACACCATATATGGTCTGCATCATCAGCAACATTAGCATCAACAGCCTGTATATTCCCATCATCCAAGGAGTCACCTGAATCAAAACAAACTATGTGGATCTATATGAAGATCCTCTAAGATAATGCCAACAATGCATTATTAGAAGCATATGCTCCCCCTGAACTTGTGCCAACCAACACATACCATCATCGAACAGAGTAGATAAGTGACTGAACCATATTAAACTCCTTTTCTTGAGTCTGTCCCACTGCTTTTTCTTCAGAACACCATATACGCGACTATGCAGCATCTAACTCGTGTATATACACAACTTCTCTTCATAATAGCTACGTATGAAATTTGGAATACTGAAGTTTTTCACTTTCAGCTTCCCCTGGGTCTGTTATGTCTGCAAACTGAGCTATACCACATCTTTCTGACAATAATTCTGTCTTCTTCAATACCTTGGATTGTGATGATGTAAGCTCCTGCATTCCTTTAATTTATGTCCAAACTTGTTACACACATAACATCTTACATGTTTCATATTCCTTTTATTGCAATCAATAGCTTTGTGACCAAACATATTACAAGAAAATAAAATATCCCTTAAAGTACCTAAAACATGATTATTTTTTTGTGTGATGGTTTTGAACCATTCTACTTCCGCATCTAGTTGCAACATGTCCAAAATTATGACATATAAAACATTCAAGGTCATTCCTTGAAGGAAATAACCGACTATCACTTCCACAGTTAGGAGTAAAAGAATTTCTTTGAAGAATTTCTTTCCTTGGTTGTTGATGGGGTTTATTTTTTATTTCCTTTTTAAGCATATGAGATTTTTCATTTGAGTTTCTTACCTTACCTTGTGAGCTAGATTCACCTTCATGAAAACCAAGACCAGTCTTTATAATGGGAGAACGCTGAACTTTGAGGATTTCATCTAATGTTTCTGATCCTTTAGCAAATCTAAGATTCAGAGTCTTTGTCTTTTCAAGTTCTTTTCTTAGACTTACTACTTCACATTCTAACACTTCATTGTGTTTGTCCTTTTTAGTGAGTTGATGTGTCACTGTGTTTATAACTGTATCCTTTTCTGCCAAACTGATTTTAAGTTGATTGATTTCTTTAAGGAAATCTTCCTTTTCTAAGCCATTATTTTCAAATGCCATGAGTAGTTTAATTTCTTGATCATATTCATCGCTATTGGATAAGCAATCACTATCATCATGAGTATAATAAATTCTACTACCTTCTTCAGACATCTTTCCTTTGTTATGAGGGCATATAGCAACGTAATGACCAACTCTACCATAAGAAAAGCATTTGAAAGTTAGCTTACCTTTGAACCTTCCAGAACCCCATTGAAGCTTCTTGACAGAATTTACCTCATCTGATTCATAGAGTTTTTCTTTTCCCTTTGTTGATGCTTTAAATGCAGCTTCTCTCATATCTGATGGTCCTCCTTTTCTCATCTCAAAGTCAGTTAGGATTCTATGAAGCTGCGTCATAGTGATATTTTGTAGATCCTGTTTTTCTTCAATTGGCAGACACTTTGGGTTCAAATTTTGCTGATAAGGATCTCAAAACTTTTTGAACTAAAGTAACTTCCTTTGTCTCTTCACCAGGATTCTTCATGAAATTAACAATCTCATCTATACGTAAGAAGTATCTAGCTATACTTTCATCATTGTGCATCTTGAGAGTTTCATATTGAATTCTAAGAGTTTTCAATTTAGCACGTTTCACCTGAGAGTCTCCTTTGTAGCTTAGAACGATTTTGTCCCTTATTTCTTTGGTGGATTTGCACTGCTGAATTTTGACAAACTCTAATTGTGACAGACTTCCCAACAATGTATTGACAGCCTCAGCATTGGTTTCATATTGCTTTTTACCTGCCATATCTATAGGAATTGCTAATGGAAATGTATATCCTCCTTCCATAATTTCCCAGACATCTGTTCCAAGAGATTGAAGATAAGTTGTGGTTCTTACCATCAAATAAAAAAAGTTGCTTCCATCAAAGATTGGCAGTCTGATGGATCCCATGCTCTCTTGATTATTCATTTTGATGGATCTCCCTTCAAGAGATCAAGCTTCTTCTTAAGGACTTGCTCTGATACCAATTATTGGAAATAATACAGAAGGGGGGGTGAATCAGTATTAGCAAGTCAATAACTTTTTCATTTCCATATTCAGATTTACATACACTACTTCAGTGAAGGGAACTCACGTGTACACGCAACTAAGTTTAAGGCAACTAGCGTATATCTAGCAAACTTATGATTTAGTTAATTCATCGTATGTTGATCTTTAACCAGTGCATCAGTACTTCATTAACAAAATAAATAGTAACCAGGTCCATTAAAAATAGAACAGACCATCACACATAAGCAACACACATGAACACCAAGATATAAGGGGGAAACCCAATGCAGGACAAAAACCACCTGCTGCTATCTTCTTTTAATATAAGAAAAACATGTTTACAATCTTGTACTGGCATAGACTCTTACTAGTATGCAGGCACCCACTTGTAGAAGGCTCCAACCTTCTCTTGTTCTTGAGCTTCTACTAGAAGGGAGCTACAACCCCCTAGCTCTTGTACTAGCCGATATGTTTACTAGTATGTAGGTGTTGGCCTACTGAAGGCTACAACCTTCACTCGTTTTCCAGCTGCTACAGGAAGGGAGCTCCAACCCCCTGGCTCTTGTACTGGCCAATATGTTTACCGGTACGTAGGTGCCGGCATACAGAAGGCTACGACCTTCTCTCTTCCTCAAAGGACCACGTTTCATACATTTTCAGAATGGATGCTCCTAGATCACAACACCATAATATGAAGGCCACGTTTCATCCAATTTTCAAACTGCACCCATCAAAAACATTGAAGCACAAAATCAATCACTAGTGCAATACAACCATCAACTATATCTGCATCATCAATCTTTGAATCACCCAACAACTGAATCACTAATACCCTTTCATCAAAACACAGTCACCAGAACATAGAGCAGAACCTAGAACTTTGCATCAACCACTAGAACCAACAACAACCTCAGATATCAAATCTCATAATGTATACGCTACTCTGATGAACCAAACCAGCGTGTATATGCGCTTTTATCAAAGCCAATCAGTGTATACATCTGCAAATATAATTTTGCAGCTATTCCAAACTTCAGTTATACTCAAATCATAACATTTAGAGAATAATAGATGTGTCAGTATTCAGATCTAAACTATACATGATCAAACCTCATAACGATAATTCATTCCAAGCCTTAAGATCTTGATCCATCAATAGATCTTATTCCTTCATCAACACTAAGGTTCATCCTCGATTCAGATCAGGCAAAGCACCATCAGTTAATAACCTGCATACTAGATCTCACACTTCATCGGATATTCGATGCTTGCTCACTTGGCTTAATGATCTTCTCCTCCTTATATACTCTTAGGCCTTTCTCAATACCATGGACCAAAACAACTTAGGACCAATACCTTGGACCAAATACCTAGGGTCAATACCTTGGACCAAATACCTTGATCCAATACCATTGATCAGAATACCATGGACCAAATAACTTGGACCAAAACTTTGTTTTCCATCATGTATGCGCTTTCCCTCTTGTGAAAGTGTGTGTGTACGTTATATGCTCCTTTTGTTCTATTAACCCACGCGTATACGCTTCTTTGTCAAGGTGAACCTTTGTATACCTTTCTTTCTTCATTCTCTATAGTTTGATCATTAATTCTTTGCTATTGACCTGCTGCACTGTGATCTGTCATCTGAGTAAGTTACCATCAAGGACAACATCTGAATCATAATTCCAACAGAGCTTGGTCAACATAATAAAAAAATTGTTACAAGAGAATAAGAAGTCTTGGCACATAAATTTGATAAATTCTTTATGGGATGATAGGGTGAGCACTAAGAAATCAATTAGAATGTTTCCTTTCCAATTGTTTTATTGAGTTGATGAAGTTTTCCCTATCTCCCTCGAAATTCCAATGTTGAAAATATTGTAGGAATTAGAGGTTGAATTAAATGATGTCTAGAGAAGGATAAATCAAATGGTGCAATTGCAGTAGACCAGAGAAGAAGTCTACAACAACACACAGATAATTCAGGAAAAAATCAAAAGGATTCATGATAAGAGAGTGAAAGCTAATGATTTTCAGCTTGGCGATCTTGTGTTAAAGTGGGATGCCAGAAATGAGGAAAAGGGGAAACATGGAAAATTTGACAGTTTGTGGAAGGGGACTTATAAAATTGAAGTTTTCATGGGACCAATGCATTTCTATTAAAGGATTTAATAGGAGAATCACTTGCTGGAGGACCTGTCAATGATAGGTTACTCAAACATTACTTTACCTGAATTTAGTTGGTTTAAAACAACATCATTGTATATACCATTTTATCATTTCAAGTACTGTAGGTGTGGGTGTCTATCATAAAAAATTGAAGCCCGAAGTGAAGGCCCTAAGTTTCAAATGAAATTTCTACCACATGTAATGATTTTTCAGTTAATCATGACAGTTTCAGTTGTTTGAAGATTAAATAAATGCCCAATGGAGAAGGCTACTAGTATACAGTGTTGTTGGCACCTCACAGGGAGGATGCCATCCCCATTGGATCCATTGATAGGGTCCTATAAATATAGTGATCAATGTATGATTATATAGCCATTTATCCCAGTGGGATGTTGTAAATTATTTTTCATTTTAAATTGTATAGTCTTTGAAAAGAAAATAAAATAAAATAAGAATAAAAATAAAATAAAATAAAAATAAAAAATAAAAAATATAGAGAAATAGAAGTAAAAATAAATCCCCAAAGGGTGTGCTAGCCAAAATGTTTCCTAAGTTGTTTTTTTTATCCTTAAAGCTTGGTTAAATTAACAAAAATATGTTTTTAAATGATGAATAAACATCAACAGGATGTTTTGTCATTTACTAATAAGGTTCTAGCACTTTCAAACAAATGAGATTGTCCTCCCCAAAAGCAATGGTAGGGAAGGATGTTTAGGCCCCCCCAAACTCCTGAAGGTTAATATGGAGGGGGGTCTGAAACGTGGTTTGTTGGAAACCTACTTTGACCATGTGACGACTCCACAAATGTTTCGGGAGCCTCTCCTCCCTTACTGCTTACCGCCTGATCCCCCCTAAAACCTTTTCCTCTTTCTATTTTTCCCCGCTCCTATTGGCTCCCGCTCCACTCATAGAATTCCAACACATCCATCACACCAACACATCCACCAGCCCACTACATCCATCCACCTCACCCTAGTTTCCACATCACCTCTCTCCCTTACGCACATGACATATGGCCAAATCTCCTACCAATAGTCATGTAGACATTGGTCATTAACTCCCGCCAACGTTTAAAACTATTAATTGCAACACTCCAAAAATGGTAATTTTACAGTTGATATTCTTTCCATTTCCACTCTAAAAATCTCACATTGCCCAATATTTCTCCCTTTTCCATTTCGTTGTACTAGTGCAGGTTCATGCTCAGAGATCGTTTAGTGCACCAATTCCCTCTACAATCACCATCTTCTTTGAGTACCAATCTAGCACAAATTGGGTAATTTCCTTTGGGCCTCTCTATAATATTAAAATGTTGTCACATAAGGTAAAATAAAAAAGGGTGGTTGAGAGTCCAGTCTTACCCTCTATTCCCAATTTTAATGAGAAGCCTTTATTTGACACATAGTATAAGATAACAGAAACTCAATGTGAATTTGATTTGTATGAGCTTCATAATTGGGAGAAAAAAAAGTATTTAGATAATAGTGATGATTTAAGCATATGGGAATCATTTCTACCTGCATTTACCTTTCCTCAGACTCATATTCTCCTAGAATTCGCTACCTCATGTCATCTCAGGTACCTCCCTATTCAGAGAGTGGCAGTTGCTCAAAATAATGAGATCCTATTCTCAATTACCCCAGAAGTTACTTTTCAAGCCCTTCAGATTAATTATCAAACTTCTTTACACCCATTTTCCACTTATTCACTCATGGAAATATACAAAAAGCTTACCTTCCCCCAGTGAGCCCATATTTTGAATGTTTTCTGCCTCAAAATTTTGAATTTCCTCCAACAAATCGCCCATATTTTACTTCTATTTTCCATGAGACAAGTTATTTCCATGGTTACTTGTCTATTACATTATCGTACAAACCAATGGTTAGTTGAAGTAGTGTTATGTTTCTTGTCAGTATTTTCAATTGGACATAAGCCATCACTCATTTTCAATTATAGTCAATACTTGTCAGATGTTATTCATGAGCATTTTATGAAATTTAAAGTTGAAGGTGCATTCAAACACCAGTTAGTCCTTGTGTATTTAATGTTATTCTATCAAGAAGACAGGTTCAAGTTCTAGTTACAGAAGATGGATGATCAGGGAAGTCCACTATCAGTCATTCACTGGACTTCTTTGGTGAGAAGGAATTCATAATATTATTCATTCAGCCATTTTGTGGATCCTTTTTTACATACATCCTTGTGTCTTCATAGCAGTGATATTATACCAAGGATTTCACCAGAGATCAAGAAGGATTTGCATCTTATGATATGTCATTGGAATGGAGGATTTCCTGGATTAACAATGGTTTTTCCTAGCCTTTCCATTTCTTGGATAACCAAGGCGTTGTGGGTTTTACTCTTTCTTTCTAGTTGGTTCTCATATCCCTTTGGTTGTGGGTGGAGTTATTAATTCCTGAAGCCTTGGTTGGCAAAATTTTCTTGAAGCCCGATAATAGCTTGGGTTGAGTTACTAGTCCTAGAGCCTCAGCTGGAAAAGCACTCTAGAGCACTTGGTGGGTTGAGTTACTAGTCTAGGAGCCTTGGTTGGATAAATGCTTTGGAACCTGATAAAAATTGTGGGCTGAGTTACTAGTCCTGGAACCCCTGGTTGGAACCAATGCTCTTGAGCCCTATATATCTGAGATCAAGGACAACAACGACACTTGGCATAAAATTCTAAAGATAGTAATGGTCACCTTTGGGAAATTAATAATATATCCCTACTTCCTAGGGATCCTTTTCCCCTTTAGCTATATTTCCTTTTCGGCTGGGAACTTGCCATGCGTTGCCTGAAAATATTGCGCAGTTTTGGGAAGAACAGGGGATCTCTCTAGTTCATGCATCGAGCAGTTTCTGAGTAAACTACTTCTGCGCTATTTCTGGGTTGAGTGGCTATGGGCTGCATCTCATGCTCTGTACAGTTTCCCAGCTAAAGGCTAGCTTTTAGCTAGCTCTACACAATTTTTGAGCTGAAGGCTCCATGGTAGCTTGGACTGCGCAATTCCTAAGAGTGAGGTCGATTGCCCTAAAGATTTGTGCAATTCACTAAGGCAATCCTCGAACTGGGTTGAAACTAAGTCAACAGATTGTCTTGTGGGTTAGGCAGTAAAGGAAATAAGAAAACACAAGCCAAAATGCAAAAGATAAAGCTCAATCCAAGCACAATTACTTGGGTCAGTGCAAGATAAGTTGTTGTGATTTAGGGGGGAGGCTCCAAAATGAAGCACAGACAAAATTTTGGAGGGTCATTATGTAAAAGTAAATGCATTTATCCCAATAGGGGATTGGAATTGGGCCCTAGTGGTCCGATAAATATTTAAAATAATTTAAAGAAATATAAAGTTGTAGTAAAGGATCACCTCAAATGCTTCAAAAGCTTTCTCTACTCACAAAAATGATCTAGAAGGAAGTTCTTTTGTGTTGAAGAAGATGCTCCAGTATATGGCTTGAAGGATGTAATTAATCTAACCGTTTGACAATTATCATAGATTAATAATATCTTGCAGTGATTTCTTTAGTCATTCTTCAATATATTATTTCATTGGAGGAACTATTATGTCTTTCTTGACAAATAAGTCAAATATCTCCTCCTCAATACTTCGAGCATCTTCTTTTAATTATGAAGTTGTAGCTAATGAGTCTTAATTATAATTTACAAATGTAAGTAACCACTTTTTAATCTTATCTTTTAGGAACTCGGTTAAGTTGTTGAATTTGGAACCCATTGAAATCTTCATAATCTCTAGCTATTCCTGTAAAATATCTTTGGAGACGAGAATAGAGTCTCTCATCATGTGGGGGGGCATTTTGGTCATCGACAACCAAAATAGCCTTGAAAAAGGTATTTCTCCTTTTACTTTCAATGTTTTCGCAATCAATAATAGCTCCCTATAACATTGTAAATCTAGGAGACCAACCAACTTTGATCCATTTTAGTCTTTTAGGCCTTGGGAGGCTCTACTCTGTCGTCTGGATTTCACTAAGTTGATCTTGTTAATAAAGGTTGAAAATTCATTATCAATAATTTTTTTAACATTTTCAAAATCATTTTTTAAAATAATCAAAAAATAAATGAATTCTCTACATTAAATGCCACAAATGCAATGATATTTCCAATCGTTCTTGTGAGCAGGTGTTCCATTTTCTTTACCCAATGGGGTGTTTCAGGTGTTTTTGTTGTAAATTTGGGTGTTTTTATAACTAATGGGGTCATGAATAGGGTCACTATATTAATTTCCTCTTCAATTTCATTTATTATCATTTTTAGTCTTAGATTGTTAGCTTATTATTCTGTAATAAAGTGGGTTGGAGATTCACTAGTGGTTTGGTGTAATTTCAAGAGTGAATTTTCTCTTATTTTAGAAACATCCACTTCTATTTTGGTTGGATAATGGCCTTTTTATTTTTATTTTTATTTTTTATCCTTTTAATTCTTAGTTTTTTATTACCTCAATCATAATGTGCATCCTGTATGGCTTGTGATTGGTATCCAAGATGGCAGGTTTGTATGTTATCTCTTGAATCACTCTTTGGGTGTCACCCATGTAGGATGTAACCCAATCAGGTAGTGCTTTTCTATCAACATCCATATCTAATTTCTTTTCTTTAGGTTTATACTTTTTAGATATTTTCATCTTGGATAATTCAATAATGTGTGATCTTTCAAAGACCACATTGAAGGGTGGCTCCTGTCCATCTCCTCCACCAAATTTCCTATCATTATTTGTGCCTTGAGCCACATTAGAGTCCTTTCTTCAGTGATTAAATAACGAAATCTAACAACCTTGTGATGTCAAAGCTAGAGGAGAATTTGTAGGCTTTCTACCTCTTTCTTTATTTTTCCCTCTCAAAGTAACATTAGTTTCTTTAATAAGTGGTTCAACATGGGTAGGTGTTTCTCTTTCATATGATGGGCCAATGTGACTTTCTCTACTTTCTTCAGTAATTTTAGTAAATAAATTTCCATATATGTTGAACAATTGTTGTAGTTGATGTCAAGTGTCGAGTTTAGAGGGATCCTAATAAGTTTGTTATCATTAATGTATTGTTTCCTAACTCGAGGAAAAGGATGAAATTTATATCTTTCAAGGAAATTTATCTTCAATTCCTTAGTTCCAATGAAGAAACTACATATTCCTCTTAGAGACCTTTCCAATGGCATATGGAACTTGATCTAACTCCAAAGGAATATCATGGAAAATATGATTGAAATTTGGAAGTTTAAGGAAAGGTTCCAAAAGCTTCATGCTTCCAACAGGATTATTGTTACACGAAAATGTGATAGGAAAATTATTTAGAAACTTAGAAATGGGTATCAAGTATAGGAGTGATAGGCTACATGTCCATACCCATGACCACAAGGTGCTAGGATAAAGTGCTTAGGTGCTTTTCAAACCACTTGGTCTTGTTAATGCACAAACCATAACAAGGGCATCTAGGGTGGCAAGGTCTATGTCACATGGCACTTGGGTTTGGTACCAAGGTGATTATTGGACCACTAGTACCTGATGAGCTCCAGTATTAGAGCAAGGATACTGCAACTCCTAGGGCTACCAACTTTACTTCATCAACCTCGAGTTCGTACAAACTTGGAGGTGACAGTGTTGTATACACAGTGGATGCAATGGTCTACTCTTTTCACTTTTCAACTGGGGCGATAGACCACTAGGGTTTTTTCAAACTAGTATTCTATTGACTAGAAGGAGTCTGACTACTAACATCAAATGGAAAACTATCTTTAATGCAGAAAGGAAATGTTTCCTACTGTAGGAAATGAAAATGTTGAATTGGAAAGTGCTAAGAAGTGAAATGAAATTATCTAGCTAAGTATTTACACCTATTACTTGCAAAAGTGACCAAATTTAACATTTCATTCTAACATCTAGTTATTTAGACTAAGCATGGAAATTATCCTAAAACTACTGACTGTCATATGCATGTACTAACTAGAAATTGCAGAAAATAGTCTTTTTTATATTCAATTTTATAAATGTAAATGCTAAGTGAACCAATATGGTATTTTATAAGGGAGAAAGGCATGGGGAAATAGGTCCAGAATGGTATTGAGGGTATGGAAGACAAGTGGAGACCTAACCTAATCTCATATGATCATTTCTGCTCAATTCGGGCTTAAAACAGACTACTACAGGGTTTCGTGTAGTACTACAGGATGTCCTCGTTTACTATAGGAAATAGGATGAAAGTTATAGGAAGGTAGGAGAGGTGAAATAAAGTGTGGGAAATGTGTATGATGGTGGGATAAGGCATAGAGGAGGTATACGCTACCCAAGGCTCAACCCAACTCTTCAAGATTGTTTGATTTTCTCAAGGAAGATGTCCACTTTGCTACAAAATAGAAATTCGGATTAGGGGTTGGTAGACTTTGGCAGCATGGGTGAAGAAGACTTGGATGAGGTTGGTGAAATGAGTTCTCCCTGCAGATCAAAAAATCCTGCAACAACAAACAATATTTCCTTTAGTTATGCACAACTTCATTTAAATATGGAAAATATGAGTTGAATTTAGGAAAAACAGAGTTATTGATGGTTAATGGGGAAATCTGTGAAATACAATGCTTTCTAGAATACAACAACTTCAAGAAACCAAAATGGCAATATAGCATGTATTTCTAAGTAATTATAGAGAGTAATCTACTCAATCAAGAACCCTAGCCATGCAATGATCTAAAGAGACAAATTTGTTTTTGGGGTTGTGAGAGTGGGCCCCTCAAACCATGATCCCATTAGGAAGATGAGGAGGAGGCCATTATCACAAGATGTTCTGAAGTCTTCACTTTCACTATTGTACCATTGATCTACCTTTTCAACTAATGGAAGAAAAACTAAACAATCATTTAAGTACTTGTAAAAGAAATAAAGCAAAAATAACTTCAACAACTAACTATGAATGTAATATAAGCATACATATACAAAAAGAGGAACATTTGTTGCTAGGGTTAGGCCCTAATCCAAGAGCTTCAGCCCTCCGAGTCAACTCAGCGCTAGATCAAGGAAATGCTTCACATTCTCATCAAAATGTCAAAAATACATAAGAGTAATTACTCACAATGTCTTAGATCTAAAATGCATCTTGGATACCATAAAAAAGTCAAATCCTAATAAGGCTCTAGGATTTCTTATTTATACAATTGAAGGTACCAACAACTTCCTTAAAATTAGGGAAGCTTGCTTCCAAAACTCGAGATTAACTTGTCTTCAACTATCATTGGCTTGGCTGCCAATGAACTCAGTGGGCTTGGCTACTTGTAACTCCGAGATGGTGAAATCTAGTGGAGGAATCTTCGAGTGATTCAGGAGTTAAGGAGGGAGATCCAATCTCCTAAAATCCATTTTTCTTGTCTACTTCAAGTTCCTGCACTTAAATTAGCCGAAAACGGCTCCAAATACTGCAATTAATGCACATTAGGCCACCTGACATAACATCTTACCTTTACCCTTCTCACTAAGAAAAATATAATAAAATATGTAAAGGAATGTGAGAAAAGTTGATTTTAATAAGCTGGAGAGTGGCATTAAAGCCCATATAATTTACCTATTGATGAATCTCATCATCACCCCCTACTGAAAGTGTTTCTGATCCTCTTGGCAACTGTTGGGCATGAAATCCCCCCACAGAATGTTTTACGGCTCAAAGCCCAATTTTTGAGTGATATTATAGTAAAACTCCTTGAATTGCGGGGGCGAAAGTATGTTAGAGTCATAGGGATGTCCGCCCTAAGTTTGAATATAATGTTGGCCTACCCATGGTCTACGGAGCATGGGATTGTATAAGTAGAGCGAGGCTCTAAGTTGTAAAGGGATCATGATAATAGAGAATATAATGGATAGAATGAGATAGCGAAGCATAGAAGAAGAATCTAAGTGTGTCTTGGGTCGTAGTAGTAGGAAGAGGCTTTGCAGCTGAGTGCACAGAGGCCTAGTAGAGTCTTCAACTGAATGCACGGACCCCTGCAGCTGAGTGCACAGGGTAGAGTAGAGTTTGTAACCAAAGAAGAGATTAATAAAGAAAGGTTTTGTTACCAATTTTGTGCATCTGTTCTGAGTTATTACATGTTTGATATCATTTGCAATTATAATGTTTATTTATTGTACGCACTTGTATGAATGTTGTTAAGTATAACTGAAAGCATACAAATAAGCTAAGTTAATAAACTAATATTGGATGATTAGTAAGGACTTGGGTACTAACATTGTTCGGCCATCAAGTAGGGCTGCACGAAGACAACATCACAGGCTGCGAGGTAATGATAAGTGCGCGTAGCGACGTGCGCACAGGGTCAAAATGAGGACTACTTGAACCCATCAGACATCCCCAAGGTGCGGAAACCTAGTTCTAACACCCTCCCATATTACTTTAGGTGAGACCTCCGTCCATGCTCCACGGACTGTTGCTGAAAGGGCTAGTAGTACCGGGATTTTTTAGGCAAAATCACCTCTGAACCTGGGTCAGGCCCCAACAAGCCAACAATTGGTTCCATTGCCAGGACCGGGATCTGCATAAGGGATGTCTGATGTTGTGTCACTGGAATCCAACAAAGAAAGAAATTGAAGGGTGGTTGGACAGAAAGATTCACGAGTTCGTGGCACAGGAAAATAGGAATCTACGAGTATCAAAGGAACAATGGTTAGAGTGCTACTTATATATGGAAATCTTTGAAATTTTCTTTGTATCCTTCCCCTCTGAGTTATATGAGTGGATGGCGAGGCTAGCAGACAGTCAGGGAAGGTGTAGGCTCAATAATATGATTGTGTGGACTCCATAATTGGTGTGCAAACTAGAAGCATCAAAAGATAAGATCGCATGCGCTGTGGACCATTGGCTCGATCAAATTATAGGAGGGTTTATCACTGAGTTCGTGGTATACACGACAGTCAACTACAGCAAGGCAGAACAATGCTTCCTCAAAGGACTGCAAGGTAAGTACATTAAATCTTTGAACACTTGGATTAAAATTATATTGTGCGAAAAGCAGGTTATGCAAATAAACTGATATTTGGGGCTACGCAAAGTGGGAGGATCTATAAAAACAAAGGTAGCGGAGAGATATAAAGTATCCCCTTGATTTTTCCTCGATAGGAAAGCGAGGAAGAGCTCGAGAAAGTTTCTCCAAGAAGCGCGACCGGTCTAATAAGGCATCGAATTCCGCGCATACCACCCCCACCGGTTTCACCATTGTCACCTCCATCTCCACTCACACTGCCTCCGCCACCACCACAGTTCAATATGGCAACTGCGATAAAATTTCTGATATTTAGAGAAGTAGGGAACGAAGATCTAGACAAATTTTAGTTTGTGGTAAGGGCCGTATGGGAAGCACAAGGAGTCATGGATGAAAATATAAGGAAGGCAACGCTGGTAAGCACGTTGCAGGACCACGCACTAACATGGTACATTAAGCATTCTAATGACCATCCAAACACAAGGATCGCAGATATCCAGGTTGCACTGAATAGGGAATTTAGCAAGCCAAAATCAGAGACACAATCAATTATCAGGTTTAAGGAAATCACGATGCTTCCAAGCGAGACCCCATGGGATTTGGATTAGAGACTGAAGAGTATGATTCACAAAGCCAACATGACTTTGACGGATGGAAAACACCACGAATGGTTTGTAGTGTCACTAATGCCACATTTAAGGATGACCTTGTCACAACAGAAGTTATCCACCCAGGCTGAAGCTTTGGAGATTGCAATGAGACTGCACGAGACCCCAATACAAGATCTTGGCCTGGGAGTCCAACAAATCCACGTGCAACTGCAAAATTTGTGTTTGGAAATGCAGAGCTTGAAACAGGATAGGACAACTCATCCAGAAGCGCGTGAGGAGGTATGGTGCATAAAATGCAAAGGCCAGGGGCATGACAAGGACCATTGTCTAGTCTTCGTGAACTACCTAGTAGCAGGAGGGCTAATGCCATTGAGACCAGAGGCACAAGCAGGGTCGAGCACATCGCCTACATTATGGTGCGCGATTTGTCAGATAGGAGGAAAGCATGCTACCCATAATTGTCATCTCTTGCAGAAGTATACGCAGACATCCCAACAATTGTTTTGTAATTTCTACAGGCCAGTAGGCCATGATGAGCACACCTGCAGAAGTTATGAACTAATGATGGATCAAACTCCTGCCTATAGAGTGCACACTGAAACACGAGCCCTCGATCCAAATGTAGGTATGGTGTGCGCTAGATTTCAGAGATGCAGATGAGGTCGAGGTGGAATGGACCAGGAAGGGGTCGCAGATAGCGAATTTGTTACAATTGCAGAGGGCTAGGGCATTATGCTCGCGATTGTACAAATCCGACGAGAGCACCATGTTTATATTGTACTCAGTTTTATCATGAGATGGAGGACTACCCTACACTAATAATGAGGTTTCATGATAAAGGGATATTCCAGCCTCCCCCGACTCAGAATTTGCAAATGACGAGGTCTGAACTACGTGAATAGGACCCGAATGTAAAGATCGTGCTTCGAAGTGGTATCATGATAGGAGATGACAAATGTAAGTAGCCTGAAGAAAGTACGTGGGTTCATAAGGCTCTTACAAAGGAACCTAAATTTGACTTGGAGCACACGAAGAAGACATTCATGGAAGCTAAGAAGAGCTTCACGGAGGCCTCCACTTCAGGTAGTAAGGATCAACTAGAGTCGGAGATGGATCCTTCAATGATCACTACCTTTCTAGAGACATGTATGAAGCTATTGTGCGAAAAAAAGGCTATGAAGGGACTGCAGGAGCTTATCACTAGGTGCATTGGGTTGGGAGAACCACACATAATTCAAAAGCGCGGAAAGCACACATCGCGAATAAGAAGGGAAATGAGATTGACTGCGCAAATTAGGGAGTATGAAATGGATCAAGTAATTCTGGATCTAGGATCAGACGTGAATGTGCTACCAAAGCAGACATGGGAGCGCATGGGTAGGCCCACGTTGCAATGGTCCCCTATTCAATTATGAATGGCGAACCAGTAGAAGATCCTACCGATGGGAAGATTGCAGGGGATAACGGTAGACATCGAAGGTGTGAGTGCGCTTGCAAATTTCAAGGTGATAGAGATTGTCGATGACAACAATCTAGGATCAAACGCGAATGTGCTACCAAAGCAAACATGGGAGCACATGGGTAGGTCTACATTGCAATGGTACCCTATTCAATTATGAATGGCGAAGCAGTAGAAGATCCTACCGATGGGAAGATTGCAGGGGATAATGGTAGACATCGAAGGTGTGAGCACGCTTGCAGATTTCGAGGTGATAGAGATTGTCGATGACAGCAATCCTTATCCTACGCTACTAGGAATAGATTGGGCCACTGATATGAATGGAGTGATAAATCTTAAGAAGCACAAAATGATTGAGTAAAAGTCACTGCACATAGTGGTACCTTTAGACCTTGTGGAAGGATCATGCTACACAGAGCCAGTGCGTGATGACGAGAGCAACGACGAGCTAGAATGTATCTACAAGATAACCGCTCAGGAACAATATTGGGCAAATCCTACAGCTGATGGCAGGATTTCATGGGAGCGTGAAAGCTCCTGCACATCAGATTCAGATGAGGAAACAGAACGATGGCAGAACTGGTTACACGAGGTAACCACACTCAACTGCAACATGATGGTAAGATCACTGCACTGCGTGACAACAGAGGTAAGGGATCTGCCAACATATGACGAGTTGACAGTGGTAGATGAATTCCTGAACGAGTTTAAAAGCGAAGTGCTAGAACAGTGGTGGTTCAATGCTCTGAAATGGGCACTATGCACTATGCCCGCAAGGTGGTGGGGTACACACCAGCAGAGTTTCGGGGACTGGCACAAATGCAAAAAAATGATGCATTTACAATTTGGGAAGCCCCAGATGCAAATGAAAGTTGGGCATGAAGATGAAACAGCTTACGCGCCCACCTTTCCAGATGGGTACAGGCATATGGTACGCAACCTGCATGAACGTACACCACTCTCACGATAGGAGACAAGAATAACAAGCAGAAGCAGGTAAGGCAAGTGCACGAATGAAGAAGCTTGATAAGACCTAGCACACCAAAAGTCATACACATTGAAGCCTTTTCCAAGGTGTGCGAAGTGATGAACAGGGTCCACCATGTGAGATGCACTGACTGGGACCTGCACATACCAGTGGTTGTATGGGCTTATAGGACTATGTGCAAAACTCTGACCATGCAAATGCTTCCAAAGCTAAAGTATGAAGCAGAGGATGTTGTCCCTATGGAGCATGAGAAGTTGAGTCCACATGTAACAACACCCATACATACGACAATCCGTGGAGCACAGAATGAAGGAATCACACAACAACAAGAAACAGAACACATAAGATTTGAGGAAGAAATCCGACGAGGAAAACTTAGACTTCGCAAACTTGAAGAAGACCGAGTATGGTTGAGGGAGAAAAGCACTTTGATTGACGCAGAGGTCAAGAAGCTGGAAGACGAAATAAAGGAAGCATAACTCATCAAAAATCTAGGAATAGTAAGACAAGGTGCATACGAGCGTACTAATGAGTTGGACGACTATCGTCGAGAACTGGTTAGTTTGTTGCCATGGCTTGGACCGCATATCGCTAAACGTAGTGACTAGGGTAGCACATTGAAAATAGTAGAGTGTGCAATGCCGATCACCACAAGGGAAGATGGGGATTCTCCATGAACTATGATAGAGGACATGATGGAGCCCTGCACGGGTGATGTGACCACTTGACTAGCCATAGGAAGAGTAGTCTTAGCACTCTAGGCAGTTGCAAGGCAGCGCAGGACTATAAAATATTCTGCTTGGGAGCTGTGCGATATTAGAAATGTGCGCAGAATCATAACGTCACAGGGTTCGCGATCGGGCATGGAGGGTTGCGCTGCCACACAGGTTGGTTGGGAAGTGACCATTGGTGTCACTATTCACAATTGGATGTTCAATTTGAGGCCAAATGGAGTAGGCGGCGGGCATTTAAGATGCAAGTTATGGGCAATATTTGGGAAAATCTGCTGCCAAAAAAGCATTAATGGCCCAAAATTAGGGGGAATAGTCGAATTCAAATTCAAAAGGCACTATAAAACTCAAAAGGCTGGCCAGCAAACAACACTTGGTCATTTGGGAATTGAATGCTTGAGAAGAGCACAAAGCATTGAGAGCCGAGAAATAATTGAGCCCCTAAGTTTGCAAGAGACAGAAAACAGCCTAGAAAGGATGACGGCCACTAAAGATGGGTTGGGAATTGAAGAGGTACCCGCCGGCGAGGCCGCGCAGACCCACATGGTGGAGGATGTTCCATAAGGCACTGGGGTGGTGACAGAAATCCCCAAATCACCGCAAACATTGAAGCCCAAGAAGGATAAATAGGCAATGGGGCCAGTACACATGTCCCCGAGGAATCTGCAACACAACAAACTATCCATGGAAGAGAAGGGGAAAGCAGTCACAATAGAAACAGATGAGGAAGAAGAAGAGTTACAGGCCCTGATCGCCATAGCGGAAGAAGAAGAAGAAGTGGAGGAGGATATCCAACTGTTGCACTCCGCAACAGAACTGCCAACGTATGTCCATCTGTAGAAAGGGAAAACCAAAGTGCCGAAGAACCTAGATGAAACAAAAATCTCACTGTAGACCCCATTCCTCCCCAACAACATTGTATTTGAGGGCACACACCTAGGCCATGTACCAACCATGAAATTTGAAGACTGGGACCTCGTTGACAACGGGAAGTTCCCACACCTACAGATCGGGAACTTAATGAAGCAGAACACCGAGGGGGTGGTGATCACGGTAGAGCCATGAAAATGGCAGTGTGGTGTTGAAAAGGTCGGGTTGCTGCACTTGTTATGGATACCACATTTCCACCGCGCCCATCACCATTTTCGTCATCAGGCAGCTGCTTTGCCTGGTGCATGAGGGTATCTATGGCTAGAGGAGCCTATTACCATCATGGTAGACCTCATTCACCAGATTTCTCGTCTCCCCTGTAAAGGAAAGGACCCTGCAAATATAGCCGGGAAAGGTAGCGATTTAGCTCTTGTAGAAGCCATGAAGGTGAAATATAAGCTGGAGAAGAAGAAGAGGGGCTACGCCATCTTCAACATCAAGGATAAAGGGGTGCACGTAGCAACCCAACTCCTAGCTGGAAAATTGATGAGGAAGTGTCGCACCGATGAGGTACTGGCGTTAGTGGTTGTGTTGGCTAAGCAATGCTTGGAGGAGGTCCAGTTCAACTTGACCAAATTCCATTGCGAGGAATTTTTTGATAAACTGTCGCAAATCCCAAGAGTAGGGTAAGACATTCCACTACACGTGGTTACTATTATCCATATTGCTAGTAGCGGGAGAACTATTGGAGGACATTCAGTTCCCCAACATTGATAGAGAGTTACCAGAAGCCATGAAGTACGCTTCGCTCTAGGCCACCAAGGACACATAACGGATTTGCAACATCAAAATTTTCTGGGTGCTCATGGAGGCGAGCATCCGGATGTGGATCAATAGAAGGTCGTGCCTGTCAGCTACGGTGCACAATAGTTTGGAGAGTTTTGCAGACTTCAAAGATGATATGCACAAAATCTATATCAGGGTGCGAAAGGATCCAACAAAGCAGTGGACAAAGCTACCATTTGTAGCCACTAACGATGTGATTTTTACTATATTGGAGACACGGCCTCCCGAATGGCACGCCCCAGACCTAGCAGAACTAGAGAAGGCACCAACCCAGAAGAAAAAGGATGATTCTAAGCTGTGCGTCACTCAATTAGCAGAGAAAAGGCGGAATGAAAAAGAAGTAGCTGAGGTAAGGGTAGTGCGTGAAGCAGCACAGAAAGCGGTGAAGCAGAAGAAGGCCATAGAAGCAGCAACAGTAGCATAGGCAGTAGAGGCAGCAACAACACAGGTAGACAAGGGCCAAGCAACATCCTCAAGGTAGGAGGCAGATGAAACAAAAACAACAGAAGGGAGCACGGACCCAGGGGCCGCGTCCAGACAGTTAAAACTCTCGCACATCACAGAGAGATGGGGCCCAAGGAAGAAGGCCAAGGCCTTGAAGTTGGTTATTGACCCAATCACCTTAACCGAAGGAGATCTCCATGACATCGACGAGATGGTCCGTGATGTCACAGGTGAAGTGCTTCAGGAGTTCATGCAGGAGCATCAGATGTGTTGGGGGCCCTCAGGGTGCAACTGCAGGAGTTACAGGTACGGCCCCCTCAGGAAGGTACCCTGTCAACACATGTCGCAGTAGAGCAGATGTAGCACACGAGGATGGCAAACACAATAGTGTTGCCATAGGGAGCTCTAGTGTCGTCCAATGCGATGGATCAGTTGTCGCTTAGTATGATAAAAGACCTTGGCCTTAACCTGGCTTCCCTTCCCTGAGAAATGTTGTATTGGTTACAAGATGGGATAACAACAATGCTCTGGACCAGGGAGAGCCACACAATCCATCTTCTTAGCGAGCAGAAAATAAAAATAGAACAACTCATCTTGCAGGGTGACGAGTTGGTGTCACAGAATCAACATTTGGTGCACATGGTAGAGGATGTTTTCCACCGCGTCCCAGAGCTGGCCATCGTAGCAGATCTACCTGTAGAAGTGTGAATCCACAGTTTGGCAACTGGAGTCCGTGAGGCCAGGGAAGAGATGACAAAGGTGTAACTGGAGCTAAATCTCTAGATCGTCAAGCTACAGTTGAAGGAGCAACCTTCCACTCCCCCGGAAATCAGGGAATAGCGTGCCAGTGTTATTGCAGCAGGGTTGGAAGAAATTAGAGGAGCAGTGTGCAACTATACCAACATGTTGGAATAGGCACTTGAGGTCCTCACGACTTTGCAAGAGGACCCCAACATCCAGCACATGGAGACAAAGGCACATGAACTCCAGAAACAGTACGACAGCGTCAAAGGGACTGCACAAATGGTAGTCCTCACTTAGCGGCTAGCGAGGATGTAGTAAGATAAGGCATTAAAGGCGCAGGTGGATGCGACACGTCATAAGGAAGCAGTTCTCAAAGTGTGCATTTAGCCATGGATTGACGAGGCCTTCACAATCATGGCGAATATTGAAGGGAAGCTCGCGCACATTTAGGGGATGCAGACACAGATGCAGGGTAGCATGTCGGACATAGAGGTATCAGAAGACCAGATGCAACAGGTTTAACAAGCAGCAACTCAGTGCACTGCAGATATCAGGACTTTTCGAGACCAGTTTGAGGGACTCCGTGCCAAGATCACTGTGCCAACAGAGTGACTTGAGGGTGAGTCATGATGTTTTTGTTAGGTGCCTGTTGGGCATGGAATCCCCCCACAGCATGTTTTTGGGTTCAAAGCCCAAGTTTTGTGTGATATTATAGTAAAACTTCACAAATTGCGGGCGCGAAATGTATGTTAGAGTCATAGGGTTTTCCACCCTATGTTTGAATGCAATGTCGGCCTACCCATGTCCACGGACCATGGGATTGTATAAATATAATGAGGCTCTAAGTTGTAAAGGGATCATGAGAAGAAAGAATCTAATGGATAGAATGAAATAGCAAAGCATAGAAGAAGAATATAAGTGTGTCTTGGGTCGTAGTAGTAGGAAGAGGCTCTGCAGCTGAGTGCGCAGAGGCCTAGTAGAGTCTATAGTTGAGTGCGTAGGGTAGAGTAGAGTCTATAACCAAAGAAGAGATTAATAAAGAAAGGTTTTTTTATCAATTCTGTGCATATGTTTTGGGTTATTACATGTTTGATATCATTTGCAATTATATTGTTTATTTACTGCACACACTTGTACGAATATTGTTAAGTATAACTAAAGGCATACAAATAAGCTAAGTTAATCAACTAATATTGGATGATTAGTAAGGACTTGGGTAATAAAACTGTTCAGCCCCCGAGTAGGGCTACGCGAAGATAGCATCACAGTCTGCGACGTACTGTTAAGTGTGCGTAGCGACGTGCACACAGGGTCAAACCGCGGACTACTTGAACCCATCAGGCATCCCCATGGTGCGGAAGCATGGTTCTAGCACATTCCCATACTACTTCGGGTGAGACCTCAGTCCACTCTCCATGGACTATTTCTGAAAGGGCCACTAGTACCGGGATTTGTTTGGCTAAATCACCTCTGAACCTGGGTCAGGCCCCAACAAGCCAACAACAACTTAGTCTATGTCCGTGTCTTTCATAGCTCTTGTGGCCTCTCTGATATCTCAGGCCTCTATTCATGGATTTTCCTCTTGTGAATAAAATATTACATGCTTCTATATTTCCTCCCACCTCTTTCTTTCTTTTTCCTCCTTTTATCCTTCTATAATACCCAATAGCAAGGGTTGACTAAGTTTCAAACCAATCCAGTTGATTTTTAGTCTATGTAGTGCCTTCTTATTCAGTGGGGTCCTTTCTTGTGAATCTCTCATTATTTAAAGGGAATGATACTCCCTGATACTTAGGTTGTATGGTAGGTTGCCCCATATCCTTTGGCATGCTTGTTGGCTTTCATCCCCTAGAAATCTCAAGGTGTACTCAAAATGTGTAACTACCTTCTCTTGTGTAACTAGGTATCTTGGTGCAAGTTGGGGATCATTAGCAATGATGTTGTGGGTAGTAGGTATTATAGAATTGATCTGTTCTGCTCTAATGTAAAGGGGCTCTTTTTCTTCTCTTTCCAAACCCTCTTTGCCTCCTTATCCCTCACCTCCTCATGACTCATCCATGATGTAAGTGACATTAGTTGTAAGTCCCCCAACTTTGCATTGGGGTCCCACACATTCAACTCTGTTAAGGCAAAGTTGTGTAAGTAGAATTCAAATATATTGGTCTTATCCTCTAGGGTTCTTTGGTAACATAGCTCAATGAACTTCCTATAGTCTTGGAAAGGCATAGTCACCTATTGTGCTAGTGCCTTTATCTGAAATTACAACCATTGATATTTGAGGTACAAGGCAAGGCATAGTCCCCTATTGTGCTAGTGCCTTTATCTGAAATTACAACCATTGATATTTGAGGTACAAGGCATATGAATTTGGCATCATCCTGCACTGGAGTGCCTCCATGGAGAGGCTTGCCATGGTGGCCAATTGGCTCTCATTTTCCTATACTTGCCTCATTAGCCATGTGTTTTCTGCCTCTAGTTGAGATCTCATAATTTGTTCCCTCTCTTTTATCCTACTCAACTCTCTTCCTATCTCTAGTAGCTTCTCTTACATATGGCCCACATCCTCTACATTCTTTGATTTAGCGATTTACATCCAGTGATGTGTCCTTCCTCTCTCCTTCTCAAGCTCAAAGAAGAGATGGATGGAAAATTTTTGTGGTATTACTTTTCCTCCCTCAATGAATCTGTAATAATAGCTTAGATTGGGCTGTGGGCTAGGTCCCTAAAGATGTCTTTGGAGCATCTGCCTCCTCCTGTACTTATGTTGTTGCTTCCTTTCCTTTCCTCTATCCTTGCTATCCTTCTTGTTTCTTTCTCTTTGTTTCCTGTAGTACTGACAAAGTTCCCTGTATGATTGTCTGTGTTTCGTGTAAGAGGATTTTTCCTTTCTGAAATGGGGTCAAAGGTGTTTTTGTTTCTTTGCAGATTTTAAACTTGTGACATGCCTCCTAACATAGGTGATGGGATACTTTGGGGAAGCCTGTTTTTATGTACACTCTTCAACTTTTATTTCCTGGCAAACTATCTTTTCTTACTCTTTTAGTGAGTCCTCAATAATGATAGGAGTCTTAGTGGGTGTTTGTGGTCTCCCCTATTTGATCCTAGTGCTCCTCCTTGTTTTGAAATATAAGGGAGTATGCCTTTGTCTCTTCCTTTTTGATATGATATGTGTGCTTAGGGAAGTTGATGAGCCCCATAAATGGGTAATTATATGGGCTCATTTTGCCTCCTAACATAGTTTAATCAACCATTCTTTTAGCTTATTGCATGTTTTTTTATTATATTTATGCTTATGAAGTGAGTTGGGTTGGTTATGTTGCCATGGAGTCTAATATGTGTTTAATGCAGATTTTTGTTGAATTTTGAAGACAAAGTCAAAGATTTAATGGACAATTGGTAGCAATAATTCGAAGTGGACAAAGGAGAGGATTTATAGGAGGGTATCCCCCTCATTTATGACTCCCCACTTTGAATTCTCCTTCATGCAGCTCGGAGCACAAACAGCCAAATCAATGCACTAGGAGGTAGCCGAGCAAGTGGAGGATGACTTATGTTTATCTCGAGTTTCGGGAGCCAAGCCTCCATGATTTTAAGGAAGCTATTGGGAGCTTCAGTTTTATAAGTAGAAATTACTAGGGCCTCATTAGGAAGTTAGTCAAATTTTCAATTTTCATTGCAGCTCTGCTCTGCTCAACTTCGAGCTTACTTTTGTTGACAGTTTCATGTAATCCTATTATTATTTTGATAATAAATATGAGATCCTTTATGAGCTAGCACTGAGTTACCTCAGAGGGCTGAAGCTCTTGGGTTAGGGCCCAATCCAAGCAGCCAAGATCCTCTTGTTTGTATTTATATGTTTTGTTTCAGTTTATGGATTAGTTGCTGTTAGGTAAATCTCTTTCTTGGTTAAGAATAGGTTGCTTTTGGTGATTTAGAAGGTTGTTTCCATTTGAGTTTTCTATAGCAGGTTGAATAGTGATAGAAAGAAGATACAAAAAGGCCATCACTAGAGCCTTGGCCTCCTTTCCTTCCCTTGGGACCATGAACTAAGGTCAAGACCCTCTTGCTGCCACAAAAAACACAGATTTTCCTTCTCCATAGGATTTCTAGTGTTGCAGTTTGTTAAAAGGTTAATTCTTTGCTTTAGATCTCTTTCACCATGCTCATTTCTGTCTTGCAATAATTTTCTTTCCATTCTTTCTCTCATTATAGCATTTTTCAACATTTCTTTCCATAGCTCGTAATCTAGATTAGTTTGATGCAAAATTCTATTTTTTGATGTACTTAGTTTCCTTGCTTGCTTGATCTCCTTGTTTGATTTTTCAGGTCCTTTTGCAGCAAAACTCTTCTCATAGAAAGTCATCCTACCAGCCATCACATTCTCTCCCTGATCTATGCCTTACAGGTCACCCAAAGTTCACCACAAATATGACCTTAGTTTTTTGTGTTTTTCCATAGGATTTCTTTCTCTCTCCCGGCCATCTTTTCCTCTCCTAGAAATCCTTGGTGACCCATAGGCACCTTAACACATCATCCCAACCTTCAGCTACCCTTTCCACCCACTCTCACACCTTCAAAACCTCCAAAACTGCTCTCGGCATCCTCCTGTAGACCTCCTATAAACCTCTTGTAGATCCCCTGCAGCCTCCTGTAGATTTTCCTGTAGGCTTCTTTTTGAAGTACGATTGCAGGAAAGGCCTCTAGAAGGTCACTTGAGACCTCTCAGGACCCATCCACACCATCCTACATCTTCTCAAGTCCCAAAACCACCCTCCATTGCCACCTAATCGCTGCCACATTCACAATCAAATAAATTACATGCATGACAATTTCACATAAAAATACATAAAAATCCAAAAAGATGTTTTTTGCTCATTTACTTCTAGAAATAGCTTGAGTAGATGTTGTTTACTTCTTGAGTAGGTAATGGCATTCATTTCATGGTTTTTCATCTCTCTTTCTGCAAAAGTAGGATTAGTTGGTTAAGTAGGGTTTGCTAGGTTTACTTTACATTTCAGTCTTCTTTTCCTTTCTGCAAGTAGAGTAGCCTCTGTAGAGTAAGATTTCCTTTCTTTCATCACATATAGAGATTCTTCTGGAATCCATAGAAGTTTCCTTGATCTCCTAATGATCTTGCGCCAGCTGACCAGGTGACAGCCTGCAGTAAGAACTAGTACTTGTGCATACAACACCATCGCTTTCAAGTTTGTTACAAACTACCGGGTTGATAAAAGTAAACTAGGAAGCCCAGGAGTTGCAACATTATTGCTGCAATACTAGTGCTCACCACTTTTTGGCGCCATTGCCGGGAAAACGTCATAGTATTTTGTGATTACTGCTTTCTTGCATTTTCTATCACAACCTTCTGCTAAGTAGTTTATTTCAACAAAAGTAGAGTAGTTGTTTCTTTCAGTTTCCGCATTTCCCTGCTTTAATTTCCAATTCTTCAATTTCCATTTCAGCAGAAGTAGATTAGTCATTTCCTTGCTTTTAGTTTTGCATTTCATTTGCTTTCATTTTCAATTCTGCAAATTTCATTTCAGCAACTTCATTTCAGCAAAAGTAGATTAGTCATTTCCTTGCTTTCAGTTCTGCATTTCATTTGCTTTCATTTTCAATTCTGCAAATATCATTTCAGTTAGTTGCAATATGTTTGTTCAATCAATTTCCGTTTTGCAGGTACAAGCAGTGAAAAACCAAAAACCAACCAAAAATATTTCCTTTCATGCCTCACAGGAACAGAGATAATTCAGGAAAATTCTTGCCCAACACCCCCACTATATCACATAGCCACCCTTCTCTCTTCTTCGGTGGAAATGATCAAGAAGAAACTTTAGGTGAACAACTAGAGATATTTGAAGAACCTATAGGGGAAGAAGAAGAATAAGAAGACATCCCTCCTGAGACAATAGCTAAGAACAGAAATGCTAGGGGGAATGGAGAAAGAATAGAGGGTACCTTTCCCATCTAGCAGACTAATGGGGACACCAAAATGAAGAATATAAGTCCCTCAACCCTACCTCACTTCCATGGTTTGACCACAGAAGATCTTGACACCTTCTTGTTTGAGTTTGTTGTCATCTATCGAACCTATGACTATGCGAAAGATGAGAAAACGTTGAAACTATTTCCTTCTACTCTTAAGGATGCAGCATTGCACTGGTTCATGGGGTTACCTGGCAATAACATCACAACTTGGGCTCAGATGCAACAAGCCTTTAACAACAAATACCGAGACTATTGTAGGTCAAAAGATACCAAGGAAGAAATCTTCTGAATGACCATGGGAAGTGATGAATCCTTGGAAGATTATGAAGAGAGGTTCCAACTCAGTTACAAAAGGGCCAGGTGTACACTTGACCCTAAATCTCTGAAGTTGGTCATGCTCAGGGGAATTCTGGAAGACCTTCTAGACACCCTCCAATTACTGGCTGGGGGAGACATCTACCAACTACCTTACGAGGACATAAAGACTATCTTTAGAAACCATTCTAGAGTAGCTAAAAAGAGAGGTAGGGGGAGTCAACCCATAGCCAGTACCTCCTCATCCAATTCATCCATCAAAGGTGAATTTGGAAACATGATGGAAGACATTAAGAGTGGGATGCTATAGACTCTTTCCATGCAAATGGATACCTTGTATATCAAAACAAAACAAGAGGAAGTAGAGAGGGATTTGACCATTTTTTGTCCTAGGTGCACCAGGAGGCATCCTAGGAACGAATGCCCATTGAACTCTATAGAGGTTTTTTCAATCTGTGAAGAAGATCATTCTACAGACAAGTGCCCTTCCTTGCCCGAACTTAAAGTTGTATACCAAGGGACCAAAGGAGCCACTGAACAACTCTATTTCATGAACCAAAGGAGACCACATGGACTTAGACCATATCAGTAGGGGATGCGAGGGACATCTCTAGCATACTACAACCCTAACCAAGTCACTTCCATACCTTCTTGGGGACCTCCTACTCATCCTTCCTGGTCCATGCCTCCTCCTTGGTCCTTTCCATCTCAATACCATGCACAACCAGCTGCTCATTCATTCCAATCCTATGCTCAACCATAACCTCAGTGGAATGCATCTCATCATGGGTGGAGGCTCCAGTACAACTCTCCTCCCACTCTTTTGCCTCCACCACCTACTCAGCCATAACCATTGCCTCCTGCTCCACCAAGGCAACGCCAAATGCCTGCCCAGCTGAACCCGAACATGAACAACAAACAGGCTCAACAAGTATATAGTGGGGAACCATCATGCCCAACTTATGCTGTGGAGATTCAACAGATTAACCTGCAATCTGGGAAGGTTCTCCCAGATAGCCAGCCTCCACCAAGGGAGGTTGAGGAAGACAAAGAGGAAAGTGAACCTAAAGCAATTCCATCCTTTCCTGAGAGACTATCGAGGACAAGACAACCCACCCTAGAAGAAACTGAACTTCTGGGAGAGTTGAAACAGTTATGTGTAAATATACTGCTTCTCCAATCCATAAAAGATGTGCCTATATACAATCCATTGATCAAAGAGAAGTGATTTAGGCATCCAAGTAGGCGCAAGAGAGATACCCCAACCATCAATGTCATAGGACAACTATCCGACCTGATGTTGGGGCAGGTAATCTATTTGAAATATCTGGACCCTAGAAGCCCAATAGTTGATGTCCACATCAATGGACCATGATCCCACACACCTTGATTGCTCTAGGAGATGCCATTAATGTGATGACAAAGGATACCATGCTCAAACTCAACCTCCAAGGCTCCTTGAGGAAGACCATGACAGTACTGCAACTATCAGACCACTCCATCATGGCCCCTGAGGGGATTGTGGAAGATGTGATGGTCTCCATTGATTCTTGGGAGTACCTTTCTAATTTCTTGGTTCTCCAGCCAAAGGCAAAGCTCACTGGGTATCCTCTCATCCTGGGGAGACCTTGGTTGGCTACTGCCGATGCCTATATCAGCTGTTGGGCTGGGAACATGACCATCAAGAATGGGCATATGTCCAAACAATTAGTCCTATACCCTCCTGCCCAACCCTTGCTAGAGCATGATCTATCTCTCTGGTTGGAGGAGGAGGATGAGGATGAAGTCTATTCTGCACCACTTTGTACATTAGAAACTATCTTGGGGGGTGGGGGAACCGCAAGATGAGGATGATATCATTGAGAATTTAATTCAGAATCCACCCCCCAGTACCTTGCCATTAGAGGACATAGTGAAAGAAACCCAAAACAATCCCTTAACTGATCTCTGTGTGGCCGAGCTGACCTCTCTTTGTGTTAAGAATATAGAATTTGGCCCAAACAGAACCTTGAAAATCAATCCATCCCTATCCACTTCCCAGGAGAAGGAGCTTTGCATCTTATTGAGGAAGCATTTAGATGCCTTCGCCTGGAGTTATAAGGAGATGAAGGGAGTGCACCCTTCAGTATTTACTCATCATATATACATTAAGGAAGGTTGCAAACTAGTCAGGAAACCTCAAAGGAGGATGAATCCAGCCATTAAAGACATTGTTAAGGAAGAATTGCAAAAATTACTTGATGCAAGATTCATCTACCCCATCTCTGGCAGTGAATGGGTCTCTCCTTTGGTGCTAGTGCTATAGAAAAATGGTAAGTGGAGAATCTGTGTCGATTATCGGGAATTGAACAAAGCCACTAAAAAGGACAATTTTCCTTTGCCTTTCATAGATCAAGTGTTATATGGTCTGGCGGGGAAAAAGTTTTTATCCTTCCTAGATGGGTTTAGCGGATACAATTAGATCCATATCAGCCCAGAAGACCAAGATAAGACCACTTTCACTTGTCCTTGGGGTACCTTTGCATATCGAGTCCTTCCTTTTGGTTTGTGTAATGCTCCAGCCACTTTCTAGAGAGAAGTGTTGAGCATATTTTCTGAACTGGTTCATGATGCAGTGGAAATATATATGGACGATTTCACTCTGTATGGTTCTAAATTTCAGGATGCTTTATCTAACCTAGGAAAAGTTTTGGACAAGTGTATTGAAATGAACGTCCCTCAGTCTGGAGAAATGTGATTTTTTTATGACTGAAGGGACCGTGCTAGGTCATGCAATATCTCAACAAGGATTGCAGGTGGACCCCAACAAAGTTGCCATCATCCAAAGGGTCCCACCTCCTCAAAAGGTGAGAGATGTCAGAAGTTTCCTAGGCTTAGCTGGATATTATAGAAGATTCATTAAATATTTTAGTAAGTTATCCTCTCCGTTGTTTGGTCTTTTGGGAAAAGATGTCGAGTTCATATGGTTTGAAAACTGTCAAGAAGCCCTAGATACCTTGAAAAGAAAACTTGTGACTGCCCCAATTTTGAGAGGCCCAAACTGGGCCCTACCTTTCCACATTCACACAGATGCCTTGAACAAAGCAATAGGAGCAGCTTTAGGACAAATTGATGAAAAGTCACCCTATGCCATATACTTTATAAGAAAAAATTTGTCAAAGGCAGAGTTAAACTACACAGTGACCAAGAAGGAACTCCTAGCTGTGGTGCATTCCTTAAACAAATTCAGACATTATATCATAAGCTATCAAACCTTTTTGCACACTGATCATGCTGCAATTAGATATTTAATGAAAAAACCATATGTAAATGCTCGCATTATTATATGGTTGCTTTTACTGCAGCAGTTTGATTTGACCATTGTCGATAAACCTGGTAAAGAAAATGTTGTTGCTAACTTTTTATCTAAAGTAAGTTTTCCTACAAGTTAAGAATGAATGGTGGATGATCAAATGCCAGACGAACCCCTATTTGCTATCTCAGTACTCTCTCCATGGTTTGTTGATATAGCAAACTACTTGGTTTCAGCACAATTTCCACCACGCTTGTCCTCAAAGGAGAAGAGAAAGATCGTGAGGAAAAGCGCCCCTTTCACTTGAATTGGGGGCAATCTCTTCAAACATGGCCCAGATCAGATCTTGAGAAGATGTTTCAAGGAGGAGGAAGTTTTTGACATTCTCCTAACCTGTCATGACGGACCTTGTGGAGGCCATTTTACAGCAAAGAGGACTGCCTTCAAAATATTGCAAGCAGGCTACTATTGGCCCACTCTTCATAAAGATGTGAGGAGATACACCAGCCAATGTGATCGGTGTCCAAGGATGGGGAAACCTACTCCAAAGGATGAGATTCACATGCAACCTCAAGTGACCTTGGAGCCATTTGAGAAGTGTGGCATGGACTTTGTGGGTCCTATCATTGTGTGCACCAATTACCTGAAAAAGTGGGCAGAAGAAAATGCAATCAAAGAAGCAACAGAGGAAAAAGTAGCTAAGTTTTTAAGAGAAAAAATATTCTACAAGTTTGGGTATCCAAGAGAATTGGTCACAGATCAAGGTAGTCAATTCACTTCCAATTTGATTGAAGACCTTCTCACACATCATAAAATCAAGCACAAGACTTCCACCCCTTACCATCCACAAGCCAATGCGCAAGTCACTAACACAGCTTTGGAAGGAATTCTGACCAAGGTAGTGAGTAGCAGCATAAAAAATTGGGTAAACCGATTAGTTGAGGCCATCTGGGCCTACAACACAACATGGAAGACCACCACAAGGTTCACACCCTATGAACTGGTCTATGGGAAGAAGGCTTTGTTGTCAATAGAATTTGAATATAATACACTAAGGATGGCAGCTCAGCTGGACCTAGACCTCAGCCATGCACAGAAGGAAAGACTACTCCAGCTCAATGGAGTGGATGAGCAAAGATTGTAGGCCCTCCTCCACACAGAGGTAGTTCAGCTTCAAAAGAAGATATGGCATGATAAAAATATCAAGGAGAAGCAATTCCAAGAGGGATATTGGGCACTGCTCTATGATTCAAGGTATAAAGACTTCAAGGGCAAGCTGAGGACAAGATGACTGAGACCCTACACTGTGGAAAAATGCAATGACAATGGTTCAGTTCTGATCAGAACCATTTATGAAGAAGCCATCCCCATGCTTGTCAATGGACATAGGTTGAATATTTACAAGAAGCCCCTCTCCAAGCGAGAGTTCATTGAAGATCTGAATAAAACAGTGATGGTAGTGGGGCATGTCTCAGCCTCCACACACTGAAGAAACATGAAAAAGGGGAAAAATAATAAGGACTCAAGTGAAAACCTCCATGAGGCACTTGAGTCCCATCATTGGGTTGAAAACCTCTTCTGAGGTGGCCTAGTGATGCAAAAAAAAGAGAAAAAAAAAAGAATAAGATCCCTGGTTGAAAACCTCCATTGGAGGTGCCCAGGGTAGGAAATCGAGGTGAAAACCTCCTTGACGCACCCTAGTTGTCTTTCAGAAAACAAAAAAAACAAGAAAACAAAAAAAAAAACAGAGAAAAGAAGAAAAAGAAAATTGAATTTTAATGTGCATTGCAGGTTGCAAGAGGACCACAGGAAGAAAGAGAAGATGCCACAAAGCCTATTTCATCTCCTCCACACTCTTCTCCATCATTTCTGACCTTCCTTCCACCCCACTTTGTTCTTTTTTCGGAAATTGTGTGTTCTACAGGAGGCCCTATGTTTTCTACACGAGGCTCCTATAGGAATCACCGAGAGCTAGAAATGGTTCCAAAAGCAGTACTGAGGGACTGGGAAGCTTCATAAAGAGCATGTAAACCTTCCTGCAACTATCTACCCTCCTTGCCATCCATCCCACACCTGCATCACATAATCATCATCATTCTTTCCTTCCTATCATAGGGAAACACATAAACCAGTTTTAAAAAACAAAAAATAAAGGGAGCAGCACCGTAAATCTCACCTGTAGCTTACCAAGTACCTCTCCATCTCCATCAGCATCTTTGGCATCATCCTCACCACTCCCAGCACAAAAATCAGCTAAAATTTTAAAGGGAGAAGCAGCTACAAGAGCTCCTGTAGGAATTCATGTAGCAGTTGATCCCATTAAAATCAAGCCATAGCAGCAAAAGAAGTGCAACCATGGGATTAAAGGAGACATCTGAAGCTAGATCCAGCCAGAGGATACCTGCACAAAACAACCAGCCATACTTCAAAAGCAGAAAGCATGCAGCAAAGGAAATACAGGCATGGAGCAAAGGAAATACAAGCATGCAACAGTAAAAGGAGCCAAAATGCCTCACAATACATCCATTCGACTCACAGGTAAGTGACTAACCCTCTCCTCTGATGCATTGGTGTAATTGAAAAATATACATAAGCAAATGAGATGGTTAGGGTTGAACGAGAAAAGGTGGCCAGTTAACTGGCCACCCTCATCCAGTTGACTGTGCTCATCCAGAGTTTCCACCACACATGCACATAGTCAAACTCGGAGAAAAATCCCAAGGATAGGTAATGGAGGGTTTTCAAACTCCGATGCAATGATGGGAGGTGATTTCGGGAAGAAAACATGATGACATGGCGGGTGGGGACCAATGGTCCAAATATGGCAACGTACATTTTTTTGCCAGCTCACCCCCTCACTGGAAATATCTAAAAGAAGGAATAAGTACTCCTCGAAACTCCTTCACCACCTTTTCTTTCATTTCATCCTCGTCCACTTAGTTGTAGCAAGCTCTTTTTCACCCCCATAGCCTCAAAACCATTGTTCTCCATCTCTTTCATCCATCCTCCTACTATCGGCATTCTACAAGAGCACTTACAGGTTCTATAGGAGCACCTACAGGCAGTTTTACAGGAGGGGCAGTAAGTTGTTTTTAAGGAGAAAACACGCAGGATTTTGCTTGATTTCTAGCTTGAGGAGGCAGGTTCTGTGCATACCCACCTTAATTATCAATATGTGCAAGGAATGATATAATTTTAAGGAGGAATGGATCCCATGGAAGAAGAGGAATTACATAAAAAAATTATGCCTGTTTTCTTAAAAAAACACAGTTTTTCTCTGTTTTTCTGTTTTCTACAAAATTCTTGTCTCCATCATTTGGTGTTCAAAAGGGGTATAAGAAAAATGACAGGGGGATTCATGAGGAAGGAGCCCACAAATTCAACTAGACTCCATGAACATCCCCAGGTAGTAGCCATATTCACCAGAGAAAATTGGATGCCATTTTTTGAAAAGTTACGAGGGTCTGATGAAGAATTTGCTCAGGAATTTACCCTTTATTTAGTCTCTCACTCAAGGACCCATGCCACTGTTACTTTTAGAGGTCTCCCCATGGAAATCACCCCAGAATTTATCAGTAAGGTTACCACCCTTCTTCTTGGATTACCTTGGAGAAAAGATGAAAAACCAATTGCACATGCTGCCAAGAAAAACTTCTTCTAGAATAATGAACATCCTGTAGAAGACAAAAATGGCATTAGAAGGACAAGCATACCCTACCCTTGGGATGAGGTTAGTTAAAAAATCATCAAATATATTTCCTATGAAGGGAGGTATAACATAGTCTATGGCTACCATTTCAGAATCCTCCATGAGCTGAGATATGGCATGGACAACCCAACACCCCAGAAACTCAAAATCCCCTATTTTCTCCTGCAATCCCTCATAGACTCCAGAAATAAGTTGAAGGCAGGAGGTCCAAATCAGATGGCTCACCATGGTTAGTTAAAATGTTAGTGGAAGAAGCCCTCCATACCTTCACAATCCCCATAGCATGGGAGATTTTCTAAAACATGACAACAGAAGATGACATAAAGGCCCTCTCATATGATATCAGTCCTTCTAAAAGTTGGGAGGATAAGCAGCAATGGGGAGAAGGGGAGGAAACTGAGGAACAAGAAGGGGAGAAGGAAGAAACCAAAATAGAACTGGAGGAAACAAAACCAATAGAGACAAAGAAAAGTATAGAAGGAGGAGAAAAAGGGGCAAAAAAGACAGAGGCGTCTCTTGAGACCCTAGAAAGAGAGGCAGCAGCTTCTCTCGCTGCCCTCAGCACCCCAATTAAACCCAAACAAAAGAGGAAGAGGCAGATCTCAATGTATTTCAAGGCTAGGAAGAGCACAAGGATCAAACAAGGGAAACCCCGGCCTTCTTCTAAAGTGCCCATTGTTATTGAAGATACACCCTTTGCCCAAGGGAAGGAATCCACTTCCAAGGCACCTATCACTTATGAAAGGGGGACTCCTAGATCTCCCACATGGAAGGAAAATGTGGAACTACAGGACTCAAAAACAGTCCAACAGGAGGCACAGACTGTTGTACAGGAGACCCTATCAAGACTATAGGAGACCAAAAAACTTGAAAAAATACTAGAAGGACAATTAGAGGGGAAGGAGGAAGCAACAAAGGCTCAAGAACCTAACCCCCAGCCTAGTTTGGGGTCTTACTAAAATCTTCTTGAGGGGGGAAGAATCATTCCACAGAAATTTGCAATCCCACTTTTCTTTGAGGTGGAGAAAGAAAGAATAAGAAGCCATAGGTGGATGAAAATCACCAAATCCAAGGGCGTTGAGGATATTGGCCATATGGAGAATCAATTCAGAGAAATGGGTAGAGAACTAAGTATTGTCAGACATAGAGAAGCAATCACAAGAACTCACCTTCAAACAGAAAATGAATTGCTAAAAAGATAGTTGCAAGAAAAAAAGACACAATTGGCATGCATGGCAAGCTGTTCCATGGAGGCACTGCAATGTAGAACACCAGCAAAATCATATGGATTATACCTCAAGGACCAATGGCTACAGTTACAGATAAAGACTTTGGCACAGATATGAATGTGTGGGACCCCAATGCTAGGCTAGGGGACCTACAACTAATGGCCATGGCATCATGGATGAATCATGAGGAATTAAGGGAAGCAAAGATAAGGAAGTTGATGATAAAGGAGAAGAATGAGCCCTTAATGATCAAAGCTGAGCCATCAGATTCCATGGCTCTCATCAGCACACACCAGCTGCTTGCAAATAATCCCCAAATTTTTCCTTTCTGAAATGGGGTCAAAGGTTTTTTTTTCTCTGTGGATTCTGAACTTGTGACATGCCTCCTAACATAGGTGATGGGATACTTTGGGGAAGCCTGTTTTTAGGTACACTCTTCACCTTTTATTTCCTTGGATACTATCTTTTCTTTCTCTTTTAGTGAGTCCTCAATAATGATAGGAATCTTAGTGGGTGTTTGTGGCCTCCCCTGTTTGATCCTAGTGCTCCTCCTTGTTTTGAAATATAAGGGAGTATGCCTTTGTCTCTTCCTTTTTGATATGATATGTGTGCTTAGGGAAGTTGATGAGCCCCATAAATGGGTAGTTATATGGGCTCATTTTGCATCCTAACATAGTTTAATCAACCATTCTCTTAGCTTATTGCATGCTTTTGGATTATATTTATGCTTATGGAGTGAGTTGTGTTGGTTATGTTGCCATGGAGTCTAATATGTGTTTAATGCATATTTTTGTTGAATTTTGAAGACAAAGTCAAAGATTTAATGGACAATTGGTAGAAATAATTCAAAGTGGACAAAGGAAAGGATTTATAGGAGGGTATCCCCCTCATTTATGACTCCCCACTTTGAATTATCCTTCATGTAGCTCGGAGCACAAACAGCCAAATCAATGCACTAGGAGGCAGCCAAGCAAGTGGAGGATGACTTATGTTTATCTCGAGTTTCGGGAGCCAAGCCTCCCTGATTTTAAGGAAGCTGTTGGGAGCTTCAGTTCTATAAGTAGAAAGGCCTAGAGCCTCATTAGGAAGTTAGTCAAATTTTCGAATTTTCATTGCATCTCTGCTCTACTCAACTTCGAGCTTACTTTTGTTGACAGTTTCATGTAATCCTATTATTATTTTGATAATAAATATGAGATCATTTTTGAGCTAGCACTGAGTTACCTCAGAGAGCTGAAGCTCTTCAGTTAGGGCCCAATCCAAGTATCCAAGGTCCTCTTGTTTGTATTTATATGCTTTGTTTCAGTTTATGGATTAGTTGTTGTTAGATAAATCTCTTTCTTGGTTAAGAATAGGTTTCTTTTGGTGATTTAGAAGGTTGTTTCCATTTGAGTTTTCTATAGCAGGTTGAACAATGATAGAAAGAAAATACAAAAGTCCATCAATAGAGCCTTGGCCTCGTTTCCTTCCCTTGGGACCATGAACTGAGGCCAAGACCCACTTGCTGCCACAAAAAACACATATTTTCCTTCTCCATAGGATTTCTGCTGTTGCAGTTTGTTAGAAGGTTAATGCTTTGCTTTAGATCTCTTTAACCATTCTCATCTCTGTCTTGCAATGAGTTTCCTTCCATGCTTTCTCTCATTATATAATTTTTCAGCATTTTTTTCCATAGCTCATAATCTAGATTAGTTTGATGAAAAATTATGTTTTTTGACGTACTTAGTTTCCTTGCTTGCTTGATATCCTTGTTTGTTTTTTCAGGTCCTTTTGCAGAAAATCTCTTCTCACAGCAAGTTAGCCTACCAGCCATCACCTTCTCTCCTGATCTATGCCCTACAGGTCGCCCAAAGTTCACCAAAAATCTGCCTTAGTTTTTTGTGTTTTTCCATAGGATTTCTTTCTCTCTCCTAGCCATCTTTTCCTCTCCTAGCAATCCTTGGTGACCCCTAGGCACCTTAACACATCATCCCAGCCTTCAGCTACCCTTTCCACCCACTCTCACACCTTCAAACCTCCAAAATTGCTCTCGGCATCCTCCTGTAGATCCCCTGCAGCCTCCTATAGATTTTCCTGTAGGCTTTTTTTTGAAGTCCGATTGCAGGAAAAGCCTATAGAAGGCCACCTGAGACCTCCCAGGACCCATCCACACCATCCTACATCTTCTCAAGTCCCAAAACTTCCCTCCATCACCACCTAGTCACTGCCACATTCACAATTAAATAAATTACATGCATGACAATTTCACATAAAAATACATAAAAAACCAAAAACATGTTTTTTGCTCATTTGTAGATGTTTTTTAATGGAATTCATTTCATGGTTTTTCATCTCTCTTTCTGCAAAAGTAGAACTAGTTGGTTAAGTAGGGTTTGCTAGGTTTGCTTTACATTTCAGTCTTCTTTTCCTTTCTGCAAGTAGAATAGCCTTTGTAGAGTAAGCTTTCCTTTCTTTCATCACATATAGAGCTTCTTCTAGAATCCATAGAAGTTGGCTTGAGCTCCTAGTGATCTTGCGCCAGCTGACCAAGTGACAACCTGCAGTAAGAACTAGTACTTGTGCATACAACACCGTCGCTTCCAAGTTTGTTACAAACTACCAGGTTGATAAAAGTAAAGTAGGAAGCCCAGGAGCTGCATCATTATTGTTGCAATACTGGTGCTCACTAGAAGTCAAGGCAGCAATTGCCTCCCTCTCAGCTGGTTCAGGAGACAAGCTTGGAGACTCCTTGTTCTCCTTGGTGTGTTTCTTAGGGCTTGCTTCTTCCTCTTGTTCTTTCTCTTCACTTTTCTCTTCTTCTCCTTCTTTTGCTTCTTCTTCCTATGCTTTATCTGTTTCTACCTCCTCATCTTCCTCTGTTTCTTCTCCTTCCTCTTAAGCTTCTTCTTATTCCTCTTCAATTTTTTATTTTGCCTCCTCTTCAGGTTCTTATTCTTCCTCTTCAGGTTCTTCTTCTTCCTCTTCAATTTCTTCTTCTGCCTCCTCTTCAGGTTCTTCTTCTACCTCCTATTCATCACTAGAAGTATTGTCCCTGTCATATTCAAGGGATTTTATACAATACCAACCTCTCTGTTCATGTCTCTGAATGTGGAACATTGAATGGGGCTTCTAAACTGGCTTAGGGCATCCTATAGTATTAGCTTTATAAGTCCATGGTGTTTCAATTATTAATGTTTCCCATCTTTGACTTTTAAGCTCATGTATATTATTCATTACAGCAAGAAGTAGGGTATACTAAGACTTTTGTCATTGTGTATCCCCTCTCCAAATCTAAACTCATGGAAGAGCCTAAATTAATAGCCATAGACTATACTGAGCCTCCCTTCACAAGAGATATATTTGAGAATATGATATCTTACCTCATTCCAAGGGTAGGGAAGGCTTTCCCTTCTTATACCGTTTTTATCCTCAATCAGCTCTTCATCCCTTAAGAAGATTTTTTTTCTTTGCAAAAGTGCTTGCAGTCTTATCCTCCTTTCTCCATGGAATCCCTTGACAAAGTGTAGTGATTCTGTTAATTACTTCAGGAGTAATTGTAACTGACAATCCTCTTACCACTATGGTAGTACTAATCCTAGCCTAAGGGTTAAGTGCCATGGAAATTATTGATATACATCATCATCATACCCTCTGATCAACTCAACAAATCCCAACTAGTTATGTCTTCTGAATATTTCTACCGCAGGGGGGTGGAGGTGTATTCTAGATGTCTTTATGGGTTCCCTTTTGTTAAACCCTCCTGTCATTTTCAATTTTTGGTTGGCTGACTATAAGGAGTCTGGTAGGCTTAGATTTAGTTATTAGGGTGACTGAGGATGGTGGATGGTTGCAATTTTTCTATATCTCCACACAACTTTCAAACTGTTCATAATTCTTTCTTTTTTTAAACTCCCAGGCCCACTGTTTTCACTTAAAAACCCAAAATTTTCTGTTCCTAGCTATAAATTCAAAGCATAGGAGATATGGGCCACCTACCTTTCACTGTGATGCTTTGGATGAGAATAATTTCTGAGTAGCTGGACCCTATGTACCTCCTTTTAGTGTTCCCTGTGAATTTCCATTGTTTCCTGTAGCTCCCTACATTTCCTATAGTTTTTGTTTCCTGTAGGGTGGCTAAAATAGGTTTTCCTCCTCGATGGCTCTCCAAGGTGGTCTCAGTCCTCTCTGATCCTTGAAACAAACAAATGGTGCATGAGAGTTCAGAATATTTTCTTTTAATGGCCGATTCCTTGGAGAATTGTATTGGTTGGCAGTGTACAAGATTTCATCTTATGGACCATTGGCCCACTGTTAGCTATCATGCATCCTCTCCTCATAATCATCACCCACTCTCCAACAACTTAACTTGACCACCTTTTCAACTCATTCCTCTTTGATGTGATGGTACTACGTGTCAAGCTGACTAGAAGTTCACCTTTTATTTTCGGGCTAATGTGCGTCAAGTTAACTGGCCACCTCCAGCTTATATAATCAACTTTTTCATTTTCCTACACTTTTACTATATCGTACCTAGGGAAGAAATCGGATTAGGTGCCATACCTGTGCCTTTCATTGCTCAATTGTTGCATGCTGAAGGATGGCTCTGTTGTGCTTCTTTTTGTTCAGGTAAGTTCTTTTCCTTTGGTCATTTTTCTTATATTTCTTCATGTTGATGTGGTTGTCCTCTTTGTTGTTGTGTGTAGGTGCTTGGTCTTGTTGTTGTTGCTATTGAGCTCTGGATTGGAGTCACAGTGTTTGCAGGGGTGTTGGAGCTCCTTGCTTTCCTTGGTGTTAAAGGAGAGTGCATGGAGAGATGCTGTTGTGAGAGCATAGGCTACTACAAGGTTTCCTGTAGTTACTATAGGAAACCTGTAGCTGCCTTTTTCATCATCTTTCTTCAGTTTTTTTTTCTTGGAGGAGGAATAGGTGGTGATGTAGGAGTGGAAAGGATGTCAATGGGGGAGATGGAGTGGTAGGTGAGTGAGTCTAATGTTGGTATGGACCTTGGACCTCTCTCTCTCTCTCTCTCTCTCTCTCTCTCTCTCTCTCTCTGTGTGTGTGTATATATATATATCTTTGAGTGGTTTTTGATGGACACAGAGGGTGGTGTGGTCATGAGTTGGTGTTGGATGAGAGGTGGTGAGTTGCATGGTCCCCTCTTTCAACCCAAAACAAGCCTGCATCATCATTTCCCAACCTTAATTCCATTCCTGTAGAGTTTCAGGACAACCTATAGTACTACAGGAACTCATGTAGCAACTACAGGAAATCCCATACAAGTCAGAAAATTGCCTGCAAACTGGGTTTTGATGCCTAGAAGTGAGGATGGATGATGGATACATGGTAGGTATGGTAGATATGAAGTGAATTAAGGAAGAATGAGGTGTTTCTTGGCTTGTTGTCCTCTAAACTCTTTGTCCTTTGTTCCCTTTAAAAACTTGCAAAAATTACATAATTTTATTAGTGGGAAGGTTTGTACTCGCTGCCATCTTATTTTGTTTTGTTTTCTTTTTCTCTTTTTCTCTCTTGTTTTGAAATTCACACAGTTCATGTCAAGGGATGTTTTCAACATGTTTCCTTGCCCTAGGTGCCTCAAGAGAGGTTTTCACCTAGGGATCATTTTATTTTTCTTTCTTTTTTTTCACCCTTGGGTTGCCTCAAGGAGGTTTTCAACCCAAAAGCTGGCCTCAAATGCCTCATAGAGGTTTTCACGTAACACTAGTACAAAATGGCTAATTAGTTACTAAAAAAATGACTAAAATTTGCATATAAACGACTATTTTTCGGTCGGTGACCAATAGTAGCTAATTTATAGTATCTTATAACGCGACCAACTTTTAGTCATTTTTAGCTTAGTCATTAATTGGTTGTCTCAATTTTATTATATAGTAGTATATTTAGTCATTAATTTGGTCATTAATGTACTCATTGATTTAGTCATTAATTGCCACAATTATTGACTAAATATACAACAAAATATATTACTAAATGATCACCTGAGAAAGCCAATTACTAACTAAAGAAATATGACCAAAATGTTGGTCGTGTTATAAGATAGTGTAAATTAGCTACTAATAGTCATATATATGCAAATTTTAGTCATAGTTTGAAACCAATCAATGCCCAAATAAATATGAATAAATTTTGGGTGTGTTATAAGAAACTGTAAATTAGCTACTAATAGTCATATATATGCAAAATTTAGTCATCATTTGTAATCACAAATTTATCATTTGCAATAGTCATTTATCTTTTTTTGGTAGTTTCATATTCATTATATAAATGACTACTTCAGTATTTTATAGCCATTTTGTTTACTTTCATTAACAAACATTACAAGAAATTAATTTAGTCGTGTATTCATTTTATTTGTGATCATCATTAATCAACATAAACTACTAATTTAGTAGTTCTAGATTGATTTTATGCGTTCATTATTAATCAACATGAATAAATTAGTATGATTTTTCAACTAAATTAAAAAAAATAAAAAAATAATGTCATACAATGTACATGTTTATCTAATATGAAAACGCAAAGTTAAAAATGTTAATTATAATACTAAATAATATCAAATGCAACTATAAATAATTTCAACCACGAAAATTATATTATATAAAATATCAAGTATTACAATATGAGTTTCCAAATTAATATTGGTTGGAGTAAAATTTACAAATGAAATATTGTTTCATCACTTCAAAACATTATCATTGTGTTGTCAAGGCATCACAGGTGAATTCACCAACTATGAGGACTTGACCATTAGTCTATGTTTGCGTCTTATGTGGGATATTGGCTATACAAGTACCACTAGACCAGTTATATTCTCTCTGTCTCTCTTTAATTTGCATTTTTTCGCTCTAGTGTTATCGTTCTCCTCTTTCTTCAATTCCTGCTTCTTACTGTCAATACTGAGTTCCTTTTCTGAAAAATAAAGAAGATACAATGCAGAGTATAAGACATGAAAGACTATGAACACTGGAATAGAAAATAAAGCAAACTATAAAGGATTTATATGATATATACCTTAACATCAATAATATTGTCAATGACATTTTTCCTCATAAAAGCAAGAAACTGGAACAAGTTTTCTTCAGTTGGGAAATAGTGACCATTATGTGGCCAAATGACCTGTATAAAAATAAAAGTAAAACATCACCATAGAAAATAACACCTTAGTAAAATTAGTATTCAACCTCCAAGGAATTCTAGGCACAATCATGCCAACTAAGTTACATGCTAAAAATTTCAAGTTGTAGATTGCTTATACAGTGTGGGAGGGCAAACAAAAGTCCTAGAAAAAGCCAAAGCTAAGTCAAGAATAAAATTAAATGAAGTAAACATGATATAATAATAGGATAGCCGTGTATACACGTATATAACTGGATAATGTAGAATGCTAAGTGAATAAGTCCAAGGCTAGAGGTTGATGATGTCAAGAATGCCCAAGTCCGATGAGGCATTCTTCAGATAAGAACTACTATTTGGGTCCATTATCACATATGAATAAGCCAACTAGCCTATCTCAAATTATTAATGTTTTTCTTATATTTATGGATCACTACAATATAAGTGGATAAATTCCAAAGACAATTCCCTTCCCATTGTGTTCCTAACCTGTGGTACAATATATTAGTTGTGATTTGGAGAAAACTTCCAACATCGAAAATATGTGGCAATCACCACTAGTAATCAACCAAATAGGATTATTTTGGAATGTAACTTTCATATTACAATTGTTATATGATTATTGAATGAAAAATCCACACTGAATTCCAACACCAAAATTTCAATTTGAGGGAACATTTGTGGCCATCCTCAATCACTCAAACTCAAAACATCAGTGATCATTATAATGAGAAGATGAAATAAGAGTAGTTTTGATCTGTTTTACAAATTTACATGCAAATACCAATTGTTTTCCCATATTTATGATACTTGTAATTTCCAAGATATAACACAACGATTGATCTTTTACTACAAATACTTGATTCAATACAAACAAGAATTTAAGATATTACAATAGTACCACCAATGTTTGATCCTCAATTAGTTCAAGCTAGTTAGCACAAAAACTTCAAGAAATAGCACCAAGTAGAAATAACAAATCCATCAATTAATATTCAACCCAAAAAGGATAAGATTTTTGTTGAAGCTTGATAAACAACTATAAATTATATTGACAATCCACTGCAACTAGTGGTCTTATTCAAAGAGAAATACTACTTGGAGAACTCATATTCCAAGTTCCTTTCTCTATCCATGAAGCTTCCTACAATCCTAAAAACATAACTCACATTCAATATTTTAGGTTTCAGAAGCTTCCCAAAAGCCTTGCCAAATGAAGATGTGAATTTCATTGACTTTCATAAAAAATTTCTTGTACTAAAAAAGTATAGTTTGACAATGTGATAGATAATTCAAGCAAGTAAGAAAGTGTGCACAATATTTCTTAGAAGACTTCGTGTTAAAAGGAAAACTTGGATATTTTAGATAGAAAAAGAATCTTAACAGAGATGGTCAATATTACAAAACAATAGAATGGATATAAAACTGTAGGTAGAACTAACAAAATCTTAATTGCAATAGAGTTGATTGATTATTCTAAGTGAAGCCAACTAGATACATACAATTTTTCATTTTCAACTTTCTTTCCCATATCTTTATTGGATGTGGAATCTCACATGCATGCGTCTCGAAGGCTATTTTAGCAAGAGTATATTTTGCATTCTCATATTCCACACTTTCTTTTCCATGAAAAATCGCAATAGGTATTACAGGAATTCATTGCTACATTAGTCGGGTTGTCAACTTTCATTTTCTCGACTTTTGTTTTCATGCATGTGCATTATTTGAGTTTTCCTTAGTGGAATTTTAGAGAAGAAAACAATAGTTCTGAAAATAAAACATTCATCATGCAAAACAATGACTAATTATATGATGCCAACCCATATTTCTTTATTGTTGGAAGAAAACCAATCAACTACACTCAAAATGACATCATTAAAGTTATCCAAAACCAACCTGGTGGACATTTCAAGTTGTTCTACATGAAATTGTTCCTTTGTGTGGTTAAATTTCTCTTTGTTTGTGGCAAGGACTACTAACTTTTCTGAGAGTGATGACCTATGCTTACTAGCTGATTTTATTGTTTCCAACTGATTTGTTAGCATCTTGACAGACAATATTTTTGGTTGCATCTCAATTGTGTATGATCTCATTACCCCTAACATATATGCCCTATGCATGAGGCTACTAGTACAAAGAATATAACACATACCCAAAAATCTAAAGGGAATTAATGATTATAGATGTCTATGGATCAATGTTATAGCTTGTAGGAACGGTCGGTTGTTGCCTAGAGATCTTTGGGAAGGCCCTAAGAGAATGAAGCTAGCACTAGTCAATGGTGCAAAATTGGACCCACTAATTTATTTATTTTTCTTTACAAGTAGCCATGATGAATATTCTTAACCCTTATTTTTATTATGTAACAAGGTGTGTGTTACAGGGAAAAGTGTCTACATAGAAATGCTTATCCCACTAAGGTGTGGTAGCTACCTTACAAACAAACAAAGTAAAGCTACTTTTGTTTTCCTTTATGAAATATAGATGAGAGAAGAACAAAGAAGACCAACCTCTGTCTTGCGCTTATCTCCTAGTTCGATTCCTCTCTCTCTTGATAGTCTTTCGCTACTTGCTCCCTTGTACGCCCAGCTTCACAGAGTACCTGTAGGATCACAGTAGCATAACACTATACAAGAACATGGATCTATAATCATAAACAATCTAGGATCAGATGTAAATTGACCATACAAATGCATAAAACATAAATGACACAAGAGTATGGAGGAAAAACTTGAATAGCTTTTATTGATAATCAAGAAAGAGCCAAGGGAGTTACAACCAGTTGTTCTGACCCAGCATCATCCTCTCAGCAAGTAAGCCCTTCTTCACCTCATACAAAGCTTAGATCACCCAACACTATGATGTTGTCTCAAGAAACCAACAGCAATTCCTTACAAGATGCAAAATTCCAGCCCCTGGATCTCTGGAATGAGGGATCCATATATAGATATCTGTAAGGGAGATGAGTCAGCTTGTGATTTGATTAGTGTCTTCCCTCTGATATTTCTTGCTTCCACTTGGAGATTGATGATCTCTTACTCATCCTTGGTCGAATTCAGAGAGGCAAGTGTCACAGGAGAAGTTTCTGGAAGATTCCATGCCTCTCCACCTCGCGGATTGACACTGCCATTTGTCACTTCTCGCCCATCGCACCCCATAGAAGGTATTTTTGAAATGCAATGCACCCACAGAGTGTGTTTAGGTGAGATGCAACGCACTTTGCCTATGGAGCAGCTAAAATGATCCTGTTTTGACCAGTTTTGAGCAGTTTTTCATGGAGAACTTCTGGGAGAAGCTGTAATCAGTTGACCTTGTTCCTTTAGGGGTTAGAACAACACTTTTAGGGACTTAGGAGCCCTTGGTTTATGGACATTTTATGCTTGGGGTTGCAGTGCCCAAAAATTTCTATAAAAGTTGCCCCCTAAAGCATGAGGTCGTTAATCTTTTGATGTCGGGTGAAATTCTTTATTATGAGGATCCGAAGTTCTTTCAAGCTGGGAGGAGACCTGTAATAAGATACAATACAATACATTATCTTCATAATATTCTCATGATCTAGCTAAGGTGGGCATTCCCATGCTCAACTTTATAAATTCATTTTCATGTACATAGGACAGACAATCGTCTGAGTGTAGACTGATGATTCTGGTAGAGCCATCATCCCTTTAATTGGATGATTATCTGTGCAACAATGATGTACATTTGATGTCTTTATTTCCCTGAATATATATCGCAGCCCGTATGGATGAAACTAGATCTGGGGTCTTCAATCTCATTCGATCTTCACTCGAAGTACAAGTCTATCCATGTGAGAGATGTTCTGGAGTCGAACATGGAAAGACATCGCCTGATTACTAGCCAATGATGTAAGCTGTTAACAGGCGCGAGAGGAATCACCGATAATGATAATGACCCTCAAGGTACTGCAGTACAATTCACGTGGTGTGAATAAAGGACTTGGCGTCGAACACCACGCAAAATCTTTCGGTCGAAGGCCATTGATGTAAACCTGTTGCCGGAAGTGAGAAACTTGCCATTGAGGCATGCAAGCTTCAAAGTACTGAACGGGGTGTTCCTAGATCGACTTCTTGGATAATGAGCTGATGTCGACAAGAAGCGATCCGTCATAGGAGGGCCTTAATGAATCCCATATCAATGACACGGAACGGAGCAAATGATTTTAATGGAGGTGAAAACGATCTGATGACATAAGATTCAGGGTGGCGGTCATGAAAGAATGGAGTGTAAATGTATTGTAGCGGGTGAGACACAGGTGAATTCTCTGAATGACTTCTCTTGAACATATCAGCGACACTGACATGATGGATTGGTAGCATTAACCCCAAATGTGGATGGTGTGATGGGACCATGGTGATGTGACCGGTGAATGAAAGAACCCAACCCAACTTGGATGCAGAGTGAAAGTGTCATGTTCAAGAGTGACTTGCTACCAACAAAGTTTCTTCAAGTTTTCTTCCCAATTTTTCCCTAGTCATTGCTGACCAGTACCTTTTTATTTTTGTCAAGCTTGAGGAGGATAACATATGCTTGTTCTATAATTTTCCCTTCGGGCAAACCCATCGCTATGTTTTAATGAGCCTAGCGATAGTGAAACTCGTTCTTGTCTGCTATGGACAAGTTTGTCGCTATTAGGTTTTAACGAGTTTAACGACAAAGATAACTCGGTCCTTTTCAATTTTAGAGAGTATGAAAAGGGACGTAAAGGAAACTCCAAAATTCCTTTTTCGTCATCTAATCCCTTAAGTCTGAAAAAGTATAAAATAATACAGAAGGGATGAATTTTCGATACTTTTAACGAGCCGAACAAAACAAGCACTCGATATTTTTGTGTAATAATCCCTCAGGTCAAAAAAGATTAAAATCTAAAGGAGGGATAGCACTTCCGGTCCCTTTAACGAGCTGGAGAGGCCAATGGCTTGGCAATCTTTTCATATTTTACGAGTCAGTTGAAAAGAGCTTAAAGGAGACTCGTCTTTTGAGGAATGAGTGATAAAATTGGGTAGCAGCTGATTCCAGGTAAGGTTTGGAATTTTCCAATCATGGCAGTGTTACAAGGATGGCTAGTGGGATCACTCTTCGCAGATGTTCCTCAAAAGGGGTAAACAATCAAATGGAAGTGAATGATTGGCCAATACAAAGTGGAGGTGATGATGAGAACACGACCAAGGCTTTAAAGGCTGAAGTACTACATTCACGATGGTTATTTACCGGGAAATAGTTCATTTTTTAATGAGATTAAATGCGGGGAGAAACATTTTCTCATTGCTTATGTTTATTTTTTAACGAGCTTGAACTATGTGCTAAAACTGCTCGATTAATCCAGTCGTAAAATAAGAATGTCTCATATATGAAAACGACAATTTTTAGAGTTTTGCCCCACATCCTTTCTTTATGCAAGTTAGGAAACGACCAATCCAAAAAACAGATAAATGATCGCTCTTCGCTTGCATGCCAAAAGGTTTGCATGCCCCCAGGTATAAAATAGAGTTTCAAGGTCACCTTTCAAATCTCCAACAAAACATTTGTTTTATCAGGAAAGGTCTACCTCTTTCAGGTTACCAAAGATTGTTCTATTCACACCGCAAACAAAACACTTCTTCGGCGATGTCTACCGAAATAGACAAAGGTGAGACAATCCACTCACATAACTTTGACGAGGGAATCTTATTCCAATCTAACCCCCTTTTCCAATCACGGACGGGAGTACAGACTAGTCATATATCTCTCACGGAAACCTACCCTATACCTGAAGTTTTCCTGCCGAAGCAGACCAGGGTGCATGCCCCCTGGGTTTCAATCATGTCCCCCGAATCACTCGCGCTCATCAAGTGGACGGACTGGAGATTGATGAGACATTCTTTGTGTGAAAATACCATTCAGGGATGGTATATGACTATTTGCTATGTGTGATCCAGGAAATGAAAGCTGGTCTACGAGCTTGACCACTCTTCCTTCGTGCGGAAAACACATTACTCTAAAGAGTGATGAGACAATGGCTCCCATGCAATAAATATAGTCTCGTCCAAGGAGTAGATTATAATCCAGGGGTCCTTGGACTACCATTACATTCAAGTGAATGGTTTTCCCTCTCAATTTTATGGGCACATTGGGAAGGATCCCTAACGGTTGACTAGTTCCTTTGTCGAAGCCTGTTAGATTTCTCATCTCAGGCAAAAGCGATGGTGAACCAAGCGCTTTCCAAGCAGTCGAGGAAAGGATACTCACAAAAGCCCCTTCATCAATGATGGTACCAGCCATAACCATTCTATATATTTGAGAAATAATTCCGAATGGTAAACTAGCCAGTAAACGGGGTCTGCCTAGTTGATTCCATTCGAAGGAAACAACTAGGTTGCTTGGAGGTGGGACCGAATAGACGGCCGGGTACGACTCTGATGAACTTCCTTCCTGCGGTAAAGGAATGGGTAAATTGCCCCCATGTTCATCGGAGTCTGTGCTTACGAAAAGAATTTGGACGGTGTCATCCTTATTCTCTTCTGTGACTGTATCATCTGAAGATGGAACCTCTGAAGGCAAGACCGGGTCAACTGCCGCCTCGACCTTTTGACTTTCATCTGGTATGGAGGTTGGTCTTCAATGATAGACGCTTCGGCTGACCACCTGTGCAGGTCAACCGGATTTTCAACTAGTGACGGACTCATCAAGAGTTTTTTATATCCAGGAGGAAGTCGTAACGGTGAAACCGGACGATCGTCCAAAACTCTTTTAGCCTCGTCTAAGAAGGGACAATGGTGGACGGCATGATCGCCTTTGCACAGTTTACAAGGAAATCTATATTTTCATTTTTGTCCTGGGGCTTCACTTTCACTAGTCGATGGTGTGTTTTCAACATGATCATCAGAGGTTGACGACACCGGGTTGTGCAAACGACGAGACCAGTCCCTTAAGATCCGAGGGATGCAGGGACAATCTCTATGATAGTGGTCCCCTTTGCAAATGACACATGGCGATTTAGGCCTGGTCGGTGCAGTGTGTGGATTTTCGCTAGATGATGCTTGGTTGCCCCCTTTCGCTTTTGGCTACTTCGTCTTCTTCTCTTTCTTCTTCTTTTCCTTCTTCTTCTCAGGTACTTTATTTTTGGCTTTACCAACCCCATCAAGCGAAGAGGAAGGAGGAGAGGAAGAATTGGAGGAAGTAGAAGGTTGGTGGGTAACTCTGGATTCGTCTAGATGCTGACTCGATTGTTCAAGAATTGCGGTGTTCTGAATGATAGAGGTTGAGAAGAGCCATACGGGCAAGCCGATTGTCAATCCTAGAAGCGACAATGTAGCCATATGGGGTGCACCAACATCTCCCCAAGAGGAGAAGGGACTAGGATTTCCTCCAAGGGGAATTCCTTGGTTGGTGGATTCCATTTTCTCAACCTAAGATCAACGTAGGAAAGGGTGATGATTATTTCGTTTAAAACAAATTTTAGACGCTTTGACACAACTTGTTTTTTCAATTTTAAAGAGTCGAGAAAAAACAAAAGATGACTCTAGTCACATTTGATTTTTAATGAGCCTGAAGTGACAAGTGCTCAGATGGACCTTTTCCGTTAAGGATTCTGAAAAGGAACGAAAGGGACTGCTCTGGAAATCTAGGTAGAGGGATTACCAAACCAATCGCAAAACTGCAGAATACTTTTTACAGTACGGCAGTCAATCTTCCCGAATGCTGTGTTCAGTGCATTGCGATTGATAGGGCGGCAGACACGGCTTCCTATGGATAAAGGATTAAGCCTATTGTGGTCTCCAAAAATATACTCAACGGTACGTGGGAGCACAAGTCCCGTACTGGCACTTATCATCTCAAAGTGGAGGAATCACCCAACCATCAGTGAGAACAACAGTTACCAGGCTTTACAACGCCGGAATATGTCTCTAGCCTAGACTTCTAGATGTTGTGCATTAGGTTCCAAAGCGTTGTTATATTCATTAAATTTATTTTATAGTTGATCTTGCTTAATAAATTTTCCTTTCAGGTTCACCGCGAGATGTAAATGTACAATTCCTAAAATGCAATCTAAGATGATAAACAGTCTTTTATCTTCTTTGTGCAATGAAAATCCTAGCTACTAAGGAAAAAGAGACAGTATTCTTTCACAAAGAGCAAAGAGCACACACTAAATGCACTGTCCTAAATCAAACCAATCAAATAGTCTGAATGCAAATGCACATGCACGTATTTGTTTTTGGCTTTCTTAGTATGTGAATGGTAAAAAGAAAGCTAATGCGCAAATCTTAATTACTTTTCAAGCGACAATTACTAACAAGTTTCTTTTCAAAATAAAAAATGGAGACAATCACAACACTTTACGATTTGGAAATGAATACTTGCTTTTGACACTAGAAAAACTACAAATTCACACCAAATACAATAGTAACAGGGTAATCGACTATCAATAGCAACCAAACTCTTTCCTATGACTAAAAACGACACTTGCGACACTTTCAAATCAAGGGACGACAATACAATTACGTTACTTTTTTGCAAAGGAGAACTGAAAATGACTCAACAAATACACAAAAACATTTACAGTTCTTTTGCACAATGGAGACGGAATATCAGCAAGGAAAGGGGTTTCAAACAGTGATATACTGATTACAGATAGCAAAACTCATGAATAGAACTGAAAAGAATGAACACAGAAACCAAAAATGAGGAACAATGCCTAGTCTGATCAGCGCACCTGTAACACAAGGAACTTGAAATGCAATGCACCTACTACACTCGGGAAGTGCGCTGAATTTCAGATTCACAGAACAGAGCCTGCGCTAGGCCAGAGACGAGACTTTGCTTAGGTTCCGGGTCATAGTTTGCAGTTCAATTTAGGGGTTTTGGCCGAGCAAATGGTAATCAGTAAATCAACAATCAGGGGTAGATCTAAGGAGGTTCCAAGAGCTACCACGAGGGCAATTAGAGAGTTTGTGAATCAGTTGTTTAATTCATAAACAAATCCCGGAGATTTACTGAAGCGGCATTTATCTACTTTGCATTTGCATAGCAAATGCAGTTGGAAAGCTACCTGGCTTGACTTCAGGCTCCGTCTGTAAGTTTATAAAATAAACAACAAAGAAGATAAACAAACAACCTAGTCGCTCCCCAGCGGAGTCGCCATTTTGTTACAGGGAAAAGTGTCTACACAGAACTGCTTATCCCACTAAGGTGTGGTAGCTACCTTAGAAACAAACAAAGTAAAGCTACTTTTGTTTTTCATTTATGAAATATAGATGAGAGAAGAACAAAAAAGACCAACCTCTGTCTTGCGCTTATCTCCTAGTTCGATTCCTCTCTCTCTTTATAGTCTTTCGCTACTTGCTCCCTTGTACGCCCAGCTTCACAGAGTACCTGTAGGATCACAGTAGCATAACACTATACAAGAACATGGATCTATAATCATAAACAATCTAGGAGCAGATGTAAATTGACTATACAAATGCATAAAACATAAATGACACAAGAGTATGGAGGAAAAACTTGAATAGCTTTTATTGATAATCAAGAAAGAGCCAAGGGAGTTACAACCAGTTGTTCTGACCCAGCATCATCCTCTCAGCAAGTAAGCCCTTCTTCACCTCATACAAAGCTTAGATCACCCAACACTATGATGTTGTCTCAAGAAACCAATAGCAATTCCTTACAAGATGCAAAATTCCAGCCCCTGGATCTCTGGGATGGGGGATCCATATATAGATATCTATAAGGGAGATGAGTCAGCTTGTGATTTGATTAGTGTCTTCCCTCTGATAGTTCTTGCTTCCACTTGGAGATTGATGATCTCTTACTCATCCTTGGTCAAATTCAGAGAGGCAAGTGTCACAGGAGAAGTTTATGGAAGATTCCATGCCTCTCCACCTCGCGGATTGACACTGCCATTTGTCACTTCTCGCCCATCGCAACCCATAGAAGGGCTTTTTGAAATGCAACACACCCACAGAGTGTACTTAGGTGAGATGCAATGCACTTTGCCTATGGAGCATTTGAAATGATCCCGTTTTGACCAGTTTTGAGCAGTTTTTCATAGAGAACTTCTGGGAGAAACTGTAATCAGTTGACCTTGTTCCTTTAGGGGTTAGAACAACACTTTTAGGGACTTAGGAGCCCTTGGTTTATGGACATTTTATGCTTGGGGTTGCAGTGCCCAAAAATGTCTATAACAGTGTGGATTTGGATTAGTAATTCTCCTTAGTGAAGATATTTACCGGTGATATTTTCCAACATTCAACAAATTCCCTCTATTCATTATATTTCCATTTTTCTTTTTTTATTCCATTGTGTATGCTCCCATCCGCAGCTATAATACATAACTAAAAGATTTCCATGAATTCTAATTCGTAAGCTCTAGGCCCAAAATGATTAATATGATATTGTTTGCAACAAATATGAATAGTATATTGTAATAAACAAGCACAAATGTGGTCATAATCTAGCAAGCCAACCAAAACAGGAAATAAGAAAAATGTCAAACATGGTTGAGAGAGATGGAGATGAATATATCAAAAAGTGATATTTATTTGTATCATAATTCAAATCACCCTACATAGATTTATCTTAACCCTAGATCTGTCAAGGACCAAGAGAGACAAAATCCTTTCAAGTGCGAACCTTTCCTTAAGGTCTTGCACTCTAAAAAATGTTTGCACCTTGAATCTCAACACATGATAGATACACAGTTAATATAAATCTACACTAGTTTATATTTTATTGGCAATACATCAACTTTATATATTTATGGTTTTTGGCATACTAGAGATGTAGATTATAGAATGCACCTCTCGATGCAATGCCAAATGTCAATATATTTAGTTGAAAAACTACAAAGAGAGGATATTCTCTAATGGTTTCATTACAAGGCTAATATCATAGAAAATAGAGTAATAAAGAGCAGAAAAGAAACTAAAGACATACAAATCAATTAAGAAAGTTTTTAGTAAGAGAATTTTTTGATATCTTAAGCCATTTTCGCTCTAGCCCAACCATAAGACAAAAAGAGTGACTCAAAGGGATTTTAGAGACAATAGTCCTAAAATAGTTTATGAAAGATTTAAGAAAACTAAAGGTGAGCAAGAAAAAGAGTTAAATTTATGTCAAAACACAATAGAAAGAATATAAAGTGGCCTTAATCATCCAATCACATGTTCATCCCCTGTTCTTCATAGATTATAACCAATGCAATATCCCATCCATGAATTCACATTACCAAAAACATTCATGCATTTAAGTAAGCACCTTCACACCTCTGGTCTACAATTTTTTTCCTACCACTACATGCACCAAATTTCTCTAATAGGGTCATTCATAAACCCTCTCTGCTTGGCAATGAAGTATTAGTTCACTGTTCAGGTCAACAGGCAATTAATTTGTCCACTAAGATTCCATTTTCAATGTGCTTTGCCCCACCTGAATGGCACAAATTTGAAAGGGATGGAACTGGGTAAAAGTCATAGGTGCAAGCTCTTGGTGGAATCAACCAAAATAACTTCTCATGGTTCCCCCATCGATCGAGTAAAATTTAGTCAATCTTGTAAAATAGTACATCACTGGTAGAAAAATTTCTGTCTTAGGGGGTATTTTTCCTTGTTGATTAGTGGTAGACAATATTGTTTTGTCTCCAAGTAGAAAATTAAATAACCAGTTACAACAAAAACATCATAATTCAAATGTGACATATCTCCTACCATATACAAACATTTACATGAAATAAGGAACTCACCTATTTGATTGTAGATTACGAATATGCACCTAGCACGACAACATTTGATGAGCATACATGTAGGGATATATACCATGAGATGTTTAAAACCACCACATCCAATTGTGTTATTCCAATGTATACCCTCTTAAATGATGTAGCGTTGTTTTTATGAATTGTTATTAATTGTATCAATGCATCCGTCTTGAATGTCCAATGTTAATCACTATTATGTTAAGATAAATATCAGAATTCAAACTTCACTAATATTCACATCAACAGAGCAGTTTACAATGTATCATCCAATATACATTACAAGGAGATAATGTCATTAATACATACCAAAATCCTCGTGGAAATATATGTCACTTAAATTTTTATTTTAAGTTAGCTTGCAATTAAAACAATATCACAAAGACAATAGGGAAACACAGAACACATAAGTACCTCCAAGCAATGTTAGTGCCTAAATGAGGGATAATATGTTACAATTATAGCAAAAATTAAAAGCTCTATCCTAAGTTGATGAGAAGGCCAAGGCATATCTCTCATATAGTTGATTGTAGGGGCAGATATGTCATGAAGGTCGTCCTATGCTAAATACTATTGTGGTACGCTAAATATCATAACACCATCTTCACTAATGTGCATTTTTAACAAAACAATTTGCAATGTATCATTCAATATGCATTACAAGGAGATAGTGGCACTCATGCTAAACAAAATCCTCAAAAAGGGATATGTCATATTAATTTTAATTTAAAAAACTTGTTGTGAAGAAGACATCACAAAGTCAACAAAACCCTCAAAACAAAATATGCTACTTTACTTTTAATTAATTTTCTTACAGACATCACAAATACAAGAAGGAACCACAAAGTGGACAAGCACCCCTAAGCAATTTTAGTGCCTAAACAAAGAAATACACATTGTAATTTGAGTAGTAAATATTAAAATACATACCTGACAAAGCTAATGTGAACACCAAGACTACGATGAGATGCAAAACAATCCAGGCAAATGAAAATCCCATAAGTGACCAATGCCCATGTGGGATTCCTTGTATTACAGTCAAAGCACATCTGCCATGAATAAAAATCACATCAGATTAGATGATATCTATAGGAAATCATAAATACTTATATAGATCTAGTCTCAAATTACCCAAATCACATTAAATTTTGTTGTGAATGATAAAAAACAATGCACCCACAATGAAACGTTTTTTCTCTGGCGAAAATATTTTGTTCCCACTAAAGAAATAAATTAGCCATAAATAATTTGAAGAGAAAAAGCATGAGGAAATATGAATAGAACCTTGTTTTTAGGTTTGACCCATAGCTTTCTGAATACAACATTATTTTCCATAAAACCCTTGATAGCCATTGTTGAATGATGAAGGTGTTGATGCCCCGAAAATCGTTGTATCAACATTGGGGGATAACCACCCGGTCCGAACCTTAATACAGCTCCTTTTCCATTTGGAATGGTGGCTCCGACTAGATATAATGGGACCAGTTTCCCAATAATGAATAAAAGGGGATGGATGAGTGATTGATTTCTAATAAATGATAATAAATGGATGACTTAATCTATTAGTGAAAATATAAATAACTATTATATCCCGGGAGGCTTCTATTCTTTGAAGTGCAATGTTTGATGATCTCTGTTCATCGATAGGCATATAGATGACTCTAAGCAATAAACATAGACATTCCTTTACTTAATGATTACTTTGTTCAAATAGTTGAACAAAGTGATTAACACATTGTTACACCTATCCTTTTATATTACCGATACATGTATGATTAAAAGAAAAGCATGCTGTAAACATCCAGTAGTGGAAAGTATAAAGAATGTTGTTAAAACACATGCATATATCTGATAATAGCAAGAGCGATCAAACAACAATTCACATAAAAGGAATGAACTCAGACATAGATAGTAGTACCATATGAGCTGCAAATCACTCCCAATATCAATCACTATTTGGATTCCTTCTTCCGACGCAGAAACACTTTTAAACAAAGGCAGTAGTGCACATTCACATAAAAGCTTCGTTATCAAAATTGGAATAATTGGCCGAGTATTTATAAAAGAATATGCCTGAACTACAATAGTGCAACTTCAGGTTTAAGTCATATACAAAAACTTATGACCCTTTCTAAATACATGAAAGGGTCTATAAATACTTGATTAAAACTAACTAACTATGAAACTAAAATCCTACTTAATTGGTACAACTTGATTCGAAATATTTTCCTCACGGCAATCTGGCAGTCGGCAGCATGATTCATCACTTAGGTTGTTTTCCTTTAGACCTCAGCTGGCATATTGCAAGCATTGGTTCCACTTCTGGTGGTCGGTTGAGACGAGAATTGAGTTGGGCAGTATAGGTGGCATCTTGTATATCGGGAATGATACACCCGATTGCATCTGTGAGGCACTTGAGGGCGGCTCTCTGGCTGTATCGTTTGACTAGGAACAACCAATAGGTGTCCCATGTCAAACTGTTAATTCTTGCGATTAATCTCCCATTTTTCTCCAACTCTTGATAACATGATTGCTCCAATGTTTTAGCCGATAGCAATTTACCTGGGGTACATTGAGAAATTATGTTAGATAAGTAGAGAGTATCATTAATCAATTCAACCAAATTACTTGTGGTTAACTTGCATCTGGAAACTGCTCTCTCTGCTTTCATTAACTGGGACTGCCATTCCATAAATAAGATCTCTTTATGTGATTCTAGGATTTTTGGCAAATTAGCTGCCTGTCCCTCATCAACGTATTGCCACTCAAGAAAATTAGTCACGGTCTCATCGGCCTGCTCCAAGTCTGTTCTAGCATCAGCCGATTTATCACTTATTGATGCTGTTAAGTCACATAAAGGTTCTGCTTGGGTGATTTGTTGACATAACAACCTTATTTGTGTCACTAATGCCTTGTTAATCTGTAATGCCTCTGCTCTGAATTCAGCTGGCTGTGGAAGATTCTTGGTTTTCTCTATTTGGGCTGATAATTGAGCAATTTGCTCATCTTTCGACTTCACCATCTGTTCATTCATTGCTTTTAGTTTTGCCAATGCTTCCCACAGCTCTTTCTGATTTTGAACTGCACTCGAATCAATTCTCTGTTTCTCTTCCTGCAATTGTTTGTTTAATTGATTGTTTATTTGTTGTTGTGTGTACAATTGCTTCTCCAATTGTTTTGCCTTCTGTTGTGCCTCCAATAACTGTACTTGTAGCGAGGCGATTGATTGGTCTTTTTCTCTTAACAGATTAGTCACTTCTGATGCCTTGTCCATGGTGGCTGTTGAATAGGCTCCAGCATATTGGGAAAATTTAGTAAGGTCATCAGAAGGATTAAATTCCTCTTTCCAGACCACATTGGTTGCCACTGTTTGTTCCGGGAATAGGGAAGGTTGATCAGTCCTTCTCCTTTTCCGCAGTCGTTTTATTACAACCCTGTGCTTTGGGTTGTAAAAGACATCCAATGGAGGAATTTCTTCTACTTGCAAAACAATCTGATCGGAGGGATCCTTAGGAATTATCTCTATTCCTGTAGAACTGGGTGGGCCGATGGTTCCACTTGGAACCTGTTTAGATGTTGTCTCCTGTGTGTCAGCCGCTTTTGATGTTTCGGCTTCCTTTGAGCTCTCAAGATTGCTTATGATTGAGTCGAATTGCTGCCATTCCTGGAGCAATTTCGGGTCAATCTGGGCATCTACGTTCACCTCTGTGATGCTTTGCTCCTGCTATTTTCCCTGGGTTTCCTCTTGCTCTCTTCTCTGGGTTTCCTCTTGTTCTCTTCTCTACACTTCTTCCTGCTCTTTTGCCTGCACTTCCTCCTGCTCTTTTGATGTAGCAGGAGGTTCCTTAGTGAGTCGCTGCTCAGGCTCGCTTGATTCTGTCATTGGGGTCATTGCTAACAGATCTAGAGGCATAGTTTGCAACCTCTGTTCTCTAATTCTGTTAAATTCAACTAACCCGTCATCCTGATATTTCATTCTGGCCAGCAATTTAACCTGGAATATTGACTCGGCTGAGGAGAACAGGTCATAAAATATATCTTCTTTATGGTCAAATTTAGTTAATTTTGCCTGTTCAAGTGCATTGTAGGCGACTTTGTTTGGATCAAACCGCCTATTAGGAAGAGTGGCTAGATTTAGTGCTTTGATCTTATCAGCCTCTTTCTCTACATGTTTAAAATCATGCAGAGCGTGGATACCGCATCTTAGAGGAAAAAGAGGCCAAACCTGCTTCTTTTTGCTCTTTAGAGTCTGTGTAACTCCTTCGGATGTAATCTGATAGACTACCTCCTGGGCTAACAGTTTATCGGGTATGTACAAAGGGAGGACATGAGGCTTGGCTTGGCTGCCGAAAACTCTTACATAGGTGAATTTTTCTTCTCCGAACCATCTTCCTACGGATGTCAAGTCAACCTCCGCTCGGTAGGAAATCTTAGGAACAGGTTTATCAAAAATGGAATAGTGAATGGGTAACATAAAACCATTGCAAACTTGATATAAATGGTGCTTATAGTGGGCTTTCCATAACTTCTGATGGTATATATGAATGGGCATGGGGTTTTGTGGATTCCATCTCCATCCAAGCACAAGAAATTCAGAATTAAAACACAGGGTGTCCAAGATATAGGCACTATAGTAGAATGGGGGAATGACCCTTTCAGTAATGCGGGATTTGTTTCTAAATTCAAGGACTGCGGTTGCTAGCTTATCAGACAGTATAGTTGCCCAATCCATTACTTCACTATTACATGCTGTCTCCATCAAAGGAACCATCTCTATAGTAAAGTTTGCGGAATTATGTAACCTCCACAATCTACACATCATTATCCTGGCATAACAATAAGGAGAACACAAAGAATCGATAGAGTACTTACCCGAAGACTCATGCTTGTGTTTTGCTGGGTTTTGCCTCCAATCCCGAATGGGTTCAGATTCAATTTTGTTCTCATTTCTGAATTTCTCCAAGAATGCCTTGTTGTACTTCTTTTCCAGTACAGGCAAATGGTACATTTGCCTCAAATCATCAGGTTGAAATGAACCGAAGACTCTCCCATCCATGGTGCAAAATGTTCTGTTTGTGATTGGAATTTCTTCAATTGCCCACTTCACCACATCTGTATATGGGAGAATTTGTTCCCGAGCTGTTATCCGATGAAGGAAAGAGTCGGCTAAATCCTTTAGAGTAGCATCATATTTCCGAGTCGTGTCTGCTGTGGCTTGCACTATTGTTACCTCAGGCTCTTCGGCCTCAATCAAATTATAATTGCTTAGCCAAGTAGTTTTTCCGAGTCCTAGACATGTAGTGTCGAATATCAGTCCCTTTCTGTTTGTTCCTGGATCGGTAGTGGGTTGCCCTGTAGCTGGCGAAGCGGAAGCTGTTGTGGTTTTCTTAGATTTCTTCCCCATTTTGCTTGAATTTACTGCTTCGGAAGAGCTCTGCACAGGAGTGAAAATGAACGTAATGCGGAGAATTGATAGCGCAAACCAAAGAAGAACGAGATATATTAATCAATGAATAATGGAGGATTTAAATTAAGGTGGCCACGAATGCAATCTCTGAAGAGATTTTAGACTTACTGTTTCATTAAATGGCCGTTTAAACCTGTCAATCCTTTAAATGCTCATTATGTCATTTATTGGCCAAATGATTCACTTAAGCATGGCTTTGATGTTTTGGCGGTTGAGTGCAAGTGAATCGCTATCGGGAAAAGAAAGGCCATTAATACTAAATAACCATAAAATATCCTGGCTTTACCAATCTTTTTTGAAATCTACGCTTTTAGCTTTATCGCAATCAGCGATCGGGGGAAAGCTTAAGTTGTTATATTGGTTCCTTTCGGAATCCCCGATTGCCGATAGTGATATCGCCAATTCGCATCGGGAGTTTTAAATGAGGGCTTTGAAATGCATGCATGGTACATCTCCGATCGCCGATAGCAATATCGCATCGCATCGGAGCGAAAAGGGGCTTTTGTTATGATAGCTTGCCATTGCCGATATCCGATAACCATTTGTGTATTGTCGCATCGGGGAAAACTTAATGGGCCTTTTGTTATGTATCCTTTGTTATTGCGATATGCGATCTTGCGATCGCTTTATCGCAATAATAAGAGATTATTCATTTTTTCTTATAAGACCGCTTATGTGATTTATCAAAAGGTTTATAATGTTTTATTTATTTTCGGACCTTTTGAAAAATACTAAGTTGATACCAATTTAATTCTAAAATGGACCCATTTCATATTATAGTTATGAAAATAAAATTTGTATGAAATGGGGGGTTGTTGTAGAGCACAACAGAAGGTAATGATAAATTAATTCCTAGAGTAGTCAAAGCGCAAATAGTGGAGTACTATGCCTTCGAACAGAGAAATGCCTTCATCTGTGCCCTCCTCAAGTATTGCTTGACTCTCCTACCCTCCTCAAGTATTGCTTGACTCTCCTATAACGATTTGTAAATGTAAAATGGTTTTTCAAATTATTCACAGTTGTACGAATAAATTTATGAATAATATACCATTCCTATGGTTCTTGTAGAATACTTTGTAAATCCAAGTTATAGTTATGGATTTTTTAGAATTTAGGTAACATATGGTTTTAGAATTTCCCTCATAAAATATATAATTCAAACAATTTTATTGGGATTTTTTTTTGCAGGATCCAGGTCAATTTTGGGATTTTTGAGAATTTAGGTAACATAGGGTTTTAGAATTTCCCTCATAAAAATATAATTCAAACAATTTTATTGGGTAAAAAAATTGTAGGATCCAGGCCAATTTTGCGATTTTCAAGAATTTAGGTAACATAGGGTTTTAGAATTTCCCTAGTAAAAATATAATTCAAACAATTTTACTAGATTTGTTTTTGCAAGATCCAAGCTTAAATTGTTATGTGGTTTATATTCAAATTTTATGGCTATTGTTGGATTGTCAATTCCCCCTCGTTAAAAAAATTACAAGTTATATCGGGGATGACGCGTTAAAAATTTTAAAAGTGATATCGTGGATGATTATAAACATTTAAATGTTGAGTTAATTAATAATAAAAATAATAAAAATCAATTTGTTATATTTTGATTTTGTTATTAACTTGTGAATAGGATTTGTTACGGTGCCATGGGCCAATGCCATGGCTTATCAATACCACATGCCCAAAAACCATAACATATTTCACAACCAAAATATTTTATAATAATATCAAAAGATTATTAACCATTGATATTCACCCCCACATTACCATGGATATCATTGACTTGTAAAAACTAGGCTCTGTTTCAATACCATGGCTTATCAATACCACGTACCAAAGAAAACATAACTTATCTCACAATCAAAATATTCTAAAACAATATGAAAATATTAATAACCATGGATATTCACCCCACTTTACCATGGATAGTATTAACTTGTAAATAGGCGTTGCTACAATACCATGGGCCATCGCCATCGCTTCTCAATACCAGATGCCCAAAAAACATAACTTATTTCACAATCAAAATATTTTATAACAATATGATAAGATTCTTAATCATGGGCATTCACCCTCACTTTTCCATTGATATTATGAACTTGTGAATAGGCTTTGTTATAATAGCATGAGGCTAATACCGAGGCTTATCAATACCACATGTCAAAAAATCATAACTTATTTCACAATCAAAATATGTTTTAACAATATGACAACAGTCTTAACCATGGATATTCACCCCCAGTTTACCATGGATATTATTAACTTGTAAATAGGCCTTGTTACAATATTGTGGGCCAATAACATGTCTTATCAATACCACATGCCCAAAAACCATAACATATTTCACAATAAAATAATTTATTTTTATTTATTTTTATAACATTTTTTAAATTGAAGCTAAAAGGAAAAAGGTTATAATTACTTTTGAGATATATCTAGACTCTTTATCCTAGACACTACTAAAAATATTCCCATAGAAATTAAATTGAGGATTTAATAAAATTAAAAATGAGAATACTTTTATATTTAAAGATGTGAAATTTATATAATATAAATATTTCTAGTAAGCACCAATATAGATCCCTCTTAACTAAGAATCCATGGATGACAAAAAAAAAAACTTGAAGGGGAGAGAGGGTGTCTGGGGGCAGAGGGAGGGAGATAGTGACAAATCTTGTAGAGAGAGAGAGAGAGAGAGAAGGGAGAGATGGAGAGAGGTCGAGGGAGAGAGGAGAGGAGGGAAGAGAGAGAAGGGGAAGAGAGAAAGAGCGAGACACATAGATGGAGGGGAGAGAGAGAAGGGAAGAGAGAGAGAGAGAGAGAGATTGATTGGGGAGAGATAGAGGGAGGTGGGAGAGAAATGGGGAGAGAGAAATAAAGAGAAAAAAGGAGAGAGAGATGGAGTTGGAAGGGGGGGAGGGAGGGAAGGAAGAAGAAATACATAAGGGGAGAAAGGTGGAGAGAGAGAAAGGAGAGTGGGAGGGAAGAGAGAGAGAGAGAGAGAGAGAGAGAGAGAGAGTTAGAGAGGAAGAGGGAGGGGGAGAGAGATAGATAAATGTGGAGAAAGTGTATGAATGTTTTGGGGTGAAATAGAGAGAGTGAATAAGAAAGAGACACATACATACAAAAATAGATATTATATAGTATTATATAACTATCCTAGATCCATCATAAGCTTGGACCTATCAAGCGCTTAAAGGGATCAAATGTCTCAAGGTGCACACCTTTCCTCAAGTTTTGCACTAAAAAAAAATATGTTTTCACCTCGAGAGATTGGATCCCTCTCGACGCTTGATAGATCTAGGGTTAAGATGAATCTAGGCTAGTTATATGTATTTGATGATTTATGAGGAAACTCATACTTGGATATTTTGTATAATTTTAGCATAATTACATGTATTTGATGTATGGTTTTGTATAAATTATAAATATATATTTTTCATGAAATTTGTTTTTTCACAGCAATACCAAAGCATGGACTGTTTAACATAGGGTTTAAGGGGTGGCACAATGTTCTTGTAGGATTCAAGGTAATGTCTTGAAACCTCAACAACCTTTCATACAACACACACAACATTGTGCCTGCTATGTTTCAAACCCCATATTCAAATTCAACAAGTTATGTGCACACCTAGGGGTTCAGATTCCTATTATGAGGAATCCCAACCATCACAAAGCCATCATGGAAGCCCAACATTGACATATGGTACCAAGAATACAAATAGTGATCATAATTGTTAAGAAATCAAACCAATTTTAGAAACTAAGCAAAGATTCTTGTAGTTACATGTATTCCTATGTAAACTATGTCTAATAACTTAGGTGGCAGGAAATGTCATAAAAAAAAAAAAATTCTAATAAGAAGAAGACATCATTTTTGTATTAATATTAATGCAAAGATCTAATGTACATCATATAACATATACTAAATTTTATTTACCTAAATGACATGATATTGTAATATGTTCAACATCTAATGTTTGGGAAATATCAAAATCCCCATAGGATTCAAAATAATTTCATAAGGGTCTAGTACTGTTATGCTCATAATGTATGTTCAAACTAGATAATCAATATTTTAATGTAATTCCCTGTGAATGTGATCAAAGGGTATAACCATGAAGGTTCTAATCAATTCCATAACTCTAATTGTCCATTGATGCAGTAAGGAAGTGTTTAAGGAAGTATAACCTTTCAGCCAATCTATAACAACTTTAGAATCCCCTCTCACTTGTAAGTTTAGATTGCTGAAGTGACATAATTAAAATGACTAACATAAACGACAAATTTGTACTATTGTATTACTTGTTAAGTAGTCATATTTATGTTAATAGACTAAATTAGTCATTCACGTTAATCATTTTTAGTTGTATTACTTATTAGCTAGTCGTATATTTTAACCCGAGACTAAATTAGTCGTTCATACTAGTCATTTTTAGTTAATCACTTAATATTGCTCATTTTTGGTAGTATGTCACTTGGAAAAGCTACGGTGACTAACCTTTTCAGTCACCTAGTCACTAATTCCATCATTTTCTACTAGTGTAAGTCCCTTATTGTTTTTTCTTTTTCATTTTTTTCAAAAATAAAACAGTCTTCAAGAATTTGGTAAGCTGGAAGCTAAGACACTTCTAATCACATTCACTTCCTTACTGATGGTACTAATGAAGTCTTCCCTTGATAGAGGTATTTTATAGGCTTTCAATTTGTATCCATTGACCAACAAGGGGATACCTTCTTCATCAATGGTCCTTACTTGCATAACCCCATTGTCATGGCACTTCTCTATTAGATATGGGCTTAGCCACCTGGTCATCAATTTTCCTTTGAAGTCCTTAAACCTGGAGTCATATATCAAAGCCCAATCACCTTCTTGGAAAATTTTGTCTTTGATGTTTTTGTCATGACAAACCTTTCTTTGTACTTGAGTCACCTCTTTGTGTAGGAGGGCCTATAGCCTGAATTCATCTAAACCATTGAGCTGGAGCAACCTCTCTTGTTGCACCCTTATAACATCCAAATCCAACTATGCTTCCATTCTCAAAGTGTTGTACTCAAACTCAATGGAGAGTAGAGCCTTCTTTCCATAGACCAAATCATGAGGGGTGAAGCCAATGGTTTTCTTCCAGGTTGTATTATAGGCCCAAGTGGCCTCCACTAGTCTGTCAGCCTAATATTTTCTGATGCTGCTCACAACCTTTGTGAGAATTCTTTCCAATGCTTTGTTAGTAATCTCTACTTGTCCATTGGCTTGAGGATGGTAAGGGGTTGACTTCATGCACTTGATCTTGTGATGACTCAATAGATTCTCAATTAGGTGTGAGGTGAAGTGAGTGCCCTAATCAGTGACTAGATCTCTAGGGTGCCCAAACTTGTAAAATGCATTCTCCATTAAGAACTCAACCACTTTCTCTTTTGTTTCTACCTATACAACCTTGGTTTCAACCCACTCTATCAAGTAGTCAATTCACACAATTATGTACTTTTTCTGCCCTGGTGGTGGATCAATAAGCCCAATGAAATCCATGCCCCACTTCTCAAATGGCTCAAGAGTTACTTAAGGTTTCAAAGGAATTTCATCCCTGGGAGTAGGCTTCCCCCTTCTTTGGAACTGGTCACATCTACTCATATATCTTCTTGCATCTTGGTGAAGAGTGGGCCAGTAGTAGCCAACTTGTAGCACACTGAAGGTTTTTCTCTTAGCTGAAAAGTGACCTCCACAAGGCCCAACATGACAGGCCAAAAGGATGTCAAAGAATTCCTCCTCTCTAACACATCTCCTCATAATTTGATATGGGCCTCGGTTGAAGAGGTTTCCCCCAATCTAAGTGAATGGTGCGCTCTTTCTTATAATTATTCGCTTTTCATTGGAGGACAAATTTGGAGGGAACTATGCAGCCACTAAGTAGTTGGCTATGTCAGTAAAACATGAGGAGAGAAATGAAATAGAAAATAAAGTCTCATATAGAAACTGGTCATCAAACATTACTTCCTCACCTGTAGGCAAAGAAAGTCTAGATAAAAAAATGTGCAACTACGTTTTCTCTACTAGGCTTATCAATGATAGTTACATCAAACTGTTGTAATAAAAGAAACCATCTAATAATTATGGCATTAAGATAAATCTTGTTCATCAGTGTGCACAAAGTTCTGGTATCTAGTGATGTAATATGTAAACTTATTCAAGGAATGGACAACAGCTAAGAGCTCTTTTTCAGTCACAATATAGTTCAATTCGGCCTTGGACAAATTTTTTTCGATGAAATAAATGGCATATGGTAACTTGTCATCTATCTGGCCTAGAGCTACTCTTATAGCTTTGTTAGAGGCATCAACATGGATGTGGAAAGGAAGAGCCCAATTTGGGCTTTAGAGTATAGGTGCAATAGTCAAATTGTCCTTTAGGGTTTCGAAGGCCTCTTGGTAGCTTTTTTACTAGAAAAATTCAGGTTCCTTGGCCAATAGTCCAAACAAAGTTGAAGCTGCTTTGTTGAAGTCCTTTATGAATCTCCTATAGTATCCAGCTAAGCCCAAGAAACTTCTAACATCCCTCTGCTTCAAAGGTGTAGGGACCCTCTTTATGATATCAATTTTATTTGGGTCCACTTGCAGTCCTTCCTGGGCTATTGAGTGACCTAGAACAATCCATGCATTCATCAAGAACTCACACTTCTCGGGACTAAGGGATAATTTCATTTCAATGCATTTGTTTAATACTTTCCCCAAGTTAGAGAGAGACTTCAGGAAATCACACCCATAGGGAGTGAAATCATTCATATAAATTTCTACAGAGTCATGGAATAGCTACGAAAAGATGCTCAAGACTGCCCTTTGAAAAGTGGAAGGGGCATTACATAATCCAAAAGGAAGGATCCTATAAGAAAAGCTACCCAAGGAAAAGTGAAGGTGGTTTTATCTTGGTCCTCTGGGCTGATCTAGATGTGATTTTAACCACTAAATCCATCCATGAAATAGAAGAACTTCTTTCCTGCAAGATCATCCAAGACTTGTTCAATGAAAGGTAGATGGAAATAGTCTTTTTTCATGTCTTTTTTTAGCTCTCTTTAGTCCACACAAATCCTCCATTTTCCACTCTTATTCGGGACTAGAACTAGAGGAGACACCCACTCACTATCTGAGATGGGGTAAATGAACCCTACATCCAAGAACTTCTACAATTATTCTTTAACTATATCTTTGAGGATTGGGTTCATTCTCCTCTTAGGTTGGCGCATTGGCTTGCAACCTTCCTTGGTGTAAATGTGGTGAGTACACACTGAAGGGTGCACTCCCTTCATTTCCTTATAACTCTAGGAAAAGGCATCTAGATGCTCTCTTAGCATGTCACATAACTGCTTAACCCGATGTGCAGATAGAGGGGTTGATTTTCAATGTTCTTTCTGGACCAAATTCTATCATCCTGACATGAATAGGACTTGAGTCAGCTGGGCACGAATCAATCCAAGGGTTATCTTCAATTTTATTTACTAACTCATTAAGAGACATGTTGTTGGGGGGTTGACTCTGCAAGATTTGATCAATTAGGTCATCCTCATCAGGTTTCCCCCTCCTATAGTAGAATCTAGGGTAAAGACTGGGTAAGAGGTGGTAGAGTATACTTCATCTTCCCCTCGTCTTTCAACCTAAAAGGTAAGTCATGCTCTAGAGATGGTTGAGAAGGAGGGTACAAGGCCAATTGTTTGGACAAATTCCCATTTTTAATTGTCACATTCCCGACCCTGCAGCTTATGTAAGCATCAACAGTGGCTAACCATGGACTTCCAAGGATGAGAGGATAACCATTAAACTTGGTCTTAGGTTGGAGAACTAAGAATTCAGCAGGGTATTCCCAAGAATCAATGGAGACCATCACATCCTCAACAACTCCCTCGGGAGCTACTCTGGGTTTGTCTACAAGCTGCAAGACTATTGTGGTCTTCCTTAATGATCCTTGGAGATTCAGTTTAAGCATAGTCTCTTTAGTTATCACATTGATGGCAGCCCCAATATTGATCAAGGTATGGGGAACAATGATACCATCGATGTGCACATCTACCATCGGACTTCCAGGGTCTAGATACTTTGGGCAAATCACTTGCCCCAACATTAAGTTAGACATATGTCGAATGACTATAATGGTAAGGGTTTCTTTAATTTTCTTCATAGGATGTTTGAATCATTTCTCCTTGATTAACTTATTATAGATAGGGGACATCCTTGATAGCTTGGAGGAATGGGATTTTAACGCACAAGTTTTTCAATTCACCCAGAAGTTCAGTTTCTTCTAGAGTGTCCTGGATAGGATGGATTAATCTCTTAGGAAAAGGAGGTGGATTGGCTTGAGGAAAAATCTCCTCCTTCTCCTCTTCAAGCTCCTCAAGTGGAGATGTAGGTTTATTATCTGGAAGAACCCTTCTAGACCTGAGGTTGATTTCTTTAATTTCCACAGCATAGGCAGGGTAGGATGTCTCTCCAGTATAAACCTATTGTGACTATTTTTTGTTTGGGTTCGGATTTGGCAAAAAGCATCTGAGGTTACTTAGGTGGAGCAGCGTGAAGGCATTGTGGTTGAGATGGATGTGGAGGTAGTAAGGTTGGAGATTGGTCGTATGGGGGCCTCCACCCCTATGATGGTGTATTCCACTAAGGGTTTGGGGGAGCATATGGCTAAAATGATTGATTGGAAGGTTGGGAATGGTATTGAGGTGCAAAAGACTAGGGAGAAGGTGTGTACCATGAAGGATGAGCAGGAGGACACTAAGGGGGAATGGATGCATTTTGGTTAGGGTTGTAATATGAATAGGATGCCCCTTGCATGCCTTGCTAGTATGGTAGAGGTCCTTGAGGACTCCTTTGGTTGATATAGAAGAGGTGTTCAGGCATACCTTTAGTTCCTTGATACACAACTTTCAATCCAAGAAGTGAAGGGAACTTGTCTGTAGAGTGGTTCTCCTCACAAACTAAGCAGACATCTATAAGATTCAATGGACATTCATTTATATGGTGCCTTCTGGTGTATCTAGGGTAAAAGACAGCTAAGGAAATTTCTCCTTCCTCCTGCTTCCTCTTGATCTGCATGGTGTCCATTTGCGTAGAAAAGGTATGAAGCATTTCACTCTTTAACTCTTCCAACATGTTCCCAATTTCACTTTTGATGGATGTGTTGGAGGAGGATGAACTGGCCAAAGTTTGACTAGCCCTACCCGTCTTTTTGGATGCCCTAGAATGATTTTTCAAAACTGTAGTGATATCGTCATAGGATAATTGGTAGATGTCCCCTCCTGAAAGCATGTTTAGGGTTTCTACGAGATCTTCCCGGATCCCTCTAAGAAGGACTAGCTTGATTGATTCAAGATCGAGGGTGCATCTGTTCCTTTTGTAGTAGAGTTGGAACCTTTCCTCATAATCTTCCAAAGACTCATTATGTCCCAAGGTCATTCTAAAGATTTCTTCTTTAGTGTCTTTCGACTTGCAATATTCCATGTACTTATTGTTGAAGGCTTGTTGCATTTGAGTCTAGGTTATGATGTTTTCCACAGGTAAACCCATGAAGCAGCACAAGGCTTCATCCTTAAGGGTAGATGGGAACAATTTCAACTTCTGTTCGTCAGAGGCATAATAATAAGTTCTGCATATCACAATAAACTCAAACAAAAATATATCATGGTCCTCTGAGGTTAAGCCATGGAAGTGAGGAAGGGAAGAGGGACTTATGTTTTTCATCCTAGCATCTCCATTAGTTTCTTTGATTAGAAAACCACCTTCAGTTATGTTTCCATCTCCATTTTTGTTTTCAACCCCATTTCTATTTTCAGCCATAGTGTAGGTTAGTGGAATGGTTTCTTCTTCTTCTTCCCCAATAGGCTCTTCAAATATCTCTAGTTGTTCGCCTAATGGATCCTCTAGCTCATAGCGACTAAAGAAGAGGGAAGGTTGGCTATTAGATGGTGTGGGCATATTTGCAAAAAATTTCCTAAGTTGTTTGTACTCCTATGAGGCATGAAAGGAATTTGTTTTTTTTCTTCTTTCTAGGGTTTTTTCAAAACTACTTGCAGAATGGAAAGAAAGAAGAATTTGAAACTATTTTCTGAATGGAACTACTTGCAGAATGGAAAGAAAGCAAAAATTTCAGCTATCTATTTAATGAAAAACAAAAGGAAAGTAGGAATTGCATCTATTTATTAAATGTTAAATGGAAAGGAAAGAAAAATAACATCTACCTAGACACCTCCTTAGCATCAATGCCAAAAAGTCATGAGCTCCAGTATTGTGGCAAGGATGTTGTAACTCCTAAGGCTACCAACTTTACTTCATCAACCCGAGGTTCATACAAACTTGGAGGTGATAGTGTTGTATACACAGTAGATGCACTAGTATAATCTTGTCTCTTTTCAACTGGGGTGATAGAACACTAGGGTTTTTCAAACTAGTCTTATATTGACTAGAAGGAGTCTGACTACTAACAATAAATGGAAAACTATCTTTAATATCGGAAGGAAATGTTGCCTACTCTAGGAAATGAAAATGTTGAATTAGAAAGTGCTATGAAGTGAAATGAAATTATCTAACTAAGCATTTACACATATTACTTGCAAAATAGACCTAATTTAACCTTGCATTCTAACATCTGGTTATTTAGACTAAGTAAGCATGGAAATTATCCTAAAACTACTATGACTGATGTATGCATGTACTAACTAGAAATTGCAGAAAAGAGTCATTTTATTTCCAATTTTATAAATGTAAATGCTAAGTGAAACAATATGTTATTTTGAATGGGAGAAAGGCATGGGGAAACTGGTCCAGAATGGTATTATGGAATCCAAGTGGAGGCCTAACCTAAGCTCAGATGATCATTTCTAATCAATTCAGGCTTAAAACAGGCTACTACAGGCTACTATGGGATGTCCTGATTTACGATAGGAAACAGGCCGAAAGCTATGGGAAGATAGGAGAGGTGGAATAAAGTGTGGGAAATGTGCCTGATGGTGGGATAAGGCTTAGAGGAGGTGTACAATACCCAAGACTCAAACCAACTCTTCAAGATGGTTGGATTTTCTCAAGGAAGATGTCCACTTCGCTACAAAACAAAAATTCAGATTAGGGGTTGGTAGACTTTGGCAGCATGGGTGAAGAAGACTTGGATGAGGCTGGTGAAATGAGTTCTCCCTGCAGATCAGAAACTCCTGCAACAACACACATTCCTTCCTTCAGTTATGCACAACTTCATTTAAATATGGAAAAGATGAGTTGAATTTAGGAAAAATAGAGTTTTTGACGGTTAATGGCAAAATTTGTGAAATACAATGTTTTCTAGACTATAACAACTTCAAGAAACCAAAATGACAACTGTAGTTATTTCTAAGGAATCATAAGCAATAATCTACTCAATCAAGAACCCTAGCCATTCAATGATCTAAACAGACAAATCTGTTTTTGGGGCTGTGAGAGTGGGGCCCTCAAACCATGATCCCATGAGGAAGATGAGGAAGAGGCCACTATCACAAGCTTTTCCGAAGTATTCACTTTCACTTTTGTACCAGTGATCTACCTTTTCAACTAACGGTAGCAAAACTAGACAATCATTCAAGTACTTGTAAATGAAATAAAGTAGAAATAACTTCAACAACTAACTATGAATGTAATTGAAGCATACATATACAAAAAAAGGAACCTCTGCTGCTAGAGTTGGGCCCTAATCGAAGAGATTCAGCTCTTTGAATCAACTCAGTGCTATATCAAGGAAATGTTTCTCATTCTCACCAAAATGTAAAAATACATAAGAGTTATCAGTCACAATTTCTTAGCTCTAAAATGCCTCTTGGCTACCATAAAAAAGTCAAATCGTAATGAGGCCCCAGTCCTTCTTATTTATACAACTGAAGCTACCAACAACTTCCTTAAAATTAGGGAGGTTTTCTTCCCAAACTTGAGATTAACTTGTCTTCAACTATCACTAGCTTAGATGCCAATGAACTCAGTCGACTTATCTTTTTGTAACTTTGAGCTGATGAGATTTGGTTGAGGAATCTTCGAGTGATTGAGGTGTTAAGCTGGGAGATCCAATCTCCTAAAATCCTTATTTCTTGTCTACTTCGAGTTCCTGCACTTAAATTAGCCAAAAACTGCTCAAAATCTTGTGATTAATGCACATTAGGCCACATGACATAACATCTCACCTTTACCCTTCTCAATAAGAAAAATATAATAAAATATGTAAAGGAATGTGAGAAAAAATGATTTTAATAAGCTGGAGAGTGGAATTAAGACCCATATAATTTACCTATTGATGAGCCTCATTAGTACCATGTAAACTATGCATCCTTCCCGTGTGCAGATGTCATCAGCTGGATTGTCTCACACATTGATGAGAAGACGATGGCATTGAGTAGCACCATTGGACAGAAGCTTGCCACCTTCTCGGCAAAAGACTATCCTCTCATGTATCACTTGCTTAGGCCAGTAGAGCGCACGGAATCAATTTTCCATGCCACCGACAGATATGTGAACAAAAGATACATTGTCAAAGGTTGGGTGAAAGAGCCATCAAAGTTTTGACAGACACCCACCCATGTGTATAAGACCAAGTCCCTCAGGAAGTCCTACTAGTTATTGGTTATTTTATCTTGCAGGATCCATGGTCAGTAGAGCACAGAAACCTTTCCTGAAGGGTTGGAAGTTTTATTGGACTAGGTGGTGAATGACAGGAATCCGTTCAACTGGTTACATATGTTGGCTTGATAGTTGAAGGCCCAAGTCACATAGGCTCGAAGTACTCTTGACGGTGAGCGAGCAAGATTTGATATGTTTTCATATTCACTCGATGCAATCTGTGCAAACAATAGTTCCCTAGAATGTACTAGACATGGACACCACAAGATCCTTCCGTACATATCTATTGCAAGTTTATTTCAGATTGCATTTATTGAGGAGCAATGGCAGAGCTAACTGACCACTTCATCATCCCACTATACAATGTCGTCTTTGAAGAAGATCCACCTTGCATGTCATGAGAAGCAATGGAGCCGATAACAAACATCATAGATTGGTATGCCTCACCAGGTGCCACCTTCCTTAGAGTCCTTGGAGGAAAGAAGCCTTTGCATGTTTTACGAAGGTATGCCACCGACAAGCTTGTCATCCAAGAAGTATCATACCATCTCGCCACAGGGTTGTCAGCAACCTTACACAAGAAGAATAATGGACCATGGCCCACTCTTCCTTTGAAAATTGGATTATACGAGATAAATAACTTGAAATTCATTGATTTTGAGGGAAAGGAGATAGTGAGGTTTAAATTCAATACTAGGGACTTTAATATGTATCATCCCCATGGTATTTGTATGGATCAATGCTGCATTCCATTGGCCATAGGATGATCGATGGAGGTACTACTACAATGCCTCTAGACTCCATGATTTGGTCAGCTTAATATGGAATTCACAAGTTTCTCCACATACGGTAGCAATCCCAGAAGAAACAACAACAGAAGGCAGCAATCCCATGCAGGACAAGGGGAAGAGGAATATCGCTGACAATCAAGAGGGAGAACAAAGTTGTAATATGAAAGAAGATCATATTATCATGAAAGCAACTTTGCAAGAAGAATCAAAGAGGGAGCAGAGGATACAGATAGCAGAGTGGAGGAAGAGAGAAAGGGAGAGATTGTGGGAAGCAAAACTGAAGTTGAGGGAATTTATAATCTTACCAGATTTGATAATGTGAGAATATTCTTTATATAATACAAAATTCAACTGATAATTCACGAAAGGCCCATATATCAACTTCTAGTGGACAAGGCATGTTTTCCTTTTTTAATCAATGCAAGATTTAATGTGTTGCTAATATGCTTTGTCTGAAGCATTATTTACCACTAAGATTTTTGTTACGTACCAGGGCAATCTCCGTGGTTTCTACTTTCATGTCTCCATGGTTTTGACTTCCATGAATTCCATAGAGCCCTTGATACCCTATGTTTTGGCTAATTTGGAGCATCACCATCCTTACATTAGGAAAAACACTATTCTGGTAGTGATGGCCATTTACACGCTGCCGTGGGGAGAATAGTTGGTGTGTTGGCGTGAAGACTAAAAAAGTCTTAGGGGAATTCTTCGCATGTAAAATAATAATCTTATATGTAGAATTCTCAATATCTCTCTGTTATTCTTCCAAGCTTTCGGATACAAGTATCATTTAGTTCCCATATAATTACCTTTAATTTAGAATGAAAGATAATCTATTGATTATTAGCAATCACAGATGCTTTGGGTAACTCCAGTGACTGAGCTAACCAATATAGTCACGAATTAATAGTTAATAAACATTGTATGGGAAGTGCAACAGTACCAATCAATAATACTTAAATAAGAATGTCTTACAAAGTTGGCTTGGTCAAATACCAATATCCAAAGTGAATCATAATATAACTTCCACCTTTCCTTAGATTACTACCAATATTGAATGAATAGACCACTATTCAACATTTAAATTTAACTAATTTAAATGCTAGAGAAATATGTTATGCTCTTTTATGAATGCTTCAATTAAGACGTTGAATATCTCACGTCGAAACATTCCTTGGCAAATATATTTCTGAACAAAATTGAAATTGAAATTTAGGTGCACGAAACTCGGGTCTTTCTATACATTATGATAACATGTCGGTCCTTTGAGTTATAATACTCTTAATTGCTAATGGAAGTTAAGATATTTATTGACGTGTTAAATTCAACGTCTAATAAACCAAGAAAACTAAATTCCCTTTGACATGTAACTAGTACTATTGAGCGCTGCAAGGATGGTAGTCTAACACATTCAAATTCTAGTTAGTTATTAATGAGTGGGGAAAAATATAGGTAAAGTACACGTGTAAAATCTCTAATTTTGTGAGCATGGGAGTTATTTAAGGTTTTTATTTTTATTTTAATTAAAAAAGGTAAATATTATTGGAGAAATGTAGCTAGTATTATTTTATTGAAGAATAGTAGCAAATTATTATTTTAATAAATGGCGGCAAAAGTAATCTAGTGGAAAATGACCCCATTAATAAAATAATATTAAAAATGACTCTAGAGACATGATGAGAAATTATAAAAATAGGATGGACTCATTTTGTGGATTAACTTTTGGTTATTACACCTCATCTTTCATCTTCTCTTGGAGTTGTTTACAACAAGGGCCAGAGTGTTGTTTAGCACCAGGAATTCCACCCTCATTTCAGAGAACTTCAAGTGTCTCCCTAGTGAGGCAATTTGGGAGCTCAATTCAGAGCTTCCATTGGACATCATTACCGAAGTTTATTCAGTTGTGTGTTCTTCTTGTGTGTAGAGGTATTTTGTGGAGCACATTGTGAGAGCAAGCCTCGGTTAGAGGCTTCGAGATTTCACAAGGATTTTTTTTATTGTTAGACGAGAGTTTGGATAGTGATATGCCGAGCTGGATTGAAGGCTATTACTTGGGTCAATTTTTCTATCTCTTGGCGAGGGCACAGTAACTGTTGACCAAGTGTTGTGCAGGTGTTTAGCGAAGTGAAATTCGGGGTGATAAGGGCTAGAGATAGGAGGTATTTATTAGTGGAAAATATAGCCGGAGATGGGAGAAATTTACCATGGTAAATTTGGGCATAATTCATTAGCATCAAAACTATGGGGCGTAAACTGGCCAGATTGGGCAATTCACACTTGTTGGGGGTCACTGGATTAAGCCCAAACACTTTATGGGTTTTTGTGGGTTTCGTGAGAGGAGGCTACAATTAATTTTGTAGATTTGTTTTAGCACTTCTAAGGGAAAATTTCTAAGTTCCATTTAGCAACGAGACCATTTCCACCACTTGGGTCCGTGAGATATTTTTGGGTTTTGTTGGAGCTGATGTGCAGTGCATATATTTAGTTTTGCAGAGTATTTGGAGCAGATTTGAGGGCCAAAATCATAGTGCACCTGCAACAACAGTGACAATAATATTTTGGGTTAGAGAAAAGGTTTTTGGTGGAGTCATTCCAACACTTGGGCATCACAATACCAATCTGGGTTTCACCTAGCTTGTTATAGCAAGTCTAGGTTCCTCTGATCTCATTTATTGTACTCATATTTATCAGAATTAATACAATGAATTAGAGCTTTTTCCCATATTTTTGTGTTCAAATGTGTATGGTTGTGCATTTATGAATTTAGTACTTGTAGTTAGTTCATTGCTTTTGTTATCTATGATAATTTTCCATTTGGAATATTACATTGGTATCAGAGCCATGATCTTGGCCAATTGTGGGGTAGCCAACTAGATCATGGAAGATTTGGGCATGTATGAACAATGATGGGTTAAACCATAAACAACCCATGGCTAAAGGAAGATTTAGTATGCAGGAATTGTGGGGTGGAATTCGTTGGAACGATGATAGATTGACCTAGTTGAGGAAGGTGTCAGACTAGATCCATCCTCATCCTTACAATAGAGACACTAGAGGTGTGGAGGTCGTGGGGGTACAACCATCTACACCATGTGGGTAAAGTCAACAAACTCAGGTCAATAGACCTCCTCAAAAGGAGAAGGCATGACAAGGACAATTCGAGCGTGAGAGAAGGAGATGCTTTTGCTAGTGGATACCTATATTTAGATATCAAGAGCTTGAGGAGGAGGTTGAGCATGAGGTTGAGGGCAAACAGGGTTGTGAGGGGCACGTAGATACACCCAAAGTGACATTGGAGTCACTCTTGTTGGAGATTCCTTGGATAGCTCTGGTTGACACCTTAGTGGAGAGAGTAGATCATACACTTAGAGGGCCATATATTAAGGAGGTGTCACCCATGGATGAGGTGTCGATGGTTGATGAGGTACCGAATGCTATGACTGAGTTTTCAAGCAATGACTGACCAGAACAAATTGATGAGGTTCCTAGAGACATATCTATCGTTGGAAAGGTGCTAGAAGACATAGAGGGGTCCAGAGTTGTGACTAAGTTTACATATGATAACCACCCACAACAGTTTCGTATATTCGAGGCCAACCTTCTAGCATTGAAAAATAAGGCCACGACAGTACGAGAGGCCATTCTGCAGCAGAACGAGGAGCTGGAGGGCATGAGATTAGTTTGTGCCAAGTCAACGGCCAAAATGACTCGTGTTGGGGAACAATTGGATTCCTTAATGGTAAAACTAGAGTACACATTGGAATGTCAAAGTAGCCATCTTCGGACATACATAGATGGGGCTTGTAGCACTAGTAAGTTGCCTCTACACATTGGAGAGGGAGATGTAGAATCACCTCGACAGATTTTATGTGTTGACCAAGATGGTGAGATAAGGTGACATGAGTTGTTGAGGGTGCAACATTCACAAGATGGAGGGAGTGTTCTATGTATGGGAGTTCATTCATTCAATTCCTCTCCTAGGGTTGGATGGTGAGAGATTCTTATTTAGTACCCTGTGGAGTGGGTTGGTTTTCAGGACATATCCTTGGCCATAGTTTCATAAGGGTTGTGGGTTAGTGTCCTATATTATAGTAGTAAAAGTCAAGCTTAGTCTTTTTTATTATTTTGGTAAATTTTTAAGCTATTGCTATGATCTCATAGAGATCAAGATTTAGTATCAATAGGATATACTAAAGTCTGATTGGTAAATAAAATCAAGTTGTTAAAGGTTTAAAAGGGTTTAGGTTTAATAAGTCTAGGGTAAGGTTTAACCCAAAACATGAGTGAAGAGTAGTGGGCCTTTTTTTTCTCATTATTGGGACAAGTCAGTGGTGTCTTTTCAAGATAGTTGCAAGGTCACATCAAACAATCCATCATATAATTATTCATCACAAGTTGTTACCGTGATTCTCCATTTTATTGCGCTATTGTCAAAGCATTAAAATTTGATAAAAGATTAGGGTTTTTCTGCTATTTCTTGTGTATGGAGGCTCAAGGATGTTTTTAAGATTGTCAGCATCATCAACAAACTATTTTCCTCAACCAGAGACCCCAACACTTAGTCAAACACATGTAGGTGGAAATTCACAGCACTTATGTGGTTGGTGATGTTTTTCAAGGATGGGAGTTTACAGTATGAACAAATGTTATCCAATAGGTATCTAATTATTTATAGGTTTTTTCACATGTGTGATACACTCAAAAGCCTATGAGATGATAAGAAGCATGAAAATCATGAATTTGTTGCACTTTTTAATTAGCATAGTGAACACGTTGCGCTTCCACACATTCAATTGTATGACCTTTCAATTCAACTCCCCACCTCTTGAAATAAATTTATATGACTATGAAATGTTTCCTTAAGTGTCTTTCTAGTTCAACATTCAAGAATTGATCATATAATATGAAAAGGAAGCTCGTTGTGTTTTGGATGAAGGGGTTTATTACGTTTTTTACTATTTTAGCAGTTAACTTCAAACTCGATTTTTATCAAAAGGAAATTAATATTGGAAAACCAAAAGAGGTTTTTGTCAAGCACAAGATAAATAAAAAAAAAACTTCCTTATTTTTATTCACATGTATCATATATTGAAATATTTGAATGAATCTTTACAATATATTTTGTAGATTTCATCATTTCTTGTTTTAGCCTTGATCCTTGAATGCGAATTCCAAGGACCTGAAGAAGAATTTTTGAAAACAGAGAGGTTTTTCTCTCAATCACAAGCTCATATACAAAAACCACCTTCAATTTTGTAACATATGTCATTATTCAATAGATATGATCTAATATTTGACCCCCAGTTTCCATAAATTTGGTCCCTATTTCCCAGCAAGCAATTCTAAATCTAATGTAACTGACTCTATATTTGGGGAAATGATTGAGCTCTATCCCCTAAGTCCAGGGATGATATAATTGTATATATTTCATTAATTTTAGCATGCAAAAGGTTGGTTGGTCAGGGTTAGAGAAAGAAAACAATGTGCATTGTACTTTTCCATTTTAAAAAGTTTCCAATGAATGATGAAGGGCAAGGTCTGTTTTCTCAAGGATTCATGTGTCAACTTCTGATGGTGATGTTTTCTCTTTTTACAGTCATGCTTAAAATTTTATGTCTTCATGTTTAATTAAGCATAATTTGTTTTATAATTCACTTTTTAAGTGCTATGTTATGGCTTATTGAGTAATTTAGTGTTTTTCTTCCATTGAGATATCTAGAATTCATCCTCAATTAGATGCTTTAGATATTTTCAATTCCACTATTCCTCTTCTCACTCCTCTACAACAAAATTTTATAACAAACACCAGAAGTATTTCCTACCTTTCCCCTGTCTAAATATTCCTCATTTTTTCATCCTCCCACTAAAATTCATTAGGTTAATATGACTCCATGCCAATGGGCTTTCCTTCTTCCTTGTCATCAAATTGTTAAACATATTTGTCTCTGATCTTAATACTTAGCCTAAGACCTAAGACTGAAGATTCATATAGAGAGAGCCCTCTATGAAATTGGAAGGGCTAGATTTAAGTTTTAAAGTGGTTTGTGGTTACCTTTGGGTCCCTCTCCTTAGCCTGGACGAATTACAAAGTGATAACAACATTAAAAACTTTATCAACACATGATGTATCTTATAGAACTTACTTAAAAAGTGGAAGAAATAATATCCTAAATGGTAATCTCTTTGATTTAAATTAGTTCTCGTGAAATAATAATCATGTTTTATCTTAATGAACCAATTACCATTTGATGAAAGTAAGGATTATGTGCTTAAATATTTCCACAAAATTACAGTAAATATTACTTATCAAAAAACATTTACCAACAATTATGAAGAGGGAATTCATAACATTCATGTGAAGTTCCAACAAATGGCTCTTGCATACAAGTTACATTCTAGCATTTACATTTCATGTTTAAGGTGAGAAGTTTGAGTTTTAATGGCAATATAGTTTTTAAATCTCAATTGAATAGAAAGGATATTTAGATATAATAATCATTTTGGGTATACATCTTTTTTCAGTCAGTTATATCTATTTGTAATTGGATTTGTTAACATATTTCTCCCTACAAGAAAGAACATGCAACTTTGAAAGTTGGAGAAACAAACCAAAATAAGTGTAGTGCAGGTCACTGGAGGTGGGGAAAGGAATGATGTTGTATAAAATTCAAGAAATTATCATAATTATTTACTACGTCTAATGATGTTTCCCATAAATCGAGATATAAGCCTTGAGTGATTAGGGAATGCAAGAATAGCAACCTCGTAGAACATGAATCTACATAAAACCTATTGGCATGCCACATAAGATTACATATTATGAGGAATGGATGTATAATATAAAGAGAAAGGGCGCAGGTAAGTGTTGGAAGAATTTGGAAAATATGTTTATCCATATCAAAATAGTTTAAGATACAATTTAAAAGAAATCCTTTTCTCTTAGAAAATACTAATATAGTTCTTTTTATTTTCCTTCCTTTTTTGGTTGGCTTGAGTTATGTGGATTTAAATATTTAATATCAATGTTTACATAATGTCTTAATTCATGGAAAAAGCCGATTGAGTTGTTCCTTTTTGTTCCTTGTGGGTTGGAATTTTTTTATTTTCATATGGGATAAATTTGGACATTAAAATGTAGAATCCAGAGGTTTTGATTTAGTATTTTATTGTTAATGATAATTTAAAATAAAGTTGTGATTTAGTCAGTTTCTATGACATTTTTAATTTTATAAATATGAGATGTCTCATAAAGTAAGTTTCTTTATTCTTAATATGGATAGATGTCTATCAACGTTTACCATCCATTTATTTTATATCGTTGTGCTACCAAATATTTTTTCAATATGAAAATCAACCATAGTGCAACGTCACATTGTGACAAAGATTGTCTCAATATGAAAATCAATCACGCTCAACCATGCTCAACCATGGTCCAAGGCTGCATTGTGACAAAGATTGTCTCAATATGAAAATGAACTATGGTCAACCAAAGTCAACCATGTTTATTTTAGGGTTTATAATATATATCATAGGGTGTGTATACCTTGGGTTTATAATATTAATCTCTTGGGTTTAATATTATTCCCTTAGGTTTATAATACCTTAGGGTTTTATAATTAATCCCTTGGGTTTATAATATCATTCCTTTGGGTTTATCAATCTAAGGGTTCATATTCCTAAGGTATAATATTATTCATATTGTTTATAATAGTAGTCCAAGGGTTTAATATAAATCCCTTGGGTTTATAATCATGGTCAACCAAGCGGAGCGATGGTCCAATGTAAGATTATGACAAGGACTATCTTAATATGAAAATCAACCATGGTTAACCATGGTCAAACATCGCATTGTGACAAAGATTGTCTTAATATGAAAATCAACCATGGTAAAACATGTTCAACCATGTTTATTTTAAGGTTTATAGTATTTATATTAGGGTTTATATACCTAGGGTTTATAATATTAATCCCTTCGGTCTAATATTACTCCTTTGGGCTTCTAATACCTTGGGTTTTTAGTATTAATCCCTTGGGGTTTTTATTCCCTTTGGTTTATAATATTAATTTGTTGGTTTTATTTATCTAAGAGTTCATATTCCTAGGGTGTAATATTATTAATATGGTTTATAGTATAAATCCTTAGGTGTAATATAAATCATGTGGGTTTATAATCATGGTTAACCATGGTCCAACGTCACATTGTGACAAAGATTTTCTCAACATCAAAATTAATCATGGTCTAATGTTGAAATATGACAAAGTTTGTCTTAATATAAAAATCTATCATGCTCAACCATGATCAACCATGATCCAACATCACATTGTGATAAATATTGTCTCAATATGAAAATGGGTCATGGTCAACCAAGGACAACCATGCTTATTTTAGAGTTTCTAATATTTATCTTAGGGTTTGTATGCCTTGTGTTTATAATATTAATCCCTTGCATTTAATATTATTCCCTTGGGTTTATAATACCTTGGGGTTTTAGAGTTAATCCCTTGCGTTTATAATATCAATCCCCTGGGTTTATCAATCTAAGATTTCATATTCCTAAGGTATAATATTATTCATAATGTTTATAATATTAATCCCCGGGTTTAACATAAATCACTTTGGTTTATAATCATGGTCATACATGCACAACCATGGTCCAATGTCATATTATGACAAAGATTATCTCAATATGAAAATCAACCATGGTCAACCATGATCAAACATAGTATTGTGACAAGGATTGTCCTAATATGAAAATCAACCATGTTTATTTTAGGGTTTATAGTATTTATCTTAAGGTTTTTATACCTAGGATTTATAATATTATCCTTTGGTTTTAATATTACTCCCTTGGATTTATAATCCCTTTGATGTATTATTCCATTTAGCTTATAATATTAATCCATTGAGTTTATTAATCTATGGGTTCATATTCCTAGGGTGTAATATTATTCATAGGGTTTATAATGTAAATCCTTGAGTTTAACATAAATCCCTTGTGTTTATAATCATGGTAAACCATGGTCCAACATCACATTATGAAAAAGATTTTCTCAATATGAAATTCAATGATGTTCCAATGTCACAATGTGACAAAGATTGTCTCGATATGAAAATAAATCATGCTCTAGCATGATCAACCATGGTCCAATGTCCCTTTGTAACCAATATTGTCTCAATATGAAAATGAACCATGGTCAACCATGTTTATTTTATCGTTTATAGTATTTATCTTAGGGTTTATATACCTAGGGTTTATAATATTAATCCCTTTTGTTTAATATTACTCCCTTGGGTTTATAAAACCTTGGGTTTTTCTTATTAATCCCTTGGGTTTATCTTAACATGAAAATTAATCATGCTCAACCATGGTCCAGCGTCGCATTTTGACAAAGATTGGCTCAATAAGAAAATGAACCATGGTCAGCCAATGTCAATCATGTTTATTTTAGCATTTATAATATTTATCTTAGGGACTATATACCTTGGGTTTATAATATTAATTACTAGGGTTTAATATTTTTCCCTTGGTTTTATAATACCTTGCGGTTTTAGAATTAATCCCCTAGTGATCGAGGAGGAGCCTAAAAGGCCAAATTTTCAAAATCTTCAAAATGTAATGAAACTAGTCACAAATCAAAGAGCTCATCATTCTGAATCCAACGACGTGAACGACACCTCAATATGACATCGTATGAAGAAGTTATGACCTTCTAATTTTTTTTTAAAACAATTAATACTTTTGTAGGCACGACCCACAGCGACACTTGGCATGCTGATGCTAGCAGTACATATGTTGATGCTAGTCGTATGGATGTTGACGACAGTAGGTGATGTGACAATATGGACAAGGAATATCCAACCAAAACATGACATGTGGCACCTGATGCCATCATGATGTTAACAGCCTGTTCAACCACCCAGTAAGCCATACAGACCAGTGAGGACACGACATGTGGCAACCCAGTCAACATTGCCAAATTCTACTAAGGAGGTGAAAATTTAGATCATTTTGGTGGTCAGTGGTGGTGGATTTGTTGCCTACTTAATATCTCCAATGACCTCCAAATTCGTCAGTAGGAAAAATGCCTGTTATCCACTAAATTCAAATATATAAAAAAAATATTACTGGTTGGTTGGCAAGTGTTCAAACACGACCAACGGAGACGACGGGGGAAACATTATATATCTATATATATATATATATATATATATATATATATATAGATATAGATATAGATATAGATATAGATATAGATATAGATATAGATATAGATATAGATATAGATATAGATATAGATATAGATATAGATATATGGATATAGTTAGCATTGGTTTCATTCCATCAGACTGTTAACATTATTTCATTTAATAAAACAATAATGGGTGGGTCGTGGGATTTAAACCTTGACCTCCTCTCTCCCACAAGACTTAACAAGGGTCAAACACAATTGGGCCAAATGGCCTGTCGTTAATTAAAACGCTAACCACACATTAATTAAGCCACTTCAACCCAACACCAAAGGGAGAGCAAATGCGTGGAAGGTGAACCCTAATTTCAGAAGTGTGCAGACCATAGCCAAATTGGCGCCCCTCCTAGGCACATTTTTTGTGATAGATTCCTAGAGAATATTGGGGAATATTCCTACAGGGAATCTTGTAGGGAACCTAAAAGATATCCTAGACTTCTAGAGGTCACCAACACAGAACAGTGTCCACTTTATAGTCATTTTTAACTATTTTTCACGAGGAATCCAACCGTGTTGTCTATTTCTTCAGTAGAGGATTACATTTTTAGGCCATTCCCAGAAGTGGAGGTATAAGGTGTCATTTCATAATTGCTTGTAATTTGATTTCACTACCAATTAATGAAAGAGGTCTCCCCACATTGAGTAGGGCCCTTAGATGTAGCCCACACTAGGTAAACTCTGTTATCAAGTTGTTTGTGTGCCTTTGATCTTATGGTTTCATTTGATTTCCACTTATTTTATGTGTTTATGTCACTTGGTTACATTCTCTTTTAAAATTCAATTTTGTATGCACATTTGAATTATAATATATGGATCAAGTTTGGTATCAGAGTAGGTCTTCTGGATGTGAGTTACATGAGTGAATGCTAACCAGGAATAAGCTCCATAAAGGTGAAGGAAAAATAATATCCTTTGATCCCGAAGTGGGGCTCGCAACACAAAGATGGAAAATGGTTGATGAGGAAGCTCAAATAGAGGAAGAGAGAAATTATCACAAGATCTTCTTCACCATGGCAGAGAAAGTGGAAAAATTATTTGCAAAATATGAGAAGACAATCAAGACTAAGAAGAAAGAGCCAAGATGATCATGCCTTGGTAAACCATGGAGGTGGAGGAGAAAATACCCCTCGCTCTCCATCTTCTAGTGATAGTTCTTCTTCTTCCTCTTCTCAACATTCTAACATGCATCATAGGAATTCATAAAAAATCCATAGGAATGGTCACGGGTTCTCCATAGGCTCCATTATTGAACCTACGCTCTGATACCACTTTTCATGTACCTTTTTTAACAACAATCCTTTTCTAATTACCCAACACCAGCTGTTATTTAATGCACCCATCCTTCTCTTTGTCCATTACTCTACTTTGTCTTTTATATGATCGACATATCGTCTTACCTTTGTTGACATAGCCTTACAACTTAATTTATTTGTTTTGAGATAGTCATCTTCTCCTTTACTACATATCGAGAGTTTATACTAACTCTCAGCTCCCTATAAACATCAAGCAACGTAATCACGTTGGAATATATGATACTAGTTGGGCATCACTACATTAAGTCCCTTATATATATATATATATATATATATATATATATATATAGTAACAATGGGTTCACTTTGAATTAACTCTTATACATTATGTCTTTATACATTTATTCCTAACTCCCACTTACGATTTTGAATTTACTCGTAATATATTCACCTTTGTATTTACATAAGGTGTGATGATTCAGTGTGAGTGTCCTCAATTTAATGACTTATATTGTCTCTTTCTACCATTTGTGTTGATGGTACCCAGGGTTGTACCAATTTCAGATTGGGCATACATTCAATGTGTCTGTATACCTTCAAATATAAATTCTAATCCATTATTTGTTTCAGTTGGATAATATGCACAAGGTTACACATTCCTCTATTATAAAAAGGGTAATGTTGGTCCTATGACATCATATGTCTGTCATGTATTTCATTGTTTCTTTTCCATATCCCCATCAATGGCATACCCCCTACTAATTAAACCCTTGTTTTGAATTAATACCTTCATGGTCCATGGGTATGACCATTAACTGATTTCCTTGATTGACTTAACTACAACTTCAAGGTTGTTATTACTTTACTTACTCCTTGGTACGCTCCACCTGACCTGTTATACCCATGTTGGTGTGTGAGGTAGGCAGTACGCCCGACACTGCAACTAGTCTACTTTCTCTAGGTACTCCATTTCCAACGAATTTGGTTATTTCTAATTAATTAAATATAAGAAAATCGTTGACATTAAGATTCACACCTTTCATTACTAAATCAATATTCCCCAAATCCCTGCCTTTCTATAGAAGATTTAAATTCTCTCCATATAAATTTTTATATGAATTACAAGTAAATGGTCTTGTTAAATTTCCTCCTTATCATTAAAATGTAATATGTGAATTAGTGTTCTTTACATATAGTCATTCAAAAATATCTAAAGTTTTGGTTTGTAAATAAGATTTTTTATTCAACTTTTATACAACCTAGCATAGTTAAAACTATTATGTGTGAAATATTTATAAAATTTATACACATTTTCTTACGAAAATAATAACTTATACTAATAAAAATTTAAAAATTAACTTAATATCAATATTGAAAATTTAAAATATTAAAATGAAATTAATCCTTGATTTTAGACTTTTGTGATCCATACTAATTTTGATAAATTCTTTCGAATTAATCATATATTTAAATAAGTATGTCTTGGTCTTTTTCATTCAATGTCTAGGCAACCTTAAAGAGTAGAAACTATCAGCTGCGAGATATATATAAAATTTAAAAATATTGAAAAAAATTACTTAGTTTAATTTATCAATATTAAAAAATTTAAAATAAAATTAACTTTCACGTTGAAATGTAAGTTCTTTCTCAAATTTAATCCCCACCACAGTATGTGTGCCACGCCCAGAGTGAGTTACGACAAACCAAATTCCAAAGACTTAATCACATGGACCGAATTTCTACCATTAACTTGGAGATAGAAATAATGACTAATTCATAGGCAGCCATGGCCACACAAAATTGCCACCCAGAAACTTCCAGATAAGTTTTCACAACCCGTCCATTGTATCTGCCACTGCTAGAGTGACTTAATCAAGTGGACTAAATTACCGCTACCATTAATGATTTGATTCGTAGGCCTCCATGAATTCCCACATGCGGACTTGCATGGTAGATTTCCCAACTTGCCTGTCCCCACACAGTGATTTGATTTTGGCTTTAGACTTTTCAACTCATTGTGTTGCACAATTGTGTTTCGGGCATATATATATATATATATCATTTAATGAAAGTAAAGATTATGTGTTACTTATCAAAAAAACATTTACCAACAATTATGTTGAGGGAATTCATAACATTCATGTGAAGTTCCAACAAATGGCTCTTGTATACAAGTTACATTCTAGTATTTACTTTCCATGTTTAAGGTGAGAAGTTTGAGTTTTAATGGTAATAAAATTTTTAAATTTTAATTGAATAGAAAGAGTATTTAGAAATAATATTAATTTTGGGTATACATTTTTTTTCCAGTCAATTATACCTATTTTTATTTGGATTTGTTAACATCTTTCTCCCTGCAAGAAAAAACATGCAACTTTGAAAGTTAGAGAAACAAACCAAAATAAGCGTAGTGCAGGTCATTGGAAGTGGGAAAAGGAATGATGTTGTATAAAATTCAAGAAATTATCATAATTATTTACTGCGTCCAATAATATTTCCCATAAATCCTGATATAAGCCTCGAGTGATTAGGGAATGCAAGAATATCAACCTCGTAGAACATGAATCTACATCAAATCTATTGACATGCCACATAGTACTACATATTATGAGGAATGGATTCATAATGTAAAGAGAAAGGGTGCAGATAGGTGTTGGAAGAATTTGGAAAAGATGTTTATTCGTATGAAAATAGTTTAAGACACTTTAAAATAAAAAAGAAAAGAATTACTAATATAATTCTTTTTATCTTCCTTTTTTTGGTTCGTTGGAGTTATGGGGATTTAAATATTTAATATCAATGTTTACATAATGTCTTAATTTATGGAAAAAGCTAATTGAGTTGTTTTTTGTGGGTTGGAATTTTTTTTATTTTTATATGGGATAAATTTGGACATTAAAATCTAGAATCTAGAGGTTTTGATTTAATATTTTATTGCTAATGATAATTTAAAATAAAGTTGTGATTTAGTTAGTTTCTATGACTTTTTTAATTTTAAAAATGTGAGATGTGTTATAAAGTAAGTTTTTTGATTCTTAATATGGATAGATGTCTATCGACGTTTACTATCTATTTATTTTATATCGTTGTGCTGCCAAAGATTTTTTCAATATGAAAATCAACCATAGTGCAACATCACATTGTGAGAAAGATTGTCTCAATATGAAAATCAGTCATGGTCAACCATGGTCCAATGTCGCATTGTGACAAAGGTTGTCTCAATATGAAAATGAACCATGGTCAATCAAAGTCAACCATGTTTATTTTAAGGTTTATAATATATATCCTAGGGTGTACATAGCTTGGGTTTATAATATTAATCTCATGGGTTTAATATTATTCCCTTGGATTTATAATACCTTGGAGTTTTATAATTAATCCCTTGGTTTAATAATATCATTCGTTTGGGTTTATCAATCTAAGGGTTCATATTCTTAGGGCATAATATTGTTCATACGGTTTATAATATTAATCCAAAGGTTTAATATAAATCCCTTGGGTTTATAATCATGGTCAACCAAGTGGAACCATGATCCAATGTCAGATAATGAAAATCACTGTCTTAATATGAAAATAAACCAGGTAAACCATGGTCAAACATCACATTGTCACAAAGGTTGTCTCAATATGAAAATCAACCATGGTAAAACATGGTCAACCATATTTATTTTAAGGTTTATAGTGTTTATATTAGGATTTATATACCTAATGTTTATAATATTAATCCCTTCGGTTTAATATTACTCCTTTGAGTTTATAATATTAATATGTTGGTTTTATTTATCTAAAGGTTCATATTCCTAGGGTGTAATATTATTCATATGGTTTATAATATAAATCCTTAGGTGTAATATAAATCTTGTGGGTTTATAATCATGGTAAACCATGGTCCAATGTCACATTGTGACAAAGATTTACTCAATATCAAAATTAATCATGGTCCAATCTCACAATGTGACAAAGTTTGTCTTAATATGAAAATCTATCATGCTGAACCATGATCAATCATGGTCCAACATCACATTGTGATAAATATTGTCTCAATATGAAGATGGGTCAAGGTCAACCATGTTTATTTTAGGGTTTCTAATATTTATCTTAGGGTTTATATACCTTGGGTTTATAATATTAATCCCTTGGGTTTAATATTATTCCCTTGGGTTTATAATATCAATCTCTTGGGTTTATCAATCTAAGAGTTCATATTCCTAAGGTATAATATTATTCATAATGTTTATGATATTAATCCCACGGTTTAATATAAATCCCTTTGGTTTATAATCATGGTCATCCATGCGCAACCATGGTCCAGTTTCACATTATGACAAAGATTATCTCTATGAAAATCAACCATGATCAAACATAGCATTGTGACAAAGATTGTCTCAATATGAAAATCAACCATGGTAAAACATGGTCAACCATGTTTATTTTAGGGTTTATAGTATTTATCTTAGGGTTTATATACCTAGGGTTTATAATATTAATCCTTTGGTTTTAATATTACTCCCTTGGGTTTATAATCCCTTCATTTTTTAGTATTAATCCCTTTGGTGTATTATTCCATTCAGCTTATAATATTAATCCGTTGGGTTTATTAATCTATGCTTTCATATTCCTAGGGTGTAATATTATTCATATAGATTATAATATAAATCCTTGAGTTTAATATAAATCCCTTGTGTTTATAATCATGGTCAACCATGGTCCAACATCACATTATGAAAACGATTTTCTCAATATGAAATTCAACCATGTTCCAATGTCACAATGTGACAAAGATTGTCTCGATATGAAAATAAATCATGCTCTAACATGAGCAACCATAGTACAATGTCTCTTTGTAACACATATTGTCTCAATATGAAAATGAACCTTGGTCAACCATGGTCAACCATGTTTATTTTAAGATTTATAGTATTTATCTTATGGTTTATATACCTAGGGTTTATAATATTAATCCCTTTTGTTTAATATTACTTGCTTGGGTTTATAAAATGTTGGGTTTTTCTTATTAATCCCTTGGGTTTATATTAACATGAAAACCAATTATGCTTAACCATGGTCCAGCGTCGCATTTTGAAAAAGATTGTCTCAATAAGAAAATGAACCATGGTCATCCAATGTCACCCACGTTTATTTTAGGGTTTATAATATTTATCTTAGGGTTTATATGCCTTGGGTTTATAATATTAATTGATAGGGTTTAATAGTATTCCCTTGGGTTTATAATACCTTGCAATTTTAAAATTAATCCCCTAGTGATCCAGGAGGATCCTAAAAGGCCAAATTTTCAAAATCTTCCAAATGCAATGAAACCAATCTAAAATTAAAGAGCTCATCATTATGAATCCTACAACGTGAACAACACCTCAATATACATCGTATGAAGAAGTTATGGCCTGCTAATTTTTTTTTGAAACAACTAAAAATTTTCTAGGCACGACCCATAGGGACACTTGGCATGCTGATGCCAACAGTACATATATTGATGTTAGTCGTATGGATGTTGACGAAAGTAGGTGATGTGGTATTATGGAAAAGGGAGAGCCAACCAAAACGTGACATGTGGCACCTAACAACAACATGTTGTTAATAACTTGGTCATTTGCCCAATCATTCGTACAGACCGATCAGGACATGGCATGTGGTAGCCCAGTCAACATCACCAAATTCTACTAAGTAGGTGACAATTTAGATTATTCTGGTGGTCAATGGAAGTGGATTTGTTTCCTACTTAATATTTCCAGTGACCTCCAAATCCTTCGGCGGGAAAAATGCTCATTATGGGCTAAATTCAAATATAAAAAAAATATTACCGGTTGGTTGGATGGCGGTCAAACCCAACCAACTAGGCCAACGAGGGAAACATTATGTGTGTGTGTGTGTGTGTGTGTGTGTGTATATATATATATCAACGGTTAGCGATGGTCAGAGTCCATCGGATTGTTAACATTATTTCATATAATAAAATAATAATGGGTAAGTCATGGGGTTTGAACCTTGACCTCCTCTCTCCCAGAAGACTTAACAAGGGTTGAACATAATTGGGCCAAATGGCCCGACGTTAATTAAAACACTAACCACGCATTACTTAAACCACTTCAACCCAACATGAAAGGGAGAGGGACGCATGGAATATGAAGCCTGATTTCAAAAGTGTGTAGACCATAACTGAATTGACATCACTCCTAAGCACATTTTTTGAGATAGATTCCTAGAGAATCTTGGGGAATATTCCTACAAGGAATCTTGTATGGAATTTAAAAATTTACCTAGACTTCTAAAGGTCACCAACACAGAAAAACGTCAACTTTATAGTCATTTTTAACTATTTTTTCACTAGGAATCCAACTGTGTAGTCTATTTCTTCAGCACAGGTTTACATTTTCAAGCCATCCCCGGAAGTGGAGTTATAAGGTGTCATATTGTAATTGCTTGTAATATGATTTCGCTGCCAATTAATGAAAGAGGCCTCCCCATATTCAGCAGGGTCCTGAGACGTAACGCACACTGGGTAAACTCCATTATTAATTTGTTTGTGTGCCTTTGATCTCATGGTCGCAATTGATTTCCACTTACTTTATGTGTTTATGTCACTTGGTTACATTCTCTTTTAAAATTCAACTATGTATGCACATTTGAAGTAAAATATCTGGATCAAGTTTGGTATCATAGTAGGTCTTCTTGATGTGAGTTACATGAGTGAATGCTAAACAGGAACAAGCTCCAAAAAGGTTAAGGAAAACTCAAATCCTTTGATCCTCAAGCAGGGTCTCGCAACACAAAGAAGAAAAATGGTATATGAGGAAGCTCAAATATAGGAAGAGTGAAGTTATCACAAGATCTTCTTCACCATGGCAGAGAAAGTGGACAAATTATTTGAAGAATGTGAGAAGACAATCAAGACTTAGAAGAAAGAGCCATATGATCATGCCTCGGTAAACCATGGAGGTGGAGGAGAAGAGACCCCTCCCTCTCCATCTTCTAGTGATAGCTCTTCTTCTTCCTCTTCTCATCATTCTAACATGCATCATAGGAATGCATCTAAAAATCCATAGGAATGGTCGCAGGTTCTCCATAGGCTCCAATATTGAACTCACGCTCTGATACCACTTGTCATGTACCTCTTTTAACACTAAATTTTTATTTTTTTTTAATTACCCAACACCAGTTGTTATATAATGCACCCATCTTTCTTTTCCTCCATTACTCTACTTTCTCTTTTATAATGATCAACATATCTGTTGGAAATAATACTGAGAGGGGGGGGTGAATTAGTATTATCAACTCAATAAAACTTTTTCATTTCCAAACTCTGATTCATATATGCTGCTTCAGTTAAGAATACCCAAGTAAATTCAATAAACTTATGATTCAGTTAATTGATCTTCAATGAGTGCATTAGAACATTGTCAACCATATTAACAGAAAACAGGTGTAGTAAAATAGAACAGATCATCACACACAAACCATACACATGAACACCATCATATAAGGTGGAAACCCAATGCGGGAGAAAACCACCTGCTGCAAGTCATCTCAATCTTCTTCTTAATAAGAAAATCCTTTTACAATATTTTTGTACTGGTGCAGTCTTATACCAGTACGCAGGCTTCTACCTGCAAAGAGCTAGAACTCCCATAGATCTTGTACTAGCCAATCCATTTACTAGTATGCAGGATGCTACCTGCTACAATGCTCTTGTACTAGCTAAGATATTAGTACGTAGGTGCCAGCCTACAATCTTCTTTCTTCTAGGTACCACGTTTCATACATTTTCAGATTGGATACACCTGAAGCACAATACATAATCTGAAAGGCCACGTTTCATCCAATTTTCATACTGGACCCTTTAATATCATTGAAGCACATAATCAATCAATCTTTTGAATCACCCAATCACCAGATCAATACACTTTACAAGGATAGTATGTATGTCAGCAATTAGATCTAGTCCATCAGATCATATAAGGATAAGCCATTATGAATATAACCAAATCAATCACTTCTTAAAATGCTACAAGTGTCTGCAGCTGCATAGACTTATTCTTGGCAAGCATCCACATTTACGACTGTGGGTTGCCTGCAAACTTTCGCTCTGCACCCATCTTTGGCCTGCGAACCTCCGTGCCTTTTCCTTAATCTACTTGAGTATCATTGCGCTTTCTCCTTCACTAGCCTGCAGATCTCCGCACCTAAACCGTGTTGCACCTGCGTTCCAGCGATTATAGAGGATTTTCAGACTTTAGGAATAACGCCAAACTATCATATCTACAGATCTGATCATGCACTGAGGAGATCTTACCCTTCACAAGAATTTCAGATTTAGCCTTTCTTAGGATCTTCGTCTTTTCACCGATGATGGGCCAAAAGATCTCCTTTCCTCTTATATAGTCAAGCTCTTGTTAAAACAAAGAATCGAAACCGTAGATTACCAATACAGGGGATCCGAAAACCTGGGGCTCAATAGTTTGGACCGAAACTCATAAGATCACTTAATCGATGACTTAAGTGATAAAAACAAAGAATATGATAAAATTAGTCCAAAAGACTAAAAGGCGGACTTCAAGCAATATTAAACCCACATCTAAAATATATAGGGTCTGCTTCTCAAGACATTGCTGATGGCCAATAGGCCAATGGGCCGATCCTCTTATGGATGCGATATTGAATCATGTTGTATATGCCTGTCAGGTCCGCTTGCTTATCGCAATCAGCGTTCAGGTGCGGCAGGGCATCAAGCGCTACGATACACAACTCTCCGATATGACGGACGCGATATTATTATAAACTGTTTTTAATGCCTTCATCGGGTCCGCAACCTTATCGCTATCGGCGCATGCACATAACATCGTCTATTGCCGATGGCCGATCCGATGGATCGGATGCGATATGGAAATTAACCTTGCTTTATAAATTTGTCGGGTCTGCATGCTTTCATCGCTGTCGGCGATTGGATGTGGGAAGCCTTTATAATATGAGCGATTGCCGTGGATGCGATATTATTATAGACTGCCTTTAATACCTCCATCGGGTCCGCCTCCTCTTATCGCAATCGGCATTCGGGTGAGGCAGGGCTTTTAAGAACTGCGATATATGATGGACGCGATATTATTATACACTAAATTTAATGCCACCATCGGGTTCGCTCGCAATCGGAGGTTTCAGCGGTGTCACATAGTGGAACCCCGATCAGCGATGCGCCGATATCCATATATGTCGAACTATATATTAACACATATAACTGTGTTTTTCCGTCGAAAGGGGAAATGCCTTTGATTATTGTAAAATGCATATATATGGGTTTTAAGCGTTCAACAACTCCCGATAGAGTTAAAACATGCATATGTGGCCTGATGACTCCGATAATGATTAAGTATGCATCCAAGGGTTTTATAGGCCCGATACCTCCCGATAAGCTCTTTATATATGAGAATGTGCCTCTATTGCTCCGATAGGCTCCCGATGGCTCAATGGCTCCTGATAATTGCTTCTGTTCTCCCGATGGCTTTCGATGACTCTGTGTGCGCTCCCGATAATTCTGTCTGTTGCTCCCGATGGCTCCCGATGGCTCCCGATAAACTCCCGATATGATCTTCTGGCTTGGTAGTGTCTTCCAAAGACCTCCTTGCATATGAGAGTGCCTTTCTTACTCTGATAGGCTCTCGATAGTTGTGTATGCTCCTCTTCTTTGGCATATATATGTGACATATACATATATATGGCTCCTCTTGGCTCCATCTGCTCCTCTTTGCTTATGGCTTGGCTTTCCTGATGAATCTGCTCTACATCCCATGTATTATGGCCCATCTGATATCTCTTCTGTAGTTCTTCTATGAGTGGGTTTCCATCAAGTACAACACATGCATCATAATGCCAACAATCTCCCCCTTTGGACTTGACGGCAACAACACCAAAATCACTCTCCCCCTTTGACATCAAGGGCAAAGGGCGGATCAAGACATACTCTTTCCTTGATATACATTCGGCTGTCCATACTCCCCCTGAGTATCTGCTGAAGTCTTTGAATGAGCTCCCCCTTTGTATGTGGCACGGTGTACCAATCTGACCATGCTCTTTCTGAGAACATGCTGAAATCTCTGCTCTGCTGAATATGCTTGTTCATGCTCCCTCTGACTGTAAGCAAGGTCTGCAAAAAGATGTTCTACAAGAAGAACATGACTCTATCATGAATGACCTTTCTATCACCAAGGATTCATACATACATCTATCTCCCATCACTATGGTGATATATCAAAGGTTTACATATGATAATATAAGAGAATAACATCATTCATCCCAGGCATAGTGGGGAAACCAACATAGGCCGTTACATGACCTGAAGGGATCTCATCAAATGACTACAATAGATAGAGACACACTATTACATCATGAGTCTTGATATGACCTTTACATCGAATGATATACATGACATTTATAACATAGACCAAACACCTAAATAAGATCATGATAAACATCAACAACGACACTGTATGATAGCATCTGTCAACAGTAACTAGACCAGCAACTTGTATTAGTACATGAATCATCAAGGTATGTCCGCATCAACAGAATTTCTCATTCTATGTGAGAAACACCATAGCCATCCAGATCTACATGAACCAAGTATCATCAATTGGAAATATCTGCATCAATCAACATATGTACGAAACAACCTATTATCATATAGGTAAGAACTCATCATCATCATGTCTTCAACAATGCAGCTTTGAATAATCATCCATGTATCCAGCCAACAATCCTCATCCATATATGTGCCAAGAACAATAGGACTCCTGCATCATGACTTTAATATATGATCTTTATGCATATGATGACAACAACATATGAGTGACTCATCATCAAGTAATGAAGATGTGTTTTCAGGCTTTGTACTTCTCCTTATCCTTATGAAGATCGCCATGTAAGCATCATATATGCACCATCTAAGAGTCAATCCACTAATATGATCTGAATCATCAACTATGTAACCCCAAGAATCATCATAGCAAGATATATTATCTAGCCATATAATCTTCATCACCAAGGACTATTAACCATAATGCCAACAATGCAATATTAAAGGCATATGCTCCCCCTAAACCTGTGCAATCTTGATTACTGTCTGATCTGATCATTCATATCAGCAAGAAGTATCAAGACATCATCATTATCAAGATAGAAACAAAACACTTCTAACCATCGAATTATTTCCACACATCATCAGCAGAATGCAACCATTAACAACCAGAGCAAAAAAATGAATCATAACTGATCCTTTTCTTGAACCTGTCCCTACTGCCTTTCCTCAAACAATCATATACGCGACTGTGCAGCAACTAATTCGCGTATATACACGAATTCCCTTTATCAAACTTGCATATGAGATTTAGGATACTGAAGTTTTACACTTTCAGCTCCCCCTGAGTCTGTTATATCTGTGCCACATCTCTCTGACTGTACTTCCTTTTTCTTCCATATCTTCAAGCGTGATGATGACGTTTTCTCCTTTTGGTGTGGTGCCCATACTTTGTTCCTGCATTTCTTAGCTGTATGTCCAAGCTTGTTACATGTGTAACATCTTACATGTCTCATATTTCTTCTATAACAATCAACAGCTCTGTGACCAAACATATTGCAAGCAAAGCAATATCCATTAAAGTACCTGTAATGTGATGATCTTTCTGTGTGATGATCTTGACCCATTCTTCTTCTGCATCTAGCTGCAACATGTCCAAGATTATGACATTTATAACATTCGATATTATTCATCTGAGTAAACGGCCGACTATTGCTTCCATAGTTAGGAGTAAAAGATTTTCTTTGAAGAATCTCTTTCCTTGATTGTTGATGGGGTTGATTTCTCATTTCCTTGTTGATCATTTTAGATTTCTCTTTAGAGTTCCTTGCTTCTCCTTGTGAACTAGATTCACCTTTAATAGATTCATGAAAACCAAGACCAGTCTTGATAGCAGGAGACCTTTGATTATTAAGAATATCATCCAAGACCTTAGTACTATCTTGAAATCGTAAAAGCTTATCCTTATCTTCTAATTTTCCTTTCAAGATATTTACCTCATCCTGAAGTTGTTCCTCCTTTTCCAGATATTGCTTCTTGAAGATTTCTTCAGATTTTCTTCCTTCTTCCATTTGTTGTCTTAGATTGAGTATCTCCTTTTCTTGTTCTTCATTCAGATCCTGCTGCATTTGACGAATTCGGATGGCACATTCTAACTGAGATTTTAAGCTGATGACTTCGTTTTCCTGTTTTTCAATAGCTTGGAGTAAATCTGTATTCTGCTTCTTTGACTCTTCAAGATCTTCCTTTAACGAGAGGTTCGTAGCTTCAAGCTTTTCATAATAACTGGTTCTTTCTCTGAGTTCCTTGATTGTTGTGCTTCTTTCATTGACTTCATTTCTTAGAGATGTTACTTCATCCTGCAACTTTTGATATTTGTCCTTGAATAACTTCCTTACCTTGTTTCCTTCCTCTAGTTGGGCTTTTAGTTTGCTAGCTTCTTCTTTGAATTCACATTCCCTTTTGTTCAATAGATCTTGTTGATCTCTGATTTTATCTGAAAGCCTTTTAAATTCTGCCTCTATTTGATATGTTTCTTGTTCACCCATAAGAGCAAATTTAGTTGTTTCGCTATCACTTTCATCTTTTCCAAATGGATAGATAGCTGGAACATCAGAGGATAGCAAATTCATACCTGATAGTTCATCTTCATTCTGAAATGATTCTAAATCTGATTCTGAATCTAAAGAGCTTCTTACACCTAATCCCCAATCGATTCTCCCACTGTCATAGTTGTTCTGAGATGTCTTCTTCTGCTTATGTGCTTTCTTCTTCAGCTTCTTTCCCATTGTTACACAGATCTCCTTTAAGCGATCAAGCCTCTACCAAAGGACCCGCTCTGATACCAATTGTTGGAAATAATACTGAGAGGGGGGGGTGAATCAGTATTATCAACTCAATAAAACTTTTTCATTTCCAAACTCTGATTCATATATGCTGCTTCAGTTAAGAATACCCAAGTAAATTCAATAAACTTATGATTCAGTTAATTGATCTTCAATGAGTGCATTAGAACATTTTCAACCATATTAACAGAAAATAGGCGCAGTAAAATAGAACAAATCATCACACACAAACCATACACATGAACGCCATCATATAAGGTGGAAACCTAGTGTGGGAGAACCACCTGCTGCAAGTCATCTCAATCTTCTTCTTAATAAGAAAATCCTTTTACAATATTTCTGTATTGGTGCAGTCTTATACCAGTACCCAGGCTTCTACCTGCAGGGAGCTATAACTCCCATAGATCTTGTGCTAGCCGATCCATTTACTAGTACGCAGGCTGCTACCTGCTACAATGCTCTTCTACTAGCTAAGATACTAGTACGTAGGTTCCAACCTACAATCTTCTTTCTTCCGGGTACCACGTTTCATACATTTTCAGACTGGATACACTTGAAGCACAATACATAATCTAAAAGGCCACGTTTCATCCAATTTTAATACTAGACCCTTTAATATCATTGAAGCACATAATCAATCAATCTTTTGAATCACCCAATCACTAGATCAATACACTTTACAATGATAGTATGTATGTCATCAATCAGATCTAGTCCATCAAATCATATAAGTATAAGCCATTATGAATATAACCAAATCAATCACTTCTTAGAATGCTGCAAGTGTCCGAAGCTACACAGACTTCTTCTTGGCAAGCATCCACACCTATGGCTGTGGGTGGCCTGTAAACTTTCGCTCTGCACCCATCTTTGGCCTGCGAACCTCCGTGCCTTTTCCTTAATCTACTTGAGTATCATCGCACTTTCTCCTTCACTAGCCTGCAGATCTCCGCACCTAAACCGTGTCGCACCTGCGTTCCAGCGGTTATAGAGGATTTTCAGACTTCAGGAATAACCCCAAACTATCAGATCTACAGATCTGATCATGCACCGAGGAGATCTCAACCCTTCACAAGAATTTCAGATTTAGCCTTTCTTAGGATCTTCGTCTTTTCACCGATGATGGGCCAAACGATCTCCTTTCCTCTTATATAGTCAAGCTCTTGTTAAAATAAAGAATCAAAACTGTAGATTACCAATACAGGGGATCCGAAAACCTGGGGCTCAGTAGTTTGGACCGAAACTCATAAGATCACTTAATCGACGACTTAAGTGACAAAAACAAAGAATATGATAAAATCAGTCCAAAAGGCTAAAAGGTGGGCTTCAAGCAATATTAAACCCGCATCTAAAATATATCGGGTTCGCTTCTCAAGACATTCCCGATGGCCAATAGGCCGATGGGCCGATCCTCTTATGGATGCGATATTGAATCATGTTGTATATGCCTGTTGGGTCTGCTTGCTTATCGCAATCGGCATTCAGGTTTGGCAGGACGTCAAGCACTGCGATACACAACTCTCTGATATGAGAGACACGATATTATTATAAACTATTTTTAATGCCTTCATCGGGTCCACAACCTTATCGCTATCGGCGCATGCACATAACATCGTCTATTGTCAATGGCCGATCCGATGGATCAGATGCGATATGGCAATTAACCTTGCATTATAAATTTGTCGGGTCCGCATGCTTTCATCGTTGTCAGCAATTGGATGTGGGAAGCCTTTATAATATGAGCGATTGCCGCGGATGCGATATTATTATAGACTGCCTTTAATACCTCCATCGGGTCCGCCTCCTCTTATCGCAATCGGCATTCGGGTGAGGCAGGGCTTTTAAGCACTGCGATATATGCCGGACGCGATATTATTATACACCAAGTTTAATGCCACCATCGGGTCCGCTCGCAATCGGAGGTTTTAGAGGTGTCACATAGCGGAACCCCCGATCAACGATGCGTCGATATCCATATATGCCAAACTACATATTAACACATATAACTATGTTTTTCCATCGAAAGGGGAAATGCCTTTGATTATTGTAAAATGCATATATATGGGTTTTAAGTGTTCAACAACTCCCGATAGAGTTAAAACATGCATATGTGGCCTGATGACTCCGATAATGATTAAGTATGCATCCAAGGGTTTTATAGGCCCGATACCTCCCGATAAGCTCTTTATATATGAGAATGTGCCTCTATTGCTCGATAGGCTCCCGATGGCTCAATGGATCCCGATAACTGCTTCTGTTCTCCCGATGGCTCCCGATGGCTCCCGATAAGCTCCCGATGTGCTCTTCTGGCTTGGTAGTGTCTTCCAAAGACCTCCTTGCATATGAGAGTGCCTTTCTTACTCCGATAGGCTCCCGATAGCTGTGTATGCTCCTCTTCTTTGGCATATATATATGTGACATATACATATATATATGGCTCCTCTTGGCTCCTCTTGGCTCCATCTGCTCCTCTTTGCTTATGGTTTGGCTTTCCTAATGAATCTGCTCTACATCCCATGTATTATGGCCCATCTGATATCTCTTTTGTAGTTCTTCTATGAGTGGATTGCCATCAAGTACAACACAGGCATCATAATGCCAACAATATCATCTTACCTTTGTACGACATGGCCTTACAACTTAATTTATTCATTTTGAGATAGTGATCTTCTCCTTTACTACATATCGAGAGCTTATACTAACTCTTAGCTCCCAATGAACATTAGGTAAGGTAGTCGCACTAGAATATATGATACTAGTTGATCATGACTACAATAAGTCCCTTATGTGTGTGTGTGTGTTTACACCTCTTGATATTGTAACAATGGGTTCACTTTGGATTAACTCTTATACATTATGCCTTTATACATTTATTCTTAACCCCCACTTATGATTTCAATTTTACTCATAATACCTTCACCTTTGTATTTACATAAGGTGTGATGATTCAATGTGAGTGTCCTCAATTTAATGACTTATATTGTCCCTTTCTACCATTTCTGTGGATGGTACCCAGGGTTGTACCAATTTCAGATTGGGCATACATTCGATATGCGTGTATACTTTCAAATATAAATTCTACTCCATTATTTGTTTGAATTGGATAATATGCACAAGATTACACATTCCTCCATTATAAAAATGGTATATTTGGTCCTGTGACATCATATGCATATCATGTATTTCATTTTTTCTTTTCCATATCCCCATTTATGGCATACCCCCTACTAATTAAACCCTTGTTTTACATTAAATAACTTCATGGTCCATGGGTATGACCATTGATTGATTTCCTTGATCAACTTAACTACAACTCTAAGGTTGCTCTTAATTTACTTACTCCTTGGTACCCTCCACCTGGCCTAAGGTTGCTCTTAATTTACTTACTCCTTGGTACCCTCCACCTGGCCTGTTATACCCACAGTGGTGTGTGAGGTAGGAAGTACGCCTGACACTACAACTAATCTACTTTCTCTAGGTGCTCCATTTCCATGCATTGTTCGCATGGGGTTTTTAATGGACTACTTGCCTCGATTGATGGTGGATGTTTCAGATGGTCCCAGGAAATCCAAAAGGATATATTCGCCTGAAAAACCCTAACCCTTATTATCATTTCTCTTGGTCATGGAGAGACGGCGCTTTTGTTACTCTACCTATGGTTTCCTGGAAGGAGGTTGATTTAGACAATAATTGAGTTGCCACATACGACATTTGTCAAATTCTACACTCTTGTATGCATTTCACAAACTCCCAGTTCCTTCTCTATGGTAAATTTTTAACTATGCACTCTATTTAGGTTATTCGTTCTATATATAGTTACTTCTACAACATTCCAACAATTTATGGTAGTTGAATTTATACCCTCCGAACTCATAGGTTTCCTATTTTTCTATGAGAAGGTTCTTCCTCGAATTTCTACCAGGTAAAATCCTATGAGTATGCTTTATTGGTCCTATCTCCAAAATGCTGCTTGGGATTTCGCATGATACATTAATCTGGTGACACTACACAATGATCTTAACTGGTAAAGTCTTAGTTCTACTTATCTAGTAACGTGATTGTGATAATCTGGATAACCAGGCCAACAAAGTTTTAAGTTTTATTTTATTCCCCAATGTAGTGGGTGTAGGGAAAATTCTCAACCTAAAAATTCCCAACTCGAGTTCCACAAGGCTAGGGATGCAAACAGTTTATTCCCATGCATCGCGTGCCAAGTATTATCTCATCTCACCATGACATACTCTTCTTCTTCACTTATCTATAAATGTAATTTTCCGACAGGTTTTCCGTTTTGATATATGCAATATAAAGTTGGGTTATTTATAATTATTCCAGTTCCTTCGCAGAGAAATCTCCTCAAACTAAAGTTTTATAGCTAACCACCTCTGTTTCTCCAAAATCACATGTTATGAGTATCTTATTTAATTGTTTGCCTTGTTTACAGTACTAATTCGGTTTCTCCGTTTTGTGGTAGATACAGGTATGGCTAGTATGATCTTTTGGATCTTTTTCCATATGTCACTCATAAGAATTTTCAACTAACATCCTTCACCCTTTTCCAGGTCGGTTCGATTCCTTCGTTCTCGCGATGGATTTTAGAACACTTTTACAATTAGAAGGGTGATCGCGTTATATTGGAAATCGAAGATTTGTCATCATAATTATAGTGTATTTGCTTTTATTCCAAGGGTGTAATACCCCTTTACACGCAGTTACCTTAATTACCTATGTGTTTTTTTGTACTTAAAAACTCTTCAGTGTTTGTATCATCCTTTTCTGTTAATCCCAGGGATGATGAAGACTTCATGGCCTCCTGCAAACTCCAGTTTGTCGAATTATACTTTTATTAGTGTTATTTATCTGCTTTGTTTCCATTTGGAAGTAAATATAATCAGTTTGTAAGGGGTAATATATGTGTGTGGGGGTAATTTTTATTAAGATGATGCGTTTAACTCCACCATGATATTTTCAAATTTAGTGACGATCATTTCCATACCTCTCCGATTTGATTTTATTTAGCACCTGTTCACAAATTGAATTAAAGAATTTGTTGGCTATTATTACTCTGGAATGCATGCACCCCCTACCAAGCTTGTGTTACTCGTGGTATTCCGAATTATAATAATAATGCAATATTTATTTCTATGTACTGTACAATTACCAATATGATTTTCATGCATTAACCTCATCATTTTTGCGCGTGTTGTGTGCCTTTTACGCCCCTTCGATTCTTGCTATGTATTTCTCAGGTTTACTATTTACTCGCAATTTGGTCTGTTGAATCCACTCTTAGTATATCAACTAGAGTAGAATTCACTGTCACTATTTGATATAGAATTTGTAACGAAATGCATTTGTCCCTATAATTCTCTTAAAATGTTCTCAGTTGTCATTATCCTTTCATTTACGTGCTTACCTCCTTTATATAGTTTCTTGTAAACCATAAATCACTAAATGAATTTCTACTTAGGAACTGATAGCATACCTAGTCAAAAGAATATGGGTTCCATAGTTGTTAATGCAATTATAAGTAATCTGGTTAGTTCCTTTCGATTTGGTTGACTACTGTAATGTTTCGATTACTTCATATAATGGATTATATTCCCCTTAAACCCCCACATGGGCTTGGAAACAACCCATCTCATGAGCTAAATCTCTATACCCAAATCCATAGTTTCCACATTACTAGGATGTGATTTCTTTTATATATATATATATATCATCCCCACAATCATATTAATTCATATTCCAATATTTTCCATGACTATTATCTTCTAATAACTAGATCTCTTTATCCAAACCCCATAACTATTATCAATAGAATTAACCAAGTAAAAATTATCACTTCAACATAAATTTTCCTAATTTTCACCACAATTGCAATTTTGTTATAATTTACCAAATAGAATTAAGTTTCCTACATAAAGGAATGTACCCATAGGGAATTATCTGTATATCCTTCATTTGTGTAGACATAAAGTTATATAGACATAGGGAATTATCTGCAGAACCACATTGGTTATGTTCCTTCTGCGCTGCAATGAGAAATTTCTCATGTTGCGCTTCCTTCTCTCCCTCTGCTTCTTTCTCTACCTCTTCCACTTCTTTACTAACCTTTGCTACTACAAACAGGTTATCTTCCACTTGGTTTGTAGCGTCCACTTGGTTTGTAGCCTCAAATGGGATTATCGCACCAAATAACATCATGTCAATATGATGTTTCTGTTGCATCATCTGCAACCATTCATCATTAGCCAACAATTTTTTATCAAAATTTACATCGACAAATATTAATTGCTGGATTCACTATAGCATTGACTGCTCCAATGGCAGTTTCCTTGTCATCAACAAGCTCTGTTGCTAGATTCACCAAGTTGTCATCAACAAGCTCTGTTGTTGGATTCACCAAATTTGCATTAGCAAGTTATGTCGTTGGATTCACCAAATTGTCATGAACAAGCTCTGTTGTCGGATTCACCAAATTTTCATCCACTTATGGCTTTGCATCTTGGGATTCACAAGCATCTATTTGCTCCTTCTTTGCTTCTTTTGCAAATTTTTCACTCATCATCCACTTGTGCCTGAGCACAATGGGATTTTCCAAATTCTTCATCTTCAACTGGATTACTCCCCCTTACACGAACAACTCCTCTTAAGGGTATCCCAGGCTTCCTTGGCTGACAAAAAAGTGTTTCATCATGCATGCTTTGACCTTCTTAGCCTCTTGGTTTTTCCCATTTGTCGAGTGCTAGCTCATTGCAACTCAACGAGCAAAACAAACTGCAAACATAATTGTTACCTACAATAAAACATCTGTGCGATGACTCCTTTACTGCTCAACTTTAACAAAAAAAAATCTATAAATTTTTAATAAAAAACAACGCTTTCACACAAGCTTTTACAAAAAATAATCACAATACCAGAGCGAATTAGAACAATGCAATGCCCCTTTCTTTTAAAAAAAACTTTAATAAAACCTTTATTTTATTTCCATAACAAAACCCCAATTTAAAAAATTGATAGCATGCCCACCCCTTTTTATAACAATTTCAATTTCTTTTTTAATCTTTGAAAAAATACTTTTTGATTTGAACTAAATACTTCTCGAAACAATCAACGAAGCCCCTTAGAATAATACAAAAGTTCCTCTTTTAAAAAAATATCTTCCTTTTTAAAATACTTCCCTTTTTAAGAAATGCCGTTTTAAAAAAATGGCTCTCCGTTATGCGAGATTGGAATTTTTTAATTCAAGAAACTAAAAAAGAATGAGCCTTTGATAATTCGTTCCACTTTCATTCTACCAAAGTTTGACTTCGTGCTTCATAAATACAAAATAATTATGATGACTTTTCGTGCCTGGCCCAAGCGGAAAACGACTTAGGTACCTCAACAAAATCGTTTGCACGGCTCAGATGGATATTTATGCGCAATTTTGTGCACTCCTTTAATGGACGGGGACGTTAATTTTAACAAAATCAACAATTCAGTAAGTTTGCCGTTTTTTGCACGCTTTTTTCAATGGGGGAGAAATCTCTTTTGAGAGGTGCGCAATTGACATACTTCGTGTGAAGTTACTTCCTTTTCTTCACAGGTGTGGAATTCAAGCTGCTTTCGCACTTTCTCTTCGTTTTTTCATTATCTTTGGTTTTTTCGAGCACAAAAGAATTTGAATCAATGTTTTTTTCGAGTCTTATTCCATTTGTTGTTCTCAAAGAGTCTTATGCAACATATGCTCTCATACTATGACAAAGAATAGAGAGAAATCATAAAGCAGGGGATTTCTCTTCTCAATATTCTAAATCAATTAAATAAGATTACAATGGGGACATCAACAATAAAGGACTCCAGTGAGACTAAAATAAATTGGACTAGGTGACACTGAACTGGGACACTTGGATGGACGGATTTTGACACCTAACAGGTCGTTGGAATTAGATTCTCCAACAATTATTTCCATATCCAAACTCGATGGTATAAAGAAATCATAGTTTATGCAGGGAGGAACCCCTGAGAGTTGGTCTTCCGAAACACATGTCTAGGAGATCAACAACTCATATCTTCCCCGTTAGCACTCAAGGGAAAACCACTTACCAGCGTGGAAGCCCCCGAGGGTAGAAAAAGGTTTTTGTTGAAACCATTCGCGACAACAGGCAACCATGTAGTAAGCGAGTTAGCTCACCTACCCGACGTCATCCTCCCCTTCAACATCACCTTCCACCACAATCCTTTCGTACTCTTTTGTTTGTATCGTCATCATTTTCATTCTCCCACTTTACTGTTAAACAAAACTCTACTCCGCTCCATTCTATCCTTATCACTCCAGACATGCTTCACAACGTCCTCCTCCAATTAATCATCCAAGTAATAACATCCTCCATCTCCTCTACTTTTAATTAAAAGGAACACTGTTAAAATGACTAAGAAAGTTGATATGTTTGTGTCAACTACACGCACTCCTCTAATGGATACAAAGAGGGACATTTTTTACCCCTTCTGTTCACTTGACCTCATGCGAATTCGATAGAACATACAAGTTCAAAGATGTGGAGGTGACTTAGAGGACACCATTTGAAGACTAATGAGCTAAACTTTAGGGGTCAACCCCATCTATTTTGACATGAATGTAGATTTTTAGGGGTTTATGACTTATTGTTGAGCTTGGGAAGTTACTCTCATGCTTCATGGAGGTCCCTTAACCAAATCTATGACCTTGGGTATTCATTTGATACATTACTTGGAGGTATTGGAGCATTATATTAAACAATTTATGGAGTTGTTTTCATGGAGTTGGCCTCTTTGGAGGTCTTTATTGTGAGAGTAATGTTTTGACCTTGGAAGCACATTTAACCACTTTGGAGGTATCTTGGGAGGATCAGTTTGAAAGTTGGAGATATTCATGGAGCATATACACATGTTAGAGAGCCTTTGGAGCCTAGATGGGCATCATTCACCCTTATTTGGAGGAGAGGACCTCTTATTTACTTCAACCTATTCATTGTACATGTGGCTTGACCACTTTTTTTAATGTATTTTTACAATTATTCAGTTACTTTTCCTAGGCTAGATCTAATGGATGACATGACAAATTTAGTTTTCTTTTGAAAGGAAAAAGATGTTTCATCTATATGATGAGATGCACCTTTTCATTTGAACTTATGGTTAGGTACTTCATAGCTCTCCCTTTTTGCAGCCCAATCAATATATTGTATCACTAGATATTGTAGGTATCAATTTTTTTATTAGCACTTTTCATACCCCTTTATATTTTTTCATTAACATTGAGCTCCATCTTTTATACCTGCTAATATAAAAACCTTTCACCCCCTATATATCCCCAAATATATTATGTCATTTTTCCCTCAATATATATCCCCCAATATGAATGCATGTTGTATGGTATTCTTGCCCAGTGAAGCCCCTCTCGTAGGATCCTATTGTTATGGGGCTCATCCATCCATTTATCATTTTTTTATTAAAAGTGTATCTTAGTGGTGGACATTGCTCATGCATCCATGTGTCATTTATTTATTAAAATTGTATCTAAGTGGTGGGCGTTGAAGATCAAAAGTTTTCGTTCTGGTGAATCATTTTGCTGCTCAACGAGGAGATGCTCTTGGGGTTTAGATTTACAAATGGTACCTACCAAGTCTCCATTGATCCAGCGGCAGATCTTCTTACTTCCTATTCAAATTTCATGCATTTATTGCCTACATAGTTGCTTGCATCTACTACTCTTGCATTTATGAATATTACTTGCATGAATTACTTTTGCCTATTGAATAAAAAGGCATGACAATAGGCACTAGGGATAAAAATTGATTAAATGCAGGTATGATTCCTTATTGTCAAATATTCAATGCTAAATAATAAGTAGTATTCATCCATTTTCTTAAACAAAAAATAATTTTTTGTGTTCCTTTGCATATGGTGTTATGCATCATAATCCACATGTGCACTCATCATTAAGTTTATAATTATTGTGGAAAAAAATCCTTCGAAATTATTATTTTATAGACGTGATGTTATTGGAAGTTTTAAATAATTGTTTTTTATTTTTAAATTTAATTAGAGATTTTAAAGATATTCATGACATAATACTATATTTTGATTTAATTTAAAAAATTCATTGCAATTTTTTAAATGGCTTATAAAAAGAAAAAAGTTCATTGTAAAACAATTTCATTATATTTGAAGCATGGTATTCATAAAATGAAAGATTAAATGGTTCTATTAAATTCTCTCCATGTGAATTTTTATAGAAATTACAAGTAAATGGTTTTGTTAAATTTCCTCCATATCATTAAAATGTAATATGTGAATGAGTGTTCTTTATATATATTTATTCAAAAATATCCAGAATTTTGGTTTATAGATAAAAAAATTTCATTCAACTTCTACTAAAAAACTATTATATGTAAAATATTTATAAAATTTAAACACATTTCCCTATAAAAATAATAACTTATAGTAATAAAAATTAAAAAAATTAACTTAATATCAATATTGAAAAATTAAAATGAACTTAACCCTTCACATTTAAATAAATATGCCCTAACTTTTTTCATTCAACACCTACACAATTTGACAGAGTAGAAACTATCAGGTGTGAGATATATATAAAATTTAAAAATATTGAAAAAAATAACTTAGTTTATTTTTTTGCTAAAGCAAGAGTCGTACCTTCATTATCATTAAATCAGAAAAATATTTACATAGAATACAACCATCCACATGGAAACATGGATCTTAATAAAAAACTACTTTCTAGATAACCAAGGGTCACGAGTTAAGTGTGAAAACTCTGACCCTTACCCACAAAACTGCACCACCCTAAACGGAAAAAAGTACCAAGGCCACAAAATCAACCCATCAAATCCGAAAAGGGGGAGAAAGCCGTTAATCTCCACCATCAGAACTCCTAGCTCCAACCAACGGCAGAGGAGGACCTCGCTGAGCCAAGACTCCCACCAATTAACAGTTTGGACCCACCAGTATGCGCGCAGATTCCTGACCGTCGATCCTCCCAACTTGATCCAACAGTAGAGGTGAATATCGCGCCACCTAGAAGTCCGCCTTTTAACCTTATGGCCCCACTAACAAGCTCGATGAATCATAGTCGTAGATCTGCTGGGCTTGATCCTACGGCATAGGATCATATTGCACCGAGCAAAAGTACTGCTGGTTAACGTGCGATAAGGGTGGAAAACAAAACCACCCCTCAGCCACGTGTAGCCCGAAGAGTGTGATCACTCCCAAATTTTAAAAACCACTTCCCACTCGAGAGGCCCCCGATACACCGAAACCACTCAGTTGGTGGATTTGCGTCCTTAGACAGCATCTTAGGAATATTTTGGTCGCCATTGGAACCTGGATTCCAGTATCTATCACTTTCTCCTTTGTAGCCGTAAGTGAGCCTGAACGACGTACTACCCCTTCCCTCCAACCAACTACTCTGGTAGCAGAATCCTCCGTGCAACGTAAGAAAAAACGAGAAAGGAAAAACTTACACCTCATAATTAAACCAAATTGTTGGACAGATCTTCCATAGTTTTGGTGGAGTACACTATCATATCCTCATCTGCTTGGGTTTCACACTGATCCATGAGACTATCCTGAGGAATCCTATGTCCACCCATCGCAACCTTGTTCATGGTACACTTCACTCCTTGATTAGCTAGTAAATCAGTAAGTTTGTTGGCATGCCTTCGCACATGGTTAAAACTAACTGTGCGTAGGCCTCTGAGGTGGAGCTGGATCCTTTGAAAGACCTGGATCAATATCCAGTGTTTTGAAACCTTCTCCGGCTCCGAGCCCTAACTAATATTTTTGACTATGTTGATAATTAACTCAGAGTCAGCCTCGATAATCACATTCTGCAGGTTACCCTGCACCAGGAGTTCTAAGAACTGCTCCATAGCCATGGATTCTGCCATTTTATTTGTAGCTTTGCCTAAATGTCCATGGAAGATGGAAAGGATGTTACCAGTGTCATCCCTTAACACCCCTCCAAAGCCCGCATTGCCCGAGTTGCCTTTTGAAGCCCTGTCTATGTTATATTTCAGAAATCCAAAAGGGGGAGGATGCCAAAATTCTTGCTTAGAATCCATAACCGTAACCTTTTTGTTCATGCCCTGCGACATAAGCCCCTGCATTCCCAATTGTCCCAGAATCCTCATGTCAACATCTGAAGGTGGATTTTCAGGGGTATTTCGCACTATGGTACAAACCGTCTCTTTAAGTTGAGTCAAGGTCTGCTTCAAAAGACATTGGAGGGATATTTTTTCATTTTTGAAAATTCTCTTATTCCTTTCTTTCCAGACATTCCAAATAATGAAGCTAGGTGTAAGCGCCCAAGCTGAGCCAAGAATTTTGTTATCTGAATAATTATGCCTCCACTTGGTTAGGGTGTTGATGATACACCCTCTATCCCTACCACTCTTTTGGAAAATGTTAGCAAAAGAATCCCACAAACTAGAGGTGAAGATACAATTATTGAGGAGGTGTTCCATGGTTTCTTCTTGGGATTCACAGAGATGGCATCTGGAAGGCCCTAGAACACCCCTTTTCCTTATGTTATACCAAGTCAGAATTATCTTATGATAAACAAGCCACATGAAGAGTTATAATCTCCATCCAACCTTGATGCCTCCATAGATTCTGCCATATTCTATCCGGAGAAAGAAAATCCATCTCAAGAAGTTTGCGTTTTGCCTCCTTAAGATTAAAGGTACCCTCATTATTGTTGCACCACCTCAATTGGTCATGCCCCCTATCACTAAAATCTTCCTTTGTTCCAGTATCTGCATGAGAGCCTCAGCTTTAGTTTTCAAGGGGTTATCTTCCCTGTAAATCATGTTCCTCCACTTTCTCCATTTACTTGCATTATTATTTTGGTCCCAAAAATCTTTGACCTGTGATAACCCTATGATGTCTGTCTCTCTCTTGAGGTCCAGAAATTCCTCTTTAAGTAGTATTGGTTCTTGTTGCCATTTATCTTCCCAAAAAAGTGCCAGATCCCCCTCTCTGATTTCCCAGAAGCTATTCTTTTGAACTAAGCCTCTGTTCTCCCAGGCCTTATTCCAGATGTATGAGCCCTTTATATTTCCAGACATCCTTATATGATCGTTATTATCCCAAGTGCTGGCATATTTTTCTGTCCAGATACTAGCCCACTGGGCCTTTGGTTCTTTGACCCATCTCCACCATAACTTAGCTCCTAAAGCCCTGCTTAGAACCTCTGGATCATCCAAACCCAGACCTCCTTGATTTTTGGGTTTGCAAATCTTTTCCCAAGCAACTAAGGCCCATTTCCTTTTTTTCTCCCCCTTACCCTAGAGGAAGTCTCTTTGAATGGTTCTGAATTGTTGTAAGACTCCTTTTGGTGCAGGGAGTGCTGAAAGCATGAAAACTGGGATAGATTGGAGAACAACCTTTGTAAGCACCAACCTGCCAGCCAAGTTTAAAGATCTGATGGTCCAATTCCTGATTTTATCCTGCATCTTATTAATCACCGGTTCCCAGATACTCTTATGAAGAGGTTTAGCAGTAAGAGGGACTCCCAAATATTTCAAAGGAAGAGAATCTCTTTGAAAGCCTAGAATTCTGGAGATATTCCTTTGAATAGAAATATTGATATTAAAGAAAACTATTTTAGATTTGAAAAGATTAACCTCCATACCTGTGGTCAAACCAAAGTCCATTAGAAGTTGTTTGTATGCAAAAACTTCTTTGACTGTAGGGACTCCTTGCAACATGGTATCATCCACAAATTGTTGATGAGTCAAAGTATGTCCATTCTTAGAAATTTGAAGACCATTGATTTTGCCTTCTGCTTTTGCTTGCTTAATCGATCTACCTAGTCCTTCCATCATGAGTATAAAGAGAAAGGGAGAGAGTGGATCTCCCTGCCTGAGGCCTCTTGAGGGAATAAAAATCTTAGAGGGAGAGCCATTTACCAAAACTGAAAAGCTAGAAGAACTTCCCAAAGCCATGACCCATCTAACCCAATTATGATCAAACCCAAAAGCAATAAGAACCCTCGTAATATAGGTCTAGTTCAACTTATCATAGGCTTTAGCTAGGTCCAGTTGCATGATCCTTCTAGCCTTCCTATTGCTAGTTAGTGAGTGCACCACCTCCTGTGCTTGAATGATGTTATTGAGAATTTCTCTACCTTCCACATAACTAGATTGCTCCCCAGAAACCAGAGTGGGGAGAAGAGGTTTGAGTCTGTTAGCTACAACCTTGGATATAATCTTGTAAACCACATTGCACAATGCTATGGGTCTAAACTTATCAGGAGTTAGGGCATTATCCTGTTTAGGGATCAGTGAAATGAAGGAGGTGTTGAGTGCCTTCAGAATAGTTCTATTCCTCCTGGAATCTTCTACTACATTCAGAATATCTTGTTTAACAATATTCCAGCAGGCTTTAAAGAAATCCACATTAAAACCATCAGGACCCGGTGCTTTACCATTCTGCATTTCCTTGAGGACTTCACTGATTTCCTCTTCAGTTACTGGCCTATTGAGGTTGAAATTATCCTCTCTGGACATTAGTCTTGGTATATGTCTTGTTAGATCCTTAATGAAAGGCTCTCTGTTTGAAATAGTTTCCTTTGCAATCCCACGAAAGTGTTGAACTAATACAACTTCTATTTCTTCATGGGTGCTGAGTAGTTTTCCTTCCTCATCCTTAATCAAGGAGATTCTATTATGAGTTCGGTTTACCAAGGTTGACCAGTGGAAAAATTTGGTGTTCCGTTCCCCTTCCTTTAATCATTGCACTCTAGATTTTTGTCTCCAAAATATTTCCTCTTGTTTGCATAAGTTCTCCCACTCGTGCTGAAGTTTGGTGGCTCAGTCATTGCTGACTTTATCAAAGCCAACCTTGATAAGGGATTGGTTGATTATCTACAGTTTGTTTTCCATAGCTTTTTTTCCTTCAAAAATATTGCCAAATACTTTCTTGTTCCACTCTTTTAGCCTGAGCTTGATATGCTTTAGTCTTTTGTGAAGAAGGAACATGCTTGTACCCTGAATATGCAGATCTTCATACCACCAACTTGAAATGTTGTTGAGAAAACCTGGATGGGTGTGCCAAATATTCTCAAATCTAAAAGGTCTATTCCTTGGAATACCAATGCTCTTGATCTCTAGTTGAATTGGCCAGTGATCAGATCCTCCAAAGGGCAGAATCCTTGCTTCCATTCCATTATCATTGAGTATAAGGTCCTCTGATATGATAAATCTGTCTAGCTTTGAGGCCACCAAAGACCCTCATCCTCTTCTATTGTTCCAAGTAAATAGACCATTACTTAAATCAATGTCAACCAGTTTCATAGTGTCCATAAAAGATTGAAAAGCTAAGGCATCTTTGGTTAGAGCTCTGGTGCCCCATTTTTTCTCCGATAGTGATTTGATCATGTTGAAGTTCCCACCCATAATCCATGGAATCCCGGCATATCTCTCTCTGAGATCCATAAGAAAATCTCAAAATCTCAATTTGTCATCCATTCTCCGAGGGCCATAAACATTCATTACCAGATAGATCTCCCTATCCCCCACAGGTTGAATGACTATTGATAAATAATTTCTGGAAGCTTTAGCATCTATTATGCCAATCTTTAGGGGATTCGAAAGAGTAAGAATGCCACCTGCTGTATTTTCTGCCTTGACTTCTAGAAACTCAAAACCACTGAGCAATTTACTATGAAGTTCTTTAATTTTCTGAATAGAACATTTAGTTTCTTAGATAAATATAATATCCGGAGCTTCCTGTTTCATTCTGTTACTAAGTAATCTTTGCTTCCTTTTGCTACCTAGACCCCTGATGTTCCAAGAAGTAAAATTCATCATTAAAGATTAGTGAAAGAGTAAATGGTTAGGTCTTTCATCTTACCTGAATCTATCATTAGCTTTCCACACTCCATCAACAACTCATTCTGCTTTTTTCTGCCTCTTTTATTTCCTAGGCCTCGAGGTGCTAATCCTGGTGTGTTTTTTATAGATTTCACACCTTCTTTTCCATGGTTTGCCATGTTACCTTTCCTTTCCACCCCACCAGCCTGAGTTTTCCATAAGTATAGTTGTTGTACTCTAGAGAACTCTTCTTGAGGTAACAAATCTAACCCTCCCATGTTTCCCTGTTTCAAGAACCATTCCAAATCTAGGTGCTCTCTGTCTAGAATCTCCTGTTGTTCATGATCCTCCATTTCTATCTTGCTCTGGGTCATTTCTTGGTCCATATCCAGTTCTACATCGCTCATCACAGCCTCTTTCTATATGTTATTGTTCTTTGGTTGGTCTTTGTCCTCCTCTATCTCCTTGTCCTCTGGACTTTCCTCTATTCCTAGATCTACTTTTATCGTCTCTTCTTCTTCCTCGAGAACTTGGAACCTATTCTACGTAACTTGAGGCCCTTCTGCTTGATGTTTCTTAAGTCCCCTTTTGCCGCCTTTTCCTCTTTGGCTCACTTTTTGAAAGCTTTCCATATCTTTCATTATCAAAGTTCTGCTCTTATTCTTGATTTTACTGAGAGGGCAATCTCTGAATAAGTGTCCATGCTCATGACATCTGCGACATCTAAAAGGAATATGTTCATAATCTACTGTTTTCACCCATTCTTCATCAAAAAATTCCAAGATCAACTCATCCAGTAGAGCTTCGGAGAGATCCATTTCCACACAGATTCGTGCAAAGGAAGTATATTTTCCTCTTCTAGTGGCTTCTGAAGCCTTGACAAAACGTCCTAATTTATTACCTATGGCTGTTAACGATTCTGTTTGCCAGTAATCAAGAGGAAGGGAGTAAAGTCTTACCCAAACCGAAATTGATGTGAAAGTCTCCCGCTCTGGGACAAAGTTCATCATCCACGGCCTCATATAGAGGCCAACAGCTGCATAGAAGTAGGGCCCTCCTTCAAACACTCTATCTTTATCCTCAATATTAGTGAAGACCACTGTAAAGAATCCTTTTGACCCCAGATGTAGGTCAATGCTCCCTTTTGGTTTCCAATGGTATTTAATCCATGTTTGTAAAGCTTTTTCAGTGGGCCATACTTCCATGAATTTACAAATGATAGCATAAGTTCGCATGTGATACCTGTGTGCCTGTAGCATAGGATCATTCAGGACTACCCTGGGTGTAACCTTAGATTTGGGCTTACAAGGTCCTTTCTGTGCCTTGGTTTTTTCTCCCTTTTCCTTGTCATTTTCTTCCTTTTCTTTTGTGATTTTATTTTCACAATGTTTGACTCCCTCCTACTTTTCTTCCTTGCTCTCTTTCCCCTCGTCATCAAGACTTATGACTTCTTCCATTGGTTTCTTACCATGGCTGGTAATAACTTGCTTGTAGGAGGGAATAGAGATCCCTCCTCCACGCCCTACCATGGAGATCAGTGCCTGCAAACTTTCAACCCTAGCTGTTCTTCGCGCTCCTCATGTTTTCCTCATAAAAAACCCTCAAAAAATTAAAAATTAAAAAATAACTTAGTTTAATTTATCAATCTTAAAAAAAATTAAAATGAAATTCTCTTCACGTTCAAATGTAAGTTCCTTTTCAAATTTAATCCCCAACACAGTGTGTGTGCCACGGCCGGAATAATTACGACAAACCAAATTCCAGAGACTTAATCACATGGACTGAATTGCTACCATTAACTTAACTTGGAGATAGAATTAATGACTAATTCATTAGCCACCATGGCCACACAACATCGCCAACTAGAAACTTCCAGATTAGTGTTCATAACCCGTCCATTGTATCTTCTGGAGTGACTTAATCAAGTGGACTGAATTACCTCTACCATTAACTAAAAGATAAATAGAATTAATGATTTAATTCGTAGGCCTCCATGAATTCCCACATGTCGACTTGCATGGGTGATTTGATTTTGGCATTGCTATTGCTTTAGACTTTTCAACTCACAGTTGTGTTTTGGGCACCTCTAATATATATATATATATATATATATAACCGACACACATCTGATTTGCATAATAGAGAAGCTAGTAAAGACGTTGAGTTGGTAAAAGAGAGAAATAAATTGATAGAGGTGGTGCGTCGAATATGATGGTGAAAATGGTGATGATTTTGTGGTTTACTATCATGGCAACTACAATAGCTTTGCATACTGTTAGTTTCCAAATGAAGAAGCCATATTATTCCTCCCATATTCATGGGGAATGTGCTTCATGCCATCATCATTTCTTCAACACTTCTCTTCATCTCCATGATGACGATCTTGTTTTCGATGAGAAAACTGCATTGACATCACCCATGGACGCACTTCTCGATAGAAAGGACGTGTAGGCGCTTTTGTCGTTCAGAAATGCGGTCATATCTAATCCATTTGGATCCCTCCTCAACTAGACATCACAAAACTCACACAACATCTGCTCCTAGAATGGAATCTAGTGCAGGAAGGGCACGAAGAGAGTGGTGACCATAACACTTCCTGGCTTGGGATTACAAGGTAGTCTTTCACCATATCTCGGTAGCCTTTCATTATTACGTACTTTCAATATTTCTGGTAATAATCTGTCAGGAACAATTCCATCAGAGCTGGGTCAGCTAAAAGATTTGGGAATACTATTCCATAGCTATAGTATGCTTTGGGGTACTATTCCAAGATATCTATCTAATTGTACGCGCCTTTAGTGGCTCTGATTTTCAGTAAACAACTTGACAAGGAATATACCAACAGAATTCGGCCATTTGGGCAAGTTGGAACATCTCCGCTTCACCGACAATAATCTTACTGGACGTATTCCAATTTCTCTGAGCAACTGCACGTTTCTCCAAGATTTGTCCATTGGATACAACAATCTCACTGGTCCAATCCCTTCAGTGTTGGGTATGCTCAGAAATCTATCTCATCTTTACCTTGAAGGAAACTCACTAAGTGGCCATATCCCTTCAACTCTTGGCAATTGTACTCAGCTGTGGTATATAGCCTTTTCTCACAACAGTTTGAGTGGAAGAATTCCTGCTGAATTGGGGTTGCTGCAGGAATTAGAGTACCTGTATCTACAAACAAACAGTTTCGAGAATGCCATTCCTCCATTTCTGGGAAACCTCTCTTCCCTGGGGATTTTATTTTTGGGGGACAACAGATGGTCGGGAAGTCTACCACCTGAGTTGGGAAGTTTGAAAAACATTGGTCAACTGTCTATTTATGGTCCCAGTAATATTTCAGGTGTGATCCCTTCCGAAATAGGAAATTGCAGCAATTTAGAATGGCTAGATTTAGGAGCCAACAATATTCAGGGCTCCATCCCGATGAGTATATTCCAGCTTCCTCTCACCACTTTGAGTCTGCTTAAAAATAACATGAGTGGTGTAATACCTGAGGCCATTGGCAATTTGACTCAATTGTCCACTCTGTATCTGCATCTAAATAGGTTCTCCGGTAACATTCCTAAATCTATTAGCTCATTGAGTAACCTAATGGATCTAAATCTTGGCGGAAATAGGCTAAACGGCAGCATACCTCAAGGCATTGGCAATTTAAGTATGCTGCAAAAATTTTCATTAGATAACAACAATTTGATGGGCCGCTTACCTGAAGGACTTGCCAATTTGACAAGGTTGACCAGGCTAAATTTCGCTGTAAATAATTTCACCGGTTCTTTATCAAACGAAGTCATTGCAAAATTACTTCTGTTGGAATTCCTACATCTGGGAGGAAATAGCTTTATTGGTAGCATACCAGAAGATATTACAAAATTGAGCAAGTTGACTTTTTTACATCTTGGTAGCAACACGCTAACACGTAACATACCTGAAGGCATTGGCAAGTTGAGCAAGCTTCAAAAACTTTACTTGGATACCAATGGGCTTATCAGTACAATATCTGAGTGTATAGGAAAATGTGTGGAGCTACAACAATTAGATTTGTCCAACAACAAGCTGAATGGAACTATCCCTGACTCTCTGGGGAACTGTAAGTCTATAATGGTTTTGGTGTTAACTTCTTGTCAGGTAGAATTCCTCTATCTTTAAATAAATGTGTGGCTTTACAAAGGGTAAAGGTGTCTGAGAACAAACTCAGTGGAATCCTAGACATGGACTTTCCAGTTTCTATGACAGTGCTTTCTACTCATTCTAATAACTTTTTTGGCACTGTTCCTGCATATTTGGCTCATTGTACAAAACTTCAATTGTTAGATTTGAGTAAAAATGAATTAATAGGTGAACTTCCTCAGTACCTCAAATTTTTTCATGACTCTTAAGTCTGGGTCATAATAAGCTCCATGGTGGTATTCCTCAATGGAGCAGAGATCTCACCCAGCTGAAAGTGTTGGATTTATCCAACAATGAATTTAGTGGAAAAATACCATCCAATCTTAGTGGGCTACAGGGCTTTTTGGGGGCTTCTCAAGTCAGTGCTAACACACTATATGAGCATCTAAGAATTGTAATGAAGGGAGTTGAATATGCTCTAACATATGTGCTAGCAACAAACATCATATTTGACTTATCTAACAATAAGATTATTGGAGTAATACCTTCAAGTATTGGAAACCTCACTGGTCTGCGATTGTTGAATTTATCTATGAATCATTTAGAAGGGAAAATTCCTACATCTTTTAGCAAAATATCTATTTTGGAGCAGTTAGATTTGTCCAGAAACAATTTAAGTGGAGCAATATCTCAAGAGTTCTCTATATTGACCATGTTGGCATATATGGATGTTTCATGGAATAGACTCTGTGGTAGGATTCCAAAAGGAACTCAATTCTACAATTTTAATTAGTCTTCATTTGAAGGGAACAAATGTTTATGTGGCTATCCTTTACAAGCATGCAAGCAAAAACAGAGCAATAATACAGTGAAAGGGACTAGCATAAATAAATGACATGGATGGTAAAGCCGTGTAAATGAACATGTCTCATTAATGGAAGTGGAGTTTGGATTGGTGATTGGATTTAGTGGAGTTGTAAGTGTGATGATATCGTGGGATAAAGCTAAACATTGGGTGATGCTCTTCAAAACAAAACCATTTTATGGAGTGTATAGATTCCCTAAATAACCTCAAAATATGTTCTCTCTCCATATCCTTAAGTTTGTACAGACTTAAAAAAAAATTAGTTAGTATTGATATTTATATCATTGTAAATTATATACTTCAGTTAATATTGATATTTGTATTAGTCAAATTATATGTTTAAAAATTCCCTTGCTTGTGTTGCCTTCCGAATTTGAGTTCTACTATTATTACCTACATTTACATTTAGTGATTTCCGTAAATGTGAAAACATTTTTATCACCTGAATTAATGTGAGATCATATTGTTCATCACATTCTTTTATCATTTGAGTGTAGTTATAAAAGTATTACAGTTTGGTCTACATTTCTTTCTATTTTGCTTCACTTTCTGGTGTGGTTTACGGAAGGGTCGTTCTAAATTTTGAATTTCGAGTAATGCCAATTTATGAGTTTTGACTTAATGATCATGAAGGTATTGAGATAGTTCCGATGGTTTTTTATCATGGTTGATTTAATAACTGGTAATAATTTACAGTAAATTAATATTTTTATGACATTTTGTTATAATTTAAAGTTATTTTTGTAGGTTTTGGATTTAGAATCTATAATTCATTTTAAAAAGAGTTTATTTATTTTTTTATCAAATTAATATTTCATATCATAAAATTTAATGATAAATATTATGTGTTAGTTTATTTTGAAAGAAACTAATTTTGCTAATAATTTATTAATATTTTATTTGTGTGCATGTCATATTAACTCCATATTTAACTTCCAAATTAAAATTTATAATAAAAATCTGTAAAATAAGAATAATTTCAGTTATAACCAATATTGTCTCTATCATATAAGTTTGAAAATCTTCCTATTAAAAACTGTGACGAATAAATAGGAAGTATCACAATCCTAGAAATCTTTAACTAACTAAAATTGAAGTAATAAAAGGAAAACTCAGTGAAAAGTTCAGATGTCATCAACCCACCATGGGAAGAAATGACGACGGTAATTTTTGAATGACCTTATTACAAAATTGGTTGATGGAGACATTACAAAAATCAAATTGGGAATAAGGTAGAGATGAAATCATAACTAGTGTGAGTTTTATTAAAAATGTTTGTGTGTTTTATATGGAATGCTCATCATTTTTTTAATCAATCTCTAGAAAGTGAGATGGCACCAATATTGGTTGTTTCCATAAATCATGGTAGCATGTTTGCCCTCTGAAAAGTTTGTATTTACGAGGGGGCTTCTCTAGGGAGCAATATCATACCAGGTGGATTTATATTGGGGGATATATATTGTGGAAAAAATGACATAATATATTGCAGGATATATATTGAGAAAAAAATGACATAATATATTGGGGGATATAAGCAGTAAAAGGTTTTTATATTGGAAAATATAAAAAATGGAGCTCAAAGTTAATGAGAAAATATAAAGGGGTATAAAAATGTTAATGAAAAAATAGATACCTACAATATCTAGTGAAAGTAGGGGTTTTCTAAATTGGGAAGTTGTATTGGGTTAATATTGGTAGGGGGTTAAATAATGTGATTTTTAGAGGGATTTGCCAATATGCAGTCAAATTAAATGTATTGTTTAATATGCCATGAACGCACGTGATATGTCAGAGGTTCACTGAGTGAATCCCCCATAACATTTACCATCTCAATATTGGTTGTTTAGATGAACCATGGTAGCATGTTCCTCCTTTGAAAAGTTTGCATTTAGATTTAAGATATTCTTGCTCATTTCAGAGGATCAAAGTTATGAATATTAGTTGTTATGGAGATTTTTCATTAATGGTTGTTTTATATAATATAATATTTAGTTTTTATGGAATTTTTTATTTAATTATAAGGGTTATTTGGGTTTTATGGAATTTTTATTTAATTATAAAGGTTGTTTAGCTTTTATTTGGTTAAATGCACAAAAAAAAATAATTAGTAGCAATGGTGTTTGGGATTCTCTCATCTCCACATTTTACAGGTTTTATTGATGTCAAATTAATAATAGTAATTCAAATAATTTCTAATAAAGGGATCAAGTATACTTCCAACAAGAATAGTCTTCCTGAAAATTTGAGACTATCAGAATCTTGGTCCAAATTTCCCGAGAAACTCTCTTTTTATGATTACATTGGTAATAATCCAACTAAGGGGGTTATTTGCACCAGGTGCAATGGACAATGAAGATGGAATAACTGTTGGTTGGTTAGGACAGCCTATCTTCAAAGGTAAGGAGGGAAATGAACTTTTTGTATGTCTTATGCATATTTTTTTCAAAACATTTCTAGTAGTTCTTGTAGACACAGAAGGAATTGTGAAAGTTGATGTTACTTTTAGGAGGGCATAATCAAAATATAAAGTTGATTTTATCTAACTATTAGTAACAAAAAAAATTCACTAATCTAGTTATAGTTGGTCAACAATAAAGATTGTGTGCTTTAACGCTCCCCTTTAATCTCAATTGTTATGTCCTTCAACAATGCCTAAGTGTTGTCCTTGAAATAAAAAACTCCTTTTCCCAATGGTTTGGTGAAGATTTTTATTAGCTATTCTCTAGATCTTCAAAATTGAAGAAAAATGTTACTATTGTTGACAAGCTTGCAAATGAGTGATGGGGAGTGCCAATATGTTTTCTTTGCTAGTGAAACACATGATTCCTGGACAATGAAATGGTTGAATTGTTGTCACAAAAAATAGAATTTGGCTTCTTCTCCACATGTACAAGATCTTTCAAGAGTTTTTTTAGTCATACTACATGGCATGAGGCTATAGTAGCTACTAGATATTCTTCTTTTGTCGAAGATATTAAGACAATGCCCTGCTTCTCAAAAACCTATGAGATCAAATTTGTGCTAAATTAAAAGCATATATCCTAAAGTGTTTTTACTATCATCAATGCTACCACAAAGTTTTTATCTCTTATATATTCGAGAAAATGTGTTTTCTTCAAAACTTGTGTGCCATGATCTATAATAAATTGTACCTACAATGTATTATAGAATTCTTAATCAAACTTTCTAGTGATAGTCCTTGGGAGACACCATAAATTTAGATATGAAACTAGTTGTATACATAACATCAGATCTAGTTGCATTAAGGTATATGAGGTTGCCTACAAATCTTGTATATATTGTTCAATCAATTTTTGGTCCTTCATTTTTCTTGCTCAATTTTATTATGTTAGGTCCCTATAATACTAGTGCTTCCCCCATTATTATTGTCGTTGTATCCCTTATTCTTATTGTTGTTCCCCTGTTGTCCCCATATTGTTATTATTGTGCCCCATAGAATCCCTCTATTGTTATTTTTGTGCCTTTATATTGTTATTGTTAGGTCGGCTTGGTTATATTGTGACCCCTTAGACTCCTATATAGAAAGGAGGTTTTGTCATTTGAATCATCCAAGAATTGTTCATTTGTGTAATGTAAAGGAGGTTCCCCCCTCAAAGAGGCTTATTTCTAAGGCGTTGATATATCTTTTCTATCCTTTTGTGAGTTTGTTTCATAACATTTGGTATCAGAGCTTTGGATTCTAGGGTTTCACTGCTCCAAACAGGTCATCATGGCATTTTCGCTATAAATTTGTTTCTGTGACGTTTCAGAAGCTAAAAAAACCCATTTGAGAAGAAATCACGCTGAACTTGGGGTCCGAATTTCATAGCTTGTATCACTATATTTTAGGCGATATGATCCGAGGAATTTAGGGAGTTTGCAAGCTCTAGAATTTCATCTAAAACAGGTGATTGTAGAATTTGCACTATAACGATTTCGCTACAAAGTTTCAGAAGCTTAAAAAAACCCACATTTGAGAAGAAATCAGTCTAAACCGCGGCTTTGAATTTGAGATCATGTCTCACTATATTTTAGGAGATATAATATGAGGAAGTTAGGGTTTTTGAAGGCCCCCAAATTGCATTCCAAGCCGGTAACCTTGGGAAAATCGTCATAACTTTCTCTTTGAGCGTCAGATTGAATTTTTGTAAGAAGTTACAGAAAGAGGACAGACTGTAGCTTTTTGGGTACCATTTTCAGATCCTAAGTTTGAAATAGTGACCCATGGCACATCGTACAAGTTCGTTCTATTGAACAAGTCTATACTCAGGCCATCGTCGGAGATTTGGCATAACTCTTCATTGGAGAATCCAATCTTGATTAGAATTGCACAGTTAGAAATATTAATCAGAGGGTTATTATAGGAATAAATTTCAGACCTTGGAGATCTAAAATTATAGAAATACATTAGATTCAATATGAAGCTCCTACAAAATTTAAAAAAAAGGTGTGTAGTATTTTTTTAAATTTTTTTTTGCATAAGCTTGGTTTGAAAAATTATTTTGAAGGAATTCAAAGGGCATAGTGAAGGATTATTATCGGTAATTAATGCCCCAAAGAAAGAAAATGGAAACACCAAGTAAGCAACCTAAAAGCTCTAGCATGACTCATGAAGAAGAGGAAGAAATGCAACATGATATATCAAAATTACAAGACCAAGTGCAACAAATGTCACTCGCACAAAAAGGAACAGAATCGAAGATGGATGGTTTAAAGAAAGACGTAGAAGCTAAGATGTATGGTTTAAAGAAAGGCATGGAAGCTAAGATGGATGGTTTAAATAAACGTGTAGAAGCTAGGATGAATGGTGTGGAAGCTAAGATGGACAATTTGAAGACGGATTTGAAGACAGATTTGAAGATAGGCATAGAAGATTTGAAGATAGATTTGAAGACATATTTGACAAAGTTTCTACAAGAAATGCTTACTAATGGTGAAAGGGTAGTAAAGGAAACTCATGATGAGAAAAAAATAAATGTTAATCATGATTTCATAGACTCTAATGTTGGATCAAAGAACCACCATGTTCCAAAGATCGATATGAGGAAGTTTGATGGCAAGGATCCCGGAACATGGATACTACAGATGGAGCAATTTTTCAATCTCCATCATGTGCAAAACAAACAAAAGGTACACATTCCAACTTTATATTTGGAACCAAATCAGTTTGTATGGTATCGATGGCTTTGCTATCGTAAACAAATTGTCACTTGGTTTATTTTTACGAATGAAATCATAGCACATTATGAGGATACAAAAAGCAACACTTTTTTTAGCCAATTGATCAATCTCAAACAAAAGGGTTCAATGATGGAGCACATTGAGGACTTCCAAAAATTGAATATAAGGGTAAAAGATATTCCAGAGGAGCATAGGATTGATGTGTTCACAGGGACTTTAAAGGTAACATCCAACATGAGGCTCGCCTTTCGTAACCAAATTCATTGGAGAAGGAATTCAAGTTGGCAAGAAAAATGGAAAGCAAAATTATGGCAACAAGGAAGCCTACCACTCACAATCATAAAGATGGTAGTGTTACTGCCCCTAGCCATCCACAACCTACAAGGTTGACACCACAACAATTGGAAGAAAAAAGAGCAAAAAGGCTTTGTTACAGTTGTGATAGCAAATACACTAAAGGTCATAAGTGTGCCAAGAAGAAATTATATTACATAGATTGTGAAGAGGAGGAAGAAAAGGAACAAGAAACGTCAAAAGAAGAGGATATACACCAAGAAAAAACCTTTGAAAAAGAAGAAATGAATATGACCATATCTTGTAATGCATTGGCTAGAATTACCACTCCTCAAACTATCAAGATAGAAGGGCATATCAAGAAGAAAAATGTAATAGTGTTGATTGATTCGGGAAGTACCCATAATTTTATTCATTGTAAGATAGCCAAGGAATTGAATTGATTCCTATATCCAACACGAGAGTATCAAGTGATGGTTGCAAGTGGAGGAACCATAAATTTCTCAGGAAAGTGCCATAATATCAAGATATCCATGGGAGAATATGTATTGAATAGCCCAATGCTTTCCATTCTAATGGGTGGTGCTAATGTTGTACTAGGAGTCCAATGGCTACAATCCTTGGGTACAATAGCTTTTAATTTTCAAGAACTTTTCATGAAATTCTCTTCAGAAGGAAAGGAAGTTGAATTAAGGGGTATTACAAGGAAACTGGGAAAGATAATCAGCTCTAATGGAATGACAAAACTTCTAAAGAAAAAACAACGAGGCATAATTTCACAATTATGTTCACTAGAGGTTCCCTCATTGAAATCATCCATTTCTCCAGATCTCCAAAAAGTATTGGACAATCATTCCAAGATATTTGAGACTCCCAAAGGCCTCCCACCTATTTTTGTTATAGACATATTTGGGCATTGCAAGCCCAATCACATATGTCCATAAAACAAGGGATTCTAAGTCCATAAAAGTGTTGTTTCATACCCTAAAGGAGCAAGGTCAGCTGATTACATCATCTCCCAAAAGTTTTCCATGAAAAGCCACTCAAAATTGGTCAAAGCAGGACCATACAGACTGCCCAGTGCAAAGGGTGTGATGCATCTCACCTGCCACATGTAAAAAGTGCGATGCATACTAGAAATCCCTTTTGTAGGGTGCGATGAGCAAGAGCAGATAAATGGCACAAGCCGTTTGCTAGGTGGAGACCCTGAGAATCTTCAAGAAGCTGCTCATTTGACACTTGCCTCCCTGAATTCGCCCAAGGATGAGTAAGAGATCATGAAATCTCCAAGTGGAAGCAAGAACTATCAGAGAGATGACACTAATCAAAATCCCAGAAGCTGACTCACCCCCCTGCAAATATCTATATATGGATCCCTTATCCTAGAGATCCAAAGGTTGGAATTTGGTAATTTGCAAAGAGGTGTTGCTGGTTTCTCTTTGAAGACATTGTTGGGTGATCTTGCTTTGTATGAGTTGAACAGGGCTTTCAAGTTGGGAGGATGGCACTGGGTTAGACCAAGTGGTTGTAATCCTCTCTTCTACTACTTTTATCAATAAAGCTATTTGAGTTTTCCTCCATATTCTTGTGTATCTTTGAATATTGTGTTGATATATGCATTTGTATGGTCAACATATATCTGATCCTATATTGTTGACAGTGATAGATCTCTATGATTTGATGGTATTATGCTGCTGTGATTGTACAGGCACTCTTTGAAGTGGGACAAGTAAGGAAGCAGTGGTGAGATTCTGTCAAAGGGGAAAGGAAACAAGCAAGGAGCCAAGCGAAAGACTGAGGTTGGTACTCTCTACTTCTTTCTCATCTCTCTCTCGTAAAGGAAAAGCAAGTGGCTTTAGTTTGTTTGTTTCTAAGATAGCTACCCGTCTTAGTGGGACTAGTAGTTCTGAATAGACACTAGATTTTCCAGTAACAAAATGGTGACCCTTCTGGGGAGCGATTGGGTTGATTGCTTGTCTCTCTTTGTTTGATTCATAAACCACAGACGCAGCCTAAATTTAAGCCAGCTAGCCTTCGAACTGCATTTTCTATGCAAGTGCAAAGTAGATCAACGCTGCTTCAGTCAATCTCCAGGTTTGTTTATGAACTGAACAATTGACTTGCAAACATCCTAAGTGCCCTAGAGGTAGCTCAAGTAACCTCATTAGATCAGCCCCTATACTTTGTATTTACTAACTATCATTAGCTTGGCCTAAATCCTTGAACTAAGCTGCAAACTATGACCAAAAACCAAGTTAAAGTCTCGTCCCTGGACCATCGCACCTTCTCTTCTTGGCAATCTGGATGCATCGCACCTCCCATGTGCAGTAGGTGAGATGCATCCCTGTTTCCCTGTGTTACAGGTGCGATGATCAGATAAGACTATTTCTGCCTCCAGATTTTGGTTTTTTCTTCACTCTCTTCAGCTTTATTCAGGAGTTTTGTTGTCTGTGATCAGTAGACCACTGTTGAAACCCCCTTCCTTTGCATCATCCAGCCTCCATTGTACAAATATTTGTGAATGTTTTTGTGTATTTTTCTCCATTCACAGTTCTCATTTACAAAATAGTAGCTTAATCGAACTGTCGTCTTTTGATTTGAAAGTGTCGCAAGTATCGTTTTCAGTCAAGGAAAAGAATTCTTCTCTTCTTGATAGTTGATTACATTGTTACTCTTGTATTTTATCTAAATTAATAGTATTTCAAGTGTCGAAAGCAGTTTTCAATTCAAAATCGCAAAGTCTCATCTTGTTTCCATTTCGTTTTTTGAAAAGAAAATCATTAGTACTGTCGCTTTGAAAGAAGATATAATTCAGATTTGTACTTAACATTCTTTTTGTCATTCACACATTAAGAAAGTGGAAAACAAATACATGCATGTGCATTTGCATTTAGACAACTTGTTGATTTTGATTTAGGACAGTGCATCTAGTGTGTGCTCTCTGCTATATGTTGAAAGGATTTCGTTTCTCTTTCCTTAGTAGCTAGGATTTTCATTGCAAAAGGAAAAGTAAACAATTGTTTATAATCTTAGATTGCATATTTAGGAGTTGTATATCTACATCACGCGGTGAACCTTAAAGGCAAACATCTTAAGAAAGATCAACTGTAAAATAAATTCAGTGAACATAAAAACGCTTTGGAACCTAATGCACAACATCTAGAAGTCTAGGCTAGAGATGTATTCGGGCATCGTAAAGCCTGGTAACTATCGCTTTCATCGTAGGTTGGGTGATTCCTCCTCTTTGAGACGATAAGTGCCAGTACGGACTTGTGCTCCCATGTACCGTCGAGTATATATTGGGAGACCACAATAGGCTATATCCTTTATCCTTAAGAAGCTGTGTTTGCTGCCCTATCGATCGCAATGCACTGAACACAAAATTCGAGAAGATTGACTGCCGTACCGTAAAAGGTATTCTGCAGTTTTGCGATTGATTTGGTAATCCCTCTGTCTAGATTTCTAGAGTAGTCTCTTTCATTCCTTTTCAGACTCCTTAAAATAAAAGGTCCATCTGAGCACTTGTCACTTCATGCTCATTAAAAATCGAAGGCGACTAGAGTCATCTTTAGCTTTTTCTCAACTCTTAAAAATTGAAAAAGCAAGTTGTGTCAAAGCATCTAAAATTCATTTAATTCGGAATAACATTTTCCCCTCTTATTTTGAGTTGATCAAATAATCCACAATCGTGGAAGAAAGTCAATCAAAACCCCATCATTTGCGGAGACTGACGAGTCAACCGTTTTTTACTCCGGAAACGAAACCATTATGGGCCAAGCAAACTCATTTAACTGGGTCAAAGTCTCTTGGTTTTTTTGAAACTTGTGTTTCAACATCCTCTGAGACTCCGGTTACTCCAACCATTTCTGGTATCCCTACCTCTACAGAAGAAGTTCCGCAGTTACAAGAGGACATTAGAACTGATCCTAGTGTAACAGTAAACACTTCTATTCCTGAACCAACTCCATCTAGAGTTGATTCGGAAGGTGTTACCCCTCTAGCATCTGTCACTATAGAATCTATACCTTCTTCGGCACCAGAAATATTTTACAGACCTGACGGTCTGCCTCTTCCACCTAGATTGATTGCTATAGAAGAAATTACGGAGGATCTTTCATCTAGTACTCTATCGCATTTTGGGACTGGGATCCACCTATATCCTTCTACTTCAGATGTTAATACCCCTTCATCACAAGTTCCTGTAGAATCGCTAGGAAGTCTTTTGGATAGACTCGATATGTTTGGACAACCATCGACATCTAGGACTGTGTCATCCAATACAATGGTAGCAAAACCTCCTGCCACTACTCCGTCAATGTTCGCTGGTACACCATCTGTCCTAACTAGCTCTCAACCGCTAGAGGGAGTCCACCTAGGGACTGTTTCGATAGTATGGTTTGTTCTCGTTTGTTCATCCGGAATAGTATCTGGAATTTCTTATGTTGAATCTTAGCAAATTGATCCTTCACAACAATATCAGTTTGGGCAGTCTGGTCTCCAAAGACCAATCATTCCTTTGAGCACTGGATTTCCGCCGTATGGGGGGCACTATACCCTTTCATTGTTCCCTCTGGGAGAACAACCATATGAGAGTTCACAACCGAATTTGGGTCAAATTGGAATCACATCCAGCGGTTGGGTGCCAATACTGCCTCAACAACCAAGAGTTGTATACTCAATGCAACCGAGTCTACCTGTGTCGAATATCCCCACTACACTAGCTATTGTGACAAGTGTCGCAAGTACAAGCATTGCTTGTTTTATTCCAGCCTCAAGTTTCTCAGGTCGTAGTACAACAGCCTCTTGTCTCCACGACACAACTACAATCGCTAGTTAGTGGCTCCTTAATTGGAGTGACTCAGGCTCAAACGGGTAATATTACCCCTCATCTTCGTCAAACATCTAGTATTGGCAATAGCAAATGGTTTCACAACCATGGCTGGTGCAACATCAACAACCGCAATTCCAACAAGCTTACCAAGGACTTGAGCAACAAAGCTTTGTAGGTAATGGGTAGCCATATATTCAAAATGGTTATCATCAGTCATCCCAAATTGGTTATGCCCAACAACCTTATCAAAGTTATCAACATCAAATGCATTATGCTGGTATGCAAAGACCCACTGCTCAGGCGATCCCCTCTTATCCTGGGTATGCTTTGCCGAACATGAATCAATAGTTGCCCTTCGCGACGACTTTATAGTTACCAGATCTAAATCGACTAACAAACGATCCAATCGCTTATGCCCCTTGGTGGCCGGCGATTCCTCATAAACTTCCGTCAGATATTCCTAAATTCAATGGAAATCCGGGTGAAGATCCGTCGAATCATGTGATGACCTTTCATCTATGGTGTTCCTCCAACACTCTAAATGATGATTCGATTAGGCTTCACCTTTTTCAGCGAACATTAACTGGTCCAGAAGCAAAATGGTACATCGAATTTCCTAGAGCTTCATTTGATAACTTCGGCACCCTTGCCACCACCTTTTTAACCCATTTTCAGTTACCAATAAGGTATGAAACAGGAACAGAGCTTCTTACCAATTTCAAACAGATGATGGCCACTCACATATCTGATCATATTCATGAATGGTGACGTCGTCGTAGAATGGTAAAAACATATGTCCTTGATCAGCTACTAGCTGAATGGTTTATTAAGTCTTTGTTACCTTCTATTACAGAAGATGTGGCAAAGGGAGGAGTCGTCACTGAAGAGCAGGTCATTGCTCGTGCGCAATATCTAGACTTGATCTATACTCAGTCTGGCATGCTCTATGACAAAATCCTTGATGTTCCAAGCCCAAAAGTTTCTGTTCCTACTCCTCCTAAATCAAACAAGGACTCTCATGCCAGCGATGGCATGATAGGTATGACAAACACGAAATCGAAAAACACTGCATCTAAGAAAGCCCGTAAGGTTTCTGATCAAAATGAAAATGAAGAACTTCTCACCTCGGAGGTTAATGCCGTGTCGACCGACAAAGGCAAAGAACCAAAGCAACCAGGGGGCAAGAAGAAAGGGAAGAGAAAAAAGAAGAAACAGGACGTTTCGTCTCCTAAAAAATCTTTTGTAAACCCTTCCGGGCCAAAGAAACCTAGTTATCCATGCCTCATATCCGATGAGGATCATTGGACGAGAGATTGTCCATATAAAGCTGATGTTAAGAAAATCTTTAAGAATTCAAGAACTTCAGTAGTATTGACTGACCCATTTCCAAACCCAGGAACCAATCTGGTTGCTAGCGACAATGCTTCCCCATCCCAAGTGCTTATTTTGTCCATTTCAAAACAGAAAAATGATCCTTTGATATTGACAAGGAATAAAGATTACGGGAATCCACAGTTGTCGAACAACAAGGCTACTGATCAACCTAGTAGTTCAACAACAACTTCGACAGAAGTTGTGCCACCCATCATTCCTGAGCTAACGGTAGAGCCGCCAAAGGGAGTAGTACACAAATCGACATTTAATCCTCATGCCAGAGTGGCACAGAATTATAATATAGTAGAGTACCTGGCCCAATCGCCGTCCGCTATGTCGACACTTGAAGTAATACAAAATTTCCCCTCCCAAAAGCGGGCTTTAGTATCAGCAATAGGTGGGATTGACCTAGCAGATTCAAATCTTGTGGCTTTTAATCATAAAGGATATGAACCTCAGTTACCAGCTCAACTCGCTTTCCTCATTCAAGTGAAAGCCCTCAACAAAACTGTTCATCAAACAATTATTGATGAGGGGGCATCTACATGTATTATGTCAATGGGTTTCTGGAAAACTTTAGGATCATCACCCTTGTCGCGATCGTCAACGATGTTAAAAGCATTTGATGGATGAACATAAACTCCATACGGGATTTTGAGTAACTTACAAGTTGAACTGGGGGACAAAATAGTAGAAATTGATGTTGAAGTTATTGATGGAAAGCTCGACTAAAACATCCTACTAGGAAGGCCCTGGATTTATGCTATGGCCATTGTTGTGTCGACATACTTCAGAAAGATTGCATTTCCTTTTCAAGGAGGAATTATAATCGTTGATCAACAAACCTTTCTCCCCAACAGTTCACAAGTTACGGGAAGCATCCCGATGATCCATGGAAACTCTCGATCGCTTCAAAATATCGGAGTAGGCCTCCTAAAAGACAATACTTTAATGGGTACTTTCGCCCTACCGCCTCCAAGTAATCTAGCGGAAGTGGCCACGGTGGAAACTTGCAATATGATATCTTCTATATCTAAAAGATTCAGAAGATTCCTGAACATTTTGTCAACATGGATCATCGCCATTTTAGAAACATTGTAGCAATCAATTTTCTTGGCCTAGGGGGCAAACCCAAATCAATGCTCATCGAGTGTTTGGATAGATAGGGCTAAGGAATATGACACCTCTTCAGATCCTTGGTCACATGTACATTCTACAGACGAAGGAATCATTCAATCAATGATGATAGGAGAGGCACCATGGGAAGATTACCACCATCGTTCCCATCTTCTAGATTACCACAAAAATTATTCCAGTGACCTTAATCATCCTTTAGTTTTTGATTTTCTATCAAATACTGTAAATACGGTGGATTTTGAGGACAGTTCTTATCTCGTGTCAACCTCATTAAAAAATGAAGCAAATCCCTTTCCAAATTGAGTCTTTGAATATGATCTCGTAAAATCCAAGTCGAGTCCTTCAAAGATTTTGAAGGTAAACCTTCATTCCAACCACTGCGTTGAATGCAATGAAGCTTAGGGGGCATGCACCTCGATTTGCTTCATTATGCTAGGGGTATGCGAACTTATAACAAGAATAGTTTCTCGTTTCAAGCTTGTGTAAACATGAAACCGAATCTGAGCATATGTTGTCACATGGTTCAAGCTCATTAAAAAAATGAACCAGGCCATGAGCAGTTTTACGCGAAGTTCAAGCTCGTTAAAAAATAAACCTAGCAACGAGCAGTTTTGCGCGAAGTTCGAGCTCGTTAAAAATTAAACCTAGCAATGAGCATATGTTCCACCAGAGTTTAAGCTCATTAAAAAATGAATCCATCTTTAGTAAATAACCAGTGCGAATGCATTATCATCAGCTTTTGAGCCTTGGTCGTGTTCTTACTATCACCTCCACTTTGTTTTAGCCGATCATTTGCCTCCATTTGATTGTTTACCCCTTTTGAGGAACAATTGTGATGAGTGATTCTGTTAGCTGTCTTCTTAACACTGCCATGATTGGAAAGTTCCAATCCTCACCTGGAACCTGCTGCTACCTGAAATATCACTCGTTCCTCAAAAATGAGTCTCCTTTAAGCTCTTTTCATCTGACTTGTAAAATATGAAAATATTGTCGAGCAATTGGCCTCTCGAGCTCGTTAAAGTTATTGGAAGTGCCATCCCTCCTCTAGATTTTAATCTTTTTGGATCTGAGGGATTATTACACAAAAAGATCAAGCGTTTGTCTTGTTCGGCTCATTAAAACTATCAAAAAGTCATCCCTTTCACATTGTTTTATACTTTTTCGGACTTAAGGGATTATACTACGAAAAAGGAATATTGGAGTTTCCTTTTCGTCTCCTTTCAGACTCTCTAAAATTGAAAAGGACCGAGTTATCCTTGTCGTTAAACTCATTAAAACAATAGCGACAAACTTGTCCATTCAGACAAGAGCGAGTTTCACTGTCGCTAAGCTCATTAAAACATAGCGATGGGTTTGCCCGAAGGGAAAATTATAGAACAAGCATATGTTATCCTCCTCAAGCTTGACAAAAATAAAGAGGTACTGGCCAAAAATGACTGGGGAAAACTGGGAAGAAAACTTGAAGAAACTTTATTGGTAGCAGGTCGCTCTTGAACATGACACTTTCACTCCATCACCATGATTGAGTCAGGTTGGGTTATTGCGTTCACCGGTCATATCACCATCGGTCCACCGTACCATCCACTTTTGGGGTTAACACTACCAATCCATTTCAGTTTCATCGATATGTTCAAGAGAAGTCACTCAGGGAATTCACCTACCCAACTTATGTCTCATCCGCTGCAATACCTTCACGCTTCATTCTTTCATGACCGCCACCCTGAACCTTGTATCATCAGATCATTTTCACCTCTACAAAATCATTTTCTCCGTTCTGTGTCATAGATGTGGGATCCATTAATGCCCTCCTACGACGGGTCACTTCTTGTCAACATCATCTCATTATCCAAGAAGTCGACCTAGGGACAACCCTTTCAGTACTTTGAATCTTGCATGCCTCAATGGTAAGTTTCTCACTTCCGTGACAGGTTTACATTAATGGCCTTCGACCGAAAGATTTTGCGTGGTGTTCGACATCGATTCATGTATTCACACCACGTGAATTGTGCTACAGTACCTTGAGGGTCATCATCATCATTGGTGATTCCTCTTGCGCATGTTAACAGCTTACATCATTGGTTGGTAATCAGGTGATGTCCTTCCATGTTTGACATCAGAACATCTTTTCACATGGATCGACTTGTACTTTTGGGAGAAGATTGAATGAGTTTTGAAGACCCCAGATCTAGTTTCATCCATCCGGGTTGCGATATATTCAGGAAAATAAAGACATCGAATGTACATCATTGCTGCATAGATAATCATCCAAACTAAGGGATGATGGCTCTACCGGAATCATCAGTCTGCACACAGATGGTTGTCTGTCCTATGTACATGAAAATGAATTTATCAAGTTGAGCATGGGAATGCCTGCCTCAGCTAGATCATGAAAATATTATGAAGATAATGTATTGTATTGTATCTTATTACAGGTCACCTTCCAGTTCGAAAAACCTCGGATCCTCATTATAAAGCATTTCACCCGACATCAAAAGATTTACGACCTCATGCTTTAGGGGGAAACTGTTATAGACATATTTGGGCACTGCAACCCCAATCACATATGTCCATAAACCAAGGGCTTCTAAGTCCCTAAAAGTGTTGTTTCATACCCTAAAGGAGCAAGGTCAGCTGATTACATCATCTCCCAGAAGTTTTCCATGAAAAACCACTCAGAACTGGTCAAAGCAGGACCATACAGACTGCCCAGTGCAAAGGGTGTGATGCATCTCACTTGCCACATGTAAAAAGTGTGATGCATACTAGAAAGCCCTTTTGTAGGGTGCAATGAGTGAGAGTAGACAAATGGCACAAGAAGTTTGCTAGGTGGAGACCCTGAGAATCTTCTAGAAGCTACTCATTTGACACTTGCCTCCCTGAATTCGCCCAAGGATGAGTAAGAGATCATGAAATCTCCAAGTGGAACCAAGAACTATCAGAGAGATGACACTAATAAAAATCCCAGAAGCTGACTCACCCCCTGCAAATATCTATATATGGATCCCTCATCCCAGAGATCCAAAGGTTGGAATTTGGTAATTTGCAAAGAGGTGCTGCTGGTTTCTCTTTGAAGACATTGTTGGGTGATCTTGCTTTGTATGAGGTGAAGAGGGCTTTCAAGCTGGGAGGATGGCACTGGGTTAGACCAAGTGGTTGTAATCCTCTCTTCTACTACTTTTATCAATAAATCTATTTGAGTTTTCCTCCATATTCTTGTGTATCTCTTAATATTATTTTGATATATGCATTTGTATGGTCAATATATATCTGATCCTATATTGTTTACAGTGATAGATCTGTATGCTTTGATGGTATTATGCTGCTGTGATTCTACAGGCGCTCTTTGAAGTGGGACAAGTAAGGAAGCAGTGGCGAGATTCTGTCAAAGGGGAAAGGAAACAAGCAAGGAGCCAAGCGAAAGACTAAGGTTGGTACTCTCTGCTTCTTTCTCATCTCTCTCTCGTAAAGGAAAAACAAGTGACTTTAGTTTGTTTGTTTCTAAGATATCTACCCGTCTTAGTGGGACTAGCAGTTTTGAATAGAAACTAAATTTCCCAGTAACAATCCGTGATCATGATCATGCTATTAATTTGATTCCAGGAAGTGCTCCTCCAAACATCAGGCCTTACAAATATCCCTATGTCCAAAAGAGTGAAATTGAACATATGGTTGCAGAAATGCTAGAGGCTGGGATAATTCAACCTAGTCAAAGTTCTTTCTCTGCTCCAGTAGTATTGGTTCACAAGAAGGATGGATCATGGCGCATGTGTCCAGATTATAGGGAGCTCAACAAGCTCACTATTAAATATAATTTCCCATTCCTGTCATTGATGAATTATTGGATGAATTGCATGGATCAATTTACTTCACCAAGTTGGATCTTCGTTCAGGATATCATCAAATTAGAATGAAGACTGAAGACATTCCAAAAACAACATTTAGAACTGATGAGGGTCATTATGAATTTTGGGTCATGCCTTTTGGGCTTACTAATGCACCTTCTACATTTCAAGGTTTGATGAATTCCATTTTCAAACCTTTCCTTAGAAAATTTGTGTTAGTATTTTTTGATGATATACTAATCTACAACAAGTCTTGGAAGGATCATGTCCAACATGTTGACATGGTGCTCAAACTATTGGAGGAGAAAAAATTATATGAAAAAATCTCCAAATGTTTCTTTGGAGTACAAGAGGTGGAATATATGGGTCATATTGTATCTCATGAAGGTATTAAGGTAGACCCTAGAAAAATTAAAACCATTAAGGAATGGAAAATACCCACATCCATAAAACATCTACGAGGATTTCTCAGGTTGACAGGGTATTATCACAAGTTTGTTAAGAATTATGGGAGAATGGCAACACCTCTAACAACATTATTGAAGAAAGATGCATTTTCATGGACTCCAGAAGCAACGAAGGTATTTGAACATCTTAAAGAGGCAATGTGCCAAGCACCAGCCTTAGCTACACCAGACTTCACAAAAACCTTTATTGTGGAATGTGATGCCTCAGGAAATTGAATTGGTATTTTTTTAATGCAAGAGGAAAGGCCCATTGCTTTCGAAATTCATCCAATCAAAGGCAAGTATTTACACAAAGCTATTTATGAGAAGGAAATGCTGGCAATACTACATGCACTTAAGAAATGGCGACCCTACCTAATGGGAGGACACTTCAAGGTAAAAACAGATCATGATAGTCTTAAATACTTTTTAGAACAAATATTATTTTCATAAGAGAAACAAAAATGGGTCACAAAGATTTTGGGTTATGACTTTGAAATCATCTACAAAAAAGGGAAGCAAAATGTTGTGGTAGATGCACTCTCAAGAAAGGATGAGGATGTGGAAGCATTTCTTTGCGCCATTTCTATTATCCAACCAGATTGGATAAACGAAGCAAGGGATGAATGGAAGAATGATGAGGAAGTGTGGGCACTCATTCAAAAGATACAACAAGATCCCAGTACATCTGATACATTTAGCTGGAAAAATGATTCATTATGGTACAAGGATTAGTTATACCTATGTCAGAATTCCCAACTCAAACAAAATATTCTTAGGGAATTACACATCTCTCCCTTAGGAGGGCACTCAGGATTTCTAAAAAGCTACCACAGGGTTAAGAAGGATTTTTTTTGGGATGGCCTTAAATCGGATATTCAAAATTTTGTGGTGGAATGTTTAGTTTTCCAACAAAATAAAGTTGAAACAATTAAGACCCTAGGACTATTGCAACCTTTATCCATTCCAAGCCAATGTTGGGAGAAGGTTTCAATGGATTTTATCATAGGTTTACCAAAGTCTGAAGGAAAGAGTGTTATCATGGTGGTAGTTGACATACTTACCAGGTATGCACACTTTTGTGCATTATCTCATCCATTTAAAGCGAGTACAATTTCTATTGCATTTATGGAAACAATTCAAAATCTACATGGAAACCCAAAGATTATTGTATGTAACAGAGATCCCTTTTTCACTGGAAAGTTTTGGAAAAAAATATTTTCTTGTCTTAGTACTCAGTTAGCTCATAGCTTATCTTATCATTCTCATTCTGATGGGAAAACTGAGATAGTAAACAAATGTTGGGAAGGATATCTTCGTTGCTTTGTATCTGATAAACAGACACAATGGGTCAAATGGTTGCCTCTGGCTGAATGGTGGTATAACACTTCCTTCCATACTGCAACAAAAATGACCCCATTTATGGCACTTTATGGATATCATCCACCATCCATCACATCGTATTTAAGATAAAATTCTAAGGTTCAAGTAGTTGAAGATCACATCAAGCATCAACAACAATTTCTCCAAATCTTAAAGGATAACCTTACCTTAGTGCAAAATAGAATGAAACAGTAGGCAGATTAACATCGCATCGAGAGAAGTTTCGATGTAGGTGATTGTGTATTCCTAAGGATACAACCATATAAACAACTGTCCCTCAAGCAAGCTAAGAAGGATAATAAATTATCACCAAAGTATTATGGTCCGTACAAGGTGTTGCAAAAGATAGGTACTATGGCATACAAATTGGAGCTTCCTGCATCTTCCCGGGTGCACCCAGTTTTCCATGTTTCATGCTTAAAGAAGGTTATAGGTGACAAGCTTCCAATTCAAACGATATTGCCAGAACTTGATGAGGAAGGAAAAATCATATTGGAAACTGAAGAAGTCAAAGAAACAAGAACTCGGCAGCTACGAAATCGATCAATTTCAGAGTATCTTATCAAGTGGAAGAACTTACTTGTTGAAGATTCCACATGGGAGGATGAGAATTTTATACAGAAGCATCTAGAACTACTCAAGCATTGAAGACAACACTATTTTGAAGGAGAGGGGCATGTTAGGTCCCTATAATACTAGTGATTTCCCCATTACTACTGTCGTTGTATCCCTTATTGTTATTGTTGTGCCCCTATTGTCCCCATGTTGTTATTATTGTGCCCCATAGAATCCCTCTATTGTTATTTTTGTGCCTTTATATTATTATTGTTAGGTCGGCTTGGTTATATTGTGACCCCTTAGACTCCTATAATAGAAAGGAGGTTTTGTCATTTGCATCATCCAAGAATTGTTCATTTATGTAATGTAAAGGAGGTTTCCCCCTCGAAGAGGCTTATTTCTAAGGCATTGATCTATCTTTTCTATCTTTTTGTGAGATGGTTTCATAACATATTCTTGTTGCAGTAGGTATTTTTATTGGTTTGGATTTTCCCATCGTAAACCTGTTTAAGATACCTATAGCATACTTTTGTTGACATATGCAAATTTCCTAAAAAAATTTCTTAACTTCAATTCCCAAAAGGTACTTCATAAAATGAAGTATAGCCTAAAGTGTTTTTACTATCATCAATGCTACCACAAAGTTTTTATCTCTCATATATTTGGAAAGTGAATTTTGTTCAAAATTTGTGTGCCATGATCCATAATCAATTGTACATACAATGTATTATAGAATCCTTTATCAAACTTTCTAGTGACAGTCCTTGGGAGACACCATAAATCTAGATATGAAACTAGTTGTATACATAACATCAAATATAGTTGCATTAAGGTATATCAGGTTTCCTATAAACCTCGTATATATTGTTCAATCAATTGTTGGTCCTTCATTTTTATTGCTCATTTTTATTCTTGTTGCAATAGGTATTTCTACTGGTTTGGATTTTCCCATCCTAAACCTCTTTAAGATATCTATAGCATACTTTTGTTGACATATGCAAATGTCCTACGAAAATTGCTTAACTTCAATTCCCAAAAAGTACTTCATGAAATGAAGATTTGTTATCTCAAATTCGCTTTTCATGGTAGCTTTGGAATCATCTAACATTATATTTTCAGTATATATCAGTTCATCAACATAAAGACAAACTATAAGAATTTTACCTTGCATGTTTGATTTGGTATAAAGAGTGGGTTCATTTATGGTCCCATGAAATGCACTATTGAGAAAATAAGACAATTTTATTATACCAACCTCATTGGAACTTTATTTAGCTTGTACACTTTAAACCCTTTTCCTTTCATTTCAAGTCCTAGTGGTTGTTCGACATATACCTCTTTTTCTAAATTTCCATTCAAGAAGGCTAACTTCACATCCATATAGTAAAGTGGCCAATTTTGTTCTACAATGAAATGGCTAACACGACACTAATAGTATCCAACCTTTCTATTGAAGCAATTAGTTCATTATAGTTAATACCTAGTTGCTAAGAAAACACTTTGGCGACTAGCCTAGACTTATGTTTCTCTACCTTACATTTCTCATTTAGATTGGTCTGATGCATCCACTTAACATTATTTCTAGTTTTATCTATTGAGAGATCAACAAGATCTCATGTATCATTCCTTTCAATGGCTTCAATCTCTTCATGCATGGCCTATACTTAATGTTCTTCTTTCGTTTCCTCTTCAAAATAAGTAGGTTGATAAGAAAATAAGGAAAAAATTAGCTTTTTGATCCATTGTATCACACTGCTCATAGATTCCCCTTAAGTTACTTGTTCTAATATTTCTCATTGGTGCTACTAACTCACTGTTTGGAGAAGGATTGTTTCTCTAATTTCTCATGGAGTATACTAACTCACTCTTGGAAGAAGAAATATTGTTAGTCTATTCTTATTGTTTTTGCACCTATAACCTCCAAAATCTTGGTGGAGTAACTCGCTATCCTAAAATTTCCAACTATTCATCTATTTGGGAAGATGGATTCTAGTTGTCCATTGTTTTATTTTCTTGATCACTCCAATAATTTTATGTCTATTTTCACCAAAAATTTCTTCGTGAATGAGTTACAATCTAAAGGCTTTGGATTATTCATTATTCCCAATCAATATGATTTTTTCACTCATGTTGTCAATTTTTTTTCTTAGCTCATTTGGGACATGTGCATAGGAAATACAACAAAAAATTCCAAAGTGAGATATACTTTATTTTTTTCCACTCCACTTGTTGAGGCACTTTACCTTTCACACTTATTTTTGGAGATCTATTTAGTATGTAGACTGAAGAGGCAATAGCTTCAACCCAAAATTCATTGGACGTATTTTTATCTTTGATCACATTCATTGGCATGTTCATGATGGTTTGATTCTTCCTTTCAACTATGTCATTCTTTTGTGGATTATACATCATGGTGAAGTGTCTTTCAATTCCATATCTTATATCAAAAAATGAAAACTCCTTTGCATCATACTATCCTCCTCCATATGATTTGAGCAATTTGACATATTTTCCACTTTATTTTTCTACTGTAACCTTAAATTCTTTAAAAATTTAATGTTTCATATTTTTTTTGGTGGAAGTATACCCAAACTGTCCTCTTAAAGCCATCAATAAGCAATATAAAATGAAATGTTCTGCCAATGTATTGAGTTTGTATGAGTCCATTGAGATATATGTGAATTAGTTCTAGATGCTCCTTGGCTCTATAGGAGGCTACTAGGAAGTTATAACTTTGATGTTTGCAAAGGATGAAACTTTCACAAAAGATGGTTTGTTCATACAATATAATCAATACCTTAACCATTAACTATTTTTGCAAGAGACTAACACTTTGAAAAGGTAGGGGACCATAGCTAATATTCCACAACCAAGTGTCATTTTTTCTTGAGACATTTTGTGCGTATGATGTTGACAAGTTTACACTTCTCAGATGCAATGGGAAGTCTATTGTTGGTCAATTGGAACTTTGCAATAATCTTTATACTAGGTGGTTTATCTAGGATTTTTCATGTGGAATCCTTGAATCTAATGTCATAACCATTTTAACTCAATTGTCCTATAATTATTAGGCTATGTCTAAGATTAGGTACATAGAAGACATCAATAATACCTTTCTTCCCTTATTGTTTGGTTAAGATTAACACAAGACCTTTAACCAATTCTTTGGATTGGTAATCATATCCTAAAGTAGTTTCACATTTAATATAGCTATCAATATAACATCAACAAAAATTGTTACATTTCAATGATTGTTACAACCATTGTCAAGCAACCAAAGATCCTTGTTGTAATATTCTTCAATGACTTGAAATGAATTGAACATTGTCTCAAATTTTCTTTCTTCTAGGTTGGATACATGAGCTCTACCCTTGTTTGTCTATGATTGTTTATTTATATATTTTCTAGCATATCAACCATATTTTTTACACTAATAAGATTTGACCATGTATTTTTCTATCCATGTACTATCTATATCCCTATAATTCTAAGAGTATTCAAGCTCAATCAATTATCTTGACCATTCTACTGTTATTTTTTCTTTTACTTGATGGTCACCTATTCCTTTGCCTCTATTAATGAATGCCCAAGTCTTATCTTGACTATTTTGGGGTTAAATTTTCTTCTACTAGTAATGAATGCATGAGTCTTGAATAGATGCTCCAAATATTTATCTTCGAATCTAATTATTTATTAATGAGACAAAATAAAACCCATCAATTCTTCTATGATTAGCTTCGAAAATCCATTGGACTCTTCTTTGGAAATGAAAACCATTTCAAATATCTTAGGTAGAATTCAAAGAACAATTTCAATATATATTTTTTTTTAATCTTCAAACTTATTTCCATGAATATTGATTTGATTCACAACTCTCATCACTATTTTCATGAACTAATTAATGTTCTCAACCTCCTTCATCTTCAAGGATGATGATTGTCCCCCCAAGACATGTTGTTGTTGCTGGTAACCTTAGTGGCCTTTCTATATGAGATTTTACACAATGTAATGGGGAGGGTTTCACCCTCTTTGTACCTAAGGAGGATTTTAGGTTGACTCACTCGATCCTCCTAGAGGTTACCCCACAACTAATAAGGGTACTTGGACTAGGCTTAAAAGGGTCATTAAGCAGGTACCTGTTATAAATATCCCAACCACATATTTGCTATTGACCTATGTTGTGATCAAGCAGACTCTGACAATAGGAAGATCCCTTCTCTATCTCTTTGGTTTGAGTGTGCTTACCTTTTGGTTTATTTTATAAAGTGTTGTTTGGTCTAGGCCTTAGTTTTGTGATAAGGGGGTCTTAATTGTGTTAATTTGGGTAATAATCATATTTCAATGTGGATAATGAAGCAATCAATGTTCTTGTAGATTATTAGGCCTTTCTCCTAAAGAAGAGGGTCCACCACCATGTAGACACAGGTTAATTATGGTATTAGAAAGCTCAGACCATACTCAGGGTGGGGGGGATAACTTTGTTCCTAGGGAGGTATATTATTTTATTATTGAGGCAATTTATGAAGGTCCTTTTCCACACGTTAACCCACCTTTGACTACCCCTCTTGGCCCAGTTCTAGTGTAATTTAATCCTGATGGTAGTGAAACTTTTTATGTGTGATTTCTTTACACGACTAGTGAAGTTACAAATTCTTCTATGGAGGAGATAGGTCCCATGTTACCTTATGCATTGGTAGTCTTAACTGTCATGAAATCCTCGCAACCACTTACTTTGGTAGGATCTATATCTCGCTCTACACTCTCACATATTCTTAGTAAATTCCACCAGTTAATTATGTGATGTCATCAAGTTTCCCATGTTTTTCGATGCTTATTCATTCCTCTAGCTTCGCTTTTGGAGCAGGGGAAAACCCTAGTCAATTTGCGGGATATAGGATATTTAATCCTAGCTCATCTCAACCTACGATTCCTAATTTTACCACGAGAAATTTACTTCAAGAAACATAATGGGGGAATCATCCATTTCTTCTAGTTAGCCTTCGCGAAACTTTATTTATGGAAGTACTTTTCAACCTTGGTTAGTTTCTATGTTTGGAGGGATTCCCTACTCTGGAGGTTCTTCTTTCTCTATGCCACTAGTGTACATGGAGCCACGATCCCCAATAGTACCAATATGCCTACAAGCTCTTATGCTTATGCTGGTGCTTTTGCACATGGACGTCCTTTCTCTAGTCTGGGTACTATCATGTGGGTAGCCAAGCCTACAAGGGTTCTTTGTTCTCTGGGGGTAATTATCCTACGGGCGATAATCCTTACAGCTGATATGTTGGCATAAGATATCATTATTCTAGAATGAACTATAACCTTGGTTCAAACTATTCTATCATCAACTATTGTATGTGGGGATCTTATGGTCCATTTTGGGGTTATGACCCTTATGATCCATATGGTCTTACAAGTTTCTTTTATTACACCTCTCAACAATCCTAATTTGGATAAGCTAAATAATGACCACATTTTTCATGATCTTTGGTGGCCACCTATGCCAGCCAAGTTGCCTACTAATATTCCTATGCTTGAAGGGAAACCTGAGGAGAATCCTTCTACACATGTCACCACCTTTCATTTATGGTGTTCATCTAATTATTTGGTGGATGATTGTATGAAGTTGTGAATTTTATAGTGAACCCTAATAGGGGATATCGCCAAATGGTATATTGAACTTAATCGAGAATCCTATAGTGACTTTGCTTCATTGGCTTGTACTTTCTTGAATCATTTTCGATTACCCATTAAACATGATCTTGGGACTAACCTTTTGTCACATTTAAAAAAAAACTGATTCCAACCATATCTCGGATCATATCCATGAGTTGGAAAGATGAAAGAGGCTATTGTGCACTAGGATCCTTGATGATGTTCTTAGAGAATGGTTCACTCGATCCCTTCTTGAACAAATTGCCAGGGATGTCACTGGCTTTGGGGTGGTTATTAAGGAGAATTTCATATTACGTGCTTAACATATTCATATGATTTACTCTCAATCATGCATGTTATATAATATTCTTCCCAATGCATCTTTCCCTTCAATAGACCTATAATGACCCAACCCAGGATCACACTCTAATGGAGTGATTAGTTCCCTTTCATTTGATACTATGAACCAGTTGGCTGCTTAGCTACAAAAAATTATTGTCACTTGTAAATCCCCAGCAAGTTCCCCTAGCTCTCAACAAGAACCCTCTTCTTTTGAGAAGTCCACAGAGGTTCTTACAGTGAGGTCCACATTGCCTAAGAATACTTAGAAACCTGGAAGGAAAAAGAATAAAAGGAATAAGGAAGAGAAAAATTGCTTAAGAGAAGCAATAAAACCAACCCACTTAGGGTGGCAGCATGAGTGAACAATGTCATAAGGTTAATTTCCATTGAAATATTTGTCAAGGTGAGCATTTAACTCACATGTGCTTGCATATGGATGAAGTCCATCATCTCCTTGCACCATGAGAAGCTACCCAATATCCAATCGTATTGAATCATCCATTCCTAGCTTAACCACAACACCAATCCTTATTCATCACGAAAAGGTTAACGTGACTATTTGAGGAAAATATTATAAACCTCCTAAGTCTAGTTCTATTTATAAGGACTCAACCACCCCTACTACTTCTCCTAGACCTCTTTTGTTAGATAACCTTGTAGAACCAATATACCACACCCCTAATGGTGTTCTCTAAAAGTCAACACATAATCCCAATGCACGGGCTTCCCAACACTCCATTATATTTTAGGACCTTTCCCAAGCACCATGTGCCATGTCATCCTTGAAGGTTTTACAAAGCTGGCCTCAATAACAAGAAACCCTGTTCACTACTATCAGAGGGGTGGATCCCTAAGAGTCTAGTCTGATCACCTTTCATATTGATGCTCCTTGTTATTGACCCTCCCATGAGGCCACCTTTCAGATATTGGTACATACTTTTAACCATGACGTATATTTCACTTTGGTGGATGAAGGGTCTTCCACTTGTGTTATGTCAGCATCAGGCTAGAAATATCTTGGATCTCCAACACTCACTAAGTGTACTACCACTCTACAAGACATTGACATACACCATTTTGTGCCTTAGGGGGTTCTTCGAAAGTTCTCCTCGAGCTAGAGGGCAAGACTTCCTACGTTGACGTTGAAGTTATAGATGCTCCCTTTGATTATAATCTTCTCCTTGGTTGTAGCTAGTTTTTTGCCATGTGTATTGTTGTTTCTTCGATGTTTTGTGCTCTTTATTTTCCCCATGAAGGAAAGATTGTCACGATAGATCAACTCGATTGTTGTATATTGTCGAACAAGTCTACTGCTATGGGTAGTACTGTGACATTTGTTGCATATAACCCTCACAGTTGTTGGGTAATTTGATTTATGGTTAAATTACTTAGCATTAAATTATCAATCCAAGTTCGTACACTTGAGAAGTACACTTGCACAATATATGCTAGGAAATTAACTCTCAATTGAAAAGTAAATTGACTTATGAAAATGATTACAAGGCTAAAATAAAATCTATGCACAAAAATATCTAATTGAGCACACAACATGTTATTTCTCAAAGACTATATCTAACAAAGCATCAAATTTAGAACATGAAAAGTATATTAATAAAAAAAAGATTATTATAATCCTATACTATGAAAGCTTGAAATTCTATTCTATTAAACATGAAAACAAATCATTTTTTATTGGACTTGAAAAAAAAATAGTTTATCAAACTTTGGAAATAAATTTGATTTATTGAACTTGGAAATAAATTTGATTTATTGAACTTGGAAATAAATCTAATTTATCAGACTTGGAAGAAAAAATAATCTATTGAACTTGATGTTGAAAATGCAACAATAAAATCCTAATTTAATTTTATCCTTGAATTAAATTAAGAATAAAATTATAATTCCAAATCTCATGAAAACTTGTATTAGTTAACTAAGTTAATTTGAGTTAGCTCAGTTAATTCGAGTTGAGGGTCTAATTTGATTCATGTAGACTATCTCCTAATTTATAGGATCCCTGGTTGAGTTTATTTTGAGTCATAATTAATTAATTTAGTTTATTTGAGTTAAAGTCAGTTAAACTAGTTCGAATTGTTGGAGGAACTAGTGGGAGGTCTAGTAATGTGGTGTTGTTGGCACAAAAATGACACTAGGTTTAAGACCCTGGGTTCAGGCACAAGGGGCCAACAAGGCTCTATTGTAGTTTCGCACAACACTGATATTTTCACATTACCCAAGAATGGTAAGGAGTCTCACTCGAGGCGTGTCGCAACCAAAGTTAGATGAGGGTTGGAATCCAATATCAGGGGAACTGTATCCACTGAAATAGAACAAAGGAAAATAGCTTAACAGGAAAAAAATCCAAATCGCAATAGTATATTCATGCCACAACTTAAAACTACCTAAACAAATGAATATCTAAAATTTTTGATTAATTATCATAATACATGACGAACACACTATAATTCCATAAATATCTTCTTCATTACTATCAGATAAGCACATTAAATAAGGCTCTCAACCTATTCCTTAGCAATATAATTCCTATAGATTAAATACAAACTCATACAATATAAGCATGGAGTTGTTCTCATCTCTTTGCAACCTAGGAAGAATGAAAATATTAGGAGCATAATGCAACTGACCAACCCTTTCTCCTTTCTCCTCTCTGCTTTTTATATTCCGCCAACTCGAACTACCAATTCCTTTACCCTTGCTCAATTGTCTTCATGGTTGGCTGCTTCTACTCTTTCCTCGCTCTATTGTCTTGGTTTCTTCCTGCCACTCCTTTGTGCCTATAGGTTTTAACCCCGTACAGAAATTACCTACATACGAATTCTAAAAAACATAAAATAAACAATCCGAGAGCATAACACATAAAACACATACATACAAATATTTTCCCTTGGATCCCAAAACTAGGACTACCAACTTGATTTTTCATTATGTTCCTTTTAATGTTATAATACATAATCATACATGTCGAAGCATCCAATACCATGGACAAAAAACCATCACATCCAAAACCATGGAATGAAAACCATTTTGTCCAAAAACATGTGCAAAAATCATGCACAAAACCATAGGTGGGTCCACCCAACCTAAGACATGTTCCAAAACCAAAATTTTCTGGGGCACTGCCTCGGACACCATAGAGTGGGGCTACCTGCACCCCTTAAACCCCATGTGACCCCCCCTCTATGCAATCGGTGCAATGAAGGGGGGGTTCCGCCCCCCCACCCCTTAACCCCCCTGGTTAACTACGTGGGCTAGTCATGGAAAGAATATAACACAACCCAATAGTGCCTGCCAGTCTTCCTTCATTATCTAATCTTCAATTTGCTATCAGCTCTGCAAATTCCCAATAGCCACTTCTGCCACTTTTCGGTATCGGCTCTTTCTCTGCAAAATATCCCAAAAGTGAAGGCCCCAATAGTCCCCAACCATAGTCCATCGACTCGTCCCCGAGTCAATCTTCCCTTGGTGTCGTTAGTGTCGTTGACGCTTCTTTTGGTGCTTGTGCTGATACTATTGTTGGTTATTCATTTGGTGTTGTTGCTTCTTGTTAGATGACTTCTTTAAAAGGAATCCCCAACTCGAGAAAAAGTGCAATAGTCACATGCAGAATTGGTTGTAGTTGTCTAGTACCACTTGCCAGGTTCTTGTGATTGCAGTTGATTTCTTGATTAATTCGGTCGTGGTACTAGAAGTTTGTTGAGTTGGTTATGTCATTAGTAAGGAAGCCCATTGTTCTTCCATATCCTCACTAATTACTTGAAGTGTGTCTATATGGATTTGGACCTGAGGCCAGAGATCGCGGAGTATTTGCTTCATCCTCGCCGATGCATCTTTAATGTGCTAGACATAGCTTTCCAGAGTAGTGACTTCTACTTGGAACTACTTCCTCTTCTCCTTTTCCTTAGTTTTCTTAATAGCAGTAAGGAGCTAATTAATTTTTTTCAAAGAGGGTAGATTGGCGAATTTTTCTTTGCCAAGCTCCTTGATCAGCCATGAACCTACTACAGTAGGGTGTACGCATCATTTAGGGAATTTCTGATGGATTCCTTGAGAGTGGCTGTAGAAGTAACCTTTTGTTTAATCTTGTTGGCATACTCCATGGAGGGGTCTCGTAGTGCTCTTATCGTGGCATCAAGGTTCTGTATGAGCTCTTGGTTAGTTGCGATTAGATCATTACATGTAGTCTGCATATGGTCACAGCATTCAACCAGGGTGTAGGTGGAGAAATCTTCCAAAGCATCAATTGGCACATTAGAAATGGCTAGCCACGGTGCCTGGAACCTCGAAGTGATCTGGTTGACCTGCTCCTAAAGTTTTTGCTTCTCTTGGTGGAGTTGGTCCTGTTTAGCTGTGAGTGTAGAAATTTGTTGCTACTGTTGCTCATGGTTGGAAACAAGGTCATTGTGTATTTGTGTGGCTGTTTGTGTGACTTGGTGAATAAATTGAACAATTGGGTTGAGTACTAGCTTTGAAGATCATTCTGCTGCATGTTGGGTGGATTAGGGAATTGACTCTATAAGGGCTTCCCACTAGTGACAGACTTGTCTAAGAGCGTGAGGTAGATTATTATGATGGCTCTAAAAATTGAGGAGTTTTCGAGATAGAAAGTGGATGTGATGCAAAAGGGGGGGTTAAGCAAAATGGGAGTGCGATGGGCTCAACAATGGTAATAAAAAATTATGGAATGATGGGCCTTGTCTTTAGTAGTGGGCCTAACTCTAGTAATAATGACATCATGGAGGTGGTGATGAATCTTCTGTTGGGGACTGCTATGGTGGAATTTCCATGTCCTCTATTCTCTATAGTGTCCCAGAGGGTATTGTGTCTAAGGGAGTGGCAGAGGTCGATGTGGTGTGCGGGAATGAGTTGCATGAGTTTAGTGACGCAATGGATGTGGAATGCACAAATTATTTTATGATGGGTGAGGTAGTGGTGGACTGGGGTTCCTTGATGGTGAGGTTGAAAATTTGTGTTACATGGTTCGATTTTTGCTTCTTGGCTTTGCGTGTAGGCTTAGTGATTTTTCATTTATGAGGTTTAGGGATGGTGGTCATAGATTGTGAATGGGCCCTACAGCTGGTATTGCAACAACAAGAGGGGTGGCAACCAGAGGGTTATGTTGTATTAAACCTTGAGACTTGACAAAGTTGGAAACCGAACCTGATGAGATGTCAATATTTGTGATGGTCTCCTTCAACAAGATCATATGATTCTTCAATTATGTGAAGATTGGTTGCAATGCTTGTTTGGGTATTCACTTCCTAGACTCTGCAACTATTTCCCTGGTAGTCACGCTGATACCATCCCGTCAAAGAAATACAATACTTTCCTTCTCTAATTTCCCCTGTGACCCACGACCATGACTTGACCTCTACATGAAAAGCTTCGGCTGAGAGCACAAATTTCTAAGCCCGCATCTGGAAGGTATGCGAGCGAACACAGTGCGGTATTACAAAGGTTTTCCCATGAGTTTCCTTGAACCAAATTGTTCTTGAATACTCGTCAAGTAGTGACCTCGAGATCCATTCTGTAGCTCTGATCACCTTGATCATATTTATATACCATCCACTGAACGAAGCCTCATTTATCTCTTTGCTGCTCATGTCTCCTGAAGTTCTCCAAGGCACATATCGGAGGGCCAATGCTGGTCTTCAGTGATTGGAGCTAAATAATGACCCTCTAGTGGGCACCACTTCCGCATTGCTAAAGAAATAACGAGATAGGCATAAATGAAATTCGTGGTCCGCTTGTAGATGTCTTCATAGGATTCAAACAATTCATTGAGGAAAAAATCACACCAATTGAGCTGGGCACCCTTTGTGTAATGCTCCATGACTAAAATTGTATCTAAGGTGCACTTGTTCTTGGAGAAATGATGCATCAGCTTGCCTGCAATAATGTAGCAGGTGAACTTAATGTAGCTAGCTACGAATACCGTATTTGACTTGTCTAACAACAATCTTACAGAGGAAATACCTCCAAGAATAAGAAGTCTTATTAGTTTAAGACTATAAAATTTATCTAGAAATAAACTAAAGGGACAAATCCGTACACCTCTTAGTGAGATATCTACTTTGGAGTAGTTGGAATTGTCCGTATTTTTTTTAAATGGAACCATTCCTCAAAATCTATCTATATTAACAAAGTTGGCATCTTTGGACCTTTCATGGAATAGGCTTTGTGGTAGAATCCCAAAATGAACACAAATTGACACTTTTAATGAGACTTCATTTGAAGGAAACGAGTGCTTGTGTGGTTATCCTTTACAACTACGTAAACAAAATAATAACACAATGGAAGGTGTTGGCATTAGCAAAGGACAAGGATGGCTATGAACATGCCTCATCATTTGCATTGGGATTGGACTAGTAATTGGATTTGCCGGAGTTGTAAGTGTGATGATATTGTGGGATGATGCTAGACATTGGGTGATGCCCCCCATGATACAACCACATTATGGAGTGTACAAATTCCATAAATAACTTAAAGGTTTGATTTATCTCCAACAATAGATTATTTCCACAAAAATCGTAAAATCATAACTATAATATTTTCCATAAAATTTCCATTTGGGCTTAGGTGGTATGATTGTTATCCTCCCCACTTAGGTTTAATTCTCTTAAATGATATGCCTAGCTCATATTGAGTATATTGTTGTAATGGATTTGAGCCTTGTTGTTATAGGACCTTGAGCCGCCTAGCTCATATTGAGTATATCGTTGTAATGGATTTGAGCCTTGTTGTTATTGGACCTTGAGCTACCTAACTCGTACTTGAACCTTGAAAAATATATTATGCTTACTTACAATCTAGAAGGTGGATGTATAAACTTATAATAATGAAATTATTATTTGGATGTAGTATGGGTGGTAAGAAAAATGATGTATATTAAGCTTATAATGAATATTTTCACTTAAAATATTTTATCTAAATATAAATGTATTTCAAATTATATATATATATATATATATATTCTTCCATAAAAATACAAAATATAACAAATATATTGGAAATTTGATTTTACTTAACAATTTGTAAACCATTTTTTTCATTTTCAAGTTACTTATTGTTATATTGTAATACTTACAGAATTTTGTGGTCTAGCCCCCCTTAACAATCATATATTATTTATTTTTCATTTCATCTTTTTTGTGATGCTCTAATGACCCACTATGAGGAAAATGTCCCATAAGCTTACATTTAAAAATAATAAAATAATACTTATATTCACAAATTAAAAAAAAACAGTAATAACATTAAAAATATCAATATCAAGAATAAATGAAATATTTCAATTACTACCTTAATTTTACATCAACTTTAACTAATTTACTTAGATTAGAATTATTGAGATATGTAACTCCTTCAATACTTAATATGGAGTTGATAGATGGCATGAAAAAATAATATTCATGAGATTACATGATGTGATAGTCATTCTATGTTCGCTTTACATATAATATTTAAAATAAAAATATATCAATAACAAAAGAATATGTTAGCATTAGAAATAAATAAAAATATCTCAATGTCCATAATCTAGTCGTGCCATTTAAGTGAAATTATGTTTCAAGAAGAAAAAATCAAATTAATATATGAAGTTAAAAATATGCATTTCTAGTTGTCAATAATCTAGTGATCTTACCTTACACCCGAAACATATCACTTCCATATGCATATCTATCTAATTTTTCAACACTAGCTTCTTCTCTTTTACAGGTGGTAAAATCTATCATAACTTAGTTGTCAAACCAACAATGAAGACAACCATCTCTGTCTTCTGACTGCAAATGCAGGCTGACTCATCACCCTTAATCAAGGAAAAGCATGCCACCTAGAATAACCTGTGCGAATGCAGGCTGACTCATCACCCTTAATCAAAGAAAACAACGCCACCTAGAATAACCCGCACAAATGCACACTGACTCATCACCCTTAATCAAGGAAAACCACACCACCTAGAATAACCCGCTGGTGGTCTATAAGGGAGAAGGCTTTCACTCCTACCAATGCCCCTGAGTCTTGGGTCGTTAACATGTTTCCTTATGTCCAAGGAAGACAAGCTCTTATCCAAACAAAAGCAGTGTTAAGGAAGACTCCAGGCCCAATTTTTGAACATTCACTATGCTACATAATATTTAAATTTATTAAGATTAAAATATTGAAGAGAAAATTTTAAAAAAAATATAGCTGATAAATTTGTAAAGCAAATTTAAATAATAAGAAATTAAAAAACTTATCAGACACTTCCATATTATGTTCAACTTCTAGATTATGTTCAACTTATTTTTGTCCATGTGCTCATTTAATAAAACTCTATCAACACTACAATTTTATGATATCAAATTTGTTAAAACATCAAATAGTAGGAAAAATAGTCGATTTTCAATTCCATCAAATATTAATTTTCCTTAGTGTCTCCTTTAGTTAAATCAAATAGTCCTGCACCTTGTAGAGAAATGTATATTTAATCAGAGTAAATTGACACAACACGCAAATGTCAAAAATATAAATTACTTTGAAAAATATATTAAGCAATTTCACTACAAACTTTATGTGTAAACATTTTTTCAAATCCTTTCAAAAGTATGACTATAAACTAGTTTAGAAATTAATTTATCTAGACTCCTTTAATATTGCTTAAAGTCCATGTCTGATCGCAATTACAATAGAACTGACAACACTGAGGAAAAAAACAACAGTGAAAATTAAACTGCACAATATTATGAAAATTGAAATATACATCATCAAAGAAAATCATAAATTAAATGAATTCTACTGCAATTATGAACCTATTCTTATATCCCAATAGGTGACAAGATAATAGCGGTAAACTTCTGAGAATGAAATATGGTTGATTTCAAATTGGTGAAATATGGTTTTTATCCATTCTTTCCATTTCCTGACGAGCCTCTATAGTAAACTATCATGATTTTCTTTCTAGATAAAAAACTCTCATCTACAGAGATGAATTGAGAGAAAAGCAACCATTGTATTTTTTCAAATTGTTTTTCATTTAAAATTAGTGATTATTCGACATGTAAAGAATACAGCGAAAAGATGCCAAACTGAATATGTCATGCATAAGAGGCCACAATACAATTTTCATGTATGATGGAATACACTTACCAGGGATAGAGAAAATAGGCATTGAAGCCAAACATAAAAAAGAAAATGAGTATAGCACAAGCTAACAATGTCATCTTAGATAAGAGGCCACAATGTCAGACATGTACGATGGAACACACTTACCAGGAATGGACAAAATAAGCAATGGAGTACAATACAAGCTCACAATGTCATCTCAGATCACAGGCTCGCACTTACCAGGAATGGAAAAAATAGGCATGAATCCAAACTTTAATAAAGCATGAGGGACAACAACAAGTGAAGTGTTCGAGAACAACTAGATCTTGCAATGAAAAAGGCAAAGCTCATCCAATATATAAATGCTATGGTTTTGCTTCTCTACTATCATGACATCTGCTTGGCCCATCGACAATGAATCTTATAGTATCAACATTAACCATAAAAAAATGAATCTTACACTAAGGTAATAGGGTAGAAAACCTCTTTTCCATAAGAAATTTGAAAAAAAAAATCTGAAAGGTCATTTGTAAAAAAATTGATAAAAAATTATTCAGAGTTTAATGGGTTACAATGTGGTCCAAAATTTGTGCACATTTAGTGTTTAAGTTATAACAATGTAAATTTTGAAAAGTGAACTGATCCGATTACCCATTTTGTAGAGGTAACAAAAAGTGACCCGATTTTGAAAAGTGGCGATGTATAATACACTTCTTTTCTTTCGGAGCTTATTTTTGACACTTTAAATAACCCATACGATTAGTTGTTTCATAGAGATAGAAAAAAATGACATGACTTTGAAAAGTGGTGATGCACAATACACTTCATTTTATTCAGAGCATATTATTGACAGTTAATTTTTTTTTTTTATGTATCAAATATAGATATTTGTTTTTAAATGTTAGTAATTTTCAAGCTGATTTTGAAACGTGTTAATGCAATGTGTTGATGTAGCATACTTTTTTAGAGGGCTTATTTTTCACACTTTAAAATTTATTATGTCCAATTTTTTTTGGAATCATATTACTTAATGAATTTTCAAGTTGTTTTATTTTTATTTTTTAAAATATTGATTACTTTCAAAAAAGCAACTACATATTTATATGACAAAAAAAATAAAAATGTAAAAAAAATAAAATAAAATGTATCTTTTAAACCATAAAAAAATTTGGTAAAAAATTTTAAAAATCTATAAAATTAAGTAAGAAAAATAGAAAAATTTAAAAAAACATTAACAAAAACCAAAAAAAAGAATATTGGAAACAAACTAGATTAAAAAATAAAATAGAAAATTAACCCAAAAAAGACTACTACTAAAAGTAAGATTAAAAACATTAAACAAAAACTAAAAAAACAAAAATATAAATATACTCAAATTAAAATAAAATAAAATAATATATATATATATATATATATATATATATATATTCAAACTATAAAAAAAAAACATTTAAAATTTAAAAACAAATATCTCTTTTTGATTTAAAAAATAAATAAATAAATAAACTTTAAAATTTTTATTAAACACTATAATTTTTATTTAAAAAAAATTAAAATTAAATAAACATTTAAATTTTTAATTAAATAAATTATTTTTATTTAAAAAAGAAAAATATGCCCATATTTTTTATTTTTTTTTAAAAACAAACATTTAAATTTTTTTTTTAAATGGAATATTTTTTATTTTAAACACTTAAAACTTAAAAAAATATATATATATATATTTAAAAGAGAAAAAATAAACTTTACTTAATTTATACACACTGTTTTTCTTCTTTTTTTTTTAAATATTTTTTTTTAAATAACTTGTCCTGACGATGAACCACACTAGTTGGTTCGAAACGCCTATGTGATTTTGCTGAAATCTCTTACAATCAAGTATGGATCACAGAAGTCTAAACTCTCTAATAATAATTTGTTATTTTGTTTTAAATAAAAAATATATATGTATTTTTAAATTGTTTAGAAATGTTTTTTTTAAATATCTATATAGATAAATTAATTATTTTTTTTTAAATTTAAAAATACATATATATTTTTTATTTTTTATTTTTTATTTTATCTTTCGAGTATATTTTTGTTTTTTTACCTTTTTTTTAAATGTTTTTAATCTTACATTTAGTAGTTTTTTATTTTATTTTTTAGTTTTCTATTATTATTATTATTATTATTATTTTTTAATATGGTCGACAAGATATAATATTTTTTTTTTAAATATGTTTTTCTTATTTTTTATTTGTTTATTTTAGTTTTCTAATTCTTATCTTTTATAGGTTAATTTGTTTTTTTTTTTTTTACCATTTTTATGATTGATTTCTTTTGTTTGTTTTTTTAAAATTTATTTTATGTTTTGTTTTTAATATATATTTTAATTTAGGTTTTGTTATTTTTCTTTTAGTTTTTTTTTTTTAGTTTTGTGTTTTTTTAATTATTCTTTTGAAATTTTAATGTTTTCGGAGTCATGATAAAATATTTTATGCCATTATTTCGAAATGTTGAAAATTTGCCCTTGAAAAACAGAAGTGTTGTTCCAGCGTCAACACTTTTCGTTTTGAGGGTGTTTTTTGCACAAAATTTATCATTTTTGTTTTTAGCATTGTTTTTCATGTTTTTTTTGGGTTATTTTGGGTAGAGCTTCCATTTCAAAGTTTACATTGTTTTATGTGAAGGAGAAAAGAGTTATATTAACAAATTCAACTAAAGTTTTAATCAGCTGGGAGTGATATTTGCACTTTATCTGGAACTTGGAGGGTTAGTAAATGTTATTGGTTTTCATTAGTGATATTTTCATTTTATCTGGAACGTGGGTTACAAGATCATCCTCAAAATGCTATTTCCAAAATAATGATGTTTGTGGAAGTTGGGCTACAAGATCATCCTCAAAAATTATTGCCAAAATCATGATGTTTGTGAATATTTTCAATTGCTAGGGGTTATCAAACTTTATCGGTGACATGGGAGAGATGACACCAAGTTTGGAATAAGAGATACAATTTTTTGTCTTAACAAAATGTTTTTTTCAATAATAATATTTATACTTTATTTATTTCTAAAATTAAACATTATAATTTTCACTACTTAATGATAAACTAATAGTAGTCAAGAGGAAATCAATTGCTAGAGTCATGCTTCAGCAGGGATTAATAATATAATTTTATACCTACCTTTTTCTTTTGTAAGTTGAGGTCTTTTATTAACTGAAAATGTTAAATTTCGCAATGTATATCTCCAAAATTCTGCTAGAGTCACTCCGAAATTGTTGGCTAGAAAATATGGACCCATATACTTAGACAACATACCAAATGCATAAGAGAATCAAATATTTACTCGCTAAAAGTGCCAAAATACATGAAAATTTAGAAAAATTCCCACGGTCATCCTTAATCAATAACATTAACTAAAGTAGGGTTGTCTGGACTTGCCCCCGGAGATGGGGGTGGTTTGTAATCATAGTGAACATGTCCCTCCATATGAGTCAACCTTGCTTCTAGTCTCTCTATTCAACAGAGTGCGATGGTGACCATAACATAGACTCACCATATGATCATGCAACTACCACTGATTATGCTAGTGTTGTAGTGGCTACAACCACCCTCCAAAAGTTTTCCTGTGCTTTGTTTTGGAGCCTCCCCCCCAAATCGCATCAGCTTATCTCACACTGACCAAGGAACTTGTGCTTTGATTGAGATTTATATTTTGCAATTTGGCTTGTGTTTTATTACTTGCTTTACTGCCTAAGCCACAAACCAATCTCTTGAATTGGTTTCAACCTGGCTCTAGGCTTGCCTTAGTGAATTGTGCAAATCTTGAGGCAAACTAGCCTTGCTCTCAAGAATTGCGCAGTCTAATCTAAAAGGGAGCCTTCAACTCAAAAATTTCACAGAGCCAGCTGATAGCCAACCTTCAATGGGAAATTGCGTAGAGCATGAGAGATAGCCCAGAGCCACTCAACCTACAAATTGCGCAGAAATCTTCTACTAAAAAACTTCTCAGTGCATGAACTAGAGAGTTGCCAAGTTCTTTCCAGAATTGCTCAATATTTTCGAGCAATGCATGGAAATCTCCCCCCCCCCCCCCCCCCACCCCCTAAAAAAAAAGGGAAATAAAGCTAAAGGGAAACAACATCCCTAGGAAGTAGGGATCTATTATTAGTTTTCTGAAGGTGACACATTACTATATTTAGAAGTTTCTACCAAGTGTTGATGTTGTGTGTGATCTCAAATGTGTATGCCACAAATTCCATTTTTTCTCAAATCTATGTAATGAACACACCTAGAGCTCATTTGTACATTCTATCATCAAGCTCTAGCATTCATGAGGAGACCAAGGAACCTTCAGAGCATTGTCGTCACTTTTTGGGGTGAGTTTTCTTTAATCGCCTTATGCTTATTTTCTTGTTATTTTTTCTTGTTCAACTTGTTAGAGTATTCTTTCATTTATTTCCATGAATGATTGTTGGCGTTTTAGCTTGTAGAAGTGTTTTTTTCAAGTTATAGATTGCATTTCTCAAGTGTTACATGGGTCTTCTCATTTTTTCACCAACGGTCACCATTGTGGCGACTCCCTTCACATGCCTCATTTCCCTTCAGTTCAAGCAACTGTTGCACTTGTTTCACATAAATACATATACACTTAGTCATATATGCACTCATCCTCACATCATCCTTCAGATCGGCTTGTTTGCACACTCCCGATGGGCAGATCTGGGCTCCCCTAGCTCGGATCTCACATTTCACTGCATGCACTACACAATCGGGGAGCTCAAGGATTTTTCCTTGGCTTCTAGAATTGTGCAGAGGTTATCTTGGCCTGGCTCCAACTGCCCAATTCTAGGAGCCAATCTCCCAGCTTTGCCACTAAGACTATGCAATGCACAGTCTCTCCCAGGCCCTGACCTAGACTGATATGCACATTACGTTGTTCCGGTCATCAAGGGTCCAAACTGGCTATTAGGACTTCATAGTGAAAAATTCCCACAGTCAATCAGTCACCCTTGTTAGTAAAATTGCACAATCTCTGTCATCATATGCCCTGGTTGCTGCTTGATCATGCTGTGAATTTAAATTTGCAAGAGCTAATGTTTGCTTGCCATGAGTTTCCTTTTTTTCCCATGAGTACCACACTCGTGAAGAACTTCTCTCCAGTAGTCATGTATCATGGCATTAGAGAGAGCCACTTCAAGAATGACCACTGAAAGAAGTACTAGGGAAGTAGTTGAGCAATCATCAATTTACTTCCCAACATATGAGAATGCCCAACTGTGTACAGAAAAGGAGTCAACACTAACATGGCAGTAAGACCAGCAGCAGTGGCAGAAGACAACAATCCAATATAGGATCAGAGAAAGAGGAAATTGATGACATAATAAAGGGAGAACAAAGCTACATAGCGAAAGCAGATTCAATATTCATGTAAGGATCTTTGACAACATAAGCAAAAGGAAGTAGAGGATACAAATAGTAGAACAAAGGAAAAGAGAAAACAAGAGCTTGCAGAATTGAGATTGCAACAAGTAGAACAAGAACCCAAGGAAGAATGGGAACCGAGGAGGAAAGAAAAAGAAGAGAAGTAGAAGAAGGAAGAAGAACAAAGGCAAGGTGCAATGACGGAGAAAATAACATCAATACAGGTTGATGAGCTAGAACAACCAGAAACTGAGGAAGAGAGTGAAAAGATGCAGGTTCACTCATCGATTCTAAACACAAGAACCGAGTCCGTCTAGAGGTCGAAAAGTAAATGGAGTAGCTAAGGTGAGAGGCCACCAGTAATGACTTGGATTTGAGCGTAGAAAACATGCAGAAGTACATTGGTAGTCCTACCATAGTCAAGACCATGTTGCACATGCTTCAGGATGAGTTGGACAAGGGTTCCAAGACTTCATACCCATAAGCTATGGAGGCAAGAGTCCGCTATTAGAAAGACACCATCAAGAAGTTTGGGGTATCAGTACGTCTCCGAGAAGCATCAAGTGGAGGTTTCCGAGTTGGACATTCCCCAAACTTCTGAGTATAGTGTTTTGTCTTGTTAGGTTGTCTGTAGCCTATTTTGTCTCACATGGGCACATGTGGAAAATGTGTATTATTTGTAAATATGTTGTAAGTGAAATTCCAAGTGTCACCAGTGGAATGTAAACAGTCATTATGTAATGTAATAAGCTTTTGTAAAGAAGTTGAAAAGTCATTAGGGTAGTCAAAGAGTCGCAAAAGGGAATGTGAAGGCCCACCCCACCTTTTTTTATAAATAAAACCTCATAAATCATATAACAGGACTTTTGGAGGCACACTTTTGGCTAGGATTAGGCTTATAGAAGGCTTGGGAGTATTGTGACGAGCCTTGGATTCTCCAAAGCGTAGAGCTAGTATACATATTTATAGGAGCAGGTGTTTTTAACTCTAATGTTCCACTCTTGGGGCTAGTGGCTGTCAATGGTGTATGTAGGGATGGAAATTTCACTTATAATAATAATAACTGCGCCAACATGCTTTCATGCATATGTTGTTATTGTAGTTGGACTATTCTGGCTGCTTTAGAAATGTATATTGTTTAACTTATGCATTTTCTTAACTACTTTGTATGCAAGTGCATGAATCTTGTTGAATGTATTTCATTAGATTGACATGTCACTTTGATTTATGGACTATTCTACTGTCCATCTTGTGATGTCATTCCACTCATGTATTCCTTTCAAGTTGCATATGATTACAGGCTTCTAAGGGGAACACTTCCTTTCCCCCTCTGCATGTTAGAACCACCATGCATCTCACTTGACTCGTTGCAAGGTTGCACACTTGATTCTAACCAAAGTGATCATACTTATCTCTATGTGCTATCACGGTTAAGGCACTACATTACCACCCACTACTAGAAATCCTACTCCAAATGGTCTGAGATCTGGTTGGGACTTATTACTAGGGAGATCCCCTTGAATGTTGGCAGGTCCAGCACCACCAACATTTTTGGAGCTAGAAGGAGGGCCAAATGACAAGCTAAGCCCTTGAAGTCTATTTTGAATTTCTGCGCATCATTTATGACTTATATCACAATCTCAACCCCGACATGTTTTTCTCACGCTACTAACTTTGATGCGTTGATGGATGTTATAGATTACTTGTCACAACTTAAATATGATGGTGAAAGCGAAACATCCCTATTAATTCATAGAGTTTCCTTTTTGGGTTTCTATGACATGAATGAAGTCCCCTCATATGACATTTCCTGTGGGTTGTTTGCTTACACATTCAAAGGGTGCATCAAGCAATGGTGTCACACATTGTTCGTAGCCTCTATACAGTCTTTCAACCACATGTTCAGAGAGTTAGGTCGTGATTTCTTCTTTTATGATCGTAAAGAACTTAATGGAAAATTTTAAAATTATGAAAAGCACATGACAAATCTATTGCACACTTTTGTGATCATTTTTGTGATTACTGTTTTGAATTTCCAGAAGATGAAGTTGACTGGAAATTTCTAACTAAAATATTTCAGTATCTTGTTCACACCTCAGAAAATACACATGAGTTAGAATCTTTCAAACCCCTCCAAGCATATCTCAGTGTTAGAGCTTCTAAATCTAAGATGGATAAGGTTACTTTCCCAAGTGACCCTATGTTTCCTTCTCATCAAACAACTCTATCTCCGTAGGACGAGGTGGAAGAAGTTGTGAACTTACCTATTGAACTGTCACCTTCTCTTCCCACCCCACCTATTCTGGATTTCTGCGTAGATTTGGATTGCAAGCCTAATGTTTGTCACATGGTCTCATTTGCTTAGTCTCCATCCACTGGTTCCTTTGGTCATCCAGATTTTGGTGTGTTGTTTTCATATGTTCCAAATTCCACATCTGATGTTCATGAGGATCAAGTTATGGATTGAGTTGGTGTGCGATATCATTTTTTATGAGTATGTGTGCGACTCTCAACAAGAAGTTGCAGTGAAGGAAGACCTCCTTATGTCTACACCTTGCTTGCTTTATCCTGACATCTTTCATGATTCTTCCATTTCTTATTCATCTTATGAAAATCCATCTTCGAATATTTCTACTTCTGATCATTCACAAAATGCATAAGATGTTATTTTTTCATTTTATTGTGAAGAGGACAAATCTTTCTTCTTGAATCCACTCGATCTCTCATCTTTCATCTCTTGAAACACAGAAGGTAATTTTTTTCATCAACCCCTCTCTATGATTTGTCAGATCATGAGGATGCCGATGTCCATATTGAATTTTCTGATCGAGGTTGTCATGATCTTTTCACTCATTAACTCGAGCATGATTTTGATTCACCTACTATTGATATTTCTAAGCTATCTGTCATTGATGATCTATCTTCTAATGAAGTGGAAACTCCTCAAGATGTTGAAGCACTTCATCCTAAGATAATGGTTATGTAAACTTATCATAGCTTTGAGGTCAGTTCCACTTCCAATAAAAGATTTGTTGAGCCTCCCCAAGATCATCATCACTCTCCTATTCATATTGAAAATAAATCCAGTTTACACTTTTTACATCCTCCACCAGAATCACACGATCCTGTCGCTCATGCATTGGGGGACTCATATGTTGCAAGCACTGTTGTGAAATGAAAATTTTCTTCTTTCTTCAATTTTTTCTCATTTGCCAAGTTCGAAGGAGTGTACATGTTTTTCATCCACGCGCAATGTGACACAACACCATGATACGTCTATAGAGTGCCTTTCATGTTCTTTCAACCTTTTCTTTTTTGTGGACGCATTCAAACTTTGAACATTTTAGTTTTAATTCATTTATATTTATTGTTTGTTGGTATGCTTCAATAACTTTCTTGTTAGTCATATCATCACCTACATGGGTTAGCTAATGTGTCGCTGGCTGCATTGGCCCATGCTTTGCTTAGCTTAGGAGTAGGAGTAGTGTTTTCTTTCCTGTTTGTTTTTTCTTACTTGGTTTTGTTTTTGGCTGACTTCATCCATTTTCCTATTTGTTTATTTATCCACATGTAGGATGAGTTTCCACATGAAACCGTGCTTGGATTCTTGAGATAAGAAAGGTGAAATACAAGAGGAATTGTACAACTATCAACACTTAGTTATCTATCTATTCCCTCTCTCTATTAAGATCTTTCATTTCAAATTATTCTAGTCAATGATAACTTGATGGAAAATATGTTCCTTTCAGAGTAAGTCTTAGTGAAATCACAACGCTTGCACTTTTAACTAGTATCACCTACTCTAATTGGTTTTCTATATTCGATTAACCCTTGTCAACTCAATCAAGTAGAGAAAGGTGAGGGGGGAAAACCTTAACAATTATGTTAGAGGCATATGTAAACATCATTATCTCAAGGGAAAACCTCTTCTTCTCTCAATAAGTTGAGATCCATCTTCTACCTCATGAAATAAATAATTTCCTATGCACATTTCTTTGAAAAATGAAAAATTAAATGGAAAAAATAAAATAAAGGAAAAACAAGAGAAAGGCTTCCTACATAGAGAGGTGAAGAAAGTAACTCCGTTGGGGAACTGTCTAGGTTCGCTGGTAGTGGAGAAATTCTTTTGTTCCTGAAGTGACTTTGTCGAGGTACTGTCCTAGCCTTCTAACAACAGAGCAACACAAGATATGAAACTAGAACTCTCATAGTTTTAATTTTTGGTATGTTCTACGCTTAAGAGCAATTTACTTCAATTTTTCTTATTAGCCCAATATCAATATCCAAATTAGAAATCACATCAGCATGATAGTAAAATGCAGATAGAATATAAACATAAACAGTAGTAGACCAGACAAGACAAGAGGACACAAGATGTGGCACCAGCTAGGGACAAACACCTATGTGGGGAAACCCTTGATCAAATCTTTTTTAGTCTTCAATAGTTCAGCATAGAGAAAGAGATAGAGTACAATGATTTGAACTCAATACTTGACTTGTCAAAATAGGAGATCTGACATAAAAAATCTTCACCATGAATGTGTCACAATGAAGTTGTAATTATGGAACCAAGGACTGCAATTTTGAATACTAGTGAGGGAATACTTATTAGTCCTCATTATTTAACTGATTTCTAGAGCTATGGTTCTCCAAGATGATTACACCACCATGCTACTCCTTGGTAGCTGACTGATCCTCAACGTAGTACTTCTAGCCCTTAACAATGGCTCTCCCACCTCTCATTATAGTGGCATCATACAACCCTTAGAATAGGTCCGAGGAAACTTTTCTGGAGGATTGTTCCATCCTCTATGAGCCCTTAAACAACTACCTCTATCCTCTTCCTTCTAGAAAGATACACAACCTTTTCTCAGCCCTTCAATCTTCCTGGAATAGCTTTATAACAACCCCATTTCACCCATGCTACACAACTCTTCTTGCTGTGACCCTAGGCTTCAAATTTTGGTTTTTCTCCCTCTACGAACATGACCCAAAATAGTCTCTTTTTCACACGTTGTACCTACAGCAAAACATGTTTCTTCTAGAGCTTCTCTCTTGTTATCTTATGGCTCCTTATTGCAGTGGATAGGGTCTCCATTTGATTGTGGCTAGGGCTTTTCTATCTGTGGCTTTAGGCCTTCCTCGAATGCGGCTTGGGATTTCCTTGATTGTGGGTTAGTGCTCCTCTTAACAGTAAGTGGGAGCCTTATTCTTAACAGTGGATTGGAGCCTCCTTTGACTGTGCATAGAAGCCTCCCTTTGACTGTGATAGATGTGGAGAGGAGCCTCTTTGAAAAATGGATTAGGGATTGTTCTTCATTGTTGTTTAGGCCTCCTTTTGTTGTGGATTAGCCCTGTGGCTAGAGAAATAGGGCACATTCAAGACTGCGGCTGTGGATTCTTTATGATTGCGGCGAGGGCATGGCTAGATCTTCTTCCTTTATAACTATAGCTAGGGCTTCTCCCTTAGTCTCCTCTTCACTTGTGGCTAGGTATCCTTCCTTTAAAACTATGGCTAGGGCTTCTCCCTTAATCTCCTCTTCACCTGTGGCTATGCCTCCTTCCTTTAGGTTTGCGGCTACGGCTCTCCTTGTATACCTCTCTTTCCACCAAACGCAAATGAGTGGAGAGAGATCACAAGATATGTGTCACAAGTGACTAAAGGACACCTCTATTTATAATGCAATGTTGAGGTTCAGCTGGGGTTATTTGCTTGTTGGTCAACCTTGACAAATTGTCAAATAACACAAATAAATTCATATCTCCATAAATAAATGTCAAAATCAGATGATCTTTAGATCAATCCTACACCTCTTAGAGAGAGGAATCCAAGAAAAAATCACCTTCCATAAATAAGAAGACCCACATGGAGTTTGGCCCTAGTTTCCAATTTTAACACTCCCTCTCCATTAGGGAGAACTCCATCTGCTAATCCATCTGCCAGTTTGCTATAGATCCATTTGGGCACATTAATCCCATCATGCAGATTAGTGTTTTAGGGCTCATCAAACCCTAATTTTAGTTGCTACATGCCCTAAAAAAGTCACCCCTTTGAACGCCTCCTTCTCAGACAATTTCATGACTTGAAGACATCCAAAAATGAACTCTAGAGGGACCAGCGTAGATAGGCCCATGTAAGGGTGTGCTGCAGAGTAGTTAAGTCCATGCGAGGGTGATCTACAGAGCACTTAGGCTTCCTTCCACCTGCGTTGGGTGAGTTTGAGTGAAATTGACATAGGGTTTGGGGAATATTCTTATCTTTTGGAGTCATCTAGAAGGCTCCCTCACTTATCAACTCCTAGGAGCTCGAAAATGGAAGAGGAATGAGTTAAGATGCATACTATCCTCTCATCCCTTCCTCCATGGAACTAATTCTAAGTATGGAAGGCCATACAATGCCATAATTTATGACAAAACCTCGTTCATATCCCTATAAATGGACAACTCATCTATGTGATTAAGGGCTAGATTATGTTGTATTGTAAGGAGATAATGTTGCTATCAGAATTGGCCTTGAAGCAAGTATTTTAATACTACAAGTTTGTCATGCTTTTGATGTGATGTGGATGGGATCCATACTAGAGGAATGAATTTGAATTAGACACAATGGTTATAATTCCTTCTTCTATTCAATGTAGTATTTGATCCTTTCTCCCATATGTTTGTATTATCTTATAATGCTTATATGTGTGAAATGTATCTGATTCCATTCATTTATATTCAATAGATCTTTTTCTTTGATCGATACAAAGGAGATGAGATGAAAGAAAAACTACAAGTAGGTCTTCTCATCTTCTCATCTTATCTATTGCTTTTAGGAAAAGACTAAAATACTTTAAACTGTTGTTCTAGATATGGCTACTTATCTAGGGGATTAGTATTTATCCGTAGATACCAAATTCTCCAAAAACAATTGGCGACTCCGATGGGGAAGATCATCCTTCCTAGTAGCTTATCCACCTCCTAGGACACTATATCAGACCTTACTTCCTTTCATTGATTGTATTTTATCCTTGTTGAAGTGTTATTTGGTCAAAATTTGAGGTTAGATAACTCTTGAGTAGCCTCTTAGGAATCAGCGCAGGCTTGGTCAGGGGACAGTGCTCTGAAGAGCACACTTGAGTGAGAACAATGCTCTGGAGCTAAGTTAGGCCCTCTTTGCCTACGCAGATCCACCTTAGGGAAAATTTTCTCCTTTGGATTGGGTTTTTTCTCCAAATTTCTTTCTATTTATGCTTGTTGAAAGATCAATGATTGTAGTATGTCTCTGAAATCAATTTGTATTTCCTCTTTCCAACCCTACTTCAACTTGATTGATTAATGTTTCTTAAATTATTTCTTTGTCATTATCGATTCATCATCAAATTTAGATTATAGTCGATTAATCTTTGTTCAAAAGAAAGTGTTGTAAAAGTCTTCTTTTCCTTCGAAACTGAGTTGTCATAAAGTTTTCGTTCTTATAAAAAGATTGATTGATTGTATGTGCATTAGTTTCTTTTTTGTTCATCATAACATTAAGGGATTTGAAAAGAAAAATTTGCATCATTCATATTGTATTTTGTGAATGCTTGAAAGGAATAGATAGGGAAATTGCATTAGATGTGCTCTTTTCTCTTTGTCAAAGATCTGATTTCTCTATCCCTACTAGCTAAGGTTTTCATTGTTCAATTGAATGAAAATAATGATTATAATATTAGCTAAATTTTAGGAATTGCAAACATACATCACGTGGTGAACTTTGGAAGGAAAATTCTAAAGAAGCTCAACTTAAAATTTATCTAAATTTACCTAATGAAGCGTTGTCACCTAACAAAAAACATTTAGAGGTCCTAAGTTAGAGACGTGTTCCGGTGTCATAAAACAAAGCAATTGTCGCTAACTTGTTTTCAATACATCCCAAGTGTGATACATAATCCCACGTACATGAGTATATGGTAGCTCATCCATGTACCTTCGGGTATATAGGGCGATGTTACAATACGTAAAGTATATGGGAATGCTCTCACTGTGCGGTTTTGCATTAGACAATGCTTATACAGATTGGGCCTCCATGTATTTTTGGGTATATATGTGAGGAAAAAACTAGGTTGCTATCTATCCTTAGGTAACTAAGTTGGCTGCCTTGTACACTGTGATACACCAAACATAGCATTCGGGGAAATTTCTTGCCTGTACTTCTCGGTTCGCTAGGAGGTATTATGCAGTTCATAGTTTCTAGGTAAAATTTTTGCCTAGATTGTCCTTCTTTTGTTTTGTTATCTTAATTTGATTAAAATAAAATTAATTGACCGCGGATAACATCCTCCATGCTCACTCCTTAGTTGATCTTAGGTTGAAACATATGGTGAGAAATCGGGAGTCCACTGACCAAGGAATTGCTTTTGATGGGAATCCTAGTCCTTTTCCTCCTTTTGGAAATATTGGTGCTCCTTATATGGCTACATTGTCCCTTCTAGGATTTACCATTGGCTTACCAGTATGGTTGTTTTCAACCTCCTTGGTTCAAAATTTCGTGATTTCTCTGCAATCGAGTACTCCTCCAATTGGAAAAAATCAACCTCCATTTGATCCTAAAGTTTACCTTTTGCCTTCTTCCTCGGTTGTTTCTTCCTCCCCTTCTTCCTCTTCGCCTGGTGAAAGTACTGGTACTAGTAACCAGGTGACTAAGAAGAAGAAGAAAGGGAAGAAGAAGAAGAAGAAGAAGAAAAAAATTCAGTAGAGCGGCAACCAAGCAATCATTGATTTGAATGCAACATCTGATGAGAAGCCATCCATCAAACCTCACAAAGTTCGATATCCATGAAAAATTTGTGCGGGAGACCATCTTCTTCGAAATTGTTCTAGTATTCCTTAGATCTTAGAAGAATGGTCTTCTCATTCACATCATCCTGTGTCATCAACTTCTAGAGATCATGCTGGTGACACACCATCAACTAGTGGTAGTAAAGTTCATGGAAAGAAGGGTAAAGTTAAGTTTCCCTATATGTTATGTGAAGGGAATCACCCCATTTACCTTTGTCCCTATCTGGATGAAGCCAAAAAAGTTTTGGATATCCGTCCTGCTTCATCGCAGCGACTTCCATTTGGTTACAAGAAACTATCCCTTAATCCTTCACTAGTTGAGAAAGTGACTGACCCAAATCAACTATCGGTCAAACCCACTCTCTCTGAATGTGAATCCCATGAGTCTATACCTGAACTAAATCAACAAGTCAAGGCAACAGTTGACCCGATTTCACCTTTAGTTAATCAAACATTTCCCGTAGATAGTGAGTATGATACCTCTCAAGTTCCTTTTGTTTCTTCAGATTCCAATGACTTGGAGGCAACTCTCCTATTCCATCAAGACAGGAGGAAAATCCTCCCATTCTCATAACTCAAGGGGATAATCCTCTCGTTATTACGATACCCCCTCCAAGTAGTCTGGTCACTTCCTTTTATTGGAATCGACTGACATGATTACATCTTCCTTCTTATGTTCCTTTCCAGATCATAGTACAAGTTTGTAATATGATTGTATCTAGCACTATTATAGATGAAGGTGCATCTGTGAGTATCCTTTCCTCCACTGCTTAGCAAGCGCTCGTCTCACCGCCACTTGTGCCTGTTACCTAGAATTTGTTGGCTTTGAACAAAGGAACTAGTCAACCATTAGGGATCCTTCCTCAGTTGCCTATTACTTTGGGAGGAAAAATCATTTATTTGAATGTTATGGTAGTCCCAAGCCCTTTAGATTATAATTTACTTCTTGGGCGCGACTATGTTTATGACATGGGAGATATTGTTTCAACACTCTTTCAAGTGATGTGGTTCTCGCATGAAGGAAGGATTGTCACCGTTGACCAGCTTTCATTTCCCGGTCCAAATATGGCTTCAAGTCAACCATCTTCCCTAAATGGTATTTTTGTACCAATGGCATCATCCCCACCATAGGTTAATTGTGTGGCAACCCGTTCCATGGCTACATCAACTAACGATAGTTCACATGAGGATAGTTCTTTTACTATGTGAACCTCATTAAAAAATGAAATAGGTCATGTGAGGATAGTTCTTTTACTGTGTTAACGTCATTAAAAAATGAAACATGTCACATGAGGATAGTTATTTTATTGTGTCAACCTCGTTAGAAAATGAAACCAAGGATATGAGCATAGTTCCTTGTCTTCTGTCAAGCTTGTTAAAAAATGAAACCAGGGGTATGAACATAGTTCCTTGTCTTGTGTCAAGCTCGTTAAAAATGAAACTAGGAATCTGAGAAGAGCTCCTTGTCTTGTATCAATCTCATTAAGAAGTGAAACGAGGTCCCCCGGAGAAAAGTTCCAATTCGATTCTTTTCTTAGATCTCGTAAGATCCCAGTTGAATATTTCACTTGTTGTCATAAATGAACCTTCATTCCATCTACCTGATATCCACGAGTAGTCTACTTAGGTGAATGTAATGAATCTTGGGGAGCATCCACCTAGTGGTAAAGTTAAGTTTCCCTGTAGGTTATGTGAAGGGAATGACCCCATTCACCTTTGTCCCTATCTGGACGAAGCCAAAAAGGTGTTGGATAACCATCCTGCTTCACCGCAGCGACTTCCATCTGGTTACAGGAGACTCTCCCTTTCATCATGCTAGAGGCATGTAAACCAATCTCAAGCATAGTTTTTTGTTTCAAGCTTGTGTAAAAATGAAACTAAATCTAAGCATCGTTTTTCATTTCAAGCTTGTGTAAACATGAAATTGACTCCAAGCATAGTTTTTCATTTCAAGCTTGTGTAAACATGAAAATGAATCCAAGCATAGTTTCCCATGTTTCAAGCTTGTGTAAAAATGAACCCATCTCCATTTTAACCCTCGTGATTTCCATTCTATCAGCCTCTTTCGTCAGATGAGCCTTGGTTGCTTTCATCCCATCGCCACCATCCCTTTGGCCGATCATATGCTTTCACTTTGTTATTTTACCCTTTTTGAGGAATAGTTGCAATGAGACTAATCTTATTAGCCATCCTCTTCACATAAATCAACATGTTTTGAGAAGTTCCAACATCACCAGAACCAGTTGCTACCCTAGACACCACTCGTTCCTCAAATTGGAGTCCTCTCTAAGCTCTTCTCAGACTCTCTAAACATGAAAATATTGTCGAGCGCTTGTCCTTTCCAGCTCATTAACGGATTGGAAACAACATCTCTTTTGTATTATTTTATGCTTTTTCGGGCTTGAGAGATTAATTTACGAAAAAGAACTTGTAGAGTTTTCTTTTTGTCCCTTTTCAAACTCTCTAAACATGAAAAGTACCGAGTTATCTTTGTCGTTAAACTCGTTAAAACTTCAAATAGAGACAAACTTGTCCATGTAGACAAGACCGAGTTTCACCTTCGCTAGACTCATTAAAACATCACATAGCGATGGATCCACCCGAAGGGTGGAATTATACAACAAGAATATGTTATCCTACTCAAGCTTGATTAAAAATAAAGAGGTACTCGTCAGCAATGACTGGGGAAAATGGGAAAAAGGGGAAAACCACTTTTTGGTAGGAGGGTACTCTTGAACATGACACTTTCACTTCATCTCTGTGACTATTTGGGTTGGGTTATCTGCTTGTTGGTTATCATACCTATGGTCTATCACACCATCCATTACTTTGGTATTGGGTCAATGATGCCAATTCATTCAGTGTCGTCGATATGTTCAAGAGAAGTCATTCAGTTAAAATTCATCCTTTGCAATACTCATAAACATTCATTTTCATGACCGCCATTCCTGAAACTTGTGTCATCAGTCAAATTCCATCTCCAAAATCATTACACTCATTTCATGTCGTTGATGTGGGATATATCAAGGCCCTCCTACAATGAGTCACTTCTTATCGACATCAGCTCATTATCCAAGAAGTTGGCTTAGAAACACCCTTCCAGTACCTTGAGGCTTGCATACATCAATAGCAGGTTTCTCGCTTCCGGCGATAGGTTGACATCAATGGCCTTCAACTGAAAGACTTTGTATGGCCTTCGACATCAAATAATCCATTAACACCATGCAGAATGTACTGTAGTACCTTGAGGATCATTATCATTCAGTGATTTCTCTTACGTTTGTTAATAGCTTACATCATTGGCTGTTAATCAGATGGTGTCTTCCCATGTTCTACTTCAGATCACATATTCGCATGGTTAGACTCGTACTTGAGCCAACGATTGAATGAGATAGAAGACCCCAGATCTAGTTTCATCCATCTGGGCTGCGATTTCAAGAGGACTAAATCATATGTACAATGGCTTTACATTGATAGTCATTCCGATCATGGGTCTATATCTGTAGATGACTGTTTACGTACATGAAATGAAAGTTTATAAGTTGAGCATGGGTATGCCTTCCCTTAGTGATTCATGTGAAAATAAAAAATCATGATATATGTACTGTAATTGATGCATGTCACCTTCCATTTCGATACCTCCTCATCACATCGTAAAGCATTTCACTCAACATTGGCATTTTTCTGATTTCAGGCTTTAGGGGCAGCTCTTAGAGATCCATTTGGGCACATCAATCCCATCATCTAGATCAGTGTTTTAGGGCTCATAAAACCCTAATTTCAGTTCCTACATGCCCTAAACAAGTCACCCCCTTTGAGTGCCTCCTTCCCAGTCAGTTTCATGACTTGAAGACATCCAGAAATGGCCTCTAGAGGGACCAACACAGATAGGCCCATGTAAGGGTGCACTGCAGAGCAGTTAAGTCCATGCCAGGGTGCTCTATAGAGCACTTAGGATTCCTTTCCCCTGCATTGGGAGAGTTTGAGCGAAATTCACATAGGGTTTGGGTAATATTCTTATCTTTTGGAGTCATCTAGAAGGTTCCCTCACTTATCAACTCCTATGAGCTCGAAAATGGATGACAAATGAGTTAAGATGCATCCTATCCTCTCATCCCTTCGTCCATGGAGCTAATTCTAGGTATGGAAGGCCATTCAATGCCACCATTTATGACAAAACCTCCTTAATCTCCCTATAAATCGACCACTCATCTAAGTGATTAGGGGCTGGATTATGTTGAATTGTAAGGAGATAATGTTGCTATGAGAATTGGCTTTGAAGCAAGTATTGTAATGCTACAAGTTTGTCATGCTTTTGGATGGAGGAATGACTTTGAGTTAGACACAATGGTTGTAATTCCTTCTTCTATTCAATAAAGTATTTGAAACCTTCTCCCATATGTTTGTATTGTCTTATAATGCTTATATGTGTGAAATGTATCTGATTCCATTCTTATATTCAATAGATCTTTTTCTTTGATCGATTCTTTGTTTTTTGTTTGTGTTTATAGGTACTTCTCAAGTGTATTAAGTACAGGAAGGAGCAATAAGATCAATACAAAGGAGATGAGAAGAAAGAAGAACTACAATTAGGTCTTCTCATCTTCTCATATTATCTATTGCTTATAGGAAAAGACTAAGATACTTTAAACTATTGTTCTAGATAAGGCTACTTATCTAGGGAATTAGTATTTATTCATAGATACCAAATTCTCCAAAATACAGTCTGTAATATCTCTGCCATCAATGTAGTGGCCGGCACTACTATGCTTTGCTCTGTTGAACTATGAAGAAGAAGAAGTGATTGAGAATGTATCATACCATTCTCTACTGACCCGAAGTCAGTCCTAGATAAAAGAGAGTGTCTCATAACATTCTTACTATTCCAAAATCAATTCCAAATAAAGAGAGTGTCTCATACCACTCTTACTGATCCAAAACTGGTTCCAAATAAAGAGAGTGTCTCATACCACTCTTACTGACTCGAAGTTAGTTCCAATTGATCCCAGATCAATATCATCCTAGCATAGGAAGTATGGTAGTACACGATGCATCCATTAGTAGTACTATTGTACCTATCCTCATTTCCCTACCCATTAGCTAGATGAGAGGTACTTCCCATGAGTCCCAGATTGCATGTGTAGGATCTCTCAACAGGATGAGGATGAACCACTCATCCTGCCTATACGTCGTCGGGGGTATCCCAGGGGAATGCTGAACCACTCACCTTGTACACAAAAAATCACTAGGGGAAGGTTGAACCACTCACCCTATGATTGTGTCTCGGCAGGAGAAGGATGAACCAATCTTCCTGCTTACATAGCATACCACTAGGGGAAGGCTAAACTAGTCACCCTATGGTTGTTCATCATTCCAATAAGTACCCCATGCCACTCGGAGCTTCTAGAGCTCAATATCCATATCATATAGGACCCTCAGGAGAGGGTCTCTCCATGACTCCTAGTTGTTTTCAGAAATTCAAGAATTTTACCTTTCCCAGGGACTTCACCAGAATATCAGTGACTTGCTCATCAGACCCAATGTGAAGGAGCCTTATTGCTCCTCGTTGTACCATATCCCAGATAAAGTGGTACCTGATGTCTATGAGCTTGGGGATATCATGAAACACAGGATTATTTGACAATTGAATCCACTCAGGGTGTCACAGAGGGTCACGGTGGTATCCAACACATGTCCAAATAGCTCACTAAAGAGCTTCCTCAACCAAAAAACTTCACAGGAGGCCATACTCGCAACTATGTATTCAGCCTCAGCGGTGCTCAAATCAACTAACTTCTGCTTCCTTCACATCCAGGACATAGAAGTAGAACCAAAAGAGAAACAACACGTAGAAGTGCTCAATCCACCACACTAACTGTCCAATCAACATCAGAATAACCATACAACCTCACTTTTCTGGTAGTGTATCTCAGTCCATGAGTGATTGTGCCTTGAAGATATCTCAGAAGATTCTTGGCACCAATCCAATGAATATGATGAGACTTCACCATATATTGGCTCAGCGTGATCACTGCAAAACATATATCTAGACATGAGTTCACCAAGAACATCAATGCTACTATGAGTTGACGAAACTCAGAGGAATTTCCCAATTGAGGTCCAACAGCACTACCACATAACCTCTTAAAGTTAAGCTCCATCGGGGTAGTCACAAGCTTTTTGTCCACCATTCCAAATTCAGAATCCAACTCCCTCTTACGTTTGTGAATGAGCGGGTCTACACCTGTCAAAAAGAGGTCATCCATATAAAGCACCAGTATGAGAGATCTATCATGTTCAACCTTAAAGTAGAGGTTCGGATCAGCTTCACTGCTAGTGAATCCCAACTTCATAAGATCGCTACCTATCCTCTCATACCAAGTCCGGGGTGCTTGCTTCAAACTATAGACAGCTTTCTTCATCCTTCTTATATGAGATTCATGATCATGAACCTCAAGCCCCTCGGGTTGTTCCACATCTATGGTTTTGCTATTACTTGTAAGATTTCCCTCGGTACATCCCAAACATATGCCTTCATGCTCTTCTTTGAACTTGGGCATCCTTGTCACCATCTGTCTCACATGAAGATGGGAAAACCTCTTGTGCCTTAGTTTAGATCGAGGAGATGTATCACAAGACATGGTCCCCAATGGGATTCCTGCAACTTGATACAAAGTTCCAATCCTGAACCCGAGAGTAAAATCATCTTTAAAATTCCTTTTCCAAACATGTACCTTTCCATCGATGAATGCCATTGATTCGGATTTAAATAGGAATGCAACAAACCATAAACACAGAGATGCAATGGAAATAATACTTCATTTCATTAATGTAAAATACTGAAATATGCTTACAAATAGAAATGGAAATAAACCAGCCAAGGTGATGGTAGCTTATCTTTGAGAAAAGATGTGGTAGCTACATGCCTCTGAACTGTGTTACAATGAGGCTCAAAGTCCTATTTGTTGTTGAGAAACAATGGAAAACCCTTAACATCACAAAACCTAACCCTAGAAGATGAAACACTGAATTGTGGGCCCCGTTTTGGGTAAATTGGTACATCGACTTCCCAGGGTCGTAACTTTGGCACTCGATCTTAATTTGACGCGTACAATAGCTCATTAGAAATATCTATCTGAGCACTAAAACTTTGGGAAGAGAAATAGATGGTTGATTGACCGATGTTTCTCCCAGATTTCCCAAAAAACGTTATTTAGGGCCTCAAAATGGCTCTGGAAGTTCAGGACCTGAAAAACTGCTAAAAATAGTAAATTGTGCTACAATTATGGAAAATGAAAATCTAAAAGAGACAGTTGTGGGGGTCCAAGTGGGATAGGTGGGTGGCCACCAACATCCACCTGTATCATTCCTCCCCGCTTAGGAAGAAATGGTCCCCATTGCGTTGAGTTCCTCCATCTGCTGAACTTGGTCCCTCGTGAGATGTTCTGCAATCTCTGATGTGTCCAGTAATGGTGGGAACCATGGTCAAGGGCATTCCACATTGAAAACTCGGTGCAAGTGAAGGAATGGAGGAATGTTGTGCTCCAAAGGATTATCTACCATAGCCTTGGTAATGTTTTAAGGACCATGTCGGCATTGTCGGAGCTTCTGATGGGCTCTTGTAAGGCATTCTTTCTATAGATGTAACCAAACTTTGTTGCCCACCTGAAGCTTGTGTGGTACCCCTGTGGGTGAGGAGAAATTGTTCCTTTGTTCTTTCATGACCGTATCCTTTTGCTACTACTATTGCGTGGAGGAACCCTTCATGGGGGTCATTGATGTGGTGATGATCTTCCCCTTATTTTGGGAGCGAGCCAGATAGAAAATGAATTTCGTAGTCTGGGAGATGAGCTTGTTGCCTTTCTTGGTAGTGATCAAAGAGGAGGCAATAGGTGGGGCTACCTATGGTATCCTGTATAATGAATTACCCAAAGAAATAATAACAACACGAGGCCTTGAGTCATACATAGCATGTCGCCTCCACAAGTATGGTTGGCCTAATAATACATCACAAACATCCAGAGGTGTAACATCACACAATACATCATCTGTGAAGGGTTTGATGTAGTAGGGAAGGCTACATTACTGGTGAAATCGGAGAACTCGTCCGTCGTGAAGCCACCTGATACGATACGGTTGCAGGTGTGGTGTAGTTGGTAGGCCCAACTACTTCATGATCTTTGTTGAAATGAGGTTCTTTTGGTTGCCACTGTCGATAATGAATTGCAACAGCGAACCCTTCACCCACTTCTGTGAGTGGAAAAGACACTCCTCCTCCTTTGGATCTTCGAGCTCATTCTTATGGATCATGGCGGTGGCAATAGTGTTGCTGGGCTCCACATCAATGATCTACTTCCCTCTGTCATTCCCCTTGTTGGGTTTTGACTGAGGGTCAGAACATGCATATGATTCTTAAGCCTTCAACTCGGCCACCAGTGACTGCTTGGTCTAACACTCGTGTTGTGAGTGGGGATCTTGTGGAACTGACACCACTTTCCTATGTCCTTCTTTGACTTCGTGGTGTTGTTCTTATCTTGCAGCTTCGATGGGTTGTCTTGGCCACCCCACCTTGGCTTTTTCCTTTGGTCTTTGGATCTACAGATCCAAAGTCTAGCTTCTTCTATTTAAACTTTTTCTCAATTTTGACAGCATATCGGTACCCCATGCCAAGCGAGCAGATGTTCAAGAACTCCATCTCTTCCTAGATGTATGTGTGTAGGAAACTGTGGTATTTGAGTACCAAATTCAGCTTGAAATCCTTGATACCCAGCTGTGTGCGAAGGGTATGAATTTTTTTTGTGAACTATGTCACATCTTGGTCCCTTCCCTACCGCAGCGTGGTCCACTTTATGTATTTTTCCTCATAGCTTTTGGCAGGGTAGTACTGCTCCTTGATGGCATCCCGGAAGGAATCCCAAGTGGGTATAATTGAAAATAGTGAGCCCGTGCTTTCATCCTTCTGCTCGTAGTAGGTTTCTCACTAGTCCTTGATGTGGGGGGCTTCTTTGAGAAGAGAAAAAATAATCTTTTCCCGATTGGAAAAATCATGAACAAAAAAATACCCTTCTAGTAGATTTAACCATTTATCGATGGAATCTGTGTCTATTTGACCCTCAAATATGGGGATTTCAAAATCAACTTGTACCTTAAATGGTGTGGTGTTTCCAGAGTAGCTGTTGGAAGTTGATGCGTTGTCCTTGGGTATCCGATGAAGGATCTAGGCAAAGTTGTCCATCATCGCATTCCTTTGTTGCTCGAGGGCTTCCTTGAGCAAAATTTTGATAGGATCTCCTACTCCCTCATCTTTCTTTTCATTCGCCACGGGAGGCCATCGAGATTTGCGAGGCTCATCTTGAAAAGGTTCAACCAGTTCAAGCCCTAACTCCTTATATCCCGACCTCGTTGGGGACATGCAAAAAAAACAGAGAAAAAGTAGACCGCTCTGATACCACTGATTTGAATTTAAACAGGAACGCAACAAATTACAGAGATAACCATAAACACAGAGATGAAATGGAAATAATACTTCATTTCATTAATTTAAAATACTGAAATATGGTTACAAATAGAAATGGAAATAAACCAACTAGGGGGATGGTAGCTTATCTCTGAGAAGAGATGTGGCAGATACATGCCTTTGAACTATGTTACAATGAGGATCGAAGTCCTATTTATTGTTGAGAAACAATGGAAAACCCTTAACATCCCAAAACCTAACCCTAGAAGATGAAACACCAAATTGTGGGCCCCATTTTGGGTAAGTTGGTACATCAACTTCCCAAGGTCGTAACTTTGGCACTTGATCTTCATTTGACGCATAAAATAGCTCATTAAAAAGATCTATCTGGGCGCTACAACTTTGGTACAACAACATGCCTCCATGGTTGCTCCCATATTTCCCATGAAACGTCGTTTAGGGCTGTTATAGACATTTTTGGGCATTGCAACCCCAATCAAACATGTCCATAAACCAAGGGCTCCTAAGTCCCTACAAGTGTTGTTCCATACCCTAAAAGAACAAGGTCAGCTGATTACATCATCTCCCAGAAGTTCTCCATGAAAAACTGCTCAGAATTGGTTAAGACTGGACCATCTCACCTGCTCCATGGTCAAAGTGTGATGCATCCCACCTAATGCACACGGGAGGTGCGATGCATACTGAAAAGTCCTTCTATGGGGTGCGATGGGTGAGAGTGGACAAATGGCAAAGATAGTTTGCGAGGTGGATGATCATGGAATCTTCCAGAAGCTTCTCCTATGACACTTGCCTCTCTGAATTCACCCAGGGATGAGTAAGAGATCATCAATATCCAAGTGGAATCAAGAACTTTCAGAGAGAGGACACTAATCAGAATCCCAGAAGCTGACTCATCGCCCTGCAATCATCTATATATGGATCCCTCATCCTAGAGATCCAGAGGCTAGAATTTTGTATATTGTAAGGAAGTGTTGTTGGTTTCTTGTTGGAATATCATAGTGTTGGGTGATCTAAGCTTTTCATGAGGTGAAAGAAGGGCTTTCATACTGGAGGGTGATGGTGGGTCAAAACAATTGGTTGTAATCCTCTTTGCTTATTCTTGATATTAATAAAGCTATTCATGTTTTCCTCCACATCCTTGTATGTTTGATGATATATGCATTTGTGTGGTCAATATACATCTGGTCCTATATTGTTTATGATTGTAGATCTTTGCTCTACGATAGTATTATGCTGCTTTGATTCCACAGGTGCTCTTTGAAGCTGGGTAGATGAAGGAGAAGCGGCAAGGATCTGTCAGAAGGGAGAGGAACCGAGTAATGAACCAAGCGAAAGATTGAGGTTGGTGTCCTTCATTCCACTCTTATCTACTTCTCATAAAGGAAAACGAAAGTGGTTTTAGTTTGTTTGTTTCTAAGATAGCTACTAGTCTTAGTGGGACTAGTAGCTCCAAGTGGACACTAGATTTCCCGATAACAAAATGGCGACTCTGCTGGGGATCGAATACATTGTTTGTTTGTCTATATTTGTTTGTTTTATAAACTTACAGACGGAGCTTGGAGTCAAGCTAGCTAGCCTTCGAACTGCATTTGCTATGCAAGTGCAAAGTAGATCAATGTTGCTTCAGTCTATCTTTGGGTTTTGTTTATAAACTGAACAATCGATTTGAAAATATTTCTAATTACCCTAGTAGTGTCTCTAGTAACCTCATTAGATTAGCCCCTGTGATTTCTATTTATTGTACATCATTTGCTAGGCGTAAATCCCTGAACTGAGCTGCAAACTATGACCAAGAGCCAAGTAAAGTCTCATCCTGGTACCATCGTACCCTCTCTTCAAGGAAACCAGTATGCATTTCACCTCCCGTGTGCAGTAGGTGGGATGCATCCCTGTTTCCCTGTGTTACAGGTGCGATGATTAGAAAAGGCTAATTTTGCCTCTAGGTCTTGGTTTTTCTTCACTCTTTTCAGCTCTATTCTGGAGTTTTGCTGTCTGTGATCAGTATACCACTGTGGAAACCCCCTTCCTTTCCATCATTCTGCCTCCATTGTGCAAAGAACTGTGAATGTTTTTATGTATTTTCTGCCATTTTCAGTTCTCTTTTACAAAGTAGTAGCATAGTCGAACTGTTGTCTTTTGATTTGAAAGTGTCGCAAGTGTCATTTTCAGTCAAAGAAAAGAATTCTATTGTTCTTGATGGTCGATTATACAGTTACTCTTTTATTTGATTTGAATTAGTAGTTTTTCAAGTGTCGAAATCAGTTTTCAATTCAAATAGTAAAGTGTCATCATTCTCCTCCTTTCGTTTTGAAGAGAAATTTGTTAGTACTGTCGCTTTGAAAGATAATTCAAATTTGTACTTAGCATTATTCTTGTCATTCACACATTAAGAAAGCTAAAAATAAATGCATGCATGTTCATTTGCATTTAGACTGCTTGTTGGTTTGATTTAGGACAGTGCATCTAGTGTGCGCTCTCTACTCTATGTTGAAAGAATATCATCTCTCTTTCTTTAGTAGCTAGGATTTTCATTGCAAAAAGAAGATTAAATGATTGTTTATCATCTTAGATTGCATTATAGGAATTGTACATCTACATCACGCGATGAACCTGAAAGGAAAATTTCTTAAGAAAGATCAACTGTAAAATAAATTTAATGAACCTAAAAACACTTTGGAACCTAACGCACAACATCTAGAAGTCTAGGCTAGAGACATATTCCGGCGTTGTAAAGCCTGGTAACTATCGCTTTCACTGTTCGTTGGGTGATTCCTCCTCTTTGAGACGACAAGTGCTAGTACGGACTTGTGCTCCCATGTACCGGCAAGTATATATTGGGAGACCACAATAGGCTATATCCTTTATCCATAGGAAGCCGTGTCTGCTGCCCTATCGATCGCAATGCACTGAACACAACATTCGGGAAGATTGACTGCCGTATCGTAAAAAGTATTCTACAACTTTGCGATTGGTTTGGTAATCCCTCTATATAGATTTCCAGAGTAGTCTCTTTTGTTCCTTTTCAGACTCCTTAAAGGAAAAGTTCCATCTGAGCACTTGTCAATTCAGGCTCATTAAAAATCGAAGGCGACTAGAGTCATCTTTTATTTTTTCCCGACTCTTAGAAATTGAAAAAACAAGTCGTGTCAAAGCATATAAAATTTATTTTAATCGGAATAATATCACCATTCCCGCATTGGTCTTAGGTTGAGGAAAATGGAGTCCACCAACCAAGGAGTTCCCCTTAGAGGAAATCCTAGTCCTTTCTCCTCTTGGGGATATGTTGGCACACCTCATATGGCCACATTGTCACTTCCAGGATTGACGATTGGCTTGCCAATATGGCTCTTATCAACCTCCGTCGTTCAGAACACCGTGATTCCTGAACAATCAAGTCAACAATTGATGATACTAAAGTTACCCCCCAACCTTCTAGTTCATCTGATTCCCCCTCTCCTCCTTCCTCTTCGCTTGATAAAGCCGGTAAGGCCCAAAATCAAGTAACTAAGAAGGAGAAGAAGGGGAAGGAGAAGAAAAAGAAGAAGAAGAAGGAGCCAAAGGCGAAAAGGTGTAACCAAGCATCGTCTAGTGAAAATCCACACACTACACCATCTAAGCCTAAATATCCATGTGTCATTTGCAAAGGAGACCACTACCATCGAGATTTTCCCTGCATCCCTCAGATCTTAAGGGACTGGTCTCCTCTTTTGCACAACCTGGTGTCATCAACCTCTAAAGACCATGTTGAAAGTACACCATCAACTAGTGAAAGCGAAGCATTTGGGCAAAAAAGGAAATGTAAATTTCCTTGTAAACTGTGTGAAGGCGATCACGCCATCCACCGTTGCCCCTTCCTAGACGAAGCTAACAGAGTTTTGGATGACCGTCTGACTTCACCGTTACGGCTTCCTCCTGGATATAAGAAACTCTTGCCGAGTCCGTCACTGGTTGAAAATCTAACTGACACGTCATCGTGGTCGGTCAAAGCATCTGTCATTGAAGATAAACTCGCTGAACCCATACCAGATGAAATTCAAAAGGTTGAGGCGGCAATCGACCTGGTCTTGTCTTCGGAAGGTCCATCTTCAGATGACACAGTCATCGAAGAGAATGAGAACGACACCGTCCAAATTCTTTTCGTAAACACAGACTCCGATGAACATGGGGGCAGTCTACCCATTCCTTTACCGCAGGAAGGAAGTTCGTCAGAGTCATATCTGGCCATCTATTCGATCCCACCTCCAAGCAACCTAGTCGTTTCTTTCGATTGGAATCTACTAGACAGACCCTGGGTACCGGCCAATGTACCATTCTGAATCATTGTACAAGCTTAGAAAATGATCATGGTCGATACCATCATAGATGAAGGGGCTTCTGTGAGTATCCTTTCCTCAATTTCTTGGGAAGCGCTTGGTTCACCATCACTTTTGCCTGAGATGAGAAATCTAACAGGTTTCGACAAAGGAACCAGCCGACCGTTAGGGATCCTTCCCAATGTACCCATAACGTTGAGAAGGAAAACCATTTACATGAATGTAATGGTAGTCCGAGAACCTCTAGATTATAATCTACTCCTTGGGTGTGACTATATTTATAGCATGGGAACAATTGTCTCCTCACTCTTTAGAGTAATGTGTTTTCCGCATGAAGGCAGAGGGGTCAAGATCGTAGACCAGCTGTCGTTTCCCAGCTCACACATAGCTAATAGTCAAATACCATCCCTAAATGGTCTTTTCACGCAAGGAATGTCTCATCAATCTCCAGTCCGTCCACCTGATGAGCGCGAGTGATTCGGGAGGACATGACTGAATCCCAGGGGGCATGCACCCTGGCCTGCTCCGGCAGGGAAACTCTAGGTATAGAGTAGGTTTCCGCGAAGGAAAATGACTGATCCGATACCCGTCCGGAATTGGACCGGAATAAGATTCCTTCATCAAGGTTAGGAGGTTGGGATTTAGAACCACCCTGGTCCAGATGGACTAAGCCAGGAAGTGTTTCTATCTGCGGTGTGGATGGAAACTATCTTGCGAAAGCAGGAACTTCTATATGGTAACCTGGAAATTTTTCACTATACCTGGGGGCATGCAAACCTTTTTGCATGCAAGTGAAGAGCGACCATTTATTTTCATAGTTTGTAGCTTCTCAACCCTTTAAACTCGTAGGATTGGTCGTTCCTAACTTGCATAAAGAAAGGATCTGGGGCAAAGCTTTGAAAGGTGCAAGCTCCATAAAAAATGGCATCTTAGATGAGATATCCTTATTATATGACTGGCACGAGCAGTTTTTATGTGGAGTTCAAGCTCGTTAAAAATTAAACATAAGCAATGAGAAAACGTTCCCCTAGAGTTTAAGATCATTAAAAAATGAACCAATTTCCAGTAAATAACCATTGTGAATGCATTATCATCAGCTTTTGAGCCCTGGTCATGTTCTCATCATCACCTCCACTCTGTTTTAGCCGATCATTCACCTCCATTTGATTGTTTGCCCCTTTTAGAGGAACAACTCCGAAGAGTGATCCTGTTAGCCATCCTTGTGACACTGCCGTGACCGGAAAATTCCAAAACTTACCTGGAATCAGGTGCTACTCGAAATTATCACTCGTTCCTCAAAAGCGAGTCTCCTTTAAGCTCTTTTCACCTGACTCGTAAAATATGAAAAGATTGCCGAGCGATTGGCCTCTCCAACTCGTTAAAGTGATCTGAAGTGCTATCCCTCCTCTAGATTTTAATATTTTTGGCCCTAAGGGATTATTACACAAAAAGATCGAGCGCTTGTCTTGTTCGGCTCGTTAAAATTACCGAAAATTCATCCCTTTCGTATTATTTTATACTTTTTCAGACTTAAGGGATTATATGATGAAAAAGGAGTATTGGAGTTTCCTTTACATCCCTTTCAAACTCTCTAAAATTGAAAAGGACCAAGTTATCTTTGTTGTTAAACTCGTTAAAACCTAATAGCGACAAACTTGTCCATACAGACAAGAACGAGTTTCACTGTTGCCAGGCTCGTTAAAATATAGCAACGGGTTTGCTCGAAGGGAAAATTATAGAACAAGCATATATTATCCTCCTCAAGCTTGACAAAAATAAAGAGGTACTGGTCAGCAATGACTGGGGAAAAAATTGGGAAGAAAACTTGAAGAAACTTTACTGGTAGCAAGTCGCTCTTGAACATGACACTTTCACTCCGCATCCAATTCGGGTTGGGTTGTTTTGTTCACTAGTCATATCATCATTGGTCCATCACACCATCCATATTTGGGGTTAATGCTACCAATCCATGTCAGTTTCGCCGGTATGTTCAAGAGAAGTCGCTCAGAGAATTCACCTGTGTCTCATTCGCTGCAACACATTCATGCTCCATTCTTTCATGACCGCCACCCTGAACCCTGTATCATCAGATCGTTTTCACCTCCAAAATCATTTACTCCATTCCGTGTCGTAGATGTGGGATTCATTAAGGCCCTCCTACGGCGGGTCACTTCTTGTTGACATCAGCTCATTATCCAAGAAGTCGACTTAGGAACAACCCTTTCAGTACTTTGAAGCTTGCATGCCTTAATGGCAAGCTTCTCACTTTCGGCGACAGGTTTACATCAATGGCCTTCGACCGAAAGATTTTGCGTAGTGTTCAACGCCAAATCCCTTATTCACACCACGCGAATTGTACAGTAGTACCTTGAGGGTCATCATCATTATCGGTGATTCCTCTCGTGCATGTTAACAGCTTACATCATTGGCTGGTAATCAGGCGATGTCTTTCCATGTTCGACTCCAGAACATCTTTCACATGGATAGACTTGTACTCCGAGTGAATATTGAACGAGTTTGAAGACCCCAGATCTACTTTCATCCATCCGGGTTGTGGTATATTCAGGAAAATAAATACATCAAATGTACATTGTTGTTGCACAGATGATCATCCGAATCAAAGGATGATGATTCTATTAGAATCATCAGTCTCCAGCACAGACGGTTGTTTGTTTTATGTACATGAAAATGAATTTATAAAGATGAGCATGGGAATGCTCACCTTAGCTAGATCATGAAAAATATTATGAAGATAATGTATTGTATTGTATCTTATTACAGGTCACCTTCCAGCTCAAAAAAACTTTGAATCCTCATGATAAAGAATTTCACCCCACATCAAAAGATTAACGACCTCATGCTTTAGGGGGCAACTGTTATGGACATTTTTGGGCACTGCAACCCCAATCAAACATGTTCATAAACCAAGAGCCCCTAATTCCCTAAAAGTTTTGTTACATACCCTAAAAGAACAAGGTCAACTGATTACATCATCTCCCAGAAGTTCTCCATGAAAAACTGCTCAGAACTGGTCAAGACTGGACCATCTCGCCTGCTCCATGGTCAAAGTGCGATGCATACTGAAAATCCCTTCTATGCGGTGCGATGGGCGAGAGTGGACAAATGGAAGAGACAATATGCGAGGTGGATGATCATGGAATCTTCCAGAAACTTCTCCTGTGACACTTTCCTCTCTGAATTCGCCCAGGGATGAGTAAGAGATCATCAATCTCCAAGTGGAATCAAAAACTATCAGAGAGAGGACACTAATCAGAATCCCAGAAGCTTACTCACCCCCCTGCAATCATCTATATATGGATCCCTCATCCCAGAGATCCAGAGGCTGGAATTTTGTATCTTGTAAGGAAGTGTTGTTGGTTTCTTGTTGGAATATCATAGTGTTGGGTTATCTAAGCTTTTCATGAGGTGAAAGAAGGGCTTTCATACTGGAGGGTGACGTTGGGTCAAAACAATTGGTTGTAATCCTCTTTTCTTATTCTTGATATTAATAAATCTATTCAAGGTTTCCTCCACATTCTTGTATGTTCGATGATATATGCATTTGTGTGGTCAATATACATCTGGCCCTATATTGTTTATGATTGTAGATCTCTGCTCTTCGATAGTATTATGCTGCTTTGATTCCATAGGTGCTCTTTGAAGCTGGGTAGATTAAGGAGAAGCGACAAGGATCTGTCAGAAGGGAGAGGAACCGAGTAAGGAACCAAGCGCAAGTCTGAGGTTGGTGTCCTTCATTCCACTCTTATCTACTTCTCATAAAGGAAAACAAAAGTGGTTTTAGTTTGTTTGTTTCTAAGATAGCTACCAGTCTTAGTGGGAGTAGTAGCTCCGAGTGGACACTAAATTTCCCGATAACAAGGGCCTCAAAACAGCTCCAGAAGTTTAGGACCCAAAAAAATGCTAAAAATAGTAAATTGTGCTACAATTACGGAAACTAAAAATCTGAAAGAGACAGTTGAGGGGGTCCTATTGTGATAGATGTGTGGCCACCAACATCCACCTGGATCATTCCTCCCCCCTTAGGAAGCAATGGTCCCCATTGCGTTGAGTTCCTCCATCTACTGAACTTAGTCCCTGGTGAGATGTTCTGCAATCTCTGATGTGTCGAGTAATGGTGGGAAGCATGGTCGAGGGAGTTCCACATTGAACACTCAGTGCAAGCGAAGGAATGGGGGAATGATATGCTCCAAAGCATTATTTCCCACAGCCTCGGTAATGGTGTAAGGACTATGTCAGCATGGTCAGAGCTTCTGGGCTCTTGTAAGGCATTCTTTCTGCAGATGCAACCAGACTTTGTTGTCCATCTGAACCTTGTGTGGTACTCCTGTCGGTGAGGAGAATTTGTTCCTATGTTCTGTCATGAACGTATCCCTTTGCTGCTACTACTGCGTGTAGGAACCCTTCGCGGGGGTCATGGATGTGGTGACGATCTTCCCCTTACTTTGGGAGTGAACTAGACAGAAATTGAATTTCCTAGTCTAGGAGATGAGCTTGTTGCCTTTCTTGGTAGTGATCAAAGAGGTGGCAGTAGGTGGGGCTACCTACGGTATCCTGTATAATGAATTACCCAAAGAAATAATAACAACGTGAGGCCTTGACTCATACACAACATGTCGCATCCACAAGTATGGTTGGCCTAATAATACATCACAAACATCCAGAGGTGTAACATCACAAAATACCTTGTCCGTGAAGGGTTTGATGCTATGGGGAAGGCAACACTACTGGCAAACTTGGAGGTCACCTCCTTCGTGAAGCCACCTGATACTATACGATTGCAGGTGTGGTGTAGTTGGTTGGTCCAACTGCTTCACAACCTCTGCTAAAATGAGATTCTTTTGGCTGCCACTATCGATAATGAATTGCAGTGGCGAACCCTTCACCCACATCTGTGAGTGGAAAAGACGCTCCCCCTCCTCTGGATATTCGCGCTCATTCTTCTAGATCTCGGCGGTGGCAAAAGTGGCATTGGGCTCCACGTTAATGATCTACTTTCCTTTTCCATTCCCCTTGTTGAGTTTTGACTTAGGGTCGAAACATGCATCTGATCCTTAAGCCTTCAACTCAACCACCAGCGACTGCTTGGTCTGACACTCACTTGTGTTGTGAGTGGGGCTCTTGTGGAACTCACACCACTTCCTTGTGTCCTTCTTTGACTTCGTGGTGGTTTTCTTTTCTTTCGGCTTCGACGGGTTGTCTTGGGTCACCCTGCCTTGGCTTTGTCCTTTGGTCTTCAGATTTGTAGATCCAAAGTCTCGCTTCTTCTGTTTAAACTTTTGCTCAATTTTGATAGCATATCGGTACGTTATGTCGAGCGAGGAGATGTTCAGGAACTCCATCTATTCCTAGATGTATTTGCGTAGGAAGCCACAATATTTGAGTAACAATTCAGCTCGAAATCCTTGATACCCAACTGTGTACGAAGGGTACGAAAAATGTTTGTGAACTCCGGCACATCTTGGTCCCTTCCCTACCGCAGCATGGTCCACTTTATGTATTTGTCCTCATAGCTTTTGACAAGGTAGTGTTGCTCCTTGATGGCATCCCAAAATGAATCTCAAGTGGGTGCAGCTAAAAATAATGAGCCCGTACTTTCATCCTTCTGCTCGAAGTAGGTTTCCCACCAGTCCTTGACATGGGGGACTACTTTGAGAAGAGCGAAAATAAATTTTTCCCGACTGGATAAATCATGAATAGAAAAATACCCTTCTAGAAGATTTAACCATTTATCGATGGCATATACGTCTATCTGACCCTCGAATATGGGGATTTCAAAATCAACTTGTACCTTAAACGGTGTGGCGTTTCCAGAGTAGCTGTTGGAAGCCAATGTGTCACCTTGGGTAGCCGCTGAAGGATCTGGGCAAAGATATCCATCATCGCGTTCCTTTGTCGCTTGAGGGCTTCTTCGAGCAATATTTTGATAGGATCTCCTTCCCCCTCATCTTTCTTTTCATACACCATGGGAGGTCGTCGAGATCTGCAAGGTTGGTCTTGCAAAGGTCCGACTAGTTCAAGCCCTAACTCCTTATATCACGACCTCATTAGGGACATGCAAAGAAAAACAGAGAAAAATTAGACCACTCTGATACCACTGATCCAGATTTAAACAGGAATGCAACAAATTATAGAGATAACCATAAACATAGAGATGCAATGGAAATAATACTTCATTTCATTAATGTAAAATACTGAAATATGGTTACAAATAGAAATGGAAATAAACCAGCTAGGGTGATGGTAGCTTATCTCTAAGAAGAGATGTGGCAGCTACATGCCTCTGAACTATGTTACAATGAGGCTCGAAGGACTATTTATTGTTGAGAAACAATGGAAAACCCTTAACATCCCAAAACCTAACCCTAGAAGATGAAACGCCAAATTGTGGGCCCCGTTTTAAGTAAGTTGGTACATCAACTTCCCAGGGTCGTAACTTTGGCACCTGATCTTTGTTTCATGTGTACAATAGCTCGTTAGAAATATCTATCCAAGCACTACAACTTTGGGAAAAGAAACATTTGTCCATGAACCCATGTTGCTCCCATATTTCCCAAAAAATGTCATTTAGGGTGTTAAAATGGCTCCGAAAGTTCAGGACCCAAAAAATTGTTAAAAATAGTAAATTGTGCTACAATTACGGAAACTAAAAATCTAAAAGTGATAGTTGTTAAGGTCCAAGTGTGATAGGTGGATGGCCACCAACATCCACCTGGATCAACCACCTTGTAACCTTTATCTTCCATTGCTGAAATGGACACCAGGTTCTTCTTGAGATCAAGTACATATATAACTTCTTGTAAATGAATAGTATTACCCTGATTCAATTGAAGAGTAACAATCCCTAAACCCTTTACAGTATAGGTGGCATCATCTCCAAGAATAATCTCCAATTTTGTTTCATTCTCTATCAAACTAGAGAGAGCTTCCTTGTATATGTTGAAGTGCCTTGAAGCACCACTATCAATAAGCCAATTTCCCAAAGTGTCTGGAGGAGAGGTAGTGGAGAGGGATGATATAAGATACCCCTTTTGCTTATCAGAAACAACATTTGATTCTTCATACATGGAGTTCCTTGTTTTCTCGGAGGGTCGACCATTTCTTTGATGTCCTGTATTCCTTTTTCCTTTTCCATTGTACCTATCATTCCTTCGATCATTGTTGTTGAAGTAGCCCCTGGAATGATTGTGATCATCATCATGTGATGTGTCCCTTCTATTTTGACACTCCCTTGTATAGTGGCCAAAATTATTGAAAGAAAATCATTTTCCTTTCCTTCCTCCCTTAGATCCAGGCTTTCCATTGAAATGACCTTTAGATCCTGCATTATTTCTCCTTTTGGCATGAGCGGAGAAAGAAGTTGGGTTGCCTTTATTAGAAGGAATTTCTTGTTCCACCATTCTTATTTGTTATTGAATGCATATTGACATCAATTCTTCAAATCCCGGAATTTGATCATTATGGAGAATAGTGGTTCTAAATATATACCACTTTAGTGGGAGTCCTCCAAGGGTAGTGATAGTAATTTCTCTATCAGATATGATTTCTCCAATCGATAGAAGATCATTCTTGATCTTGGTGATCCTTAAGAAGTAGCATTGAATATCCTCGTCCTTGAGCTTGTTAATATCCTTCAACTTACTTTTGAGGAACAAAATTTTATTTGTATCACTAACCTTGAACATGCTTACCAATCTATCATAGATCTCCTTGGAGGTGTTTAGATCAGAGATGTAGGCCACTAGATGCTTGTCAATGCAATCTCTGATAGTCTTATTTTCCTTGACTTCTACCTTGCTGTACTTTTTGTTTGTAGCAACCGGTGCATTTGATGGAGGTTCAGGCATTTTACCCTTCACATAATCCAACACTTCTTATTCTTCTAATGTCAGATCAAGAGACATCTTCCATCCGTGATATTCAGACTTTTCATGGAGCTTGTCTTCAGCCGGGAAGTGGGATGAGGAACCCATTGAGCCTTTTGTCCTTTCCAATTGTCTTCGGTGATTGCTCTTTCACTCTTTCTTGGGATTTATATTCACCATAGCTCTAATACCATGTTAATTTTTGGTATTTTCTATGCTTAAGAGTAATTTACTTCAATTTTTCTTCTTAGCCCAATATCAATATCTAGATTAGCAATCAGATCATCGTGATAGTAAAATGCAGATAGAACATAAACATAAATAGTAGAATACAAACCAAGACAAGAGGACACAAGATGTGGCACTAGCCATGAACAAACCCCAATGTGAGGAAAACTTGATCAAATATTCTTTAGTCTTCAATAGTTCAGTAGAGACAAAGAGATAGAGTACAATGATTTGAAGTCAATACTTGACTTGTCAAAATAGGAGATCTGACATAAAAAATATTCACCATGAAATTGTCACAATGAAGTTGCAATTCTGGCATCAAGGATTGCAGTTTTGAATACTGGTGAGGGCATACTTATCATTCCTCATTCTTTAACTTATTTCTAGAGCTATGGTTCTCCAAGGTGATTACACCACCATGCTACTCCTTGCTAGCTGACTGATCCTCAACGGAGTACTTCTAGCCCTTAACAATGGCTCTGCCCACCTCTCATTACAATGGCATCATACAACCCTTAGAACAGGCCTGAGGCAACCTTTCTGTAGGACTATTCCATCCTCTATGAGACCTTAAACAACTCCCTCTATACTCTGACTTCTAGAAAGATAAACAACCTTCTCTCAACCCTTTAGTCTTCCTAGAATAGCTTTATAAAAACCCTATTTCACCCACGCTACAAAACTCTTCTTACTGTGACCCTAGGATTCAAATTTTGGTTTTTCTCCCTCTAAGAAGAATGCTCAAAACAACCTCTCTTTCACACGTTTTACCTATAGAAAAAGACGTTGCTTTTAAGGCTTCTCTCTTGTTGTCTTATGGATCCTTATTGTAGCGACTAGGGTCTCCCTTTAACTGCGGCTAGGGCTGTCCTATCTGCATCTTTAGGCTTTCCTTGACTGTGGGTTAGTGCTCCTCTTGACAGTGAGTTGGAGCCTTCTTCTTGACAGTGGATTGGAGCCTCCTTTGAGTTCATATAGAAGCCTCCCTTTGACTTTGACTAGCTACAGATAGGAGCCTCCTTGAACAGTGGATTAGGGCTTTTTATTCACTACTGATTGGGCCTCCTTTTGCTGTGGATTAGGCCCGTGTCTAGGGCACTAGGGAACCTTCAAGACTACGGTTATGGCTTCTTTATGGCTGCAGCTAGGGCATGGTTAGATCTTCTTCCTTTAGGACTATGGCTAGGGATTCTCCCTTAGTTTCTTCTTCACTTACAACTAGGTCTCCTTCCTTTAGGAATGTGGCTAGGGCTTCTTCCTTAGTTTCCTCTTCACCTGTGGCTAGGTATCCTTCATTTAGGACTGCGACAAGGGCTCTCCCTCTATACCTCTCTTTCCACCAAACCCAAATGAGTGGATAGAGATCACAAGAGATGTGTGTCACAAATGACTAGAGGACACCTCTACTAATAATGAAACGTTGAGGTTGAGTTGGGGTTATTTTCTTGCTAGTAGACCTTGACAAATTGTCAAATAACACAAATAAATTCATATCTCCATAAATACATGTTATAATTTGATTATCTTTAGATCAATCCTACACCTCTCAGAGAGAGGAAACCAAGAAAAATATCACATTCCATAAATAAGATGACCCATATGAAGTTTGGTGCTAGTTTCCAATTTTAGCAGATAGTCTATATTACTTGTGCATCAATATACCCCTCATACCCAAGAGGAACAACTTAGTTGACTTGGCTTGGTATGTGTGCTCTGGATAAAGAGAATGGTAGGGGATACATTGAAGAATCGATCAGTACTTCAAGAAGAGCTAGACTCGTTTTGCACGAGACAAGGTCCATACAAAGAGTTGGAGTTCTACCAGTGTATCACCAACGTTGTAGCAGCTAAAACCAAGTAGATTTGTTTTTCATTTCAATCATTTGCATACAACCACCCTCCGTTTGGTGTCATGCTTATTTTCGTGATATATTGTTGGCCTACACATATTTTTGTGCATGAACTTGTGTTATTTTAAGAAAACATCATCATGCAAAAATAATAGAAGTTGTGGTAGTAGTTTATGCTTGCTGATGTGTTTATTTAGGTTATCTCACTACATCTATTGTGAGGTTCTTCAATAATATGTTGTTGTCTAGATTTTATAAGGAAATTTGTAGTACAAAATTAGTTTAATTAAGATTTATGTAGGTATGGTTTCAATTTATGTTTGCATATATTTGATAATAGTAAGTCATACACTTAAACTCTTTATACACCCTCATATTTCGGAGTATTAATTATTCCACAAGAAATATTATCAAGGTTGTTGAACAATGATTTCAGTTTACTATTTTCATGAAGAGTATTGTCTTTATTCTTTGTTCATATGGACCTAGTCTCGTCCACATTATTTATACATCAGTATTTTCATGTATATGTAGGTTTTAACCCTGTACAAAAATCCTACACAAGAATTCTGAAAAAAGATAAAATAAACAATGGTGTGAACATGAAACATAAAATATATATACACAGAGACTTTCCCCTAGATCCAAAAACCAAGACTACCAATTTTTTTTTTCATTATGGTCCTTTCAATATTACAATACATCTATATACATGCTGAAGAATTCATAAATGCCAATCCATTAACCATGGATTATAACATAATCATATTTCCCTTGATCGGATATACAAAATACCATGGGTAGAAAACCATCATGCCAAAAAATGTATGCAAATCCCATGGACAAAACCCTAGGTAGATTCGCCCAACTAATATAAGGTCCAAATAAAATTTCCTAAGGCGCTGCCCCAGACCCCGTACAGGGGGGCTACTGCTCCCATGAAACCTCCCCCCCGTGTGTGCGACTAGTCATGGAAAGAATATAACACACACCTAATATTCTCCCACTTGTTGTTTTATTTTCCACATAGGGGGTCACATGAGAGATTAATCATTGGTCCAGCTCTATAACACCCATTGTTTCTCTACACAAGCAAAACTTCTCAGTGCTCATAGACTTTGTCAATGCATCTACAACATTATTCAAAGTGTCCAGCTTTACCAACAACACCTTTTTATCCTCAACCATATCCATCACAACGCGATACTAAACATCAATATGATTTGTCTTTGAATGACAAGAAGGGTTCTTTGCCAAGAAAATTGCACTTTTTGTGTGACAGTCTATCCTGATAGCTCGTTGTAATAACCCATACTTGAACACAATCTCTGCAACCAAACTACTTCCTTGCTTGCATTAGTGGTTTCCATATATTCTGTCTTTGTAGTTGAAAGTGCCACTAAAAACTCTCTCTTTCTCATCCAACTAATTGGACCTCCAAAAAGGTTAAACACATACCCACTTGTAGATCTTCTCTCTTCTAGATCTCTAGCCCAGTCTGCATCAACAAAGTTATGGATGTACGAAACTCTATCCAATCCTAGTCTTCCTTGGTAGCACAGACCATAATCACTAGTGCCACGCAAATACTTGAAAACCCGCTTCACTATTGTACAAAGCTCATTCCCTAGTTTTGACATAAACCTGCTCAATACTCCCATTCCATGTGAAATGCCTAGTCTAGTACAAACCATTGCATACATCAGGCTACCAAATGCACTTGCATATGGAACATGAGACATGTCATCTTGCTCTTTTTGTGTCTAGGGACATTGTTCAGTAGATAAATTTACACCTATGGGAGTAGGAACCTTCATCAGTTTACTATCTTGCATATTAAACCTCTATAATATTGTCTCGACATACTTCCTTTATTTTAACCAGAGCTTCCTTTTTCCCTAATCTCACTTAATTTCCATTCCCAAAATATAGTTTACAATGCCAAGATCCTTCATGTCGAATTTGGAGGACAATTGGGTCTTCAAATCTTGGATAGTTTATTTTTTGTTTCCAGTCAAAAACATATCATCCACATACAAGACCAAATAAATAACACTGCCACCAATTAATTTAAAATACACACAATGATCTACTTTGCTTTTTGTGAAGCCAATTCCTTGAATATATGTATCAAATTTCTGATACCACATCCTTGGTGACTATTTTAACCCATACCAGTTCTTTCTTACCCTTCACCGCAAAGCCTTCAGGTTGCTTCATGTAAACTTCTTCTTCTAGATCCCCATGAAGAAATGTTGTCTTAACATCCAATATTCTACCTCAAAATCAAAAGCAACAACAATAGACAAAAGTAATCTAATAGAAGGTACCTTGGCAATAGGAGAAAAAATATCCCCAAAATCAATTCCTGGCATCTAGGAATAACCTTTCTCTACCAACCGAGCTTTGTATTTCTCCACCTTGCCTCTTGCATTCTTCTTCTTCTTAAATACCCATTTTCTTCCAATGGGTTTCCTTCTAGTTGGCAACTCCACCAAATCCCAAGCCACATTTTTGTCCAAAGATCCCATTTCATCAACCATGGCCTCTTTATAGATTTGTCCATCCTGTGAATCTACTGCCTCCCTGACAGTTCCGGGATCATCATCAGCAATAGATAAATATTTTTTGAATAGAAAGTATATGCACTATACCTTTCTCAATGCCTTCATCCTCTAAATGATCTTCTCATTGCTGGAGTTTTTGGCTCTTCATCTTTTGATTCTTGTTTTGATGTAGAGTTTGATTCTTCCTCCTTTAGTTAAAACTCTACCTTCTCAGGTTCCTTTGGTAGGAATTCACATTTAATAACATCTTTCACCTCTCTAAATACCACGTCTCAACTGTACACAACCTTCCTTGTTTCTGGGTTCCAAAGCTTATAACCTTTTAAACCATCCTTATACCTAATTAAGATGCACCTTTCAGATTTACTATCCTAGGAATCAAGTTCTACATTACAATTAAAATTAAATAAAGAATGGAAATCATTAAAGAACTATGGGAAATTGATCTCCATTTTAGGAATCCGGGGAAAGCAATTTGTTCATTTCTTTATTATATTAAGAAGGATATAGAAAATGATTTAAACTTCATTGATAATGAATTTCCAACCTTTGTGAACAATATTATCTTACTTAGTGAGTTCCAAAAGACACAACATGCCTCCTAGAGCATAAAAGACTAAATCATATCAAAGCTAGTTGATCTCCTATATTTAATATGTTAGAGGAGGCTATTGTTGATTGCACAAATGTTGATAGTAAATGGAGCAATGGATTTTTCAAAGCCATTCAAGTTGTTGATGATGTTAATGGACCTCACTTGATTATAAACTTTATGCTTATCTATAAATATATTTTACATGAAGAGATATAGATTATAAAAACTTCATTGTGTTAGAAATTAGACAATTCAACCAATTTATCAGAAGATGCATTAAATAGTGGTTAGTTACATTTGTAAATTATAATGAAAACTAGTTAGCTACAACAACATAGTTGCAAGAATATATCTAGAGTATTGACGATGAGATATTTGACTTACATGTCAAGCAAGACATCACGGTTCCTCAAATGATAGAATATATTTAAGAATGGCCAATGAAATAACTGAAAGATATAGTTAGTTTGCAAAAAATTTCAAATAGTTAGATTAACAACATCTCTCAAGACATATAATGGAGCATCTTCTTCAACACAAACTAAAGTACCTTGACATCATTTTTGAGAGTAGAAAAATCCTTTGAAGCATTTCCCCTCTTTCTTCCCATAATTTTTTCATCCAAATTTCTTTATTCTTTCTTCACATCATTTCAGCTTATCCCGAACTGTAGATATTTCTTTTTCTTTAGGAATCTTAAATATTTACGTCCATTGGAGCCCAATACTAGTCCCCTTATGGGTGAATGCAATTAATTTTACAATATTAGGTGTCAACATTTTGAAGAGTGCTTCAGGTGCCTAAAATTTCTAAGACTTCAAAATTATAATTTTTTTTTATTCTTGCAAAGAGATCCCTTTCAAGAAAGATATTCATTTGTGATTCTCAGACTTATTTAAAGAAATATAAATATTTTTAATGTTTTCCTATGCCTTTTATGATTTCCATGAATCAAATTATTCTATAGCTCTCTGAATGTCTGGACCATTATTATTTTGTCTTTATCTATTATCTTGCTTCAATAATGCTTAGCTCACGAATGTTGAATGGAATATACATGATTGGTTATATTTTCTTTATATTTATACTTTTGCTATATGTTTTGGTTACAATTCCTAGTCCACTCACATGAATATGATTTGAATGTATATTATTTCTTTATTTATACATATATTAGAAATTTGAGTGTGATGAAAAGATGACGATTAGCTCTCAAAAACTGAAGAGGAGCTTATTTCTTAGCCCTATGAGGTTGACTTTCTTTCTCAACCAGAAAAAGGATCAACAAGGACCTATAGAAGGGCAAGAGGGAAGAGAGGGCTTGTAAAGTTTTGAGAGGGCATGTGAAAGGTCGAGGGGGATGAGAGGTATTTTGTACGTTGAGAGGGATAAGAAGGCATGTGGAGGTCTGAGATGACATGAGTAAGAGAATTGAGACATGTTGTGGCACGAGACATTGGGAGATATTTTCTCTCAAGTAAGAAAGCTATTCGCATGAGAAATAGTACAAGATTTCTATGAGTGAGATACTTATTTATACCAAGTCCAAAGAAAGAGAACAAAGAAGCAAAGGAGATCTAGATCAAGGATAGATCTAGGGCTTGATCTACTAGATCAAATACAAGGGAATTGTTGTATATGTAATTTCATCGAGGGGCATTCTCCCTTGTACAAGAGCCCTTGATTCTTGTTGAAGGACTAATAGGAATTGTGATTTGGGCTTAAATTTTTCGCTTATTATGCATGATCTAATTATTGGTTTTATAAGTTCCTCTCATTAGGTGCAACCCAACTTGACCTAGATTTTAGCAAAGAGTTCGCATTTTGTGGGGCAGAGCGCGCAGTGGAGAAGCAAAGCACATTTTGAGGAATTCAGTATACCGCGCAGTGTCGTAAGGGCTTCGAGGTGGGTCGAAGCCCCTCCTTTTCATAAAAGCAGGCAATTTTTAAGGGATCAATGGTTTTGGGACCATAGTTAGTTGCTTTAGGGAGTCGATGGTATGGTATTTTGATGATGTAACCCTAAAATACAATAGTATGTATAGGGTAAAATAACGAGAAGAGAATCATCGAATTGATTCAGATCAATGTTATGGGAAAATTATTGTGATCTATAATTTGGTAGAGAAGGCGAGGCTTTGTAGCTAAGTGCACAAAGGACAAAATCTGCAATTGAGTGCGCAGACAGCCCGCAACTTAGTGTGCAGGTCAAGAATTGTCTGTTCTTCAAAGATTTATTATATTAAGCAACAATTCTTGTGGAAATATCATTACAATGGGGTGAACCATGGTAAGTTGGTGTTTTGATGTGTATATTTTCTTATTATTTGTTGTAGAGTAGCAGTTATTACATTTGCATTTTACTTGGGACAAGTCACATGTGAGTGTTGGGGGCCTTTTGGGCACAATCGAACTTGGCCTAGATTTTGGAAAAGGCTCCACATTTTGAGTAATTAAATATACCATGTGGTTTCGTAAGGGCTTTGGGGTGGGTCAAAGCCTCTCCTTTTTTTAAAAGTGTACGATTTTATAAGGGATCAAGGGTTTTGTGGCCATAGTTGCTTGTTTTAGGGACTCCATGGTATTTGGAGCATGGTATGTTGATGATGTAACCTTACAATGTAATAGTATATATAGGGTAAAATAACAAGAAAAAAATCATCGAATTGATCCAGATCAGTGTTATGTGGAAATTATTGTGATCTATAATTTGGTAGAGAAGGAAAGGCTCTGCAGCTGAGTGCGTAGAAGGTTGAGTCTACAACTGACAGCGTAGATAGCATGCAACTTAGTGCTTATGCCAAGAAATGTCTGTTGTTCAAATATTTATTAAATTAAGAAACAGTTCCTGTGGAAATAGCCCTAAATTGGGGTGAACCATGCTAAATTGGTGTTTTGGTTTGTATATTTTCTTATTATTTGTCGTAAAGTAGCAGTTATTACAGTCACATTTTACTTTAGCATAGTGATGGTTTATATGGCATGTTTAAGTGATTAATATAATGTGGCGAAGTGATTTATAAGTACTAAGAATAATATAGCATAATAATACCACGTCTCCCAATCCCTCAAGGCTGCAAAAACCTAGTTCTGCTTCCTCCCATAGTCACTTCGGGTGAAGTTGCAATCTGCTTGCAGGTCGTTGTCAAAAGGGCTAGTGATTAAGCATTTTGTTGGTGTGCAATATAGATTGAACCTGGGTCAGCCCATACCAAGACAACACCTCTATACCAAATTTATTTCTACTTAGACATATTAGTGTGTTTTAGTTCATTTCATGTGTAAAGTTAATAGGAAGTTGTTACCATATTTTGTGTGTGTGTGTGTGCTTGCATGCGTGTGTGTGTGTGCATGTGTACATTTGTGTGTGTGTGTGTGTGTGGACACTGAGTTTGGTGCCCAAAATATAACAAAACTATCAACACTTCATAGATTAAGGTGAATATATGTTGTGTTGGTTCTCTCTCTCACACACATAATTTTAATTATATTAGCCTCAATTTTTTTTCAATGTTGTTTTCATGTTACATTGAGTTATATTTTGAAACCCCTACGCTAGCTCCTCCCTAATCTCAATAAAAAACGAATATAAAAAACCACCACCAAAATAATAATAATAATAATAAATTGAATTAGCATAGATCCATATTTTGTCTCTTTTTATTGTTATCTCCTCCCATGCTTGATAGATATAGGGTTAAGATGGATTTACATTATGCTACTACGAGAAGAGATAAAATTTACAACAAAATATGGATGAAATGTATAACATAACACTAACAAACTAAAATTAAATGAAAGTTGAGATCTTTAATGTAAAAGTGAATTTTTTTTACCATAATCATAAATAGTATACTCATATTACCAATCTTTCCTTTTTTTCATTATTGAGTCATTTTTCACGATTTATAAAGTATTTGTAATAACGTTAAAGAAATTTGGAAAAAATCTTAAAAAGATAAGAGATTCTTTTCTTTTTCCTTATAAGATAGTGATTCCAATGTCATTGCCAATAAAGTTGTATTGTAGCAGCTACAGATACCCTCCAAAGTTTTTCCTTAGCTTCGTTATGGATCCCTCCTACCAACCTTTTACATCAGCATGTATTTCTCCGTCAAGTACACAAGCCTCAGTGTTTTTCTTGCAGAAAGGAAGCCTATCTATCAGAGCTTAATGTATCCCCCTCACAAGTTGTTTGTCTGAACTTGGTCCAGCTGTAGGCTGGGCAGCTCCCTGAAGAAATTGCGCAATTCTGAAGGGAAACTAGCCTTCCCTCTAGAAATTGCTCAATTTAGTGTGGCAGCCTGCTGAGCTCTAGAATTGTGCAATTCTGTCAGTGAGGCTTCATCCATAAAATTGTGCAATTCCTCCCAGCAGGGTCCGTTAGCCCAGAAATTGTGCAGTCTTGGGTGATAGTCAGTTTCTCTACCCAGAAATTGCGCAAATATCTTGGGAAACCAACCCAGCTCCCTTCCAGAAATGCGCATTTTCTCCCAGTAGTTGAGAATCCTCTTGCATGTGTAGTTGAGTTAACCGGTTCTATCTGGGACTGAGCAAAACTGATTTGCATGCATGGGATGCTTCTCTCAAGGCAGCATGCAAAGGCATCCCTTGATTCAGGGATCTACTTTTAGCAGTTGGAGGTTGCATGCAAGGATCATTTCAAAAACCTCCCACAAAGTGTCACTCTTCCTAGATTTATGGGATGCGTGTAACATCTTCGATTTTATCAAAAATCATGAATCAGACGTTTCAGAGCTCATTCTTCATATCAACCTTGCAGCTTTGACATCCCACATCACATCTAAGATTCGTTGGCACATTCAGCTCAACTGTTTTGGGGTAAGCTCGCTTTCCATGTCTTGTGTTGCATTTCTAGTGATTTTTGTGTTTCGATTCACATTAATGTTGTCTTCTTGATTTTAGTGAGCACTTACTATCATTTTGATACATACTAGCTTGTACTAGCACCATTTTAGTTTTCGTTAACATCTCACTACTGTCGCATGCATGAAATTGTTTTTCATGGATGGTCCCATATTCGGTGACTCGCCTCACCCACATGCATGCTTTTTTGTTTTTTGAATATGTAATCCATTGTTTGCATGCATGATCATTCACTTATGTTTACACTCAGTATCGCCATGCATTCACATTCACATTTGCTTTCAGTTTCCTGTTGGTGGGTCTGGGAAGCCTTAGCCCGGACTCTACCTCACCAAGATATCGTTGTGCAATCTTGAGAGGGAAGGCCTTGCCTTCTTCTCAAGAAATGCACATTTCTGCCTAGTGACTATCCTCCAGTTTTGCATTGCGCAATTCTGAGGGACAGTGACTGTTGGCCCAGAAAATTGTGCAAAGCAGTCACTGAGCCTACAACCATTGCCAGCTGAGATTGCACATTCCGCAATTCTAACAATCAACAGCTAGACTAGATTGTGCATTGCACAGTTCCAGTAGTCAGTCAACCTCCCGGCAGCCTAGACTGTGCCTTGCGTAGTCTTGGCAATCAGTGTCCTGACCTCCCAACGAAAATTGCGCAACCTTTGTGATCAGTCACACAGGTATGTTTCAAGTCAGTTCTCAAGTTCATTCTGGTTTTCTATTAATAGATTACTTTCCATGAGTGTTTCCATGTCTCCATCTATTATAGGTGTTCATCTACCTCTCAGCAGTATGGGTACAATGGTTTCCAAGAGAGAAGAGTCGAAGACAGCGTTCAGATCACACTTGGGGATGCAGTCGATCAAGTGTCTATGGACTTGCCTACCCACGAAGACACCAAGTTGGTTGTAGACAAGGACATCAAAATATGATGGTAGCAGCATCATGAACATTAGCTGAAGGTAGCATATCGGGTGCAACGAATGCAAGAAGAAGGTTGTTGATAACACAGAGGCAGAACAAAGTTGCAAGCTCAAGTAGATCCATTGTTGATGAAAGAAACTTTGGAGACTCAGGCTATGAGGTGACAATGCAACATCAAGATTGCGTGAAGACAGAGAATGGAACAAAGAAGGAGTTGCATGTGTTGAAGAATCAACTCAAGGAAGAACGTGAGCTGCACAGATAAGTGAATGAGTTGCAGTAGGAACAGGAACAATAGGGGGCGCAACATTCACTTGTAGATGGAACTACGTCTGTACAAGTTAAAGATCCATCCGAGCAGCTAGCACGGAGTAGACATGGTGAGAATTTTTGTTGATCACATGCAAGGGAATTCAACAACATGCATGTCATTGTAAGCATGCATGCGATCCAACCCATTCAGCACACTCACTGAGGAAAAGACAAGAAGCAAGTCCAACTGGAGCTGAACATGTAGTTGACAGTTGATCCGCATGACCACTAGCACACACTGGTAAATCAACATGGACACTATGCCTTAGTGTGTCACCGATTCAGCCACACCAAGAAGACCATGTGCATGTTATCAGACGAGTTGGATGGAGGAGACATATGAATGCACCCAGATGTAACGGAGGTAAGAGTTCGCTTCAGCAAGATGTCACCATGATGTGCATGCACACCATCACCGACGACCAAGCTTGGAATCAGCTCACCATCTTCACCATCACAAGCATGTCAAAGAGTTGGTCTCACCACAATGGACTAAGTGTCAGTGATGTCTTGCATGGCTTGCTCAAATGATTTTGTCTCACATGAGCACATGTTCATTGTAATGTAACATCTTGTCAAGTGGAAGTTCAAGTGTCGATAGTTGGATGTAACAGTCATAGAGTATATGAAGAGTCAGAGGGTAGATGAACTGTCACAAAGGGGAATGTCAAGGGTCACCCCACCCTTTGCTATAAATAGAACCTCATAACTCATTGTAAAGGCTTTTGGTCAGCCAAGCCTCTGATAAGACTATCTTAAAGAGATATTGGACATTGTAACGAGTCTTGGCTTCTCCACTGCGTAGAGCTAGTACATCTCTTTGGAGGAGCAGGCGGTTGTGGCTGTAATGTTCCACTATTGGAACTAGTGGTTGGACATGGATGTATTGTATGACTATAACTTACACTTCTTAATATAATAGACCCAACATGTTTCATGCATATCATGTATTGTATTATATGTTATCTGGTTTACTCTAAATGATATTTGTATTTGTTTTCTTGCGCATGCATGTATGGAATATTCTGTATAAGTATGTATGAATCTTTATGAAATGTGCTATTGGTTTAACCATCACTTTGGATTGCTTTCTAACTTTCTTTTCGGCTTGTGATGCATCTTCGCTTATGTCTTCCCTTCCAAGCCACGTACTATTACAGGTTTCCAAGGAGCGCACTCACCTCACGCTTAGTGTGTTAGAACCTTTCATGCACCTTCCTTGTCTTACTACAGTTGTCACACCCTTTCTACCAACAGAGTTATCTTACTTGCTTCTATGCGAAATTAGAGTCAAGGAATTACCGTACAACCCACTGTTGGGACTCCTACACCAAACAGTCTAAGGTATAATTGTGACTTCTTACCGGGGAGATCCCTTGACATGTTGGAGGGTATAGCACCATCAACATTTCTGGCGCTAGAGGGAGGGGCGGATGACAAGGTGTGTCCTCTCATCCTGTTTTTAACCTTTGCATATTTATCATGGATTCTTGTACTCTTCTCTCTCCAAGTTTTTTTTTGAATCATGAAGATGTCACCATCACGAGGGAGTTTTTCGATCACTTGTCCACTTATATGTATGATGGTGAAGGTGAAGTGGCCTGGTCTAAGTTCTTACATGACTTTCTTTCCATTCTTCATGAGGAAGATGGATGTTCCGATGAACAGGACAGCTTGCTGCTTGCATACACACTTCACGAATCTCCACTTCGATTTTTGTGAAGCTTACTGGCTAACAGTGTGCACTCACTTGAGCGCTTTTCTGATCTCATTGAAGAGACTTTCTATCATTTTGATCCAAACCATCTTGACAAAAAACTGTTACAACAACGGAAGGCTCCGCATGAATCGGCTATGGATTTTTGGCAGCACTTCCGTGACTTGCAGTTTCAAGATCCAAAGATCCAGATGAAATTTTTCTATCTTTGGGATCGATTCAAGTACTGTGTTAAGAAATTTGCTCGTCCCAAGAAGAAGTTTGAAATCAAGCCTCGCTCAACGTTCTTCAGTGATGGAGTTGCACAATCATAGATGGAGGCGGTTACCATCACAAGTGATTGTCTGCCATCACCTCATCACCGTAGAGTGATGTTGAGAGATCATTCTCATACACCTGTTTAGCTATCACATCCTCCCAATATCACTTTAGTTAATTTTCGTGTATATTTGGTTGTGATTCCATCGAGTTGTCATATGCATTTTGTTCCACAACCTCCTTCCTCACACTCGGTTGTTCCTCTGGATGATACTATCTTGTATTCTTTCATTCTGGACTCTACACTTGTTGTGAATGAGGAACAAGCCACTGACAGAGTTGGTGTTCCACAACCAACATGCAATGTAATTCATGAACAATATGAATGGAAGATTGAGCATCAACACTCGACGAATGATGACTCCCTTCCGTCCAAGTCTCATTCGTTCTTTCTTGACTTCTTTGGCAAACATGCCATCCAAGATTTCACATGTGCATCGTCATCCGTGGGTGCACCCATTGTTGATCACTCTCCAACATATTGGATGTCAGTCCATCATCTGACAATGGAGAGGATGAGTTCAATTTCATTGGGAAAAAGCCATTTATTCTCCAACAATGTCTTTGTAATTTGATCCAATAACATTCTGTTAGATAGGAACAGGTTTCATAAATATTGATAACTCTCGAATAGAGTATTATAAAGAAAAGATTTATTAGTTAATAACCTATTGGTTCCGAGCCATCTTTGGCGATGAATTAACGATTGGAAGCGGTCAACCCTTTCTCTCGAATTTTCGGTCATGTTGTGGGGAAAAATGCCTATTTAGGACGATCCTATCCACCTAAGGTGTGACAGCGCCTTAGCAACAAACGAATAAAGCTATCATGATTTCTTCCTTTATGAAATATGAAAGGGAGGAGATCGGCAGACTTACCGTTATCTTCCGGTTGTCCCTCGAACTAGATCCTATTCTCTTTGTGTGTCCACAGCTACTTGCCTCCTCGCTCGATCAAGAGAACAACTACTTGAATCCCACGAGATCACAAGAGAACAGCTACCTGTGACAAGAGAACAACTACTTGCAACAAGAGAAGAACACAATACAAAGGCAAATATACATATTCATAAATGATTCAGGATTAGAAGTAAATCAAATATACTAATGCAATTACACAAAATACACCAGCATATAGGAAAGAATCAAGATAGCTTTATTGAAAATAACAGGGTCCAGGAAGAGATACAACCCATAGGGCTCCAACCCAGCATCTCCTTCCCAGCAGAATGGAATTCCTTCTTCAGCTCCTTTCAAAGCATAACACACCCAATATTTCTAGCCACAAACCAACAGCAATTCTTTGCAAATACTAAATTCCAGCCTCCCTGATCTCATGTAGAAGAGATCTATATATAGGGTTATTGGAGAGAGGATGAGTCAGCTTGAGACTGGTCTGAGACTGACTAGTGTCCTCTCCAACTTCAGTTCTTGAGTCCACTTGGAGGTTCTTGCTTCCACTTGGAGATTTGGAACCTCTTGCTCATCACTAGTCGAATTCCTTGATCCAAGTGTCATTTTGGAAGCTTCCTGGGCATTGACACCTTGAGAAATGACTCTGCCACTTGTCCAAACTCGCTCAGCGCAGGTAGCCTTCTTTGCAGTTGACATTCAACGCAGGTAGACAGTGGAGCATTTGACATTCAGCGCAGATGCTCAGTGGAGCAGTTGACATGATCCAGAATTGCCTTGTTTTTGAGTGTTTTCAGGTGGAGAAATTTTGTTAACTGCTGTGGTTTGCTGGCCTTGTTCCTCTAGGGGTAGGAACAACATGTTTAGGGACTTTGGATCCCTTGATTATTGACATTTCATGCTCAGTGATGCAAGGCACAAAAATGTCTATAACAGTTGCCCCCTAAAGTATGAGGCCGTTTATCGGGTGAAATGCTTTATCCAGGAGGGTCCGAAGTTCATCCATCTGCTGGGAGGAGACCTGTAATAAATTACAATACAATACATTATGATTCATACTGCTTTCATGATCTAGCTGAGGCGGGCATTCCCATGCTCAGCTTTATAAATTCATTTTTGTACATGGAACAGACGATCGTCTGATGGTAGACTGATAATTTTGGTGAAATTCTCATCCTTTGAGTAGGATGATCATCTGCTGCAATGATGTACATGTCAAATGTCTTTATTTTTCCTGAATATATATCGCAGCCCGGATGGATGAAACTAGATCTGGGGTCTTCAAACTCGTTCGATCTTCACTCTAAGTACAAGTCGATCCATGTGAGAATTGCACTGAAGTCGAACATGGAAAGACATCACTTGATTACCGGTCAATGATGTAAACCGTTAACAAGCACGAGAGGAATCACCGATAATGATAATGACCCTCAAGGTACTGCAGTACAATTCACGTGGTGTGAATAAAGGACTTGGCGTCGAACACCACGCAAAATCTTCTGGTCGAAGGTCATTGATGTATACCTGTCGCCGGAAGTGAGAAACTTGCCATTGAGGCATGCAAGCTTCAAAGTACTGAAGGGGGTGTTCCTAGATCAACTCCTTGGATAATGAGCTGATGTCGACAAGGAGCGATCCGTCAAAGGAGGGCCTTAATGAAGCCCACATCAGTGACACGGAACGGAGCTAATGATTTTAATGGAGGTGAAAACAATCTGTGACATATGATTCAGGGTGGCGGTCATGAATGGATGAAGGATAATGTATGGCAGTGGATGGGATCCGGTTGACTCTTTCTGAACGACTTCTCTTGAACATATGGCGACACTGATGCGATGGATCGGTAGCATTACCCCAAATATGGATGGTATGGCAAGACCATGGTGATGTGACCGGTGAATGAAACAACGCAACCCGAATGTGATACGGAGGAAAAGTGTCATGTTCAAGAGTGACCTGCTACCATCAAAGTTTTCTTGATTTTTCCCAATTTTTCCCCAGTCATTGCTGACCAGTACCTCTTTATTTTTGTCAAGCTTGAGGAGGATAACATATGCTTGTTATATAACCTGCCCTTCGGGCAAGCCCATCTCTATGTTTTAACGAGCCTAGGGATAGTGAAACTCGTTCTCGTCTGAAGACAAGTTTGTCGCTATTTAATAATTTTAACGAGTCTAACGACAAGGATAACTCAGTCCTTTTCATTTTTAGAGAGTCTGAAAAGGTACATAAAGTTAACTCCACAATTCCTTTTTCGTCATCTAATCCTTTAAGTCCGAAAAAGTATAAAACAATACAAAAGGGATGAGTTTTCGATAACTTTAACGAGCCGAATAAAACAAGCGCTCGACCTTTTTGTGAAATAATCCCTCAGGTCCAAAAAGATTAAAATCTAGAGGAGGGATAGCTCTTCCAGTCCTTTAACGAGCTAGAAGGCCAAAACTCGACAATCTTTTCATATTTTATGAGTCAGTTGAAAAGAGCTTAAAGAAGAATCGTCTTTTGAGGAACGAGTGATAAACAGGGATAGCAACTGATTCCAGGTACAGGTTGGAATTTTCCAATCACGGCAGTGTCACAAGGATGGCTAGGTGAAATCACTCTTCGCAGCTGTTCCTCAAAATGGGTAAACAATCATATGGAGGTGAACGATCGGCCAAATGAAAATGGAGGTGGCAGGTGCAAACACGACCAAGGCTTTTATGGCTGATAAATTTACGATCACAACGGTTATTTACCAGGATAGGTTCATTTTTTATTTAAAAATGAGCTTAAAATCTGGAGGAAACATTGCTCACTGCTTATATTTATTTTTTAACGAGCATGAAGACCGCGTTAAAACTGCTCGGATCTTGCGTTTATTTTTTAACAAGCATGAACTTTATGCTAAAACTGCTCGATTACCCAGTCTTTTGATAAGAGTGTCTCATGAAAGATCCCATTTTTTATAGAGCTTGCGCCTTACCAAAGCTATGCTCACTCTCCTTTCTTTATGCAAGTTCGGAAACGACTAATCCTACGAGTTTAAAGGGTTAGACCTACAGGTTTAAAGGGAGGACCTAAAAATTTTAAAAAATAAATAGTCGCCCCTTGCTTGCATTCCAAAAGGTTTGCATGCCCCCAGGTATAAAACAGAGTTTCAAGGTTACCTCTACTTACCCTCCGCCAAAACATTTGTTTTAATCGAGAGAGGCTTACCTCTTTCAGGTTACCCAAAGATTGCCTCGTTAATCTTTCAAACAAAAAACTTCCTCGGAAATATCTACCGAAATAGACAAGGGTGAATGACTGGTGCCAAACACGTAACTTTGACAAAAGAATCCTATTCTAGAACAACCCCTCTTCCATCCACGGACGGGGTACGGACTAGTCATATTCTCCCGCGGAAACCTACCCTATACCCAAAGTTTCTCTGCCGAAGCAGGCCAGGATGCATGCCCCCTGGGCTCCAGTCATATCCTCCCGGATTACTCGCGCTCATCAGGAGGACGGACCGTGGGTTGAGACACTTCTTGCATGAATAGACCATTTAGGGATGGCACATGACTATTTGCGATGTGTGATCCGGGAAACGAAAGTTGGTCCACGAGCTTGACCATTCTTCCTTCATGCGGAAAACACATTACTCTAAAGAGTGAGGAGACTACAACTCCCATGCAATATATATAGTCTCGTCCAAGGAGTAGGTTATAATCCAAGGGTCCTTGAACGACCATCACGTTCATTTGAGCGGTCTTCCCTTTCAATGTTATAGGCACATTGGGGAGGATCCCTAAAGGTCGACTGGTTCCTTTATCAAAACCTGATAGATTTCTCATCTTAGGTAAGAGTGCTGGCGAACCAAGCACTCTCCAAGAAATAGAGGAAAGGATACTCACAGATGCCCCCTCATCAATGATAGTGCCAGTCATTACCATTCTGTATATTTGACAAATAATTCTGAATGGCACACTGGCTGGCAACCGGGGTCTCCCTAGTTGGTTCCAATCAAAGGACACAACCAGGTTGCTTGGTGGTGGGACCGAATATACGGCCGGATAGCGCTCTGATGAACTTCCTTCCTGCGACAAAGGAATGGTGGCATTGCCCCCTTGATCATCAGAGTCAGTGCTGATGAAGAGAACCTGGACGACGTCGCCTATATTCTCCTCTGTGATGGTGTCATTTGAAGATGGAGCCTCTGAAGGCAAAACCGGGTCAACTGCCGTATCAACCTTTTGACTTTCGTCAGGCATGGATCCAGATGGTTCTTCTTCAATGGCAGGTGCCTCGGCTGACCATCTAAGTGGCTCAGCCGGATTCTCAACTAGTGAGGGACTTGGCAGGAGTCTTTGATATCCAGGAGGAAGATTCGCTCGTAAAATCGGGCGATCTTCCAGAACTCTTTTTTCCTCGTCTAAGAAGGGACAACGGTGGATGGCTTGATCGCCTTCACACAGTCTGCAGGGAAATTTAACTTTCCCATTCTGTCCTGGAGCTCCACTCCCACTAGTTGACGGTGAGCAGTCGACATGGCTATCAGAGGTCGATGCTCCCGAATTGTGCAAACGGGGGGACCAGTCTCTTAGTATCCGTGGGATACAGGGACAATCTCTATGGAAGTGGTCTCCCCTGCATATGATGCATGGCGATTTAGGCCTTACAAGTGCGGTGCGTGGATTTTTGTTAGATGGCATTTGCTTGCCCTCAGTCGCCTTAGGCTCCTTCTTCTTCTTTTCTTTCTTCTTCTTCTCCTTCTTCTCCTTAGGAACCCGATTTTTTGATCGACCAGTTCCGTCAAGCGAAGAGGAAGGAGGGAGGAAGATGAAGTGGAAGGCTGGGAGGCAACTCTTGTCTGATCTAACTGTTGACTCGACTGTTCAGGAGCGGTGGTATTCTGAACGACATTGGTCGAAAAGAGCCCAACTGGTAGGCCAATTGTCAATCCTGGAAGTGACAATGTGGCCATGTGGGGCGCACCAACATCTCCCCAAGAGGAGAAGGGACTAGGATTTCCACCCAAGGGAACTCCTTGGTTGGTGTGCTCCATCTTTTCAACCTAAAGATCAACGCAGGATTAAAGGGTGATTGTTCCGTTTAAAATAAATTTTTAACGACGCTTTTAGACACAACTTGCTTTTTCAGTTTTAAAGAGTCGAGAAAAAGCTAAAGATGACTCTAGTCTCCTTCGATGTTTTAACAAGCCCGAAGTGACAAATTCTCGGATGGACTTTTTTTGTTATAGAGTCTGAAAAAGGCCAAAAGAAACTGCTCTGGAGATCTAGGCAGAGGGTGTGCCAAACCTTTCGCAAAACCACAGAATACTTTTTACGGTACGTGTGGTCGATCTTCGTGAATGCTGTGTTCACTGCATTGCGATCAGTAGGGCGGCCGACACGGCTTCCTAAGGATAAAATATATATGCCTATAGGGGTCTCCCAATATATACGCGACGGTACATGGGAGCACAATCCGTATTAGCGCCACCGACTCTCAGGAGGAATCACCCACCTTCTTCGAGATTGACAGTCACTATGTTTAACAACGCCGGAACACGTCTCTAGCCTAGACCTCTATGTTGTGTGTTATGTTACAAAGCGTTGTTAGGTTCATTCAATTTATTTTAGGTTGATCTTTTTAAAGTTTGCCTTTCAAGGTTCACCACGAGATGTATGATACAAATTCCTAAATGCAGTCTATGATGATAAGCAAGCTTTACAATCTTTCAACTTTGAAAATCCTAGCTACTAAGGGAAAAGAGAGCGACTATCTTTTCTCAAAGAGCAATCATCACACTCTAATGCACTTTCCCTAAATCCAACATGCAAACTTATCAAATGCAAAATGCACAATGCAAGTGTTTGTTTTCACTTTCTTAGTATAAATGCCTACAAAGAAAGCTTTTTGCACAACTTTGAATTTGCTTTTACAATGATCAAAATAAACAAGTTCACTTTCTTCGAAATCAACAAGGGTAGAAGAGATTACAATCACTTTGCGATTTTCGAAATAAAGACTCGTTTTGATACTTTGAAAAGAACAAATTCAAACCAATAAGCAAAAGTAAAACTATAATCAATCTGAACAAACAGCCAATGAACTCTCTTCTAAGATCACTTTCAATCAGATCTGAATCAAAGGCTACAGAAAGACTACTTTACTCATGCAAAGGAAGACTGTAAATGATGCCACAAACACATAAAAACATTCACAATCTTTTTGTACAAAAATTGGGGCGGAATTCAGGCAAAGAAAAGGTTTATCAGACTAGCACCTATACTTGGTTAAAGGCTGCAAAAACAGAGATCAAAACAGGGCAAAAAAGGACAAAGAACCCCAGCTGCACAAGGCCACACTGGTTCAGTGTAGGTACAACACTGTCAATTTGACATTCAGCGTAGGTAGCCCCTTCGGGACCTGCGTTGAAATGCAGACTGCCTTCACAGTGCCTGCGGTGAAGAGAGAAACTCTCGTTTCCCTTGGTTTCTGGGTCACAAAATGCTCAAAAATCAACTGTTTCAGGCCAAATCAGAAACACAAGCAAGGTATAAACAGAGGGATGCTTTGATAGGGTACTAAAGACTATCACAAGGATCAATCAAATCATTTGTGGATCTAGTTTAAATCATAGACAAGTCCAACATACTGGATCAAAGCAACAACTTTTACTTTGCATCCGGGAATGATGCAGTTCAAGAGTTGCTGTCAAGTCTATGAAGTAAACAAACGGAAACACAAATGAAATGAATAAACAAGTTTTCCCCAGTGGAGTCGCCAATTTTTTGTGGGGAAAAATGCCTATTTAGGACAATCCTATCCACCTAAGGTGTGACAGCGCCTTAGCAACAAACGAATACAACTATCATGATTTCTTCCTTTATGAAATATGAAAGAGAGGAGATCGGCAGACTTACCGTTATCTTCCGGTTGTCCCTCGAACTAGATCCTCTTCTCTTTGTGTGTCCACAGCTACTTGCCTCCTCGCTCGATCAAGAGAACAGCTACTTGAATCCCACGAGATCACAAGAGAACAGCTACTTGTGACAAGAGAACAGCTACTTGCAACAAGAGAAGAACACAATACAAAGGCAAATATACATATTCATAAATGATTCAGGATTAGAAGTAAATCAAATATACTAATGCAATTACACAAAATACACCAGCATATAGGAAAGAATCAAGATAGCTTTATTGAAAATAACAGGGTTCAGGAAAAGATACAACCCATAGGGCTCCAACCCAACATCTCCTTCCTAGCAGAATGGAATTCCTTCTTCAGCTCCTTTCAAAGCATAACACACCCAATATTTCTAGCCACAAACCAACAACAATTCTTTGCAAATACTAAATTCCAGCCTCCCTGATCTCATGTAGAAGATATCTATATATAGGGTTATTGGAGAGAGGATGAGTCAGCTTGAGACTGGTCTGAGACTGACTAGTGTCCTCTCCCACTTCAGTTCTTGAGTCCACTTGGAGGTTCTTTCTTCCACTTGGAGATTTGGAACCTCTTGCTCATCACTAGTCGAATTCCTTGATCCAAGTGTCATTTTGGAAGCTTCCTGGGCATTGACACCTTGAGAAATGACTCTGCCACTTGTCCAAACTCGCTCAGTGCAGGTAGCCTTCTTTGCAGTTGAAATTCAACACAGGTAGACAGTGGAGCAGTTGACATTCAGGGCAGATGCTCAGTGGAGCAGTTGACATGATCCATAATTGCCTTGTTTTTGAGTGTTTTCAGGTGGAGAACTTTTGTTAAGTGTTGTGGTTTGCTGGCCTCGTTCGTTTAGGGGTAGGAACAACATGTTTAGGGACTTTGGATCCCTTGATTATTGACATTTCATGCTCAGTTATGCAAGGCACAAAAATGTCTATAACAGGTCAACCAACGGTTATATGAATAATTCATTGAAAATCCACTTTTTATTTCATTTTCCTTTTCCAGAAACACAGAGGATGAATTTATCCACTCTTCATATACCCCTCTGTTTGATTCATCAGATCACGAGGATGCCAATGAAATCATTGATTTTTTTTTATTGTGGCTATCATGATCCATTTACTCCTATATTCGATCACGATCATGATCCTATCACAGTTGATTTTTCGAAGCCACTGGTCTATGATGATCTAGCTGATGATGAAGTTGAAACAACCAAGACTGTCGAGGCACTTCAGCCCAAGCTGATGGTTATGTCAGGTCCTCACTCTCTTAGGGTTAGTCTCACTTCTATTCAAGAAATTATTCCATCACCCAAGGTTCCTCATCACTCATCTGTATTCATTGAAGATCAATCTCACACACAGGTCATACTTCCTCCACTCAAATTACATGATCCTATCACTCATATATTGGAGGAATCTTACATTGCAAGAACACGTGCACGACACAAATTGTCTTTGTTTCTTTCGTTTGCTTGCATGTCAAAGTGAAGAGTGTGTTTATGCTTCAAAGTTGCATGCAGTGTCGCACAACACCATGGTAAATCCACAAATTTCTCTTCATGCACTTGCACTCACTTATGTCCTATAGGCATCTTGAAACACGAAGTGTGGTTGTCTTCATTGTTATATCTTTCTCACTTGTTGGTTCACACAACTGGGTTGCTCGCAGACCAAGACTTCACCAACATGGGTCAACCAATGCACTGGTGTCTACATTGGAAATATCACTTCAAGTGATCAAGCCCATGAACCATTAGTTTAGGAGTAGGAGTAGTGTTTTCTTTCAATTAGTTTGCTTGCATTCTTGTTTTCTTACTTGTTTGTTCGCTTGTTTGCTTGCCTGCTTGTTTGCTTACTTTTCTTTCTCTTTTGCTTCTACTTCTACTTTTCTTTGTTGTTTGTTTGTTTTCTTGTTTTCTTCATAGGTTAGTTTCACATGAAACAACCATGTAAAACTCTTGAAACAAGCTGGGTAAAGTACAAGAGGCCTTATGCAGCTATCACTACTTGGTTATCTGTTATCCTGACTCTGCATGAATAACTTGTTACTTTTAGTCCATGATACGTTGAAGGAAAATACATATTGTTCGAAGTGAACCTTAGTGAAAACACAACGCTTGTGCGCTAAGTAGTTTCACCTACTCTAGTCGGTTGTTTTTGGGTTAAACTTTGTTAGCTCAGTCAAGTAGAGTAAGGTGAGGGGGAAAACCTTAACAGACATGTCAAAGGTACAATAAAATAATTCTCTACAGGAACAACCTCTTCTACTCTTAATACATCGGGATCCCTCTTCCACCTCTCAAATGAGTAAGTGCTATGCATAGTTGTGAAATGAAAAAAATGAGAAAAAATGAAAAGTGAAAATTTCAAAAAATGAAAAACGAATAAGGCGAAAGAAGAGAAAGGCTTCCTATGTAGAGAGGTGATGAAAGTAACTCTGCCAAGGTACTAACTAGGCTCACTGGTAGCAGATCCATGCTTATGTTCCTATGTGACTCCGTTGGGGTACTGTCTAGGCCTGCTGGCAGTAGAGAAACATCAGAGATGAAACTAAGACTCTGATGACTATACTTCTTATACACCAATATAGCCCTCAACCCTAATCAAAACAATTGTATTTCCTTGGCTTGGAATGTGTGTCAATCGACAAAGAGCTTATCAGATGCTACATCTTACAATCAAGCTAGTGTGAAACAAAGATGAACTAAGAACTTGACAATACTTCCGGAGGTGTTAGACTTGCTTTTCACAAACAAGGTCCATTAAGAGAGTTGGAGTTCTACGAGTGTGTCACCAAGTGTTGTAGTGGCTAAACCACCCTCCAAAATTTCACCTTAGCTTCGTTTTGGAGCCTCCCTAACAACTTTTCACAATAGCATGTCTTGCTTCATCAAGTACACAAGCTTTAGTGTTTTTCCTGTAGAAAAGCAGCCTATCTATGAGAGCTTGATGCATTCCCCTCATAGGCTATTTGTTCAGACTTAGTCTAGCTGTAGGCTAAGTAGCTCCCTCAAGAAATTGTGCAATTCTGGAGGGAAACCAGACTTCCCTCCAGAAAATGTGCAATTCAGTGTGGTAGCCTACTGGGCTCCAGAATTGTGCAATTCTGCTGGTCAGGGTTCGTCCAAAAAATTGTGTGATTCCTCTAAGCAGGGATGCTTAGCCTAGGAATTATATAGTCTTGGGTAACGGTTAGCTTCTCTGCCAAGAAATTGCACAAATCTTCTTGGTAGACAACCCAAATCCCTTCCAAAAATGCGCATTATCTCCCAGCAGTTGAGCAACCTCTTGCATGTGCAGTTGAGTTGACAAGTTCCCTCCGGGATTGAGAAAAACTGATTTTCATGCATGGTCTACTTCTCCCAAGGAAGCATGCAAAGGCATCCCTTGATTCAGGGATCTACTTTTAGTAACTGGAGGTTGCATGCAAGGATCATTTCAGAAACCTTGCACCAAGTGTCTCTCTTCCTAGATTTGTCGCATGCATGCCACATCTTTGATTTGATCAAAACTCATGAACTGGACATTGCAAAGCTCATTCCTCACATCAACCTTGTAGCTATGACATCCCACATCACATCTAGGAGTTGTCAGCACATTCAACTCAGTTGTTTTGGGGTAAGCCCAACTTCCATGTCTTGTGTTGCATTCTGGTGCTTTTTGTGTTTCGCTTTGCATGAATGTTGTATGCTTGATTTCATTGAGTGATGTTTTTGTTTTGATACATACTAGCTTATACTAGCATTGTTTCAATTTCCGTTAAGCTCTCACTGCTATCGCATGCATGAAACTGTTTTTCACGAACGGTCACTGATTCGACAATTCGCCTCACCCACATGCATGTTGTTCCATTTTCTGAATTTTTCATCCATTGTTTGTATGCATGATCATTCACTTATGTTTAGACTCAGTATCACTACACATTCACATTCACTTTCGATTTCATTTTCCCATTGGCGGGTCTGGGCAGCCTTGGCCCAGACTCTCCCTCACTAAGACAACATTGCACAATCCTGAGAGAGAAGGGTCTGTCTTCCTCTTAGGAAATGTGCATTTCTACCCAGTGACTATTCTCCAGTCTTGCATTGTTCAGTTCTGAGGGATAGTGATCGGTGGCCCAGAAAATTGCGTAATGTAGTCACTGAGCCTGCAACCATTTCCAGTTGAGATTGTGCAATTCCAGTAGTCAGCAACCAGACTGGACTGTGCATTGTGCAGTTCCAACAATCAATCAGCCTCTTAGTAGCCCTGACTATCTCTTGCGTAGTCTTGGCAGTTAGTCTCTCGACCTCTTGGCAGAAATTGCGAACCTTCATGATTAGTCACACAGGTATGTTGCGAGTTAGTTATCAAGTTCATTTTGGTTTTAGATTGACAGATTGCTTCCCATGAGTGTTTCCATGTCTCCAAGTATCACAGGTGTTCATCTACCTCTCAATAGTACAAATACAATGGTTTCCAAGAGAGAAGATTCGAAGACACTGTTCAAAGCACACTTGGGGATGAAGTCGATCAAATGTCTATGGACTTGCCTACACACGAAGACACCAAGTTGTTCATAGAAAAGGACATCAAGATATGATGGTAGTAGCATCACAATGAGCAGCATCATGAACAATAGTTGAAGGCAGCATACCAGATGCAACGAATGCAAGAGGAAGGTTTTTGACAACACATAGGTGGAACAAAGTTGTAAGCTCAAGCAGATCCGCTGTTGATGAAAGAAACTTTGGAGACTCAAACTATGAGGTGATAACACGACATTAAGATCACATGAAGACAGAGAATGTAACAAAGAAGGAGTTGCATGTGCTGAAGCAACAACTCAAGGAAGATTATGAGCTGCACAGATAGGCGAATGAGTTGTAGTAGGAACGGGAACAACAAGGAGTGCAACAAGCACTCATGGATGAAACTGTGCCCGTACAAGTTAAAGATACATCCCAGTAGCTCGCACAAAGTAGACATGGTGAGCAGTGTTGTTGATCACATGCAAGGGAATTTAGCAGCATGCATGTCATTGTACGCACACATGAAATCGCACCCATTCAGCATACTCACCGAGGCAAAGATGAGAAGCAAGCCAACTGGAGTTGAACATGTAGCTGACAGTTGATGTGCATGACCACCAGTACACACTGGTAGATCAACATGGACATTATGCATCAACGTGTCACCGATTTGACCACACCAAGAAGACCATGTGTATGTTAGTAGACGAGTTGGATGGAGGAGCCATACCAATGCACCTGGATGCAACAGAGGCAAGAGTTTGCTTCATCAAGATGTCACCATGATACACATGCACACAATCACGGCCGACCAATATTGGCATCAGCTCACCAGCTTCACCATCACAAGGATGTCAAAGAGTTGGTCTCACCACAATAGAACGAGTGTTAGTGATGTCTTTCATGGCTTTCTTAGCCATTTTGTCTCACTTGAGCACATGTGCATTGTAATGTAACGTATTTTCAAGTGAAAGTTCAAGTGTAGATAGTGGATGTAACAATCATAGAGTAGATGAAGAGTCATGAGGGTAGATGAACTGTCACAAAGGGGAATGCCAAGGTTCACCCCACCCTTTGCTATAAATAGAACCTCATAACTCATTGTAAAGGCTTTTGGTCAGCCAAGTTTTCAATAAGACTATCTTAAAGAGAGCTTGGATAGTATTGTAACAAGATTTGGTTTCTCCACTACGTAGAGCTAGTACATCTCTTTGGAGGAGCAGGTGATTGTGGTTGTAACGTTCCGCTATTGGAACTAGTCGTTGGACGTGGATGTATTGTATGTCTGGAACTTACACTTCTTAATATAACAGAACCAGCGCATTTCATGCATATGTTGTGTTGTATTCTATGCTATCTTGTTTACTCTAAATGATATATGCATTTGTTTGCTTACGCATGCATGTATGGACTATTCTGTATAAGTATGTATGAATCTTTCTGAAATGTGTTGTTGGTTTAACCATCACTTTGGATTGCTCACTAACTTGCTTTTCGTCTTGTGATGCATCTTCGCTCCTGTGTTCCCTTCCAAGCCGCGTACTTTTACAGGTTTCCAAGGGGTGCACTCACCTCACACTTAGTGTGTTAGAACCTCTCACGCACCTTCCTTGTTTTATTGTAGTTGTCACACCCTTGCTACCAACAGAGTTATCTTACTTGCCTCTATGTGAAATCGCGGTCAAGGCATTACCGTACGGCCCACTGCTGGGACTCCTACACCAAACGGTCTGAGCTCTAATTGGGACTTCTTACTGCAGAGATCCCTTGACATGTGGGCGGGTCCAGCACTGTCAGCAAGTTTATTTATGTTGATATGGATCCCATTTTCTTCTCTTTGTCATAGACATTTCATTGTGACTTAGAGTTGCAATTACCTTAAGGAAGATTTTTTTTTTTAAACATTGGCGTCCATACCATTGTAAATAAAGGAATTATATGTTAATATGGATTCCAATGTCCTTCCTTTTTTATAAACATTTCATCATAACTTATAGATTATTTGAAATTACGTTGAGGAATTTTAGAAAACTTTTGGAAAGGATGGAGTCAATGAAATTGTCAATAAAGTAGGTATATGTTCATATGGATGCCACTATATTTTCCTTTTCATAAAAATTTCCTCATGGCTTAGGAACTATTTGCTATTGCTTTGAAGAAATACGAAAACTTTTTGAAAACAATTTGTCAATTCTGTTATCAATAAAAAGGTATATTCTCATATGGATGCCATTATATTGTAATTTTCATAAACATTAAATCATGACTTAGAGAGCCTTCGTAATAATTTTGAGGAACTATATAAAACTTTTGAAAACAATGACATCAATTCCATTGTCAATAAATAGGTATATGATCATATGGATGCCCCTGTCTTGTATATTTCATAAACATTTTATCATGACTTAGGAATTTGTTGCAATCACTTTGAAGAAATATATAATTTTTTGAAAACAATGTGTTAATTCTGTTATCAGTAAAATAGTTATGTTTTCATATGGATGTTGTTGTCTTGTTTTTTCCATAACCATTTCATCATGAATTACAGAGCCTTTGTAATAAATTTGAAAATATCATCATGAATTAGATAGTATTTGCAAAGACTTTGAAAATTTCATCATGACTTAGAAAGTCATTGCAATCACTATGAGGAAATATACAAACTTTTTGAAAACAATGTGTTAATTCTGTTATCAATAAAATAGGTATGTTTTCATATGGATGTTGTTGTCTTGTTTTTTCCATAACTATTTCGTCATGAATTAGAGAGACTTTGCAATAACTTTGAAAATATAACCATGACTTAGAAAGTTATTGCAATCACTATGAGGGATTGTATAGTTTTTTTGAAAACAATGTGTTAATCCCATTATCAATCAAATATGTATATTTTCACGTGGATGTAATTGTCTTCTATTTTTCATAATAATTTCATCATTAATTGGCGATTATTTACAATTACTTTGAAAATTTCATCATGTCTTGGAAAGTTTTTACAATCACTTTCAGGAATTGTATATAAGTTTTGAAAATAATGTGTCAATGTCATTATCAATAAAGTAGGTATATGTTCATATTGATTCCATTGTCTTGTATTTTTCATAATTATTTTATAATGGTTTAGGTAATCTTTGCAGTTACTTTGAAAATTTCATCATGACCATGAAAGTCTTTGTGATCACTTTGAGGAATTATACAAAAAATTTGAAAATAATGTGTCAATCGAAATATAAATAAAATAAATTAGGTATATTGTCATGTGCATGATATTGTATTTTATTTTTCATTAACATTCATCATTAATTAAATAATCTTTGCAATCACCTTGAAAATTTCATCATGACTGAGAACATCTTCGTAATCACTTTCAACAATTGTACAAAATTTTTAACAATGTGTCAATGCCCTTATTAACAAAGTTGGTATATGTTCATATGTATTCCATTGTATTTCCTTTTAAATTAAAATCTCATCACTACTTAGATATTCTTTGCAATGACCCTAAGAATTTTAATTGACTTAGAAATTCTTTGGAATCACTTTGTGTAACTATACAAAAAATTGAAAGCATTGTGTCAATGTCATTACCAAAAAAGTAAGGTATGTATACCTTCATAAGGATGTCATTTTCATGTATTTTTCATAGACATTTCATCATGAATTTGATAGTATTCGAAAATTTCATCATAACCTATAATTTCGTTACAATTACTTTCAAAATTTTTACAAAATTTGTGAAAACAATATGGAAATTCCATTATCACTAAAATAGGTATATGTTAATATAGATTCCATCACCTTTTTTTTCATAAACATTTCACCACCACTTAAAAAATCATTGCAATCACTTTAAAAGGTTGTACATTTTTTTAAAGAACTAGAGTCATCTTCACTTTATTTAAAAAAGAAGAAGATTAATTCCATTGTATTGTCTTTTTCATTTAGTAACTTCTCATAAAAAGGAGAATATATATAATCATATTTAAAATTTAAAAAAAATGATAAATAAAACCACTTTAATAATGCCTCAATTCCCCAAATGTTATGTGTTATTAGTTTATCTTTAAATATTATAAACTATGTTAGATTTCAAGCTGCTGTGGTAGTTCTTTTTTGGAGTAGCATGATCCGGATTATCCACAGTATTGTGTTTATTCTGTCCACGTTTCAAACCCGAAAGAGGGTCCATCATCAGGAATAAGATAGAATATGAATGATAAACTAATTTTAACTACATATTAACCTAAACATGGTTCATACAAAGACATTTAGAGAGATCACAATTGCTATGCAAAATTAATCCACACATATAATTAATATTTAGGGTAATGATATGTAAAAGATACTTTTTGGATAACTATGTGAATACTATTTGCATCTAGTTGAAGGTTTTTCATATTTCCATTGGAAATTACTACCTCCTCCATCACTCATTTGGAAGCTCATAGTAAAATTGACTAAACTTATGTGGAATTTAGTTGGTCCCATCTGACTCTACCCTTAGAGAATCGACAAGGACTACCTCAAACATGTTATCTATTTATACAACTACCTACACAAAAAACAAACCATGGTGTGCCCAATTAACTCTATACTAAAAGAACAAATTCTTAATATAAAAATAAAAATAAAAATTAAATAGTTGGTGGGGCCCTTTCTCCATGGGTGATATAAGGTGATTATTGTTATTACTATTGTGCTATATTTGAACACTTCCAAAATTTTACTACATTCAAATTTTGGAGCCTACTTCATTGTCGTATCAAGTGTCTCCTCGGTCGTCAAGTGTCGTTTCATGTTGCTCTATATGTTTAAGCTTTCTTGAATGTTCTCAAGTGTCATCACATTGATTATAAAACATATAGATTCATTTTATGGTCATAACATCCTTGTCGTGGTAAAACGACACTTTTAGGTTGCAGTCGCACACACTTGACTCGTAATACTTGGGGAATGTGTATAAAGTGGTGTTTTGATGTATATTCATTATTCATCAAGGTTTTCTAAGTTTTAACAATGATTTGGTACTTGTTGCACATGGTTTTATGACTAGAACTCATCTTACTCACCTCTCGTCCTATCATCGAAACTTAGACAAATTCTGGTTTCAAAGTGAACCCATAAGGATCAAGAGCAAAAAAGCTCAATTTAGAGCCTTGATGGGAAACCTTTCATTTTTCAAGGGTGCACCATGTGCCCTAAAAGAGTCTTGAGCTCACTCCTCAAGCCTAATTCCCCTTACTTGTTCCAAACTGCACCCTCTAAAAATGACTAAGTCTTCCTAGAGTGCACTCCTTCAACTCAAACAAGTCTACCCTCCTTAAGCACATTGGCACACCCTGAAGACCCGAAGCTCAATCTGTCGACCTTTCCCAATGCACCATGAGCTCTTTTGAACTTCTTTAGCACACTGGAACACTCTAAAGGCATGAATCCACAACCTCCAACATTCAAGGGTGCACCCTATGCCCTTCCTAAGGCCTCTTGAGCACATGAGCACACCCAAAAGGCATGAAGCCTCAACCTTCAGCCTTCATGAGTGTGCCCTACACCCTCCTTCTCTCCCTTGAGAACACAACACACTTAGGAAGCCCAAAGCCTTTCCTTCATCGTTCAGACTTGCACCTTGCACCCTGCCTTGACTAAATTTTTCTTTTGGGAGCATGAGCACATGTAGAAACCCCAAAGTCTCTCCTCCTCAGCCCTTTAGCCTTTCAAAGTGTTCCCTTGCACCCTATAGCCCATTTGACCCTATTTTAGTGCACCCAAAAGAACTGGACATACAATATGCATGGATCATTGTAGAACAAGATATTTTTAGGTTGATAATTCCTCGTCATGAGTGGTTCCAGAAACATGTATTCCAAAAACACCACAACTAGAAAACACGAGGAATATTGGGAAAGGAGAAAAAGAAAAGGAAGCACAAAAAGAATAAATAACACACTTAAATTTTGATGATTGAAGCAATCTAAAGACTTCATGACTAAAGACCCTTTGGAGGGTGACATTGCCATGTTCAAAAGAATAATAAAGAATGAAGACACATATAACAACCATGTCACCATCGAAGCAATTCCATGTAATCAGTCACTATTAGTCCTCATCATCAAAATAGTGACATGTCAAGTCTCATTACAAAAGTATGTGGAAGTCATGATATCTTATTGTAATAACTGTAAATGAACGATAATTGGAACTCCAACAGTCATGTATGAACTAAAGATTCCTGGAATTCCAATAGACATGTAATATAAAAAATATGTAATTCCAAAATTGATTTGGAATCCCAAAGGTTGCATAATTCCAAAGGTCACAAGAAATTATAAATTCAAGATTCATGAGTATATGAAATGTCATTCCTCAAGATATATATAGATCCTCATTTTTCATTTAAAGGACTTTTAACCTTGGATTCTCCCACAAGGCATTAGAGAGACAAAGTTAGTACTTTTGGGTAGAAACTAATGGCTCTAATGCTCCACTATTGGAGCTAGTGGTGTTCATTAAATTTATGTATATTGGGACCTTAAATTAATATCGAAGCCCTTCATGCCAACGCATTTTCACACGTGGATTATGAGTGTTTCTAAGACTATTCTTTGAATTTTTATGGTTCAGGTTTTCTTTCATCAATACTGGAGTAATTGAACTATTTTGGTGACTTTAGTGCTCCTTATTGGAAACGTGTTGTTATGTTTATAATGATCATCACATCATTGTGAACTATTTCTCTTGATGTTATACGAGCCTTTCTCTTTCATGTGTGTCTCCATTAGCATAGTACTATTACTTCTCTCTTAGAGGTTCACTTTATTTTTCCCTCCACAGTAAGAACCTTGATACATCTACAATTGAACATTCATAAGGCATACTAGCTTGCTCATTCGAAAGGAAAATTGTGTTTCTCTCTCAGGTTGACAGCTAAAGCCAAGGCATATATGTAAGTAAATGACGGTTGGGCCATATTCCGGATGGGACTCCTACACAAAATTGTGTGAGGTCTAGTTGGGCCCTTATATCGGGGAGATACCCTGTAGGTTGGTGGTATCCAACATCATCATAATTCTGGCACTAGAAGTATGACCACCATTTTTTATGGCTAATCACTCCACATACCCTCATCACTATCCTTTTATTCAACGTGGAAAAATTATAACGACTACTACGATTCCTGAATCTAGAGGATCTTCTCGGTTTGGCCAAGAATCAACTTGTGAAGTTATTTATGAGGAGATATGGACAATTCTATCTATCAATGATTGGTTCATGAAGGCTATCAAATTAGTTCCTAGAGCACAAAATTTCCCACATTTTCTAAAGAAGAAAGATACAACCGGTATTGGTATCTTGGCTTCCACAGTGGAATATTTGGTTTTTTCCACTCTTGAGTAGTTTGAAGAAGTCGTAGATGATATTGAAAATCAAGAACAACTTCCACCTCCTAACGAAGGATACAAAGATGATACAATTGTTCTTTTTGGTCACCTTTTCGATGGATTAGATGGTGAATATTCCTGTGATTCTGATAAGGAGGAAGAATGTAGAGATAAGAACATGGCAGAGTAGGATTTGGATTGGATGGCCGAAGGGCCTCTTTCTCTTCCAGATAACTTGCATAGGATGCCGAGACATCCATAAAAGATGCTCTCAAAGTATGATATGGATAAAGGCACGAAGGCCAAAGACCATCTTCATGAATTTTACCTGCCTTTATGAATGATGGAGGTCAAGCATGATGATGTTTCCTGCAATATTTTCCCTTATACATTAGAAGGCAGAGCAACATCATGGTACCATAGTTTGCCCATTAATTCAATCTACACCTGCAGGGAGTTCAAAAATATATTTCTTGAGATGCTTTCTAATGACAAAACTCTTGCGATGCTACTCAAAGAACTCAGAAGCATGAAAATGGGGGAAAAGGAGAAAGTTAAAGATTTTAATTAAAAATTCAATCATATATTGAATAAATTCCCCGAAACATGAAATTGCACTATTAAATTACTATCTATTACTACACAACTTCCTTTCCCACCAGTATTTACCAGTTCATAAAGAGGGTTACAAAAAAAATGTTGGCACTAAATGTTTCAGATGTAGTTGCCATTGAGAAGGAATTTTGCATGATTGGGCTCATTACGAACGATGAAGGATAAAAATAATCCAAAGAGACTAGTAGGAAGTCACAACCACCTGCTAGTAAGGCTAAAGAGAAGGAATCATATGATATCGAGAGATTGAACAGGATGGTGAAGAATCTCACCAATGAAATTTTAGAAATGAAGAAAAGGTCAAGTGAGACTTCTATCTGTAGCAAGACTCCCAAGTCCTTCCCTTTTCAAAGGAATAGTAATAATAACAACAATCAACCTGCCAAGTTTGTGTAAATTTTGAATGTTGTGATGAACATAGAAATAATTGGCATGGATAATTATTTTTATTTCCATCAAGAATATCATTTAGAAAAAACATTCCCTTTGTGGAATCATAACTTGAATGCTCTGGCTGCACACATTATAGATACCCCATAAGCAGATGAGGGGACAAAACAAGAAGAAGAATTAGAAGAACTCACAGTGGCTGAGGAAGGAAAATGTGTTGGACATGCAGTGAATGTGTATCATCATATTTACAACATTGATAAGAAGGATGCTAAAGAACCACAACATAATGACCCCCCTCCTCAGAAGAAAAATGGTCGATATAGCCTAAGGAGTAAAGGGTCAGTCTCTAAATGGGAATTGACAAGGCAAAAGTTAAAAGAGTAGTTTCTAAAAAGAATTTCTCCACCTTTCAATCCTGCTCAGAATACACAAAGTAAATTTGGAGACTTAGCCAAGTCTAGGAACACTTCCTTTAGTAACAAAGGTAAGTCTAGTATTCTAGAAGTGTCAAACAAAGCCACTCCACCATACACTTCAACATTTCATGTTATTGGTGAAACAATTGATTATAATATTTTGGAAGATATGAAGAAAACATGAGCCAATATATCTATCTACAAGCTCGCAAAGGTTGTGGGCCAACCTAGAATCATTTTCTAGACCTTTTCACAGCCTTCGAGAAGTGGTAAAGCTTCCTCCCCTCAAAGGGTGTTACGTAACTCTTCTGGTCCTCTTGCATTTGTAGTAAATGTTTTAACACTAGAAGCTAACACTCTCTACCCACCATTTTTGTTAATGTTTTAAATTTTTAATTATAATGTCCATAACTATTTAGTAGACTCTAGGGCATCTGTAAATGTGATGACTTTATCAGTAATGATGAAGAAAATGCAAAATGGGAGAAAACCTATGCACAAATTGTCCTACTATAAAGGTCTCTTATCCAAGCTATTGGTGAGCTTCAGAATGTGCTTATTAGATTATTGAAAGATGCTCAACTTCACTAATGTATAAATATTGTATTTTTGTACATACCAAATTCCTATGGTGTATTACTTGGAAGAGACTGGTCTAACAAACTAATGGAACATTTTGCGACAAACTGGTCACATTTTTGGCTTCCATATAAGGGATGGAATAATCAGATTCAAATTAACATCAAGTTGTACATAAAACACACTGTGATACCAATCAAGGGCAACAACAAGGCTCTTACTTTTGCTCATTTGAATTATGGGAATTTCTTTCTTAAAACTGACCTTGGGTGTTATCAGGTGCAACCTTCACCCATTCCACCAGATACACAACTGGAAATCCTTCCTTATTCTCTAGATGGTGCAAATAAAACCTGTAATATAGATGTATATATTAGTAGTAATAGTAATAATTGTTGTATACGAAGTATCTTGGTAGCTGATAATATTTGGTCTTTATATTTGGATGGTTCAAAGAAACAGGATGGTTCTAGAGAAAGTTGTGTTCTTTCAGACCCAAGCAATTAGAATCGTAGAAGCACTCTTAGTTTTATATAAGAAAACTATTGACCTAAAGGTATGGTAATTTGTGATTGAGAGGTGGTCACTCATCATGTATGAGATACTATACATTGTGTTTCACCACATCTGAAAAACTACCAGTAGGAGGTATGGTGTTTGATAAATCATTTTAAAGATTTCAATATTGACTATGTTCTTAGAGTTAGAAATGTGGCAAAAAATGCATTAGCAAATGCGATCGCTAGGATGATGCCATTGAAAAATGTTTTTTCAATTGAAATTTTATATAACACATCTGTACTAGACAACGTTACCAATTTACATGTTTTCAATGATGACCAATGGATACTATATTTTATGGCTAATGCTGATATATTCAAAGACACTACCATAGAGGAGGATGACCATGATCGGGTTTTGTAAGAAGTATCCAATGAAACAAAAGGAAACACTATGCAAAAAGGTGTGGTGTCCCTGGAGAAATTATATGATCTAGAGAACCATTTTATAGGACCAACCAATAAAAAGACTAAGAGTTCAAAGTTAACATCTGAAAAAGTCAACCTAGGAACCCCACAAGATCCAAAATATGTGAACCTCGGTACATGTTGTTCTCCACAGGAATGACGAGAATTTATCCACTTATTCAAACAATACCATGATGTATTTGCATGGACATATGATTATTTAAAGACATATGATACACGTATTATCCAGACCTCATTCCCATAAAATAAGGGGTAAAGCCTTTTGAGTAGAAGCTACGAAAATTTCATCAAACACTAGAACCCCTTATTCAGAAGGAATTGAGAAATTTGTTGGATGCTCGAATCATCTTGAAAGTTAGACATTCCACATGGGTTTCCAACTTGGTCCCAGTTAGAAAGAAGTATGGTGAAATACATCTATGTGTTGATTTTCAGAATCTCAACTGGGCTTATGATAAAGATAACTATTCAATGCCATCCATGGAGTGGATACTCTAGATAGTATCTGGGTCTGAAATGTTTTCACTACTAAATGGATCTTCAAGTTATAATCAAGTGATAGTAGCAAAACCTTACCGATTACTGGCTACCTTTTGGAATAAACGAGGAACATTCTCTTTTAGGAAGATGCATTTGGACTAATAAATGTAATGAAACTTTCCAAAGAGCGATGGACATTTCCATTCGTGGCCTTATAGGTAATGTTACCATGTTTGCCAAGAAATGATCAAATCACATACATCATCTTAAGCATATATTCAAATGGTGCTGAAAGTATGGGATTTTTCTCAATCCCAAGAATAGTGTCTTTGTTATGTCTGAAGGGATTTTACTAGGGAACATCATAACGAAGAGTGGAATTAAAATTTATCCCAAGAGGGTTAAGGCTATCACACAGATCCCATTTCCAATGAATAATAAATCCATGCAGTATTTCTTAGGGAAAATCAATTTCCTGAGAAATTTCATCTCTGATTATGCTTAGATAGTTAAGCCTATAAAATATATGATTAAGAAAGACACAATATAAAAATGCAACAAACAGGAGAAAGTTTCTTTCACGAAGATCAAGTAGGTTATCGCCAATGCACCCACGCTTTTCAGTCTAGGTTATGGCAAGGATTTCCTGCTCTCTACATTACTTCGAATTTGTCAATTATGGTTGTGTTTACTTAGAAAGGTAATGAAGGAAATGAGACACCTATCTCTTTTATGAGTGCTAGCCTACAAGGTCTCGAATTAAATTACCCTTCTCAATAAACAGGCCTATGCAGTATAGAAGGAAGTTAGGTATTTCAAGCCCTACATATTGAAAGCTCACACAATCGTATTTTACCTCATCTAGTAGTAAGAACATTGTTCGTGCAACAAGAGCTGGGTGAGAAGAGGGCTAACTAGATGACATATCTTTAAGAATATGACCTAAATTTAAACCTGTGCATACCATAAAGGGTCATGACATTTGTAAGTTAGCCACCGAAGCAAGAGATGCTCCTGAAAAAGATATTTCAAGGTGGGAGCAGGAGATCAAAATGTATAATATTGAATATGTTCCTTAGTCCACATCTACAACACTTTGGTATGAAGAACAATGAAAATTTTTGGAGCATGGCACCTTTCGAATAAACAGAAAAGGGAAATATGTTTAAAAGAATTATCTTACCAATTAGTGCATGTAGTACTTTTTCACAAGCACTACAATGGTGTCCTGCTAAGATGCCTCGAGCTGTAGGATACAGAGAAGGTCTTAACAGATTTACATGATGGACCAACAGGTGGTCACTATGCGAATGACAGTACAATTCATAAGGTTATGGGGGATGGTTATTATTGGACCACTTTATTTAAATATGTTCATACTTATGTCCAAAAGCATGTCAGAGATGCATTGACCACGATCAAAGGTTAGCCGCCCCATTGTTACCAGTAGTAGTTGAAGAACCATTCCAATAGTGGGGCCTTGATGTGATCGAAAAAGAAATTTCTCATTCGTCGAAGCAGCACCAATATATCCTAACAACAAAATATTACTTCACCTAGTGGTCAGAAGAAATTCCTCTCAGAAAAGTATATGACATGGAAGTCATCCACATTTTACAACAGAACATCATAATTAGGTTTAGAATTCCTACATTGCTTGACTTTGATAATGCAACATATTTTTCATCCTTAAAACTTTATGAATTTTCATTAGAGAATGGGATTTTTTTAAAGCATGCATATAATTATTATCCCCAGGGAAATGGTCTGGCTGAATCAACAAATAAGAATCTTGTCTGTATAATCAAGAAGATCATTTTATCCAAACAAAGGAAATGGCATAAGGCTTTGACCAATTCTCTTTGGGATGACTGTGTTACCCCGAAACCTTCCTAAAAACATTTGCCTCCTTCTTGGTTTATGGTAAATAAGTTATCTTTCATCTAAACCTATGTCATTAAACCTTGAAACTTTATCAAGAGTCATAAGGTAAACTTTGCCTCCTGGTTCAAAGAAGAATGGATAAGCCAGTTAAACTTAAGGAAGAAAGGCACAAGGCCAAAGAACATTTTTTCGTACATCAAAACTATGTAAAGTGTCAGTTTCATAGAAAATATCTAGGGGCAAAGAGCTTTGATGTGGGTGACCTAGTTCTGAAATGAGATAAAGCCCATAAAGACAAAGGTAAAAACAAAAAGTTCTAGCCTCTGTGGATTGGACCATCTATCGTTGATGAAAATATCAGCCATAATTCCTTTAAGTTAAAATCATTAGATTGGAGGATAGACCCCATTTCTGAAAATGGTGAATATTTAAAACATTATTTCCAATAGCAGTTACAAGTTGTGCTTCCTATACAGTTGCTTTTCTTCCTTTTATTTTGTTTTTCATTTATTTGTTGTGTAGTCATGTCCTATTGCATCTTATTATTCGGTAAGTGTACATTAATAATACCCTTGTGTAAAATGCATGGATAAAGAGGCTTTGTAGTGTAATAAAAGAGAATTGTGACAACCACAACACTTAGATTTTTGTTGTTCTCCTTCTTCATTTAGGAAATTCCATAGGTTGAGCTAAGGCCAAATGGAAAATATGATTAATCCAATAGGAGAACCTTGAGGGAACCTATAAGATCCATACCTATGCTAGTATATGAACTTGTCAACTTGGTGTAAGTATACTCATGTGTTAATGATTGTCCAACAGAGTAGAGAATTGATAAGGGGAAAATCTAAAGCAAGTAAACCAGTATCAGAGGTCTTAAAATAATTCTCTAAAGGGGAAACCTCCTTTTCTCTCAATAAGTCGGGATCCCTCTTCTTCCCGTTGAAAATAATATGTGCCAATGAATAGTTCTATTAAAATAGATAAATAAAGGGTGAAATAAGAGAAAGGATTCCTGCATAGGAAGGTGAAGCAAGTGACTTCGCTAGGGTACTATCCAAGCTCACTGGAAACAAAGAAATGTTTGTGCCCCTGAAGTTACTCCATCAGGGTATTGTCTAAGACTATAGGTAGCATAGAAACAACAAATATGAAAACCAAATACTCTAAAAATCATAAACTCGCCATGCACATTACCTTTTCCTTTATTGAAATAATTGTGATATAGTGTATCTTCTGTGTGTGTTTCAACCAAAGGGGCCATAAATAGAGAGGGGCCAATATTACTACTCTAAATCTCTCTCAATCTCAATTCAAACTAGAGGAGGAGAGTTGATCCTTAGCAAAGATATATTTCAAATTCTTATTCACCCCAACATTAGTGTATCCCCTATCAGCTTCATAATTGGGCAAAATATATTTATTTAGATAATAGTGATTCTTTAAGCATATGGGAATCATTTCTACCTCAATTTACCTTTCCCGAGACTCATATGTTCCCTGAAGTCTCTACCTAGTGTCATCTCAGGTACCTCCCCAGTCAAAAAGCGATAATTTCACAAAATAATGAGATCCTATTCTCAATTACCCCAAAAGATATTTATCAAGCCCTTCATATTAATTCTCAAACTTCTTGACACCCATTTTCCACTGATGCACTCATGGAAATATAAAAAAATCTTACCTTCCCCTAGTGAGCCCATATTTTTTAATGTTTTTTTCCTGAAAATTCCAAATTTCCTAGAATAAATCCCCCATATTTTTCTTCTATTTTCCTTATGATGTTAATACAAGTTATTTCCATGGTTACTTGTCTATTAGGTTATCCGACAGACCATTGTGTAGATGAAGTAGTGCTAGGTATCTTGTCAACATTTTCAGTTTGTCAGAAACCATAACTCATTTTCAATTACAGTCAATACTTGTCAGATGTTATTCATGAGCAATTTTTGAAATTTAAAGCTAAATGTGCATTCAAGCACTAGCTAGTCCTTGTGTATTTAATGCTATTCTATCAAGCTGATAGGTTAAGGTTCTAGTTACAGAAGATGGATGATTAGGGAAGTCCACTATCATTCATTCACTAGACTTCCTTGGTGAGAAGGAATTTAGAATATTATTCATTCATCCATTTTGTTGATCAATTTTTACATACATCCTTGTGTCTTCTTAGAAACGATATTATACGAAGGATTTCACCATAGATTAAGAAGGTTTTGCATCTTACAAAACAAGATGAATCTGGGGACTGGTATCTCTACCAAAACTATATAGATATTTTGATCTATGGGCACAATCTTCCTCCTTATAGATTACCAGTATTTGTATTAGTAAGGATTTTTTCTTTGGAATAAATTAGACAGATGTTAAACACAGATGAAATACATTTTTGTATTAAGTAAAAATAAAGCACAATTTAATTGAAGGCACATGTTGGGCCTTATATTGTAAATACCAAAGCAACAAAAAACGAGGTGGATGAAATACTAAAGCAGATGAAATTTAAGCTAGGCTTCACAAGGTCTTATGATCAATTAGGATAGTTTTCAGATCAAGAGTCGAGCAGAAGACCACACCATATGCACATAGACCTAGGAAAGAGATAGAGTAGTTTGCCAATTAGGAGAAGTGGACAAACAACACACTATAGGAGGCTAAAGAGAAAATTGTCAGACAATCATCTCTACAAACTCCTATTCCAAAAGACAAAGAAATAAAGATACCAAGAGAAAGTATGTCACCTACATATTCAGAAGCTCAAGATACAAAATTTCATGTTTTCAAGAGAAGAAAGAAGGATCCGAAGACCAATACTAAGTCTGATATTAAAAGTGATGCTCAGATAATAAATATTCAAGAAGAATCCTCATAAGAAAAGGATTCACAGGTGAAAAATACAATGGTTTTGACAGGCATTCCCACCACTTCCTTCCCATACGTTGAGGAGACAACTGAGTCACCTAGGTCTTCTACATCTTAGATTCCAATAGAATAGAAATTTTTTGCTAGATACAAGGAGATCAAGATGAAAAATGAAGCATTGAAGGCTTCAATATATTCAGATTTTTGGAAGAAAACTGCTACTACTCAACACAGGTTGTTGTCTGCACTTGACATAGAAAATGGGTAGTTCCAAATGGCATTTTTGGAACCTATAGTTCTAGTTCCCAAAAGTGTCGAGGACTACAAAGCCTCAATATTTTCTTTTGATACCAAGAAGGTTAAAAAATTCGTTCAAATTGATTTGTATAAACAGGCAGGTGAAATGATCTATTCAACACTGACAAGTTCACCCATGGTTGCCTCAAAGTTGCAGGACTCCTTGAATAATATGCATTCGTAGCTAAATATAGAGTCAATGTCATCTTTGGCCAAAGACACTAGAACCAAAGCTTTGGAAAATTTAGTGATTAAACTAGGATATGATCCTAGTAACATCAAAGCAGCTGAGGAGATAATTAAAAATAAAGATGCAAATATTCAATCTCTAAGGAAACAACTCAGGCTTCCAACCATAGAGCATCCTGAAGCCAAAGAAGTAACTAACTTGGAGATGGAAAAGGAAAAGTTGTTCAAACTAATAGTTGAATAGAACACTCAAATTCAGAAAATGGAGGCAGACATGGAGGCATTATTAAAGGAGAAGGAATAATTAGCAACTATAGGTACATCATCACAACAGGAAGTACAACAAACAATAGAAACATCCACTGCATATTCTTCTGAAAATCTAGTCAAAGATTTGGGAGAACTATCAATAACAAACACAAAGAAAGAGATGTTAATGAAAACACTAACAAAGATGGAGGAAAAAAAAATCAAAGCTAATAATCCATATCTAGCAGAGGTACAAAGGAATTTCAAATTGACTCAACAAATTGAAAAATATGAGAATCAATATTTGACAACTCAAATGTTGGCAGAGGCCAAGAAGAACATATGGCATAACATCAATGCCAATATTATAGAATTGTGGCCATCATTTCAAATTATTTTTTAGCAGGAGGAGCTGGTACAAAGAGTCAAAGCAGTGTTTGAGAAAACTAAAGCTGAGATTGAGCACATACTAGGGGAAGCACACAAAATTATTAATATGTTGAACTCCAAAACTAGAGATGAGTTAGAAGAAGTCCAAATTCAAGACATAACATGCACAATTATGGAAGTGAAGAGATTTCTGACAAAGAAGAACCTCATGATACAACTAGAGAATAAATGCAAAGAGTTGGAGTTATAGGTGAAAATATTTAACATAAAATTTAATATATTGCAGGAAAAGGGACTTCTAGCTCTAAAATCCTCTAATGGAAAATTTATTCCATTAGAGAACTATAAAGACCACTTATGCAACATAGTTGCAGATTCTTCCAAATTCACCAAGGTCATAGGAACAATCACTGGAGAAGATTTCCTAGAAGGACTACACCATGACCTCTACATTTAGCATGAAGTACACCATATATTTCTCAATCATCCAACTTTTCAGACATACACAAGTAGATGAGAAATTTTGGAGCATGGTAAATTTCTCCATTCCTATTGAAGAGCGGTGGGATAAATTTTTGAAGCTTATGAATAAGGGAAAATAAGAATCCTACAAATTAGGGAGTAGGAAAAAAGAAGAAGCACAAAAGTAGCTACAGTCAACAACAATTCTCCTCAAAGTTTGAACAAAACATCAGAAATAGTCTAGATTTCCTATTACTTATTTCTATTTTTGAAATATCTACATGTTTTCAGTAGATATTATTTTGTAATAAATTTTATTTTGAAGTTTGAATTAATTCGAGACAAACTCTATAAATATTTTGTAATAAGATTTAGAAAGGGTTGGATTATGCAAGAAGAAAATATTTTTTTGTGATTCTAAGCAGTGAAATATATTTTGAAGTAATCAATTCGTAATACAAAGGCAGTTTAGTTTCAGGATTCTCGTGTCAAGAAAATGGTGATGTTTCCCTCTTTGTAAATATGTTTTTCTTTCAAGTTTCACATGAATTTTCCCTCTTAAATTGTTTACAAGAAGATTAAGAACCGAATTTACTTATAGTACTCTACTCTGTCTTTTTAAGAAATCTTAATGTTTTCTTTCTAATATTAAGTATAGAATTCATTTATGTATGCTCTATATTTAATTGATCCTAATTCTTATTCATCTCATTCACACTACAAAAAATCTACAAGATCTAGGAGTTTGCCTACCTCGCCCTGTTTCTTCTCCTCTATTTATTTTAATTGATTACTGAAGAATTTATGACTCCATTCCCAATGGAATTTTCTTCCATTTTACAACCAAAACTTTAAAAAATGTATCTTGACCTTCCATACCTAGCCTAAAATATAAACACTAAGATTAAAAATCATATAGAGAGAGCCCTCTCTAAAGCTGGAAGGGCTAGATCCCAGCTTTAAAAATGTTTTGTGGTTACCTCTGCAGTTTCCTTTTCTGCCTAGGAAAGCTACAAAGTGCTAACATTCTGGCGACTATACTGGGGAAATTTCCCTGGTAAATTTTAATTTCAAAAGAGAAAATCTATTTCCTGTGTGTGATAGTGAGTTAGAAACCTTTTAGGTAGAAATATTCACCCAAAATTTGTGTTTTTACCCAGCTGTGATAAGCTCCAGGAGTTTGCCTACCTTGCCTTGTTTCTTCTCCTCTATTTATTTTAATTGATTACTGAAGAATTTATGACTCCATTCCCAATGAAATTTTATTCCATTTTACAACCAAAAATTAAAAAAATCTATCTTCACCTTCCATACCTAGCCTAAAGTATAAACACTAAGATTAAAAATCATATAGAGAGAGTCCTCTCTGAAGCTGGAAGGGCTAGATCCCACCTTTAAAAACGTTTTGTGGTTACCTCTATAGTTTCCTATTGGGTCCCTATAATACTAGTGATTACCCAATTTATATTGTTGTACCCCTATTACCTCCATATTGTTATTTTTGTGCCCCATAGAATCCCTATATTGTTATTTTTGTGGCTTTATATTATTATTGTTAGGTCGACTTGATTATATTGTGACTCCTTAGACTCGTATATATAGAAAAGAGGTTTTGTCATTTGTATCATCCAAGAATTGTTCATTTATGTAATGTAAAGGAGGTTTCCCCCACGAAGAGGCTGAATTCTAAGGCGTTGATCTATCTTTTCTATCTTTTCTTGAGCTGGTTTCATAACATTTGGTATCAGAGCTTTGGATTCTAGGGTTTCGCTGCTCCAAACAGGTCATCGTGGAATTTTCGCTATAACTTTTTTTTCTGTGACGTTGGAGAAGTTGAAAAAAAAACCCATTTGATAAGAAATCTCACTGAACCTTGGGTCCAAATTTCAGATTTTTTTGCGCGATATTTGCGGAGATATGATCTGAGGAATTTGGTCTTTTTGCAGACTCCTGAATTACATTCAAAACAGGGGATCTAGGGAAAATCGTCATAACTTTCTCTCTGGGGATCAGATTGAAATTTCGTAAGAATGTACAGAAAGAGGATAGAATGTAGTTTCTTGTATGTGTGTTTCAGATTCAAAGGCTGAAACAGTGATGCGTGGTATGTAGTACAAGTTCGCTCTACTAAACCAGTCTAAAAGCAAGTCACTGTGGGAGATTTCACATAACGCTTCCTTGGAGAATCCAGTTTGGCTCAGACTTGTGGCATTGGAAAGAGGACATAGAAGGCTACTACAGGTAGCAATTTCAGAACTGGATGATCCAAAATTACAGAGATACATTAGATTCAATATCAGGCTTCTATAAAGTGAAAAAAGGTGTGTAGTTTTTTTTTAAATTTTTGTGTAAGCTTGGTTTAACAAAATTCAAAGGGCATAGTAAGCATTATTATCGGTAACTGATGCCCCGAGGAAAGAAAATGAAAACACCTAGTAAGGAACCTGAAAGCTCTAGCATGACTCATGAAGAAGAGGAAGAAATGCTACATGATATATCAAAATTACAAGAACAAGTGCAACAAATGTCACGCTCACAAAAGCTAACAGAATCTAAGATAAATGACGTGGAATCTAAGATAAAGGGCATGGAAGCTAAGATGGATGATTCGAAGACAGATTTGAAGAGAGACATGGCAGATTTGAAGATAGATTTGAAGATAGATTTGAAGACAGACATGGAAGAATTGAAGAAGTTGCTACAAGAAAGGGTCACTAATGGTGAAAAGGTAGTAAAGGAAACTCATGATGAGAACAAAATAAATGTTAATCATGATTCCATAGATGCTAATGTTGGATCGAAGAATCACCATATTCCAAAAATCGATATGAGGAAGTTTGATGGCAAGGATCCCGCCACATGGATATTACAGATGGAGCAATTCTTCGATCTCAATAATGTGCAAAATGCACAAAAGGTACGTATGGAAACTGTATATTTGGAACCAAATCAGTTTGTATGGTATCAATGGCTTTGCTCTCGTAAACAATTTATCACTTGGGCAATTTTTACGGAAGAATTGATAGCACATTATGAAGATACAAAAAGCAACACTTTTTTTAGCCAATTGATAAGTCTCAAACAAAAGGGTTCAGTAATGGAGCACATTGAGGAGTTCCAAAAATTGAACATAAGGGTAAAAGATATTCCAGAGGAGCATAGGATTGATGTGTTCATAGGGTCTTTAAAGGATAATATCCAACATGATGTTCGCCTTTGGGAACCTGATTCATTAGAGAAGGCATTCAGGTTAGCAAGAAAAATGGAAAGCAAAATTATGGCAACGAGGAAGCATACCACTCACAACTATAAAGACGGAAGTGTTGTTGCCCCTAGTCTTCCACAACCTATCAGGTTGACACCACAACAATTGGAAGAAAAAAGAGAAAAAGGGCTTTGTTACAGTTGTGATAGCAAATACACTAAAGGTCATAAGTGTGCTGAGAAGAAATTATTCTACATAGATTGTGAAGAGGAAGAAGAAAAGGAGCAAGAAAGGTCAAAAGAAGAAGATATACTCCAGGAACAAAGCCTAGATGAAGAACAAATAAATCCGACCATATCTTGTAATGCATTGGCGGGAATTACCACTCCTCAAACCATCAAGATAGAAGGACAAATCAAGAAGAAAAAGGTAATAGTGTTGATTGATTCAGGAAGCACCCACAATTTTATTCATTGTAGGGTAGCAAAAGAATTGAATTGCTTCCTATATCCAGCACCAGAGTGTCAAGTGATGATTGCAAATGGAGGAACAATAAATTGCTCTGGAAAGTGCCATAATATCAAGCTATCCATGGGAGAATATGTATTGACTAGCCCAATGCTTTCCATTCCAATGGGAGGTGCTGATGTTGTACTAGGAGTCCAATGGCTACAATCCTTGGGTACAATAGCTTTTAATTTTCAAGAACTTTTCATCAAATTTTCTACGGAAGGAAAGGAAGTTGAATTAAGGGGTATTGCAGGGAAACCAGGAAAGATAATCAGCTCTAATGGCATGACAAAGCTTCTAAAAAAGGAGCAAAGAGGTGTAATTGCACAATTATGTTCGCTAGATGTTTCCACATTGGAATCATCTATTTCTCCAGATCTCCAAAAAGTCCTGGACAATCATTCCAAGGTATTTGAGACTCCAAAAGGTCTCCCACCTATGCGTGATCATGATCATGCTATTCATCTGATTCCAGGAAGTGTTCCTCCAAACATCAGGCCGTACAGATATTCCTATGCCCAAAAGAGTGAAATTGAACGTATGGTTGCAGAAATGCTAGAGGCGGGTATAATTCAACCAAGTCAAAGTTTTTTCTCAGCTCCAGTAGTATTGGTGCACAAGAAGGATGGATCATGGCGCATGTGTCCGGATTATAGGGAGCTCAACAAGCTCACTATTAAAGATAAGTTCCCCATTCCTGTTATTGATGAATTACTGGATGAATTGCATGGATCAATTTACTTCACCAAGTTGGATCTTCGTTCGGGATATCATCAAATCAGAATGAAGATTGAAGACATTCCGAAAATCGCATTTAGAACTCATGAGGGTCATTATGAATTTTTGGTCATGCCTTTTGGCCTTACCAATGCACCTTCAACATTTCAAGGTTTGATGAATTCAATTTTCAAACCATTCCTTAGAAAATTTGTGTTAGTATTTTTTGATGATATACTAATCTACAGCAAGTCTTGGAAGGATCATGTTGAACATGTTGACAGGGTGCTACAACTATTGGAGGAGAAACAATTATATGCAAAAAGATCCAAATGTTTCTTTGGAGTCCAGGAGGTGGAATATTTGGGTCATATTGTATCTCATGAAGGAGTTAAGGTAGACCCTAGCAAAATTAAAGCCATTAAGGAATGGAAAATTCCCACATCCATAAAGCATCTGCGAGGATTTCTTGGGTTGACAGGGTATTATCGCAAGTTTGTTAAGAATTATGGGAGAATAGCAGCACCTCTAACAACATTATTGAAGAAAGATTCATTTTCATGGACTCCGGAAGCAACAAAGGCCTTTGAACATCTTAAAGAGGCAATGTGCCAAGCACCGGTCTTAGCTACACCGGACTTCACAAAAACCTTTATTGTGGAATGTGATGCTTCAGGAAATGGAATTGGTGCTGTTCTAATGCAAGATGAAAGACCCATTGCTTTTGAAAGTCGTCCAATCAAGGGAAAGTTTTTAAGCAAAGCTATTTATGAGAAGGAAATGTTGGCAATACTCCATGCACTTAAGAAATGGCGACCCTACCTAATGGGAAGACACTTCAAGGTAAAAACGGATCATGATAGCCTTAAATACTTTTTAGAACAAAGATTATCCTCTGAAGAGCAACAAAAGTGGGTCACAAAGATGTTGGGTTATGACTTTGAAATCATCTACAAAAAAGGGAAGCAAAATGTGGTGGCAGATGCACTCTCAAGAAAGGATGAGGATGTGGAAGCATTGTTGTGTGGCATTTCTATTATCCAACCAGATTGGATAAACGAAGCAAGGGAGGAATGGAAGAATGATGAAGAAGTGTGGGCACTTATTCGAAAGCTACAACAAGATTCCAGTACTTCTGATACATTTAGCTGGAAAAATGATTCGTTATGGTACAAAGATCGCTTATACCTCTGTAAGAATTCCCAGCTAAAACAAAAGATTCTTATGGAATTGCACACTTCTCCCTAGGAGGGCACTCAGGATTTTTAAAAACTTACCACAGGGTTAAGAAGGAATTTTTTTGGGATGGCCTTAAATCAGATATTCAAAAGTTTGTGGCGGAATGTTTGGTTTGCCAGCAAAATAAAGTTGAAACAATTAAGACACCAGGTCTATTACAACCTTTATCCATTCCAAGCCAACGTTGGGAGGAGGTTTCAATGGATTTTATCACAGGTTTACCCAAGTCTGAGGGAAAGAGTGTCATCATGGTGGTAGTTGACAGACTTACCAAGTATGCACACTTTTGTGCATTATCACATCCATTTAAAGCCAGTACAGTTTCTACTACATTTATGGAAACAGTTCAAAAGCTACATGGAAACCCAAAGATTATTGTAAGTGACAGAGATCCCATTTTCACCGGAAATTTTTGGACATAATTATTTTCTTGTCTTGGTACTCAGTTAGCTCATAGCTCATCTTATCATCCTCAATCTGATGGGCAAACTGAGATAGTAAACAAATGTTTGGAAGTATATCTTCGTTGCTTTGTATCTGATAAACAGACACAATGGGTCAAATGGCTGCCTCTAGCTGAATGGTGGTATAACACTTCCTTCCATACAGCAACAAAAATGACCCCATTTATGGCACTTTATGGGTATCAACCACCATCCATCATGTTATCACTGAAAATTCTGTTTCCAAAAATTGCTCAGATTAGCTTAAGGACAAAGTGTTTTCGCAGCGCATAAATCCTTTAGCAGTTTCGCAGCGCTACATGTTTAGGTGGTTTCGTAGCGTGCTACGAAATTGGGGATTTGTTCGAGTTTTCAGTGGAGGCCAAAATCCTAGCATGCCTATTGTACAGAGTTCTGTTTCCCTCCAGAAATGCAGATGAGAGCAGCGACAGTGTTTTCAAGGAAGCAGTGCATTAAGCTCGTTTGTAGCAACACAGATTTGCTCAGTGCTCTCCCTGAGACGAATACCTTGAAGATCCTTTCCTGGGACAATCACCTTTCTCAAGTCAATGAAGCCCTTCTGATCCCAACTCAGGTTAATTATGTTGGAAAAGCAGCAAATATATATGAAGCTGGTTATCGACTAAGTGTTAGTGTATATATCATCTCCAAGTACATTGGGAATACATGGTTGGGGGATCGTGTACGTGTCAGTGATGAGTTTTTGACAAACGAAATGTGTTTGCATTTAAGTATGTGCCTCATGTTCTAATCTTTGTGTTTTGATCGGATACAAGGAACCAAACGAGATGTTGAGGTTTGGCAAACATTACTAGCTGTTCGTGCATTAGTTCTTCCACCGACAGAGGACATAGACACCTGGTTGACATTTGTTTTTCTTTGCCGGAAAAGGGGTCGTATTAGTCAAGGTCATTCCACCAGCACATTGATGCAAACGGTATTGTGACTGTATCTGCTAGAGGCAAAGCAACGAATACGTAAGCAGCTTTTATTCTTGTATGTTATACCCCATGCCATCCTCAACTAATTCAGAGCTCCGAGCCTCTGTCCCGCCATATACATATCCAGAAAGTGGCTCTGAGCAATACGATTCAATGGGTCCAAATGAATATTACTATGATCCTTCTTGTTACTATGTCCCTTACTTACTTGAGCATTCTGTTTCATCTTCTCATGTAAATACTTCTGATTACAGTGGTGATTGGTATCGTAATCCTCTGCCATCTCATAATCAACCGTGGTACTTGGGGATTGAATCTCCGTCAAGCTCATATTACCCGCCTGTTACTAGTGATCTCAGTCCTTATTGTTATTTATCTCCATATGTGCAAGATCCAGTATCTTCAACCACTTGTATTACTTCTCAGGAGGATTGGTCCTTGGCTTCAACTTCCCATTCTCCAAATACCGATAACACAAGTAGCCTTGATTGTCCAATTCAGAGTGACAGTTCCAATTTCTATACATGGTGTCAAAGCGAGCACACACAGGAAAAGCCGTTGAAGACAAGGTCAATATCGCCCTTTCTGAACATGGACATCCAGATTCTGGGCAATAGACAGCAGGCAAATCGACACAAGATATCTCAACTCTCTCTTTTCAAAAAGACTTGAAGTAAAAAATATATGGGCCTCCTTCTAGCCAACTGCAACAATCAGTTGAATTAGCGGATCCAAAATCTGGACAAACGGCATCTTGTCCAGCTAATTCACAAGCGACGGCATCTTGTCCAGCTAATTCACAAGCGTATATTTCCACTGCCAATCCAATAAGTCTAGGCATTGATTCTCTCCTAAGTTATCATTCACCAACTTTTATTAATGATTTTCATGAATCAAGAAACCCAACAGTTTTGTCTCCACCGGCGTTTATTGAGATACTGCAGCCAATCATAGCCAATTTATTCCAGTTTTGGATATTTTATCCTCGGACTACCACCCGCCTATGCCTAAAAGACTATTTCCTTTGTCTTTAAGGGAGAATACGCCTATTGTTTCAAATGCACAGCTTGTAAAAAGATCAACAAGACCTATTAATTTAGGATTAAACTCACTGCTTCATCCCTCTTTAATGGATTTTACAGTTTCTGAGCCAGAGTTTTTAAAAGATTCGTCAGAATATCAGAAGTTAGAGGTTTGTCAGTTACCAACTCTCTATTTCAATGAAACTGCAGCAGTTGAATGTTCTCAAGGTTTTTCTGCGACTGATGATGGTTCCCCTTCAGAAAGTACAATAATAACAAATGAGTATCTTGTAAAAAAGATGGAGTTTCCTATATCAAATATTGGAGATGCATCAAAGCCTGCGATGTCCTCTATTTCTGGCAATTTAAGGAGCACTCAAAAGGTTTGACATCCATGAGATTTTCTCAATCTTAACAGGTAAAGTGTTCTGAGATGATGCACAATAAGATGCAAAACTTCTTGGAGAATTTGAAACAAGATTTTAGGTCTGAAACTGAAGGAAAGGGATGAAAGGATTTGTCTCTACAAGAGTCTGTGGAGTGATGCTGAAGCAGCAGTGGATTCCATGTTGTTTGAGATGAAACTGATCAAAATGGAGTTTGAAATGGAGAAGCTAAAGATGAGAAACAGAGGAACGCTGGAATTTAGCAATAGAGAGAGTGAATTTTCTGCATCTACAGATAACACACTCAAGTTGTGGGATTTTACAAAAGCCAATCCTTCTGGGTTATCCAATAATGTTTATACTCTGACCTATACTGGTCATACCAATGAGAAGACTGTTGTGGGGTTTTCTGTCATGGATGGATATATTGCATGTGGTTCAAAGATCAGTTCTGTTTTTTCCTACTACAAATCTCTGCCTATGCCTACGGGATCACATAGATTTGGATTTGAAGACCCTATATCAAGTCAAGAAATGGAAGATGATAGTGGTTAGTTTGTTTCAAGTGTATGCTGGAGAAGGAAATCGAAAATAATGGTGACTGCAAATTCCACTGGCAATATTCAGTTGATAAGGATTTTGGGTTGAAGTTATGTTTTTGAAATAACACAGCAGTTTCGTAGCGCGCTACGAAACTGCTGTAGGTTTTGTTTTTTAACGCAGACATACAGTTTGATATGATGATCAGAAAATTTTCAAAGGAAATGTCTAAGGGACATTTAGGAGACAACATGAGGCTAGCATAGCCATTCAGATAATGACAAGTGTACCTTTTTTGTAAAGGTGAAATGTTTTGTCTTAAGTTAAAGTTTTGATAAAGGTACTTTATGACCGATCATTAGGGTTTGGAAGGAATTGCGTACAAGGAGTTTTGGTCTACACACCTGTCCATCAACGAAGCATCCAACACATCAAGAAACATGATAGTGCTCATCATTTTTGGAATGTTAAAGAGCTGGAGACAGGCTGCTGCATTTTCGAATAAATGGAGCAGCATATCAAAGACCGACAAACAGGTGCCTATGTTTCAGGATAACAGAAAAGATGTGTCATGGAAAACAAACATGGAGCATTAAAGGTTCATTATAGCTATCTCAGCCAAACTCCAGATGTCAGAGAACGAAAAGGATTGAAGATCAAGGCTGTTATGGAGTTTAAGTCCTATTTAATTTAGAAGTCTAGAAGATTTAGTGGAATTAGAATTTTGATTGTTTTATGATTCCAGCGCTGTCAACAAGTAATCAGCTGTAATTATTAGTTAGTTAAAAGTTAGTAGGTGTCATCATAGGCAGTCATCGAGCTTCCCTCATGCTGGAGGAGGAAGCTCGAATGAGATAGAATAAGCACTTTATAAATAGCTGAAACAGAGATAGACAAAATGTTGGATGTTTTGGAGAAGTCTGTTTTTGGTTTGTGTATAAACAAATTTCAGTAATGCAAATGACTGTGTTTTCTTCTCAGGATTCACAATGGATCTTTTTGTTCAAATGTGTGATGGTTTTCTTTCTTTAAGGTTCTTTTACAGTTTTGTTAATGCATAATCACTCAGAACTCATGAATCATGCTCTGAATTCCTGTATTCCTTGGCAAACTGTGGTTTCAAAGTTATGTTTGAACATATAGATGTAAAGTGCCCTGATTTCTATGAAAAGATAGTGTTTTTGTTTGCTGAGATATGAGAGACTCCATAAGCCCAATGGGAATCAGTTCAATATTGTCCAGCCAGCTTATTTTTCATGTGTCTTATAAGAGTTAGCCATCTTTTCTTGTCATTAGTCAATATTCATAATCTGTGAGAGAGCCCTCTCAGACTAAGGAGGCTAAGCCTTAGTCCAAAGCCTGGTTTGAAATAGTTACACAGAATCTTGCTGATTGGCAGCCTTCAGTGTTTGATTTTGTGATAACATTTTGGTGCGTCTGCCGGGAGCCTGAAGATTATTCTTTCCCGAAATTATGAAGCTGAACTTCTGAAGGTAGCAGGAGCTCAGAAGGTTTTTGAGGCTGCAAATCTACCTTGGCGACTCCATTGTTGAAGAATTCAAAATTCATAGATTCATGGTGATTCCACTGGAGTTATGAAGGACCCAAATGCTACCATTCTTATTTCAAGGTATGCATGCATAGATTTTTCAGGAATTCATGGTTTCCCAAATCATTTTCCCAAGGATGCATATTTTCTAAGGAATGGTCCAAAATTCAATGGAGAAGATTTGAGTTTAACTTTGAAGCATATATTAGATTTCTGTGATTTTACTGAGCTTCTTAGAGTTAAACATGAGGATGTTTGCATTATGTTGTTCTATGATTCATTTCAAGGGAAATGCAAACAGTGGATTGAAAGCTTTCCTGCCAAATCCATTAAGTCATTTGAAGACTTTTGGCTTATGTTTTTGGATGAACGGATAGATAGATCAGATGTGGTGGCAAACTCTCCTTCAATTCAAGATTTCAAACAATGGAATAATGATCGTAATAATGAAGATACAAATGAAAGTTTTTCTTTGTCCTTGTCCTCGTATCTAAAATCATTTGACTGCCAGACAGAAGATAAGATGAAATTTTTGGATGAAGTTGCTGAGGACATTGAGAAAGAAATTGAAGGTTTAGAAGGTCAAATTCAGGTATATAGTTTTCATAATCATGATCATTATTTTCAGCAGCTTTCTATGGCAGAGTGCAAGGAGAGAATGTTGGTTCCTTTCTCTTTCAGGATTGAGGAACTGAACACTGTTGTTGAAGATCAGTTTGCACAGCCGGAAAGTTACAAGAAAAATCAAGCTGATCATGTATTCTGGGATCCTATAGCTAACTACATGGAAGAGTTTTACTCTCCAGTGTTTCAGTTTTCCTATAAAGATCAGAGACAATTTCAGTGGCAGCGGTCATCATACTATCATATTGGCTCTGAACTCCGATGCAGTCAAAGAAATCAAGTATCAGATAAGACAAATGATTGGCTACATTGGAAATTTCACATTGATTGAGCTGAAAGAAGTTTGAAATTGATAGGGTAGGTAGGTAGGAAATTGCAAATAAGCTCAAGGTTGACTGAGCATTTTTTTTAGTAGATGTAGTTTTCTTTCTCCTACAGTGATCATCCAGCTAAAGCCCGAGGTGAAGGCCCAAGGAAATTAAAGAAGATGTTTGTCAAATAAATTTTATAAGGCACTGGACCTGCGAGTTCTTAGTGTACCACAAGGGCACACTATCCCAAGTGGAGCCACTGTTATCACTGAAAATTCTGTTTCCAAAAATTGCTCAGACTAGCTTAAGGACAAAGTGTTTTCGCAGCGCATAAATCCTTTAGCAGTTTCACAGCGCTACATGTTTAGGTGGTTTCGTAGCGTGCTACGAAATTGGGGATTTGTTCGAGTTTTCAGTGGAGGCCAAAATCCTAGCATGCCTATTGTACAGAGTTCTGTTTCCCTCCAGAAATGCAGATGAGAGCAGCGACAGTGTTTTCAAGGAAGCAGTGCATTAAGCTCGTTTGTAGCAACACAGATTTGCTCAGTGCTCTCCCTGAGACGAATACCTTGAAGATCCTTTCTTGGGACAATCACCTTTCTCAAGTCAATGAAGCCCTTCTGATCCCAACTCAGGTTAATTATGCTGGAAAAGCAGCAAATATATATGAAGCTGGTTATCGACTAAGTGTTAGTGTATATATCATCTCCAAGTACATTGGTAATACATGGTTGGGGGATCGTGTACGTGTCAGTGATGAGTTTTTGACAAACGAAATGTGTTTGCATTTAAGTATGTGCCTCATGTTCTAATCTTTGTGTTTTGATCGGATACAAGGAACCAAACGAGATGTTGAGGTTTGGCAAACATTACTAGCTGTTCGTGCATTAGTTCTTCCACCGACAGAGGACATAGACACCTAGTTGACATTTGTTTTTCTTTGCCGGAAAAGGGGTCGTATTAGTCAAGGTCATTCCACCAGCACATTGATGCAAACGGTATTGTGACTGTATCTGCTAGAGGCAAAGCAACGAATACGTAAGCAACTTTTATTCTTGTATGTTATACCCCATGCCATCCTCAACTAATTCAGAGCTCCGAGCCTCTGTCCTGCCATATACATATCCAAAAAGTGGCTCTGAACAATACGATTCAATGGGTCCAAATGAATATTACTATGATCCTTCTTGTTACTATGTCCCTTACTTACCTGAGCATTCTGTTTCATCTTCTCATGTAAATACTTCTGATTACAGTGGTGATTGGTATCGTAATCCTCTGCCATCTCATAATCAACCGTGGTACTTGGGGATTGAAGCTCCGTCAAGCTAATATTACCCGCCTGTTACTAGTGATCTCAGTCCTTACTGTTATTTATCTCCATATGTGCAAGATCCAGTATCTTCAACCACTTGTATTACTTCTCAGGAGGATTGGTCCTTGGCTTCAACTTCCCATTCTCCAAATACCAATAACACAAGTAGCCTTGATTGTCCAATTCAGAGTGACAGTTCCAATTTCTATACATGGTGTCAAAGCGAGCACACACAGGAAAAGCCGTTTGAAGACAAGGTCAATATCGCCCTTTCTGAACATGGACATCCAGATTCTGGGCAATAGACAGCAGGCAAATCGACACAAGATATCTCAACTCTCTCTTTTCAAAAAGACTTGAAGTCAAAAATATATGGGCCTCCTTCTAGCCAACTGCAACAATCAGTTGAATTAGCGGATCCAAAATCTGGACAAACGGCATCTTGTCCAGCTAATTCACAAGCGACGGCATCTTGTCCAGCTAATTCACAAGTGTATATTTCCACTGCCAATCCAATAAGTCTAGGCATTTATTCTCTCCTAAGTTATCATTCACCAACTTTTATTAATGATTTTCATGAATCAAGAAACCCAACAGTTTTGTCTCCACCGGCGTTTATTGAGATACTGCAGCCAATCATAGCCAATTTATTCCAGTTTTGGATATTTTATCCTCGGACTACCACCCGCCTACGCCTAAAAGACTATTTCCTTTGTATTTAAGGGAGAATACGCCTATTGTTTCAAATGCACAGCTTGTAAAAAGATCAACAAGACCTATTAATTTAGGATTAAACTCACTGCTTCATCCCTCTTTAATGGATTTTACAGTTTCTGAGCCAGAGTTTTTAAAAGATTCGTCAGAATATCAGAAGTTAGAGGTTTTTCAGTTACCAACTCTCTATTTCAATGAAACTGTAGCAGTTGAATGTTCTCAAGGTTTTTCTGCGACTGATGATGGTTCCCCTTCAGAAAGTACAATAATAACAAACGAGTATCTTGTAAAAAAGATGGAGTTTCCTATATCAAATATTGGAGATGCATCAAAGCCTGAGATGTCATCTATTTCTGGCAATTTAAGGAGCACTCAAAAGGTTTGACATCCATGAGATTTTCTCAATCTTAACAGGTAAAGTGTTCTGAGATGATGCACAATAAGCTGCAAAACTTCTTGGAGAATTTGAAACAAGATTTTAGGTCTGAAACTGAAGGAAAGGGATGAAAGGATTTGTCTCTACAAGAGTCTGTGGAGTGATGCTGAAGCAGCAATGGATTCCATGTTGTTTGAGATGAAACTGATCAAAATGGAGTTTGAAATGGAGAAGCTAAAGATGAGAAACAGAGGAACACTGGAATTTAGCAATAGAGAGAGTGAATTTTCTGCATCTACAGATAACACACTCAAGTTGTGGGATTTTACAAAAGCCAATCCTTCTGGGTTATCCAATAATGCTTATACTCTGACCTATACTGGTCATACCAATGAGAAGACTGTTGTGGGGTTTTCTGTCATGGATGGATATATTGCATGTGGTTCAAAGATCAATTCTGTTTTTGCCTACTACAAATCTCTGCCTATGCCTATGGGATCACATAGATTTGGATTTGAAGACCCTATATCTAGTCAAGAAATGGAAGATGATAGTGGTTAGTTTGTTTCAAGTGTATGCTGGAGAAGGAAATCAAAAATAATGGTGACTGCAAATTCCACTGGCAATATTCAGTTGATAAGGATTTTGGGTTGAAGTTATGTTTTTGAAATAACACAGCAGTTTCGTAGCGCACTACGAAACTGCTGTAGGTTTTGTTTTTTAACGCAGACATACAGTTTGATATGATGATCAGAAAATTTTCAAAGGAAATGTCTAAGGGACATTTAGGAGACAAAATGAGGCTAGCATAGCCATTCAGATAATGACAAGTGTACCTTTTTTGTAAAGGTGAAATGTTTTGTCTTAAGTTAAAGTTTTGATAAAGGTACTTTATGACCGGTCATTAGGGTTTGGAAGGAATTGCGTACAAGGAGTTTTGGTCTGCACACCTGTCCATCAACGAAGCATCCAACACATCAAGAAACATGATAGTGCTCATCATTTTTGGGATGTTAAAGAGCTGGAGACAGGCTGCTGCATTTTCGAATAAATGGAGCAGCATATCAAAGACCGACAAACAGGGGCCTATGTTTCAGGATAACAGAAAAGATGTGTCATGGAAAACAAACATGGAGCATTAAAGGTTCATTACAGCTATCTCAGCCAAACTCCAGATGTCAGAGAACGAAAAGGATTGAAGATCAAGGCTGTTATGGAGTTTAAGACCTATTTAATTTAGAAGTCTAGAAGATTTAGTGGAATTAGAATTTTGATTGTTTTATGATTCCAGTGCTGTCAATTAGTAATCAGCTGTAATTATTAGTTAGTTAAAAGTTAGTAGGTGTCATCATAGGCAGTCATTGAGCTTCCCTCATGCTGGAGGAGGAAGCTCGAATGAGATAGAATAAGCACTTTATAAATAGTTGAAACAGAGATAGACAAAATGTTGGATGTTTTGGAGAAGTATGTTTTTGGTTTGTGTATAAACAAATTTCAGTAATGAAAATGACTGTGTTTTCTTCTCAGGATTCACAATGGATCTTTTTGTTCAAATGTGTGATGGTTTTCTTTCTTTAAGGTTCTTTTACAGTTTTGTTAATGCATAATCACTCAGAACTCATGAATCATGCTCTGACTTCCTGTATGCCTTGGAAAACTGTGGTTTCAAAGTTATGTTTGAACATATAGATGTAAAGTGCCCTGATTTCTATGAAAAGATAGTGTTTTTGTTTGCTGAGATATGAGAGACTCCATAAGCCCAATGGGAATCAGTTCAATATTGTCCAGCCAGCTTATTTTTCATGTGTCTTATAAGAGTTAGCCATCTTTTCTTGTCATTAGTCAATATTCATAATCTGTGAGAGAGCCCTCTTAGACTAAGGAGGCTAAGCCTTAGTCCAAAGCCTGGTTTGAAATAGTTGCACAGAATCTTGCTGATTGGCAGCCTTCAGTGTTTGATTTTGTGATAACACATCACATCATATTTAAGATAAAATTCTAAGGTTCAGGCAGTGAAACATCACATCGAACATCAACAACAAGTCCTCCAACTCTTAAAGGATAACCTCGTGTTGGCACAAAATAGAATGAAACAACAAGTAGATCAACATCGCAGTGAAAGAAGTTTTGATGTAGGTGATTGGGTATTCCTACAGCTACAACCATATAAGCAAATGTCCCTAAAGCAAGCTAAGAAGGACAATAAATTATCACAAAAGTATTATGGTCCGTACAAGGTGTTGAAAAAGATTGGTACTATGGCATACAAATTGGAGCTTCCTGCAGCTTCTCGATTGCATCCAGTTTTCCATGTTTCATGTTTAAAGAAGGTTATAGGTGACAAGCTCCCAATTCAAACAATATTGCCAGAACTTGACGAGGAAGAAAAAATTATATTGGAACCGGAAGCAGTCACAGAAACAAGAACTCGACAGCTACGAAATCGATCAATTTCAGAGTATCTTATCAAGTGGAAGAACTTATCCACTGAAGATTCCACATGGGAGGATGAGAATTTTATGCAGAAGTATCCAGAACTACTCAAGCGTTGAGGACAACACTTTTTTGAAGGAGAGGGGCATGTTGGGTCCCTATAATACTAGTGATTACCCCATTACTATTGTAGTTATACCCCTTATTTATATTGTTGTGCCCCTATTACCCCCATATTGTTATTTCTGTGCCCCATAGAATCCCTCTATTGTTGTATTTGTGGCTTTATATTATTATTGTTAGGTCGGCTGGATTATATTGTGACTCCTTAGACTCCTATATACAGAAAGGAGGTTTTGTCATTTGTATCATCCAATAATTGTTCATTTATGTAATGTAAAGGAGGTTTCCCCCTCGAAGAGGCTGAATTCTAAGGCGTTGATCTATCTTTTCTATCTTTTCTTGAGCTAGTTTCATAACATTTCCTTTTCTGTCCAGGAAAGCTACGACGTACTAACATTCTGGCAACTATACTGGGGAAATTTCCCTGGTAAATTTTAATTTCAAAAGAGCAAAGCTATTTCCTGTGGGTGATAGTGAGTTAGGAAACCTTTTAGGCAGAAATATTCACCCAAAATTTGTGTTTTTACCCAGTTGTGATAAGTTCCTTTGGAAATTTGGCTCCTAAAAAGATTTATACAAGATCAAATCCAGATCCTGATCCTCCCAAAGTTGGGAATGATCCTAAGAAACTGATTAAGAAAAAGAACCTTCAAGAAATTCAAGCAAGAAATAGCCCTCTTCTCAAGTCTCGGTCCCTGAAATCTTTTAAACAATTGAGGATATTAATTCTGATCTATCCTTTGAGCTTAGTCTTTTTAGAACCAAGTCAGAAAGTTTTGTTCCAGAAACAATCTTTGATGAATCCACTTTGAAACCATACAATTCAATAGAAAATCCTATTTTTTCAAATTCTGATAAAGACGTTGCACAATAGTTTGAAAATCTTGAACATTTGGTAAATGAGTTTAATTAGGCTGCTGAAGAACCATCCATAGTTCAACAAACTATCATTTCTTCTTCTATTCCATCATTGACCTCACCTGTGATTCCTTCATTTTCTATTGTTCCCATTACATCTCTCATTCATACTCCTTATATAACAACTCAACAGATCATAGTCCCACTATCTTTGCCACTTCTAACATCAAGTACAACTATAGTTTCATCTTCCTCTCATATTCCAATCATGGTAGCTTGTTATGCCCCTTTGATTCTGCAACAACCATTAAATGATATGCCACTTAATTATTCACAATGTATACCCCAATTCGATGGCATTGGGCCCACTACTGTTCAACAACACATCGATAAGATGAATGAGTTTGTAAACATAGAAGAGGTTGATGATGACTATGTTCGAATAAGGTTGTTTCCTCAAAGTTTGACTATTGAAGCAAGAAAATGGTATAGGGAATTAGCAGTAGGAAGCATTGCCAATTTACAACAATTTCATCAAGTTTTTATTTCATGTTGGGAGGTTAAAAAGCATCCACTTCAGATTATTGCAGAATATGAAATTTTAAGAAGAGCTCCAAGAGAGTCAGTTCAATATTATTCAGATAGATTCAACAACCTTTATAATTCTATTCCAACATAAATAAATCCCCCACTGGGATTGGCTTTACTTTGATATCCAGATGGTTTTGATGTTAACATGGCATATCAGTTGAGAGAAAGAAATACAACCACTTTAGAAGAGATGCAAAGGAATTTTGTTAGTGTAGAGGCTAATATGCTAGCCAAGAAAGCTAAGTTGAGGTATGAGAAGAGAGTGACAATTGAAGAAGAAGATTATTCTTCATCAGATGTAAATATGGAAACTTTAGTTAAAAATCTAGAAATAATGATGGAAAGAATGACTTTGACAGATAGGGTTGCACCAAGAGAACCACATAGGGATCCTCAGATCAAGAATCCAAATTTTGGAAGGTAACAACCCCAAATTAAACAAAGAGAGCCAAGAAACCCAACAGATCAACAAAAAATTAGACCTCCTTTTCAGGAAAATTATGCAAAAGAAGAAAATGAGACAACAGATGAGCTAGAAGAGAATCAGATAATGTTTCCTTGACCAAAGAGGAACAATATTTGTTCTTATTAGCACAACACGATGTGATAGCTAAAGAATTAGAGGATTACAGAATGGGTTATCAAAATTCCATTTTGGAAGTGCGAAAACAATATAATATGAGAAATAAAAAAGTTGCAAGAAATCCTACTGAAAAGATCCAAATTCATACACCTTCTACAAGTCAAACAAAGATTGATCCTCCAAAGGAAGCCCCTAAAAAAAAATATGCAAATGTGAAAGAGGTAGAAAGGCCTCAAACTTCTCTTAACATCGAAGATAAGTTGTCAAAAGTTAAAATTTATGTTCCTCTGACTGAATTAATGAAAAATGATGTATATAGAAGTCAAGTTATAAGACTAGTAAACATAGAAGACAGAACATGTACTATAAACTTAAGTGATGACCCGCCTAAATTGTTGTTTAGACCTGAAGTTGAAGAAAAGTCACAACATGCTAATGTGCCACCATTTTATGTTAGTATTAAAATTCATGATTTCATTTTTCACAATTCCATACTGGATTCAGGTGCTTCACATAATCCCATGCCCAAAGTGATTACGGAGAAACTCATATTAGATATAACCAAACCATATAAATACCTTTTCTATTTTGATTCAATCAGAGTAAGATGCTTAGGTTTTATGAAGGATTTATGTGTAACCCTTGCCCAAATCCCAACAAAAGTGTAGTCATGGATATTGTTGTTTCTAATATACCTCCAAAATATGGAATGCTCTTGTCAAGACCTTGGGAACAAAGTTAAAGGCCACATTGCAGATGGATATGACATATGCAACTATTCCAGTTTTTGGGCAACAAAGAAGGATATATAGGGAGAATCTTATGAAACATATGGTAAGCATTCAAGACAAACCTAATAATTACCCGCTCTATTATGTAAATTCAGACATGGATTCTTTTATTCTATATAATGATATATGTTTAGAACAAGAAATTCAAGGCAAGGAAAACCAGTCGAAAAAAATAGAAGATGTGAAGTTAAAGACTAAAACAAAAGATGATAATAATGAAGGACTTTGGCATATCTATTTTGGTAGGGTAGTTAGTAAGGAGTCGGGGCTTGTTTGTGGATCTTAGACACAAAATCCGATAGATTGAAAACATATTTCTACAAGCTTGCTTTCCAATGCACCAATAATGTAGCTGAATATGAGGCACTTATTTTGGGGTTGTAGTTATTGAAGAGATTAGGAGCCAAAAGAATTTCAATCCATGGAGATTCATAACTAATCATAAATCTAATCAAAGGTGAGTATTCAACTAAGAATCCTAGATTGAGGGAATACAAAAATGTTGCCTTGGATTTTTTACAGTGTTTTCTAGAGTATCTGTTGTCTCTAATTCTTGGAAGACAAAATGTGTTTTTCAATGTATTGGCTGCCTCAATAAGTACATGCAATATTCCTTTTTAACCAAATAAGAAATATGAGATTAAGATAAAACATAGACCTATTGTCCTAGATGACATAAGGTATTGGAAAGTGTTTGACAATGACGAATAATTAGACGTTTTTTTACAGTTAAGGAGGATTTTGAAAATTTTCATATTGATATAGAAATTTGTGTTGATGATGAGAGACAAGAAACTGTTTTGAATCAGATAAGTGAGAACCTTGATGAACATAAAGCAGAGCTTGAAGTCATCCAACTAAAGGATAATGTAATACCAAGAGGGTTGGTACCACTTGAAGAATTATTTGATTTCAATGATGTGGCTAAAAATCCCAAAATGCAACCTATTGGAACTAAAGTGGAGGATTGTAACATAGGGACTAAGGACAACCCAAAGATTGTGAAGCTTTCTAACTCCTTAACTCTAGAACAGAAGCATAAATACATTAATTTATTGAGATAATACTCTGATGTTTTTGCATGGGGATATGAATACTTGAAGGCCTATGATACCAACATTATTCAACATACTATTCCTATCAGAGAAGATCAGAAACATTTCAAAGAGAAGTTAAGGAGAGTGAACAATGTTCTGCTAACTTTAATTGAAAAAGAGGTAAGTAAGCTTTTTGGTGCTAATATTATTGTGCCTTTGATATTTTCTAAATGGTTATCAAATCTAGTACCAGTGAGGAAAAATACTAGAGAAATAAGGTTATGTGTGGCTTTCTGAAACCTTAATAAAGGTTCTCTCAAAGATAATTACCCATTTCCAAAGATGGATCATATAATGCCGAGGGTGGTTGGTTCTAGTAGAATTTCATTGCTTGATGGTTTCTCTGGTTACAACCAGATTTTAGTTCATCCAGATGATCAAGACAAAACAACCTTCACAACACCATGGGGAACATTCATGTATGTGAAGATGCCTTTTGGGCTTATGAATGTAGGGGAAACTTTTCATAGAGCAATGGACATTTCTTTTGCAGATGAAAAGGACAGATTTATTGTAATACATATGGATGACATCACTGTGTTTTCTAAAGCTGATGAAGATCATTTGTTTCATTTAAAAAATGTCTTTGAGAAATGTAGAAAATTTGGTATTTCCTGGAATCCTAAAAAGTCTCTTTTTGGTCTGGAAGAAGGTAAACTACTGGGTCATATAATTTACAAAGATGGTATCCGAATTGACCCAAGTAGAATTGAGGCTATCATGAAAATTGATCCCCCGAGAAACAAAAATAAGTACAATCATTCATAAGTACAATCGACATCTTCTTTAAGTACCAATCTAGCAAACATTAGGTAGTTTCCTTTGGGATTCTCTGTAATCTTAAAATGTCATCACATAAGGTAAAAGCGAAAATTGTGGTTGAGAGTCCAGTTTTACCCTCTGCTCCCAATTTTAATGAGATGCCTTTAGTTGACACACAGTATAATATAGAAGAAACTCAGTGTGAGTTTGAATTGTATGAGCTTCATAATTGGATGTCACAAAAGTATTTAGATAATAGTGATTATTTAAGCACATGAGAATCATTTCTACCTCAATTTACCTTTCCCCATACTCATATTTTCCCAAAATTCGCTACTTGGTGTCATCTCAGGTACCTCCCTAGTCAAAAAGTGGTAATTTCTCAAAACAACGAGATCCTATTTTCAATTACCCCAGAAGTTATTTTTCAAGCCCTTTAGATTAATTCTCAAACTTCTTTACACCCATTTTCCACTTATGCACTCATGGAAATATACAAAAATCTTACCTTCCCCTAGCAAGCCCATATTTTTGAATGTTTTCTGCTTGAAAATTCTGAATTGCCTAGAACAAATCCCCCATATTCTGCTTCTATTTTCCCTGAGATGTCAAGACAAGTTATTTCCATGGTTACATTTCTATTAGGTTATCCCACAAACCAATGGGTAGTTGAAGTAGTGCTAGGTTTCTTGTCAGTATTTTCAGTTGGTCATAAGCCATCACTCATTTTCAATTATAGTCAATACTTGTTAGATGTTATTCATGAGAAATTTCTAAAATTAAAGCTAAAGGTGTGTTCAAGCACTAGTTAGTCCTTGTGTATTTAATGTTATTCTATCAATAAGTCAGGTTCAAGTTCTAGTTACAGAAGATGGATGATTAAGGAAGTCCACTATCAGTCATTCACTGGACTTCTTTGCTGAGAAGGAATTTAGAAGATTATTCATTCAGCCATTTTGTGGATCAGTTTTTACACACATCCTTGTGTCTTCATGGTAGCGATATGATACCAAGGATTTCACCAGATATCAAGAAGGCTTTTCATCTTATGATATATCATTGGAATAGAGGATTTCCTGGATTGACAATGAATTTTCCTAGCCTTTCCATTTCCTGGATAGCCACGGCGTTGTGGGTTTTACTCTTGTTTCCTAGTTAGTTTTCATATTCCTTTGGTTGTGGGTGGAGTTATTAATTCCTGAAGCCTTGGTTGGACAAATACTCTAGAAGCCCTGTAATAGCTTGGGTTGAGTTACTAGTCCTAGAGCCTTGGCTAGAAAAACTCTCTAGTGTGTTTGGTGGGTTGAGTTACTAGTCCTGGAGCCTTGGTTGTACAAATTCTATAGAGCCCAAAAACAACTGTGGGTTGAGTTACTAGTCTTGGAAGCCTTCGTTGGAACCAACGCTCTCGAGCCCTAGATATCTGAGATCAAGGACAACAACAACACTTGGCAGAAACTTCTAAATATAGTAATGTGTCAACTTTGGGAAATTAATAATAGATCCCTACTTCCTAGGTTTGTTTTTCCCCTTTAGCTTTATTTCCTTTCTGGGGGGGAACTTGTCATGTATTGCCTAGAAAGATTGCAAATTTCTAGAAAGAACTGGGAAACTCTCTGATTCATGCGCCGAGCAGTTTCTGAGCAGAATACTTTTGTGCAATTTCTGGGTTGAGTGGCTATGGGATGCCTCTCATGCTCTGCGTAGTTTCTCAGCTAGAGGATGGATTTCATTTATATCTTCAAAATTTTGGAGTTGAAGGCTCCCTGTTAGCTTGAACTATGCAATTCCTAAGAGCAAGGCCAGTTTCCCTCAATATTTGTGTGGTTCACTAAGGAAAGCCTGGAACCAGGTTGAAACTAAGTCAAGAGATTGACTTGTGGGTTAGGTAGTAAAGCAAGTAAGAAAACACAAGCCAAAATGCAAAAGATAAAGCTCAATCAAAGCCCAAGTACCTGGGTCAGTGCGAGATAAGCTATTGTGATTTAGGGGGGAGGCTCCAAAATGAAGCATAGGAAAAATTTTGTAGGGTCATTATGTAAAAGTAAATGCATTCATCCCATAAGGGGATTGGAATTGGGATTTAGTGGACCAATAAATATTTAAAATACTTTAAAGAAATATAGAGTTGTAGTCAAGGATCACCTTAAATGATGTGAAGAAACAATCAAGAAAGATTGAAGACCAATGATTGGGAAGAAAGAATGGAAATGCTTCAAAAGATTTCGCTACTCACAAAAATGATGTGGAAGGAATTTATTTGGTGATGAAGAAGATGCTCCATTATATGGCTTGAAGGATGTCATTAATCTAACTATTTGACAATTATTATAGATTGATAATATGTTCTAGTGATTTCTTTACCCATTCTTCAATATATTCTTTCATTGGAGCAACTATTATGTCTTGCTTGACAAATAAGTCAAATATCTCCTCATCAATACTTCGAGCATCTTCTTGCAATTATGAAGTTGTAGCTAACGAGTCTTAATTATAATTTACAAATGTAAGTAACCACTTTTTAATCTTATCTTTCAGGAACTCAGTTAAGTTGTTGAATTTGGAACCCATTGAAATCTTAATAATCTCTAACTATTCATGTAAAATATCTTCAGAGACAAGAATAGAGTCTCTCATCATGTGGGGGCCATTTTGATCATCAACAACTAGAATGGCCTTGAAAAAGGCATTTCTCCTTTTACTTTCAATGTTTTCACAATCAATAATAGCCCCCTCTAACATTGTAAATCTAGGAGACCAACCAACTTTTATCTGCTTTAGGCTTTTAGGCCTTGGGAGGCTCTACTCTATCGTTTGGAATTCACTAAGTTGATCTTGTTAATAAAGGTTGAAAATTCATTGTCAATGAATTTTTTAACATTTTCCAAATCATTTTTTTAAATAATAAAAAAATAAATGAATTCTCTACATTAAATGCCACAAATGCAAAGTGATTTCCAATAGTTCTTGTGAGTAGGGTTTCCATTTTCTTTACCCAACAGGGTGTTCCAGGTGTTTTTGTTGTAGATTTGGGTGCTTTTATAACTAAGGGTCATGAATAGGGGCACTAGATTAAGAGCCTCTTCAAGTTCATTTATTCTCCTTTTTAGTCTTAGATTGTTAGCTTATTATTCTATAATAAAGTGGGTTGGAGATTCACTAGTGGTCTGGTGTAATTTAAAGAGTGAATTTTCTCTTATTTTAGAAACATCCACTTTTATTTTGGTTGGATAATGACCTTTTTATTTTAATTTTTACTCTTTAATTCTTAGTTTTTTATTACCTCAATCATAATGTGCATCCTGCATGGCTTGTGGATGGTATCCAAGATGGCAGGCTCGTATGTTATCTCTTGAATCACTCTTTGGGTGTCACCCATGCAGGATGTAACCCAATCAGGTAGTGTTTTTTTATCAACTTCCACATCTAATTTATTTTCTTTAGGTTGAGACTTTTTAGATATTTTCATCTTGGATAATTCAATAATGTGTGATCTTTCAAATATCACATTGAGGGGTGGCTCCTGTCCATCTCCTCCACCAGATTTCCTATCATTATTTGTGCCTCGAGCCACATTAGAGTCATTTCTTCAGTGATTAAATAACGAAATCTACCAATCTTTTGATGTCAAAGCTAGAGGGGAATTTGTAGGATTTCTACCTCTTTCTTTATTTTTATCTTTCAAAGTAACCTTGGTTTCTTTAATAACTGGTTCAACATCGGTAGGTGTTTATCTTTCATATGATGGGCCAATGTGAATTTCTCTACTTTCTTTAGTAATTTTAGTAAATAAATTTCCATATATGTTGAAAAATGTTGTAGTTGATGTCAAGTGTCGAGTTCAGAGGGATCCTAATAAGTTTTTTATCATTAATGTATTGTTTCCTAACTCTAGGAAAAGGATGAAATTTATATCTTTCAAGGAAATTTATCTTCAACTAAATAGTCCTCCTAGAGACCTTTCCAATGGCATATGGAACTTGATATAACTCCAAAGGAATATCATGGAAAATGGGATTGAAATTTGGAAGTTTAAGGAAAGGTTCCAAAAGCCTCATGCTTCCAGCAAGATTTTTGTTAAATCAAAATGTGATAGGAAATTTATTTAGAAAATTAGAAATGGCTATCAAGTATAGGAGTGATAGGCTACATGCCTATACCCATGACCACAAGGTGCTAGGATAAAGTTCTTAGGTGCTTTTCAAATGACTTGGTTGATCTGGATTTAAATAAGAATGCAAAAAATTACAGAGATAACCATAAACACAGAGATGTAGTGGAAATAATACTTCATTTCATTAATGTAAAATACTGAAATATGCTTACAAACAGAATTGGAAATAAACTAGCTAGGGCGATGGTAGCTTATCTCTGAGAAGAGATGTGACGGCTACATGCCTCTGAAATCTATTACAACGAGGCTTGAAGGCCTATTTATTGTTGAGAAACAATGCAAAACCCTTAACATCACAAAACCTAACCCTAGAAGATGAAACGCTAAACTGTGGGCCCTGTTTGGGTAAATTGGTACATCAACTTCCGGGGGTCGTAACTTTGGCATACGATCTCCTTTTCATGTGCACAATATCTCGTTAGAAAGATCTATTCAAGAACTACAAATTTGGGAAGAGCAACATCGGTCCATTGACCCATGCTGCTTCCACTTTTCCCAAAAAACGTCATTTAGGGCCTCAAAATGGCTCCTTAAGTTCAGGACCCGAAAAAATGCTAAAAATAGTAAATTGGGCTACAATTAAGGAAACTGAAAATCTGAAAGAAACAATGGTGGGGGTCTGAGTGGACTTGGGAGGTGGCCACCAATATCCACCTGGATCATTCTTCCCCCCTTAGGAAGCAATGGTCCCCATTGCGTTGAGTTCCTCCATGAGATGAGGAAACTTCTACTGAACTTGGTCCCTGGTGAGCCACTTGCCCTGGTGAAGGAGTTGGCCTGCTTTGACAACTCGATACAATTGTATATTCTGCTGGCGAGTGTGCTTGATCTGTGTGTCCATGATCCAATCAGTTTCAACTTGTTCCATGCAATCTGGATTTAACTCTGTCGGTCTGAGTTGTTTTGCAATGTCAGATGTGTCTAGTAATGGTTGAAAGTATGGACGAAGGTGGTCCACATTGAACACTGGGTGCAGGCCAAGGAATAGGGGAATGCTGAGCTCAAATTTGTTGTCTCTGACAACCTTGGTAATGGTGTAAGGACCATATCGGAGTGGTCTAAGTTTTTGATAGGCTTTGGTAAGGCGTTCCTTTTGTAAATGCAACCAGACTTTGTCACCCACCTGAAACTTGTGTGGCACCCGATGTTGATCATGTCGCTGCTTGTACTCGGAATTTGATTTCTCCATAATTTCATGGACCCATTGGAGAATATGTTATATGTGCTCAATGAAGCTATTTGCCTTATTTCTTTCAGACTGGACATGAGCTGAATCTGCATGAGTAGCTGCAAATGGCATGGCCACATAAATGGGACATAGTGGCTGGAATCCCAAGCCCACCAGAAAAGGGTTGTGGCCAGTCGAGCTGTGAAGAGCCCCGTTGTAGTTGTGCTAAACATAGGGGAGGCTCTTGTCCCATGTGCATGGATTCTTTGAGTTGTACATCTGCATAATGTGTATGATCATCCTATTGACAACCTCTGTCTGGCCATTAGTTTGAGGATGGAAGGCTGTGGACTTAGTGAGTTTGGTGTCAAGCATCGACCAAATACTGGACCAAAATGTACTGAGGAACCTGCTATCTTGATCTGAGATGATAGACTGTGGGATCCCAAGGTGTACCCACACTCGTTCAAAGAAGAGTTTAGCAGTGGCTTTTGCTGTGATATTCTTCTTGTAGGCAGTCACAATGGCCATCTTCGAGAACTTGTCGATGACCATAAAAACATAATCATTTCCATAGTGGAAGGAAGGTCTGACATGTAATCCATGGGGATGGATTGCCAAGGTCAACTAGGGGTAGGCAGCGAGGTATAGAGGCCTTGCTTCTTGATGGTTGGTTTGGCAATGGCGCAGTCAGTGCATGATCTGATGTACTTCCCTACATCCTATTGAAGATTCGGCCAATATAAATACTTCTGTAGTACTGCCACCATTTTCTCGACCCCGAAATGTCCAACAGCCCGACTGTAGTGTGCTTCCCAAATTATCTTGGCACGCTCACTTGAAGGAACACAAAGGTGACCCAGGTGGCATAACAGGGCATCCTGGAGGTGAAAATCAGGAACATGTTGACCCTCCAAGAGTGTCTGATATGTGTGGTCAAATTCTGGGTTTCTTTTGTAGAGAAGTGGCCAATCAGAAATCTCGTGCCCACAGGAGTTGAGCACAATGGTTAACGCCATGATCGGTAGTCAACTGAGGCAATCTGCAACATTATTGGTGCTATCCTTCTTATCCTTTATATTCAAATGGAACTCTTGCAGGTATGTGGACCACTTTTGATGGTGATCATTTTGCAATTCCCTTGGGTTTGAATGAACTGCAGGGGTCAGGGGTCTGTGTGGATGACTGTTTCCTTCCCCAAAATGTAATGCTTCCATTGTCAGCAGGCCTACACAATGGAATACATCTCTTTGTCATAAGTGGGATACTTCCAGACTGTATCTGAAAGTGTATCACTATGATATGCCACTCGATGCCTGTGTTGAGTAAGGATTGCCCCAATAGAATAGTCAGAGGCATATGTCTCGACCTCAAATGGTTGTTGCGAGTCTGGTAATGTGAGCACTAGCGCCATGTAGAGGCAATCTTTTAACTCTATGAATGCCTTCTATTGAGATTCAGACTAAAAGAATTTTTCTTTCACTCCTCCCTTGGTGACTTGACACAAGGGCCAAGTGATATGAGAAAATCCCAACACGAACCTACTGTAGAAGTTGGCAAGACATAGAAAGCTATGGAGCTCTGTCAGAGTGGTTGGAGATGGCCAATCTCGAATGACTTGGATCTTAGATGGATCCACATGCACCCTGTTACATAGTAATTTGTCACCATTGGTCACCGTCCCTGTTACCCCTTTCCCGCACTTTGGAGGACTCATTCCGGGACCTGTGAGCAGTGACATAACTTAAAAACACTTGCATTATGTTCCCCTAAGTATGGACTTCATGTGCCTTGAAGACATCTCCTGCAAAATATCCCTGAAAAGTTCCTTTTTTCCATTAACGCGGGTCCACAACGTACTACCCGCGCCAATGAAGGAAATCCTCAAAAGAAGGTGTGCCAGTTGGTGCTCTGTATTAGAGGATTTCCTTCATTGGCGCGGGTAGTACATTGTGGACCCACGCTAATGGAAAAAAGGTACTTTTCAGGGATATTTTGCAGGAGATGTCCTCAAGGCACATGAAGTCCATAATTAGGGGAACATAATGCAAGTGTTCTTAAGTTATGTCACTGCTCACAGGTCCCGGAATGAGTCCTCCAAAGTGCGGGAAAGGGGTAACAGGGACGGTGACCAATGGTGAAAAATTACTGTGTAACACACCCCGTGTTCATCAAAAATGTATTCTAGATATTGAACCTAGGTCATGCCAAAAGTGCATTTTTCCAAATTGGCGCATAGCTTGTGTTGTTGTAGTGTTTGGAGAACCTATCGGATGTGGTGGAGGTGCTCTTCCCAACTCTAGCTGAAGATTAGGATGTCATCCAAGTATACCACTACAAATGAATTGTTGAATGGCTGCAAGATGTCATCCATTAGCCTCATGAAGGTTGTAGGAGCATTCGTCAATCCGAAAGGCATAACCAACCATTTGAAAAGGCCCTCCTTGGCTTTGAAGGTAGTCTTCCACACATCGGAAGGTTTGATTGGTACCTAGTGATATCCTAACTTCAAATCGATCTTGCTGAAATATTTTTTCCCCTTTAGTTGGTCTAAGAGGTCATCAATCCATGGGATCAGGTACCTATTATGGACAGTGATCTTGTTTAGTGCCTGATAATCAATACAGAGTCTCCAAGTCCCATCCTTCTTCTGTACCAACATGATCGAGCTCCCACAGGGTGATGAACTTGGACAGATGTGACCTTTCCATAGCAGCTCCTAAATCTGCCTCTTGATTTCATCATTCTCCAAAATGGAGCACCGATAGGTTGGTCCATTGGGCAACGGTGCACCTGGAGTCAGATCGATGGAGTGCCTAAGCTGATAGTGCAGAGGAACCCTTGCAGGGGAGGTGAAGATGTCCTCGTACTCCTCCACGATGTTGTCCATCTATAGTTGTCGTGTGGAGGGGCCCTATCTGGAGGTCGTGGCCACTGTCTTCTTCTTTTCTTAAGGGATTATCATCAGGAAAACAAATTTCCCGGTTTTGGAAACGAGCTTACTGCATTGTTTTGTAGCAATAAAAGAGATGGTGATAGGCGGTGCTACCTCCAGTATCTTGTACATCTTATTTCCAAAAGTAACAATAATAGCATGGGGCCTTGATTCACACACAACATTTCGCTTCCAAAAGTATGATTTTCGTAATAATACATCACAAAATTCAAGGGGAGCAATGTCACACAATACCTCATCCGTGAAGGGCTTGATATTGTATGGAAGGCAACACTGCTGGCTCACGCGAAGATCCCGTCCTTGGTGAAGCCACCCGATGGTGTACAGTTATGGATGTGTTGTGGTTGGTAAGCCCAGCCGCTTCATGACCTCTGCTGAAATGAGGTTCTTTTGGCTCCTGCTGTCGACAATGAACTATAGCAGGGAGCCCTTTACCCACATTAGGGAGTGGAAGAGATGCTCCTCCTCCTCTGGATCTCCGGGTTCCTCCTTCTGGATTTTCGTGGTGGCAACGATGGCATTGGGCTCTGCATCGATAATCTACTTTCCTTTTTCATTCCCCTTGTCAGGTTCTGACTCAAAGTCTGAAGATGCATCTAATTTTGAAACCTTTAGCTCAGCCACCAGTGACTGCTTAGCTCGACACTCACTTGTGTTGTGAGTGGATCTCTTATGGAACTCACACCACTTTCCTATGTCCTTTTTTGGCTTCATGGTATTGTTCTTTGCTTGCACATTTGGTGGGTTGTCTTGGGTCGCCCCACCTTGGCTTTGTCCTTTGTTCTATAGTTTGTGGGCACCTTTCCCTTGCTTTGGATTTGCAGATCAAAAGTCTCGCTTCTTTTGTTTAAACTTTTGGTCGACCTTGACGGCATATCAGTATGCCATGCCGAGCGAGGGGATGTTCAGGAATTCTATTTCTTCCTGGATGTACTTGTGTAGGCAGCCACAGTATTTGAGTACCAAATGTTGCTATGAATCCTTGATACCCAACTTTGCTCGAAGGGTATGGAAAATATTGGTAAACTTTAGCACGCCTTGGTCCCTTCCCTGCCGCAGTGTGGTCCACTTTATGTATTGATCCTCATAGCTTCCAACAGGGTAGTACTGCTCCTTGATGGCATCTCGAAATGAATCCCAAGTGGGTACAACTGAAAACAGTGAGCCTGTACTTTCATCCTTCTACTCGTAGTAGGTTGCCCACCAATCCTTGACGTGGGGAGCTGCTTTGAGAAGAGCGAAAATAATCTTTTCCCGACTAGAAAAATCATGAAAAGAAAAATAACCCTCTAGTAGATTTAACCATTTATCAACAACATCTGTATCTATCTAACCCTCTAATATGGCGATTTCAAAATTAACTTGTACCTTAAATGGTGTGTCATTTCTAGAGTAGTTGTTGGAAGCCAACACGTTGCCCCTAGGTAGCCGCTGAAGGATCTGGACAAAGTTGTCCATCATTGCGTTCCTTTGTCACTCGAGGGCTTCTTTGAGCAAGATTTTGATAGGATCTCCTGCCCCCTCATCTTTCTTTTCATCTGCCATGGGAGGCCATTTGGATTTGTGAGGTTGGTCTTGCAAAGGTTTGACCAGTTCAAGCCCTAACTCCTTATATCCTGACCTTGCTGGGGACATGCAAAGAAAAACAGAGAAAGTGTTGTGGGGAAAAATGCCTATGCAGGACGATCCTATCCACCTAAGGTGTGACAGCGCCTTAGCAACAAACGAATACAGCTATTATGATTTCTTCCTTTAGGAAATGTGAAAGAGGGGAGATCAGCAGACTTACCGTTGTCTTCCGGTTGTCCCTCGAACTAGATCCTCTTCTCTTTGTGTGTCCACAGCTACTTGCCTTCTTGCTTGCTCAAGAGAACAGCTACTTGAATCCCACGAGATCACAAGAGAACAGCTACCTATGACAAGAGAACAACTACTTGCGACAAGAGAATAACACAATACAAAGGCAAATATACATATTCATAAATGATTCAGGATTAGAAGTAAATCAAATATACTAATGCAATCATACAAAATACACCAGCATATAGGAAAGAATCAAGATAGCTTTATTGAAAGTAACAGGCTTCAGGAAGAGATACAACCCATAGGGCTCCAATCCAGCATCTCCTTCCCAGCAGAATGGAATTCCTTCTTCAGCTCCCTTCAAAGCATAACACACCCAATGTTTCTAGCCACAAACCAACAACAATTCTTTGCAATTACCAAGTTCCAGCCCCCTTTGACCTCATGGAGAGAGATCTATATATAGGAGTTTTGGAGAGAGGATGAGTCAGCTTGAGGCTAGTATAAAACTGACTAGTGTCCTCTCCCACTTTAGTTCTTGAGTCCACTTGGAGGTTCTTGCTTCCACTTGGAGATTTGGAACCTCTTACTCATCACCAGTCGAATTCCTTGATCCAAGTGTCATTTTGGAAGCTTCCTGGGCATTGACACCTTGAGGAATGACTCTGCCACTTGTCCAAACTCGCTCAGCGCAGGTAGCCTTTGTTGCAGTTGACATTCAACGCAGGTAGACAGTGGAGCAGTTGACATTCAGCGCAGATGCTCAGTGGAGCAGTTGACATGATCCAGAATTGCCTTGTTTTTGAGTGTTTTCAGGTGGAGAACTTCTGTGAAGTGTTGTGGTTTGCTGGCCTTGTTCCTCTAGGGGTAGGAACAACATGTTTTAGGGACTTTGGATCCCTTGATTATTGACATTTCATGCTCAGTGGTGCAAGGCACAAAAATGTCCATAATAGTTTCCCCCTAAAGTATGAGGCCGTTTATCGGGTGAAATGCTTTATCTAGGAGGGTCCGAAGTTCATCCATCTGCTGGGAGGAGACCTGTAGTAAAATACAATACAATACATTATGATTCATACTGCTTTCATGATCTAGCTGAGGCGGGCATTCCCATGCTCAGCTTTATAAATTCATTTTTGTACATAGAACAGACGATCGTCTGATGGTAGACTGATAATTTTGGTGAAAATTATCATCCTTTGAGTAGGATGATCATCTGCAGCAATGATGTACATGTCAAATGTCTTTATTTTTTCCTAAATATATATCGCAGCCCGGATGGATGAAACTAGATCCGGGGTCTTCAAACTCGTTCGATCTTCACTCTAAGTACAAATCGATCCATGTGAGAATTGCGCTGAAGTCGAACATGGAAAGACATCGCTTGATTACCGGTCAATGATGTAAATCGTTAACAAGCGCGAGAGGAATCACCGATAATGATAATGACCCTCAAGGTACTGCAGTACAATTCACGTGGTGTGAATAAAGGACTTGGCATCAAACACCACGCAAAATCTTCTGGTCGAAGGTCATTGATGTATACCTGTCGCCGGAAGTGAGAAACTTGCCATTGAGGCATGCAAGCTTCAAAGTACTGAAGGGGTTGTTCCTAGATCAACTCCTTGGATAATGAGCTGATGTCGACAAGGAGCGATCCGTCAAAGGAGGGCCTTAATGAATCCCACATCAGTGACACGGAACGGAGCTAATGATTTTAATGGAGGTGAAAACAATCTGTGACATATGATTCAGGGTGGCGGTCATGAATGGATGAAGGATAATGTATGGCTGTGGATGGGACCCGGTTGACTCTTTCTGAACGACTTCTCTTGAACATATGGCAACACTGATGCGATGGATCGGTAGCATTACCCCAAATATGGATGGTATGGCGAGACCATGGTGATGTGACCGGTGAATGAAACAACCCAACCCGATTGTGGTACGGAGGAAAGTTGTCATGTTCAAGAGCGACCTGCTACCATCAAAGTTTTCTTGATTTTTTCCCAATTTTTCCCCAGTCATTGCTGACCAGTACCTCTTTATTTTTGTCAAGCTTGAGGAGGATAACATATGCTTGTTCTATAACCTGCCCTTCGGGCAAGCCCATCGCTATGTTTTAACGAGCCTAGCGATAGTGAAACTCGTTCTCGTCTAAAGACAAGTTTGTCGCTATTTAATAATTTTAACGAGTCTAACGACAAGGATAACTCGGTCCTTTTAATTTTTAGAGAGTCTGAAAAGGTACATAAAGTTAACTCCAAAATTCCTTTTTCATCATCTAATCCCTTAAGTCCGAAAAAGTATAAAACAATACAAAAGGGATGAGTTTTCGATATCTTTAACGAGCCGAGCAAAACAAGCGCTCGATCTTTTTGTGCAATAATCCCTCAGGTCCAAAAAGATTAAAATCTAGAGGAGGGATAGCTCTTCCTGTCCTTTAACGAGCTGGAAGGCCAAAAATCGGCAATCTTTTCATATTTTACGAGTCAGTTGAAAAGAGCTTAAAGAAGACTCGTCTTTCGAGGAACGAGTGATAAACAGGGATAGCAACTGATTCCAGGTACATGTTGGAATTTTCCAATCACGGCAGTGTCACAAGGATGGCTAGGTGAAATCACTCTTCACAGTTATTCCTCAAAATGGGTAAACAATCATATGGAGGTGAACGATCGGCCAAATGGAAAGTGGAGGTGGCAGGTGCAAACACGACCAAGGCTTTTATGGCTGATAAATTTACGATCACAGCGGTTATTTACCAGGATAGGTTCATTTTTTAGTTAAAAATGAGCTTAAACTCTGGAGGAAACATTGCTCACTGCTTATATTTATTTTTTAACGAGCATGAAGACCGAGTTAAAACTGCTCGGATATTTCGTTTATTTTTTAACGAGCATGAACTTTATGCTAAAACTGCTCGATTACCCAGTCTTTTGATAAGAGTGTCTCATCAAGATTCTATTTTTTATGGAGCTTCATCTCACTAAGCTTTGCTCCCCATCCTTTCTTTATGCAAGTTCGGAAACGGCTAATCCTACGAGTTTAAAGGGTTAGACCTACAGGTTTAAAGGGAGGACCTAAAAATTTAAAAAATAAATAGTCGCCCCTTGCTTGCACTCCAAAAGGTTTGCATGCCCCCAGGTATAAAACAGAGTTTCAAGGTTACCTCTACTTACCCTCCGCCAAAACATTTGTTTTAATTGAGAGAGGCTTACCTCTTTCAGGTTACCCAAAGATTGTCTCGTTAATCTTTCAAACAAAACACTTCCTCGGCAATGTCTACCGAAATAGACAAGGGTGAATGACTGGTGTCAAACACGTAACTTTGACAAAAGAATCCTATTCTAGAACAACCCCTCTTCCAACCACGGACGGGGTACGGACTAGTCATATTCTCCTGCGGAAACCTACCCTATACCCAAAGTTTTCCTGCCGAAGTAGGCCAGGACGCATGCCCCCTGGGTTCCAGTCATATCCTCCCGGATTACTCGCGCTCATCAGGAGGACGGACCGTGGGTTGAGACACTTCTTGCATGAATAGACCATTTAGGGATGGCACATGACTATTTGTGATGTGTGATCCGGGAAACGAAAGTTGGTCTACGAGCTTGACCATTCTTCCTTCATGCGGAAAACACATTACTCTAAAGAGTGAGGAGACTACAGCTCCCATGCAATATATATAGTCTCGTCCAAGGAGTAGGTTATAATCCAAGGGTCCTTGAACGACCATCACGTTCATATGAACGGTCTTCCCTTTCAATGTTATAGGCACATTGGGGAGGATCCCTAAAGGTCGACTGGTTCCTTTATCAAAACCTGATAGACTTCTCATCTCAGGTAAAAGCGCTGGTGAACCAAGCGCTTTCCAAGCAATAGAGGAAAGGATACTCACAGATGCCCCCTCATCAATGATAGTGCCAGCCATTACCATTCTGTATATTTGACAAATAATTCTGAATGGTACTCTGGTTGGCAACCGGGGTCTTCCTAGTTGGTTCCAATCAAAGGACACAACCAGGTTGCTTGGTGGTGGGACCGAATATACGGCCGGATAACGCTCTGATGAACTTCCTTCCTGCGATAAAGGAATGGTGGCATTGCCCCCTTGATCATCAGAGTCAGTGCTGATGAAGAGAACCTGGATGGTGTCGTCTTTATTCTCCTCTGTGATGGTGTCATTCGAAGATGGAGCCTCTGAAGGCAAAACTGGGTCAACTGCCTTATCAACCTTTTGACTTTCGTCAGGCATGGATCCAGACGATTCTTCTTCAATGATAGGTGCTTCGGCTGACCATCTAAGTGGCTCAGCCGGATTCTCAACTAGTGAGGGACTTGGCAGGAGTCTTTGATATCCAGGAGGAAGATTCACTCGTAAAATCGGGCGATCTTCCAGAACTCTTTTTGCCTCGTCTAAGAAGGGACAACGGTGGATGGCGGGATCGCCTTCACACAGTCTACAGGGAAATTTAACTCTCCCATTCTGTCCTGGAGCTTCACTCCCACTAGTTGACGGTGAGCAGTCGACATGGCTATCAGAGGTCGATGCTCCCGAATTGTGCAAACGGGGGGACCAGTCTCTTAGTATCCGTGGGATACAGGGACAATCTCTATGGAAGTGGTCTCCCCTGCATATGATGCATGGCGATTTAGGCCTTACAAGTGCGGTGTGTGGATTTTTGTTAGATGACACTTGTTTGCCCCCAATCGCCTTAGGCTCCTTCTTCTTCTTTTCTTTCTTCTTCTTCTCCTTCTTCTCCTTAGGAACCCGATTTTTTGATCGACCAGTTCCGTCAAGCGAAGAGGAAGGAGGGGAGGAAGATGAAGTGGAAGGCTGGGAGGCAACTCTTGTCTGATCTAACTATTGACTCGACTGTTCAGGAGTGGTGGTATTCTGAACGACATTGGTCGAAAAGAGCCAAACTGGTAGGCCAATTGTCAGTCCTGGAAGTGACAATGTGGCCATGTGGGGCGCACCAACATCTCCCCAAGAGGAGAAGTGACTAGGATTTCCACCCAAGGGAACTCCTTGGTTGGTGTGCTCCATCTTTTCAACCTAAAGATCAACGCAGGATTAAAGGGTGATTGTTCCGTTTAAAATAAATTGTTAACGACGCTTTAGACACAACTTGCTTTTTCACTTTTAAAGAGTCGAGAAAAAGCTAAAGATGACTCTAGTCTCCTTCGATGTTTTAACGAGCCCGAAGTGACAAATGCTCGGATGGACTTTTTCTATTATAGAGTCTGAAAAAGGCCAAAAGAAACTGCTCTGGAGATCTAGGCAGAGGGTGTGCCAAACTTTTAGCAAAACCACATAATACTTTTTACGGTACGGGTGGTCGATCTTCGTGAATGTTGTGTTCACTGCATTGCAATCAGTAGGGCGGCCGACACAGCTTCCTAAGGATAAAAGATATATACCTATAGGGGTCTCCCAATATATACGCGACGGTACGTGGGAGCACAAATCCATACTAGCGCTACCGTCTCTCAGGAGGAATCACCCACCTTCTTAGAGATCGACAGTCACTAGGCTTAACGACGCCGGAACACGTCTCTAGCCTAGACCTCTATGTTGTGCGTTATGTTACAAAGCGTTGTTAGGTTCATTCAGTTTATTTTAGGTTGATCTTTTTAAAGTTTGCCTTTCAAGGTTCACCACGAGATGTATGATACAAATTCCTAAATGCAGTCTAAGATGATAAGCAAGCTTTATTATCTTTCAACTTTGAAAATCCTAACTACTAAGGGAAAAGAGAGCGACTATCTTTTCTCAAAGAGCAATTAACACACTCTAATGCACTTTCCCTGAATCCAACATGCAAACTATGAAATGCAAAATGCACAATGCAGGTGTTTGTTTTCCCACTTTCTTAGTATAAATGCCTACAAAGAAAGCTTTTTTCACAACTTTGAATTTGCTTTTACAATGATCAATACAAACAAGTTCACTTTCTTCGAAATCAACAAGGGTAGAAGAGATTACAATCACTTTGCGATTTTCGAAATAAAGACTTGTTTTGACACTTTGAAAGAGACAAATTCAAACCAATAAGCAAAAGTAAAACTATAATCAATCTGAACAAACAGCCAATGAACTCTCTTCTAAGATCACTATCAATCAGATCTAAATCAAAGGCTACAGGATGATCACTTTACTCATGCAAAGGAAGACTGTAAATGACGCCACAAACACATAAAAACATTCACAATCTTTTTGTACAAAAATGAGGCGGAATTCAAGCAAAGAAAAGGGTTATCAGACTGGCACCTATGCTGGTTAAAGGCTGCAAAAACAGAGATCAAAATAGGGCAAAAGAGGACAAAGAACCCCAGCTGCACAAGGCCACACTGGTTCAGCGCAGGTCTAACACTGTCAGTTTGACATTCAGCGCAGGTAGCCCCTTCGGGACCTGCGTTGAAATGCAGACTGCCTTCACAGTGCCTGCGCTGAAGAGAGAAACTCTCGTTTCCCTTGGTTTCTGGGTCACAAAATGCTCAAAAATCAACTGTTTCAGGCCAAATCAGAAACACAAGCAAGGTATAAACAGAGGGATGCTTTGATAGGGTACTAAAGACTATCACAAGGATCATCAAATCATTTGTGGATCTAGTTTAGATCATAGACAAGTCCAACAAACTGGATCAAAGCAGCAACTTTTACTTTGCATCCGGGAAAGATGCAGTTCAATAGTTGCTGTCAAGTCTATGAAGTAAACAAATGACGGAAACACAAATGAAATGAATAAACAAGTTCTCCCCAGCGGAGTTGCCAATTTGTTGTGGGGAAAAATGCCTATGCAGGACGATCCTATCCACCTAAGGTGTGACAGCGCCTTAGCAACAAACGAATACAGCTATTATGATTTCTTCCTTTATGAAATGTGAAAGAGGGGAGATCGGCAGACTTACTGTTGTCTTCCGGTTGTCCCTCGAACTAGATCCTCTTCTCTTTGTGTGTCCACAGCTACTTGCCTCCTCGCTTGCTCAAGAGAACAGCTACTTGAATCCCACGAGATCACAAGAGAACAGCTACCTGTGACAAGAGAACAGCTACTTGCGACAAGAGAAGAACACAATACAAAGGCAAATATACATATTCATAAATGATTCAGGATTAGAAGTAAATCAAATATACTAATGCAATCATACAAAATACACCAGCATATAGGAAAGAATCAAGATAGATTTATTGAAAGTAACAGGGTTCAGGAAGAGATACAACCCATAGGGCTCCAATCCAGCATCTCCTTCCCAGCAGAATGGAATTCCTTCTTCAGCTCCCTTCAAAGCATAACACACCCAATGTTTCTAGCCACAAACCAACAGCAATTCTTTGCAATTACCAAATTCCAGCCCCCTTTGACCTCATGGAGAGAGATCTATATATAGGAGTTTTGGAGAGAGGATGAGTCAGCTTGAGGCTGGTATAAAACTGACTAGTGTCCTCTCCCACTTCAGTTCTTGAGTCCACTTGGAGGTTCTTGCTTCCACTTGGAGATTTGGAACCTCTTACTCATCACCAGTCGAATTCCCTGATCCAAGTGTCATTTTGGAAGCTTCCTGGGCATTGACACCTTGAGTAATGACTCTGCCACTTGTCCAAACTCGCTCAGCGCAGGTAGCCTTTGTTGCAGTTGACATTAAACGCAGGTAGACAGTGGAGCAGTTGACATTCAGCGCAGATGCTCAGTGGAGCAGTTGACATGATCCAGAATTGCCTTGTTTTTGAGTGTTTTCAGGTGGAGAACTTCTGTGAAGTGTTGTGGTTTGCTGGCCTTGTTCCTCTAGGGGTAGGAACAACATGTTTTAGGGACTTTGGATCCCTTGATTATTGACATTTCATGCTCAGTGGTGCAAGGCACAAAAATGTCCATAACAGAAAGAAGCAAACCGCTCTGATACGACTGATCCAGATTTAAACAAGAATGTAACAAATTATAGAGATAACCATAAACACAAAGATGTAGCGGAAATAATACTTCACTTCATTAACGTAAAATACTGAAATATGCTTACAAACAAAATTGGAAATAAACTAGCTAGGGCGATGGTAGCTTATCTCCGAGAAGAGATGTGGCAGCTACATGCCTCTGAACTCTGCTACAATGAGGCTGGAAGGCCTATTTATTGTTGAGAAACAATGGAAAACCCTTAACAACCCAAAACCTAACCCTAGAAGATGAAGCGCCAAACTGTGGTCCCCGTTTGCGTAAATCGGTACATCAACTTCTCGGGGACGCAACTTTGGCATACGATCTCCATTTGACGCGCACAATATCTCGTTAGAAAGATCAATATGAGAAATACAAATTTAGGAAGAGAAACATTGGATCATGGACTCATGTTGCTTCCAGTTATCCCAAAAAACATCGTTTAGGGCCTTAAAAAGGCTTTGGAAGTTCAGGACCCGAAAAACTACTAAAAATAGTAAATTGGGCTATAATTAAGGAAACTAAAAAGATGAAAGAAACAATGGTGGGGGTCCAAGTGGACCTGGTAGGTGGCCACCAATATCCACCTGGATCACTGGTCTTATTAATGCAAAAACAATAGCAAGGGCATCTAGGGTGGCAAGGTCTGTGTCATAGGGCTCTTGGGTTTGGTACCAAGGTGATTATTGGACCACTAGTACTACGTAAAGTGCACATAATGAATAGATCAGTGAGGTGACAGGAATCAAGCCTTGGCACAACTTTCATGATGCCACGTAGCTAGATAGGTGGTAGGTAAATGACATGGCCGACTAAACAAATGATATGTGGTAGTGACATGTACAAAGTGGCATGTGGAAATATGTGGTCATAGCATGTGGCACGTAATTTCAGCCTTTTGGGGCGGCCAAGTGGACCTTTTTAAGGGTGACATGTGGTAGTGATATGTATTGAAATATGGTAGTAATGATGATGTGGCATGATATAATTGGTTGATGTGGATTAACACATTGCGTGTGATGTGGAAAAACCTTGAATTTTGTGCCATGAACCAATTTTACAAAGATTTTTATTGTTGAAGGTTTTTTATATGTTTACGAAGGTGGCGCAATCAACCACCACCCATTTTCCAATGGTAAGGGAATAAGAATTGGTGAACACTAATAAATGGTAAAGTTGCAAGTGGAGAAGCATTGGGAAAAGGTTTTCCCATCAAATGGAAACATTGTCGAATGATAGTCCAATCTATCTGTCACCACCTGACTAGTAAAGTGTTGTCAAAAACAAAAAGGAACAAGTAGAAAGTTGTGAATGACAAGAAATAAAGCATGTTCATTACTATTTTTTGTAGGCACTAGATAAGGAAGCACCAAGGGGCTTGTGAGCCATTGACAGTTGGAGCATAAAGGACATGAAAAAAGGTTGATGAGTGGTGAAGTGGCAAGTCAATAGAGAAGTAGCCTTAGGTCACAACTTGTGATCCTATGTATTAAAGAAAGAGTCTTTTGGGGCTAAAGTGTATAATACAAGTCATTGAGAATCCAAAATTTCAATAATATGGTCACATTATATGGTTTCATGCAATTCAATTTAAGCCCCAATGATCCAAGGAATCAAGTTATCTCCAAGTCATCTAGATCAGATTTCCAACAAAGAAAAATTAAAATAACACAGATTGAACATCAACCATGTTATATTTGATCGATATAGAAGAGTATAAATAAACCACAAATATTGGTAGTTAAGGTTGGGGAAGCAATCCTAGATCATCTATGAAGTTTGTGAAAAGAATTATATGAGGTATTTTGTGGCATGAAGGAATAAATTAAAGCGGTGAAATGAAGTTTGTTGGAGACATGTAACAATAAAAAAATTTCAAATATTTTTTGTGAAGATGAGTAGAGGACTTGGAACAAGAATTGAATCATAGAATATGCTAGTTGTACAAGACAAAGTTGTATAAATCATACCTGTGCATTTGGGTTTGAAAATTTTATGAAATAAGGATTTGTTGGGTAAAATAGGTTGGAGCCTACAAAACATCAAGGAGTTGGTTCTTCCTTTAGTTTAGAGCATGTAAAGATCATGGAGTTGGTGCTTCCTTTAGGTTAGAGCCTGTAAAGATCAGGGAATTGGTGCTTCCTTCAAGTAAGTGACTTTAAATTCAGGGGATGGGTGTCTCCCTCTGGTTGGAGCTAAAAATTTGATGTAACAATAATATTAGATACAATTTTTGTGGTTTTCTTGCTTTAATGGTTTCCATGTACATCTAGTGCCTTTATGAGTTTCTATGTGTTGCTTATTTGATTGATTTATGAATAACATGAAATACTAGTTATTGTTTATAATTATTAAAATTGGATATAATAAGAATTCACCCCCCTCTCGACATTATCTTAGTTTATAAGAATTAGTTTAAGAGTTGTGTTGTAGCGGCTACAACCACCCTCAAAAAAATTTCCTATGCTTCGATTTTGGCGCCTTCCTTCTTATACACAAGAGCTCATCTTGCACTGATCCAAGTATCCATGCATTGACTAAGACTTATGTTTCTCATTTGTGCTTGTGCTTAATCTCCCAACTTGGTATCACAACAGTTCTAGGAATTGCATAGTCCTGACTGGTAGTAGGCCTCGAGCTCAGAAACTGCGCATTCATGGAAGGCAAACCCAACACTTATACCAGAAACTACACAATCCCTCACTAAGCTCAGAAACTACACAATGCACCGAGCCGAAAAATTTCCCAGCTACCCAGAACTGCATAGTCTTTCTTGGTAGTGTGTATGGAAAGTTTCCCTAAGAAAAGAAAAAAGAATCCCTAAAAAATAGGAATCTATTTTTAGTAACTAGAAGGAGGCACTTTCACTATTTTTAGAAATTTCTGCTAATTGTCAAATTTTCCTTGATTTTAGGCATGCGCATGATAACCCCTAATTCACTCAAATATATTTAAATGATGATTCTATTTCTCATTTTCACATTTGATCTTGGAGATGTAACATTTCTGAGGAGATCAAGGAACCTTTGGTGCGATTGTCGTCACTTTTCCAAGTGAGTTTTGATTTTGTCGTATTTTACTGCTTTTTCGATCATTTTGCTTGTCTAAGTACTATTTCACTTATTTATATTCATGGTTGATGGAATTTAAACTTATTTAAACTTATATATATATATATATATATATATATATATATATATATATATATATATATATATATATATATATATATATATATATATATATATATATCTATATATATATATATATATATATATATATATATATATATATATATATTAGTTTTAGATTTCCTTTCCTAAGTGTCACATTAATTTTCCTTTTTTTGCACCATTGGTCATCGTTGCTGTGACACACCTCACATACCTGATTTTTCCGTTTGTTTGAGTAATTATTGCACTTGATATAAATTGATTTACTCATACTTACTCATATATGCACTCAATCTCACATGATCTCTTAGATCTGCTCGTTTCATACACTTCCCTTGGGAAAATCTGCACTTTCCTTGGCTGATTTTCTCTTTGCCCATCTAGGCCCTGTGCAATCCTAAGGCTCAAGCCACAAGCTTGGAATTTGGAATTGCATAGTCCATAGTACAAGGTGTCTCCAACTATGCGCTCTGAATTTCTAGGAGGCATCCTCTCATCTTGGCCACTAAGACTACGCAATGTGTAGTTTCTCCCAAACCATTACCTAGGCTAAACTCACATTGCGCATTTTCAAGCCACAAGCTTCAACCTTTGTTGCTGAGACTGCGCAGTGTTTAGTTCCCATAGGAATACATTCTCTCTTCTCAATGAGAATTGCACAATCCTCCCCATCAGATGCCCGGTTTGCTGATTGATCATGCCTTGTAAGTAGATTTTCTTAAGACTGATATTTGCTTGCCATGAGTGTCTTTTTTATCCCACAAGTACAACAGTTGTTGAGCACCTCTCCAATAGTCAATGTTACCATGGCACCTAAGAGAGTTTCTTCAAAAAAAACCACTAAAATCAATACTGGGGAGGGAGTTGAGCAAGTACAAGTAGAATTTCCAGTGTATGCAGACACTCAATTGTTTATAGAAAAGGGATCATCGCTGACATGAAGCTAGTTAAAGATGCTTTTGAAAAGGACTTTGAGGCAAACTTAGAGGACTGATAGGTGTATCTAAGCATCTAGTAGTCAGGACCATACAAGGTTTCATGCAGGTATGCTGCCTTCCCATGTGCAAATTTCATCAACTGAATTGTCTCACGCATTGATTAGAAGACGATGGCATTGAGCAATGCCATTTGACAGAAGATTGCCACCTTCTGGGAAGAAGACTATCAGTGCATGTATCACTTTCCCGAGCTAGTAGAGCGCATGGAATCACTTTTCTATGCCACCCACAACTATGTGAACATAAGAGACATTGTCAAAGGTTGGTTGAAAGTGCCATCGAAGTCTTGAAAGACACCCAACCATGTGTAGAAGGCCAAGTCCCTCAGGAAGGCCTACTAGCTCTTGGTTATCTTAACTTGCAGGATCCATGGTCAGTAGAGCATGGGAAACTTTCTTGAAGGGTGGGAAGTCTTACTAGACCAGGTGGTGAATGACAGGAAGCCGCTCAACTGGTCAGATATGTTGGCTCAATAGTTGAAGGCCCATGTCACACAAGCTCGAAGTCCTCCCAAGGGTGATCAGGAAAGATTTGATATGTCTACATATTTATTGGATGCAATTTGTGCACAACACTAGTTTGTTGGCAAGACGTAGACATGGATAACATTATATCCTTTTGTACATATCTATTGCAAGTTTCTCTCAAATTTCAGTTATTCAGGAGTAATGGCATAGCTAACTGACCACTTCATTATTCCGCTATACAATATCATCCTTGAATAAGATCCACCTTGCATGTCACGAGATGTAATGGAGCTGATAGCAGACATTATAGATTGGTATGCCTCACCAAGTGCCACCTTCCTTAGAGTGTTTGGCAGAAAGAAGCCTGTGCATGATTTACCAAGGTATGCCACTGAGAAGCTTGTCATGCAAGAAGTATCATACAATCTTGCCACAAGGTTGTCAGTAGCATTGCACAAGAAGAAAAAAGGACCATGGCCCACTCTTCCTTTGAAAATTGGATTATATGAGATAAAGAAATTGAAATTTACGAATGTCGAGGGAAAGGAGAGAGTGAGGTTTGAATTCAATACTAGGGAATTTAATCTGTATCATCCCCATGGTATTTGTATGGATCAACGAGATATTCCATTGGCCAGAGGATGATCAATGAAGGTACTGCTACAATTCCTCTATACTCCGTGATCTGGTCAGCTTAGTAGGCACTTCATAGGTTTCTCCACAAATGGTAGCAATCTTGGAAGAAACAACAATAGAGGGAAGCAATCTCATGCAGGACAAGGGGAAGAGGAATATTGTTGATAGTCAAGAGGGAGAACAAAGTTGTAATATGAAAGAAGATCGTATTATCATGAAAGAAGCTTTGCAGGGACAAGAAAAGAGGAAGCAAAGGATATAGATAGTAGAGTGGGGGAAGATAGAAATACAAAGGTTGCAGGAAGCAAAATTGAGGTTGCGGGAAATTCTAATCTTACCAAATTTGATAATGTGAGAATATTATTTATATAATACAAAATAAAATGGATAATTAACAAAAGGCCTATATATCAATTTCCAGTGGATAAGGCATGTTTGACTTTTTTAATCAATGCAACATTCAATGTGTTGTTAGTATGTTTCGTCTGAAGCTTTATTTACCGCTAAGATTTGTATTATGTTCTAAGACAATCTCCATGGTTTTGACTTCCATGTCTTCATGGTTTAAATTTCCATGACTTCCATTGAGCCCCTGATACCCTCTGTTTTGGCTAATTTGGAGCATCGCCATGATTACATTAGGCAGAACACTATTTTGGTAGTAAAGGCCATCTACAAGTTGCCACAAGGAGAACAATTGGCGTGTTGGCCTAAAGACTGAAAAACTCTTAGGGGCATTCTTTGCAAGTAAAACATTAATCTTATATGTAGAATCCTCAATCTTTCCCTGTTATTCTTCCAAGCTCCCGGATGCAAGTACCAATACTCATTTAGTTCCCACATAATTACCTTTACTTTAAAACGAATGATAATCTATTGATTATTAGCAATCACAAATGCTTTGGGTAACTCTAGTGACTGAGCTAACCAGCATAGTCACGAATTAATAGTTCATAAACATTCTGTAAGATCTCTCTTCTAGGTGCAGCAGTGCCAATCAATAATACTTTAATAGGAATGTCCGATCAATGTAATCAACTCTTCATTGTAACTAGGAGTTGGGTTGGTCGAATACCAATATCCAAAGTGAATCATAATATAACTTCCACCATACCGTAGAGTACGATCAATATTAAATGAATAAACCACTATTCAACATTTATATTTAACTAATTTAAAAGCTAGAGAAATATGGTATGCTCTTTTATGAATGCTTCAATCAAGATGTTGAATATCTCACGTCGAAACATTCCTTGGCAAACATATTTTTGAACAAAATTTAAATTTAAATTTAGGTGCACGAAACTACTATGTTACATAGTAGGAAGGGGTATCATAATGTGTTGATTAATTTCAGTTTTGTAACAAAATAGGGAGAATTTGATTTGAAATTTTAAACTTCGTTATGGTTAATGGATTGCAAAGCATATATATTTTTATTTGGTTCTTCTAATACATTCTGATAAAAATTAATAACATGGTGTTAAGATTTGATATATAGTACGGTATTAAGATTTGATATATGGTACGGTATTAAGATTCAATATGTAGAATCATATTAGTATAACGATTATATTATAAATTGATAGCTTTTCATTGGGATGCGTAAATAAGAAATTTTTTAAAGTAGTATTTCTCTTACACTATTTTGATGATGAATTGTCAGTGAAATTAATATTAGAATTAATGTTGACATTTTAATAATAAAAAAAATAAAAAAAAATAGGTTATGAGTTGTTAGAGATAGTTAAGATATTCTATGAATCTCTTCTCTTAAATTAGGAATAAGTTAGATTTGATAATAAGAAAAAAAATCATTTCCATTAAAGCTGTAGTAGAGTGTAATATGATTTTTTTATGTGTTCTTATGAAATATTAATCAGTATGTCATTTGTGAATATAACCATTCAATTTCTATAATAAATTTATCACATTTGTTAGTGTCCTATCTTATAGTAGTCAAAGTCAAGTCTAGTCTTTTTAATTATTTTGGTAAAGTTGTAAGGTGTTATTATGATCTCATAGAGATCAATACTTGGTGTCAATAGGATATACTAAAGTCTGATTAGTAAAGAAAATCAAGTTGTTAAAGTTTTAAAAGTGTTTAGGTTTAATAAGTCTAGGGTGAGGTTTAATCCAAAACATGAGTGAAGATAGTAGTGGTCCTCTATTTTCTCATTATTGGGACAAGTCAGTGGTGTCTTTTCAATTTAGTTGCAAGTTCAATCAAATAATCCATCATATCATTATTCATCACAAGTTGTTTTTGCACTTCTCCATTTTGCTACGATACTGCCAAAGCAATAAATTTGATAAATAATCAGGGTTTTGCTGCTATTTCTTGTGTATGGAGTTTCAAGGAGGTTTTTAAGACTGTCAACAAAATCAAAAAGCTAGTTTCCTCAGCCAGAGACCCCAACACTTAGTCAAACACATGTAGTTGGAAATTCACTGTGCTTATGTTGTTGTTGATGTTTTTCAAGGATGTGAGTTAACAATTTGAATAAATTTTATCTAATAGGTATCTAATGATTTTCAGGTTTTTTTCACATGTGTGATACATTCAGAAACCTAGGAGATGCTAACAAGCATGCAAATCATGAGTTCATTGTGCTTTTGAAGTAGCGCAATGAACGCATTGCACTTCCACACAGTTAATTGTTCGACCTTTCAATTCGACTCCCCACCTCTTGAAATCAATTTATATGATTATGAAAAGTGTCCTTAAGTGTCTTGTTGGTACACCATTCAAACATTTATCATATAATATGAAAAGGATGTTCGTTGCATTTTGGCTAGAGGGGATTTGCTGTGTTTTTTACTATTTTAGCAGTTAACTTCAAAATCGGCTTTTGATCAAATGGAAATTAATATTGGAAAACCAAAAGAGGTTTTTTCAAACACAAGATAAATAAAAAAAAATTCATTATGTTTAGTGATAGGTAACATATATTGAAATATTTGAATGAATCTTTACAACCTATTTTGTAGTTTTCGTCATTTCCTATTTAGTCATGATCCTTGGGTGCGGATTTCAAGGATTTAGAGAAGAATATTTGGAAACTGAGAGAGGTTTCTCTCAAGCACAAGATCATCTACAAAAAACTCCTTCCATTTGGTAATAAATGTCATGATTTCATAGATATGATCTAATATTTGATCCCTCATTTTCATAAATTTGGTCCCTATTTCATAGCAGGAATTTTCTAAATCTGATGTAACTGAATCGATATTTGGGGAATGGTTGAGCTCGACCGCCTAAGTCTAGGGATGAGATAATTGTATATATTTCATGAATTTTCATGTGCAAAAGGTTCATTGGTCAGGGTTAGAGAAAGAAAACATTGTGCATTGTACTTTTCCATTTTAAAACGTTGTCAGTGAATAATGAAGGCCAAGGTCTGCTTTCTTAGGGATTCATGCGTCAACTTTTGATGGTGATTTTTTCTCCTTTGTATATGAGTTTTTCTATTGTTACAATAATGCTTGAAATTTTATGTCATGTTTAATTAAGCATAATCTGCTTTAGAATTCACTTTTTAAGTGTTGTGTTATTGCTTATTGAATAATTTAGTTTTTTTTTTTTTTTTTTTTTTTTGTCCATTGAGATATCCAGAATTCATCCTCAGTTAGATGCTTTAGATATTGCCAATTCCATTATTCCTCTTCTCACCCCTCTACAACGAAATTTGATATTAAACACCAAAAGGATTCCCTACCTTACCCCTATCTAAATATTCCTCATTTTTTCATCCTCTCACTAAAAATCATTAGCTTAATATGACTCCATGTCAATGGTTTTTCCTTCTTCCTTGTCATCAAACTGTTAAACTTACTCCTTTTTGATCTTAATACCTATCTTACGACCTAAGACTGGAGATTCATATAGAGAGAGCCCTCTCTAAAACTGGAATGCCTAGATTCCAGTTTTAAAGTGGGTTGTGGTTATCTTTGGGTTCCTATACTTAGCTTGGATGAATAATGAAGTGCTAACAACATTAAAAAGATTATCAGCACATGATGTATCTTATAGAACTTACTTAAAAAGAGGAAGAAAACATCCTAAATGGCAAGCTCTTTGATTTAAATTAGTTTTGGTGAAATAATAATCATGTTTTTTCTTAAAGAACCATTTACCATTTAGTGAAAGTAAGGATTATGTGCTTAAAAATTCCACAAACTTACAGGAAATATTACTTATCTAAAAACATTTACCAACAATTATGAAGAGGGAATTCACAACATTTGTGTGAAGTTCCAACAAATGGCTCTTGCATACAAGTTACATTCTAGCATTTACATTCCATGTTTAAGGTGAGAAGTTTGAGTTTTAATGGCAATAAAATTTTTAAATATCAATTGAATAGAAAGGGTATTTAGATATAATAATCATTATGGGTATACAATTTTTTTCAGTCAATTATATCTATTTGTAATTGGATTTATTAACATATTTCTCCCTAGAAGAAAGGACATGCAACTTTGAAAGTTGGAGAAAGAAACCAAAAGAAGTGCAGTGAAAGTCATTGGAGGTGGGGAAGGAATGATGTTGTAGAAAATTCAGGAAATTAGCATAATTATTTACTACGTCTAATGTTGTTTCCCATAAATTGAGATATAAGAATTGAGTGGTTAGGGAAGGCAAGAATATCAACCTCATAGAACATGAATCTACATCAATCCTATTGACATGCCACATAATATTACATATTATGAGGAATGGATTCAAAATGTAAAGAGAAAGGGCGCAAATAGGTGTTGGAAGTATTTGGAAAAGATGTTTATCCATATGCAAATAGTTTAAGACATCCTTTAAAAGATATCATTTTCTCTTAGAAAATACTAATATAATTCTTTTTATTTTCCTTGTTTTTTTTGGTTACCTGGAGTTATCGGGATTTAAATATTTAATATCAATGCTTACATAATGTGTTAATTCATCGAAAAAGCCAATTGAGTTGTTCCTTGTGTGCTGGAATTTTATTACTTTCATATGGGATAAATTTGGATATTAAAATGTAGAATCCAAAGGTTCTGATTTAATATTTTATTGTTAATCATAATTTAAAATAAAGTTGTGATTTAGTTGTTTTTTATGACCTTTTTAATTTTAGAAATGTGAGATTTATCATAAAGTAAGTTTCTTGATTCTTAATATGGATAGATGTCTATCGACGTTTACCATTTATTTTATATAGTGGTGCTGCCAAAACATTTTTCAATATGAAAATCAACCATAGTTCAACATCACATTGTGACAAAGATTGTCTCAATATCAAAACAAATCATACTCAATCTTGATTAACCATTATCCAACACCGCATTGTGACAAAGATTGTCTCAATATGAAAATGAACTATGGTCAACTAAAGTTAACCATATTTATTTTAGGGTTTATAATATATATCCTAGGGTGTATATATCTTGGGTTTATAATATTAATCTCACGGGTTGAATATTATTCCCTTGGGTTTATGATACCTTGTGGTTTTATAATTAATCCCTTGGGTTTATAATATTAGTCCTTTGGGTTTATCAATCTAAGGGTTCATATTCCTAGGGTATAATATTATTCTTACGGTTTATAATATTAATCCAAGGGTTTAATATAAATCCCCTGGGTTTAAAATCATGGTCAACCAAGCGCAACCATGGTCCAATGTCATATTACGATAAGGACTGTCTTAATATGAAAATCAACCATGGTCAACCATGGTCAAACATTGTCAACCAAGTTTATTTTAAGGTTTATAGTATTTATGTTAGGGTTTATATACCTAGGGTTTATAATAATAATATCTTAGGTTTAATATTACTCCCTTGGGTTTATAATACCTTGGATTTTTAGTATTAATCCCTTGGGTTTTTTATTCCCTTGGGTTTATAGTATTAATCTGTTGGGTTTATTTATCTAAGGGTTCATATTCCTAGGGTGTAATATTATTCATATGGTTTATAATATAAATACTTAGGTGTAATATAAATCCCTTGCATTTATAATCATGGTCAACCATGGTCCAACGTCACATGTGAAAAATATTTTCTCAATATCCAAATTAATCATGGTCTAATGTCACAATGTGACAAATATTGTCTCAATATGAAAATCTATCATGTTCAACCATGATCAACCATTGTCCAAAGTCACATTGTGATAAATATTGTCTCAATATGAAAATGGGTCATGGTCAACCAAGGTCAACCATGTTTATTTTAGGGTTTCTAATATTTATCTTACAATTTATATACCTTTGGTTTATAATATTAATCCCTTGGGTTTAATATTATTCCCTTTGGTTTATAATACCTTGGGGTTTTAGAATTAATCCCTTGAGTTTATAATATCAAGCCCTTTGGTTTATCAATATAAGAGTTCATATTCTTAAGGTATAATATTATTCATAATGTTTATAATATTAATCCTAGGGTTTAATATAAATCCCTTTGGTTTATAATCATGGTCATCCATGCGCAACCATGGTCGAATTTCACATTATGACAAATATTATCTCAATATGAAAATCAATCATGGTCAAACATCGCATTATGACAAAGATTGTCTCAATATGAAAATCAACGATGGTAAAACATGGTCAATTGTATTTATTTTAGGGTTTATAGTATTTATCTTAGGGTTTATATACCTAGGGTTTATAATGTTAATCCCTTGATTTTAATATTACTCCCTTGGGTTTATAATCCCTTCGGTTATTAGTATTAATCCCTTGGGTGTATTATTCCATTCAATTTATAGTATTAATCTGTTTTGTTTATTAATCTATGGGTTCATATTCCTAGGGTGTAATATTATTCATAGGGTTATAATATAAATCCTTGAGTTTAATATAAATCACTTGTGTTTATAATCATCATCAACCATGTTCCAATGTCACAATGTGACAAATATTGTCTTGATATGAAAATAAATCATGCTCAACCATGGTCCAACGTCGCTTTGTAACAATTATTGTCTCAATATGAAAATGAACCATGGTCAACAACTGTCAACCATTTTTATTTTAGGGTTTATAATATTTATCTTAGGGTTTATATACCTAGGGTTTATAATATTAATCCCTTCGGTTTAATATTACTCTCTAGGGTTTATAAACCCTTGGGGTTTTCTTATTAATCCCTTGTGTTTATCTCAATATGAAAATCAATCATGCTCAACCATGGTCCAACGTCGCATTGTGACAAATATTGTCTCAATAAGAAAATGAACCATGGTCAGCCAATGTCAACCACGTTTATTTTAGGTTTTTAATCTTTACCTTAGGGTTTATATACCAAGTTTATAATATTAATTGCAAGGGTTTAATATTATTCCCTTGGGTTTATAATACCTTGCAGTTTTAGAATTAATCCCTTGGTGATCCAAATTTTAAAAATCTTCAAAATGCAGTGAAACCAATCTCAAATCAAAGACATAGTCATTCTAAATCCAACAACATGAATGACACCTCAATATGACATCATATGAAGAAGTTATTTCCTTTTTGAAGTTTTTTGAATCAACTAAAAATTTTGTAGACAGGACCCATAGGGACACTTGGCATGCTGATGTTAGCAGTACATATGTTGGCGTGAGCTGTATGGATGTTGATGATAGTAGGTGATGTGGTAGTATGGACGAGGGAGAGCCAACCAAAACATGACATGTGGTAGCTAACATCAACATGATGTTAGAAGCCTGGTCATTTGTGTAATCAGCCGTATAGACCATTCAGGACACGACACATGGCAACCTAGTCAACATCGCCAAATTCTACTAAGGAGATGATAATTTAGATCGGTCCAATGGCCAGTGGCAGTGGATTTTTTTCCTATTTAATATTTCTAGTGACCTCCAAATCCGTTGGCAGGAAAAACGCTCGTTATGGGCTAAATTCAAATATATATATATATATATATTACTGGCTAGTTGGCTAGTAGTCAAACCCAACCAATTAGGTCGACGAGGGAAAAATTATATATATATATATATATATATATATATATATATATATATATATATATATATATATATATATATATATATATATATATATATATATATATATATATATATATATATATATATATAGATATATATATATATATATCAATGGTTAGCAGTGGTCCCGGTCCATCAGACTGTTAACACTATTTCATATAATAAAACAATAATGGGCGAGTCGTGGGGTTTGAACCTTGACCTCCCGTCTCCCATAAGACATAACAAAGGTTGACCACCATTGGGCCAAATGCTTCGATGTTAATTAAAATGCTAACCAAGCATTAATTAAACCACCTCAACCCAACACGAAAGGGAGAGTAGATGCGTGGAACGTGAAGCTTGATTTTAGAAGTGTGTAGACTAGAGCCGAATTGGTGCCCCTCTTAGGCAGTTTTTCAAGATAGATTCCTAGAGAATCTTGGGGAATATTCCTTCAGGAAATCTTGCAGGGAACCTAAAAGTTTACCTAGACTTCTAGAAGTCTCCAACACAAAACAAGGTTGACTTTATAGTCATTTTTAACTATTTTTCACTAGGAATCCAACCATGTAATCTATTTCTTCAACAGAGGTCTACGTTTTTAGGCCATCCCGAAGTGGAGGTATAAGATGTCATTTTTTAATTGCTTGTAATTTTATTTCTCTTCCAATTAATGAAAGAGGCCTACCCACATTGAGCAAGGCTCTGAGATGTAACCCACACTGGGTAAACTCTGTTATCAAGTTGTTTGTCTGATTTTGATGTAGTGGTTGCATGTCACTTGGTTACATTCTCTTTTAAAATTCAAAGTTGTATGCATATTTGAAGTAAAATATGTGTATAAAGTTTGGTATCAGAGTAGGTCTTCTTGATGCGATTTAGATGAGTGAATGTTAACCAGGAACAAGGTCCAAAAAGGTGAAGGAAAACTCAAATTCTTTGATATCGAAGTGGGGTGTGTGTTACACTAAAATTTGTCACCATGACTATTTGCAGTTAGTATGGCTCCATCAACTGTCATACTATCCTCCTTGGCAAGTCTTATACCTCTGCTCCTCATGTCAAACTTCAAGAAAGAGAGAAAGTCCTTAAAAAGTCAATTAACTCTGGTTACGCAGTTTCTCTTAACCTTACCTACATGTACGCACTCCAAGTTCACAATACCTGCGTACTTGTACGCTCTGTCTGTAAAGGGGTGGGTGCGTACTCCTGTAAAGGTCAAAAGGCGTGAGTTTTACTTCAAAAAAGTTACTTGTGGTCAAATCTAGAGCATTCTAGAAGATGGTTTGACGTGTATTGAGCGCCTCCAGATGGTTCATGTATCCCTATGAAAGAGGAACTTATCCCATCAAGAGGGGAGCTATCCCATTCAAAGAGGGGCTTATCCCATTGATGGTGGACCTGATTAACTTCCTCCAAAGAATTATAAATATAGGCACTGGGCCAGAGGGAGGGGAGGTTGAAAGCTAAACATTCCTAAGGGTAGTTGCTGCTGAAATTAGGACTCCCTTATAGAGCTTGAGAGGAGAGATTCCCATCCTTTCTTAGCTTCATTTGGAAGTGGGTGAGCTGATCAAAGTAAAGGACAACTCTTCCTGGACCCTGGGAGGGACCTGCACAACACCAAGGCACTGGTTGTAATGGTTTCTTTTGTTTCCACTTAATACAATTAAGTTCATTTTTCTCAACAAGTTGTTATATATAATTTGTTTCATATACTCCTTGGTCTTTATGATGAATATGTTTTATTTTATGAGTTATTCAGGTGTTATGTAATCGTTTGCTTGTTAGTGAATGCAGGTTTCGAAGAGAAGGAGGAGCTCATCTGGATCAGAGAGGCTGGACTGCTACAAACAGCGTTGGATTAAAGGTATGTTGTAAACACCTGATTACTTGTATTCTAAATGCATATTTAGGGAAAGATAGTGCTTAATTGTCTTGTTTGTCACTAGAAAGCCTTAGCTTCTAGGGAGGTCGGTTTTGTCCACAAAATTGACTCTTTCCGCATGACAAAATGGCGACCATACTGGGGAATCCATGGATTTGATTGACCTCTCTTTTGATTGATACTTTGATTTGAGAAAAGTCGATTTCTTTCTGGTTTTTGACTGATTGACTGTGAATTTGGGTGGAATAGCTTAGGGTTAAGTTAGATTTTATTTTTCTTGGTTTTGCTAGTAGTACGCACCCTCTGCGTTAAGCACAGTGCGTACTTGTACGCACTACAGCTTTGTACACAGAGCGTACACGCACCTGTGCAAACAGGCTGCCTGCGTACCATGTCAAAAGTTGAGAAAATTCCATTTTTTCCTTTTTGCCTCTTAGATTTTGTTTATAATTTGTTTTTGCTGCCCAGATCCACTGGTTACCTGTCAGAAGTCTTCATCTAAGCTTGTTTCATTAGTATCAAGGGTTTTAGTGAAATTCATAGAAGTTCTAGCCCTAGGGTTTGATTTTTGTATTGGTCTTGTAGTGACTTTGGCTTTAGAAGTTGTAAAACCTTGGATATCGCTGGTCTTTTCGGTCTTCTTAAGAGTCGGACCTTTCATAAAATCCACTTTTGTGAGAAACCTACCTTTGTGTTGTCTCATTGCGGAATTTCGAGAAAGCTTGTTGGTTAAGCTGTGAATTTCATTCTTAAGAAAAAGAACAAAAGATTTTGATTTTTGTTTTTGACTGGTTTATGATTCTGCATGAACTAGTCCTTGGTTGAATTGTAACTGAGTAAAACATCCTGGAATTATACTTTGTAGGCTTTTGCATCATTAGGTTTGCTTTTAGGTGAATTTCTCTTAGATTTGCTTTTAGGTGAAATTGATTTGATTGTCATAGATTTTTTAAATTTGATTTTTGTTAAGTAGTTTTATATGCTTTGTTAATATAGGAAACAAAACAAAAATCTCTTTTGAAGAAAAGTTTGTTTTAGTAGCATTTGAAGTCTTTGAAAAGAGAAAGGAATTTTCGTGAAATAATTAGTGGTCATGTGTTGTATGCTTTGGAAAAGATAAAGAGATTGTTTCTTTGATTTTCATTGCCAAGAAAGTTGTCTTTATATCAATTTTGCATTCTCCAACTCTCTTAGCTAGGGAATTCATTGAAAAAGGAAAAATAGTTTAAACCATCCTAGGTGCATCGTTTTAGTGGATTTGAGTCGAGTCTACACACCATCAATTTCATCTCCACTACCTTTTGTCCTAAAGAAAAGCCATAAAAATTAACGCTTAAAGTAAAATTTACTTAGTAACTTTTTATTTACTAGGGCTCTGAAACACCAATATAGATCAGGCTAGTGTCTTGGAGTAGGAGAGTAATTAACTCTCCAAGACAGCAAAACCAAACAAGTAGCTCATCTTGTGGTAGGATAAATCCAACTGTTTCATTTATGCTCTCGGAAAGCTCCTCTTAAAGGAGAAGCACGAGATCGTGTCCGAACCAATGAGGGGATCAATCCTCCTTCATTGGGAACGACGCCAGATACGCACATACTACAAAGGGTAAACCTCGGATTATTGTCGAGGAGCCTGGGGTCACTTGTCGGTAAACCTTGGATTATTGTCAAGGAGCCGGCAAGGGGATTGAGCTTGATACTCTGCCCTTGCGTGCTATCGGATCGTAGACTGTTCCCCCAGGTGTATTTGTTGTTGTTGGTGACCTTAGTGGCCATTATCTTTAGGATTCTACCCAAGGTGACGGTGGAGGGAAGATCCCACTATACCTGGAGCAGACGTCGACTAGACTCACTTGGATTTTCCGGGGGGTTCACTTCACTCGAGACGGTTAAAGTGGAGGAACTTGTGTCGGTCTATTCATTAAGTAGGTTGCCGGGGTAACTGTTCCACCTGCCACTTCTGTATTGAAGTCGGCGATGTTGGGCTTCATCACCAACTAGTGTTTTCGGTCCGGAAGGCTACTGTTTGTGTATGGTTTGACGCCCTAGATTCTTTAGGCATGTGATTCGAATTTGTTTGGTTCTTTAGATACTTTAGGCGGTTTGCTTTGAGATTTTATTTTGTTTGCGTGTGCAGTAGTTAAAAGTTTTTAACTGTGGCTGAATTACCGAGACAGTCCCGTAGACTTCGGGGCAAGTCTCCTAAGATTGTAACCGTGGCCGATTTGCTGAGGAAGTCCCGTAGACTTCGGGGCCAACCTCCTGAAGACGTCCTGGGTCATTACAAAGGTTTGAAAGTCCTTGTAACTCCTAGTGGCAGTAAAGTAGGTTCACCTGAAGAAGGAGAGTCTTCGTTGGTAGTTCATCTTGATTACCAAAGTCTAGAAATAGGTTATAATCCCGAAGTTATTGCAGTGTCTGAGCTTGCTGGTAGTTTTTCATCTCCTAGTGATATAGGCGAAGAACCTAAGATATCTCAACCTGTTACTCCAACCTCTAGTGCTCCTGATTCACCTAGGGTAGAAAGAGTCATCACCGAAAATCTTCCTTCTGGTTCGATAGCTATTGAAGAACTTGCTCCAGAAGAAGAAATAGGCGTCCCTATCCCTAAAGATCAACCTACTATTGATCTAAGGGAGCGTGAATCCATTTTTTACAGTCCACCTAGAACTACTACTTGGTATCTTTCGTTAACTAATTATTTGGACAACTCAGGGTCAAGTTTTTCTCCACCTCGTACTCCTTATCCACCCGGAGGTATTTATACTCCTGTAAATATGTCAGGTCAGTCATCTATGTTTACTCAATCTCCTGGATCTTTCTTGTACGACGGTCCTTCTGTTCCCTCTGGGTATCAGTCACTTTTTGGTACTTTTGTGGGAGCATCTCCTCAACCCATTGAACATGGGTTATTAACTGGAAACAATGGTAATAAACCATTGGGAATAGGAGACATTTACATGATGTCAGGTTCAATTCCCAGTTCTCAACCTCAAGGTGGCTAGTTACCGCCTGGGGGGCAGCCTCAATTAACGCCTGGGGGACAACCTCAAGGTACACAAATTGCGTCTGGGGGGCAACCTCAAGGACAATATGTACCCGTGGTGCAATACATTCCTCAAGGTCAACCCCAGCCTCAATATGTACCCCAAGGTCAACCTCAGTATCAATTTATACCTCAAGGTCAACCCCAGTATCAGTACTTACCTCAAGGGTATCTACCTCAAGGTCAGTACTCGAGTCAAGGTTATCAACCACCCCAAGGTCAATCTTATGTTCAAGATACGGGAAATGTACCTTTCAATTATTAATCCTACCCTCAATCCGGTTATGGATCTCAATATCCTCAACCTGTCATGGTTCAATACCCCGGAATGAACATAGTGTGGGATCCATTGCAAGTTCAACAGGTATTGCAACCAAGTGTACAGTTGTCATCTCAAGCTAGACAACCCTTAGTTTCTGGTTCACCCCAACAACCAGTCCAGTCTAATGTTCAAACTTCTGTACCTTCGGTAGTTTCTCAGTCTGGGCCTATTGCACCTAGTACTCTATCTCAAATGACTGCTGCAACTACCGCAACATCTGTTCAGTCTACCACACTTACTTCTGGAGTATCGACAGCTCTGGTTTCTACTGTCTCTGTAACTACTCCTCAGACATCTTTACCATTGTCTGGATCCACGATTCAAACTACGGTTCAGATGCCTGTAGGACAACCTGGCTTAAGTACGATTGTCACTAGTCAACCACAATTCGCTTATCAATTGTACTAGGGACAGTACCAATACGAGCCTGCTGTCCAGCAGCCAATTTACCAGTATCAACCGTATCTTGGGCACACTTATCAACAACCACAACAACCCCAGTACGGTCCGGTTAATCCTAGTTTTCCAGGAGGATACAATATCCTGAACGCGATTCCTATTCCAAGTTATCCTGGATATCCTCCTCCTGGGACTGGTCTCGTGACCCAGAGTTTTAGGGATCCTAATCGGCAATTACCGTTTATCGCAACTTTGGATTTACCAGACTTGTCGCCCCTAACAAACAATCCAATAAATTATCTTCTGTTTTGGCCGCCAATGCCAAATAAGTTGCCCAGTGACATACCCAAGTTCGAAGGTAAGTCTGGAGAGGACCCGTCGAATCATGTGATGACTTACCACCTCTGGTGTGCCTCTAATTCCATCTCGGATGATTCGATCCGCTTACGTCTTTTCCAACGTACTCTCATTGGTCTCGCGGCCAAGTGGTACATTGAGTTACCACGGGCCTCTTTTTATAATTTTAGCCAGTTAGCTACCTCGTTCTTAACTCATTTTCAGTTGCCGGCCAGATATGATAATGGCACGGAGTTACTAACTTCATTAAAACAATCGACGTCCACTTATATTTCCGATCATATTCATGAATGGAGACATCGAAGGTAGTTAGTGAAAGTTTTTATCCCGGACCAAATCTTAGCTGAATGGTTTGTTAAATCATTGTTACCGAATATTACTGAAGATGTAGCTAAGGCCGGAGTAGTTACTGAGGAGCAAGTGATTGCTCAAGCGCAGTACCTTGACTTAGTTTACACTCAGTCAGGTACGTTACACGAAAATATCCCAAATCTTCCTAAGTCAAATCAAATCGCTACTGCTCCTTCGGGGTCTCATGCCGCTGATGGTATGATTGGTACGGTGAACACTAAAAGCAAGAAGAAATCCTCAAAGAATTCTTCTCCTATTATAACCTTACCAGACTCCCCGACAGGAGAATATTCTGCTGAAGTTTCCGCTGATATTCACGCTGTAGAGTCATCTACGGCTAAATCAAAATCCGGTGGGAAATAAGAAGAAGAATAAAGCAAACAAAACTCCAAAGGAGAAAACTGAAAAGTCGGAAACCAATGACGAAAAGCGCAAACCTCGATATCATTGTCTTATTTGTGAAGAGGATCATTTTACAAGAGATTGCCCTCATCGGGCCGAGGTTGTGAAAATCGTCAAGGGTTCCCCAACTCCTGCTGTTTTGAAAGATCCATTTCCAAAGCAGGAGAGTAAGATGATAGGTTCTTCCTCGAGTGCCAGTGAAGAACCCATATTGATGATGTCTCATGTAAGGATTGCGACTCGATCGTAAGATTATGGTAGTAAGAGTCTTGTTGATGGCAAAGAAGCAGAATCTTCTCACTCTAATCCATCAACCTCAGCTCCCGGTTCCGATCCACTACAGATCGAGAAGCCTAACCCGGACTTAGTAATCAAACCGCCCGCCAAGGGTGTACTTCGAAGGTCTGCTTTCAATCCACATGCGAGAGTGGCCCAGAATTACAACATTGTTGAGGATTTAGCTGTTTCACCCTCAGCAATGTCAACTTTGGAAGTGCTGCAATCATGCCCAGCACAACCTAAATTACTTTTGTCGGCTATAGGAGCTGTTGATGTTCAGGACCCGAACCTAATAATATTTGATCTAGAAAATATTACACCGCGTTTACCTCATCAAATGGCTTTCCAGATCCCAGTGATAGTAAAAAACAGGCCTATTCATCGGACTGAAATTGATGAGGGAGCTTCTACGTGTATTATGTCGATACAGTGTTGGTGATCGCTTGGTTCTCCTTCACTAAATCAATCCCCGACAATTCTTAAGGCCTTTGATGGCCGTGGGTTCCATCCGTTTGGCATTCTATAGGATTTTCCTATAGGGGTTGAAGGAAAAACCATTAGTCTAGATGTGGAGGTGGTTGATGCCCCTCTAGACTACAACCTTCTCCTGGGTCGAAGTTGGTCTTATGCTATGACAGCGGTCGTTTCATCGGTCTTCAGAGTAATAAAGTTTCCACATAATGGCAAGATCGTAGCCATAGACCAGCTGGCTTACTTTTCATCCGACCCAGCCTCTTCAGAGAGTATCCAGCATGTCGGTAAAATGACTATCCCTTATAAGGATGTTGGAGTAGGATTAGTTAAAGATGCCGGTTTACTGGGAACTTTTCCTTTTCCTCCAATCAATGCCTCATCTTCGTTTGCATCCATTCATATGATTACATCAAATACCATTGTTTATGACGATCCTTGGATCGTTCCTTCTGAATCTGAGATAGACTCATTTGGTGATGTTATGCCTTTGAGTCCATATGAAATTGCCTATGAAGCTGTGCAGTCTTTTACCGACCCGCGTTCAACCAAAATCGACCAAATGAATGTGGTCCGTGAGGAATCACTTTTCGCGTCAACCTCAGAGTTAATAGCGTTTCCCAAAGTTGTGTCATCTAACGAGCAACTTCGTGAAGTCCTGTGTGTAGACGATTTACCATGGGAAGATCTCCATCACAGATCTTCGTTTTTACCTGAGGATGATCATTTTGAAAACAATTTCTCATCAATTTTTACAGCTGAATATGTCAAAGAAGCTCAGAATCCAATGAAACATCCTGATTCAGAGCTGAATTTGGGAAACATTTCTCGCACTATTCCAATTGACATTTCAGTCAAGCTCGGAATTGTTGAGCACATTCATATAGGTGCCTCGTGTTCAGATGACGAAATTCAGACATACAGGGCCCTATTTCAAGAATTCTGCGACGTGTTTGCCTGGTCCTATGAGGAAATGCCAGGAATTGATCCCGCAATTGTTGTCCATGAGATCAAGACTTACCCGGACGCTAAACCCGTCCTGCAACGTTTGCGTCAGATTCACCCACGAAAAGCGGCTATAATTAAAGCAGAAGTTGAGAAGCTATTGAAAGCAGGTTTCATTTATCCAATCCCGTTAATGGATTGGGTATCGAATATTGTTCCGGTTAACAAAAAATAGGGAACAATAAGAATATGCATCGACTATAGGGATGTCAATCGAGCTTGTCCCAAGGAAAACTACCCAACACCCTATATCGGTCAAATAATTGATGATTGTGCCGGCAGTGAAATATTTTCCTTTATGGACGGTTTTTCCGGTTACAACCAAATCAATATTCTACCTACCGACCAACCAAAAACGGCTTTCATTTGTCCATGGGGGACATTTGCTTATTGCAAATTACCTTTTGGACTTAAGAATTCCGGAGCCACTTTTCAAAGGGCGATGTCTTATGCGTTTCATGACATCAAACACATTGTGCAACCGTATCTCGATGATTTGCTCACTCACTCATTAAATCGAGCTGATCACCTTGTCCATTTACGAGCAATCTTCATGAGGTGTAGCATTATCGTATTCGGTTGAGCCCACACAAATGTGTCTTCTGTATAGAATTGGTTCGATTGCTGGGATTTGTAGTTTCGAAAGCCGGCATTCGCGTCGATCCCTCGAAGGTAGAAGCTATCATCAAATTTCCTCCTCCTTCGAGTCTTCGCCAACTCCAAATTTTGCAGGGGAAAGCAAACTTTTTACGCCGATTCATTCCTAACTACGCCGATATTACAAAGGGTTTTACCCGGTTGTTGAAACAGAACGCTCAATTCTCTTGGGATGAGATAGCTCAAAAATCTTTTGATGCACTTAAGCACGCGTTGACCCATGCATCGTTGCTGCATCCTCCCAACTACAACCAGGATTACTTTTTGTACCTCGCCGCCGCTCATTCCACCATTGGAATGGTCTTAGTACAGGAAGACGAATTCAGAACGGAACATGTGATATATTACCTTAGTCAGACGTTAAATCCAACTGAGCTCAAATATTCACATGTGGAGAAATTGGCATTGGCAGCCATTCAAGTTGTCCAACGTTTTCGTCACTACATTCTACTCCATAAAACTACAGTCATTTCGGATTGCAACCCCATGATCTACATTTTGACTAAACAATTGCTAGGGGGCAAGTACTCTAAATGGATCGTTATCCTGCAAGAGTTCGACTTGGAGTTTGAGAAATCTAAGTCTAAGAAATCTTTAGTTTTTGCAGAGTTAATGTGTGACTTCCCGCGTGCTGACACAGAAACTATGGCAGAGGAGCCCATTGCGGATGAATCTTTGTTTCTCATCAGCACTTTAGATCCGTGGTATGGGGATATCATCGTCTATCTCCAAACCCAATCCTTTTGGCCCGAAGTTTCAAAGTCAGAACGTCGGAAAATTCGGTTCCAGTCCCAACAGTACAAAATTATTGGAGATACTCTTTATCGCCATGGGGCAGACTTGGTTTTTCGACGTTGTTTAACTCACGAGGAAGCTGAAAGGGTCTTGAATGACTGTCACTCTGGAGCGTGTGGCAGTCATATGTCTGGGTATGCCACAGCCCAAAAGATATTGCGTGCTGGCTACTTCTGGCCGTCCTTATTTAAAGACTGTATTATTGTGGTCCGGAAATGCCACAACTATCAAGTGTTTGATCACAAGATGTGTGCTCCACCTGCTCCTCTCCACCCTATAATTGCCGTTGGTCCTTTTGCCAAATGGGGTATCGATTTTATTACATGTAACCCTCACTCGGCCGGGGGGCATGTGTATATCATCCTTGCGGTAGATTATTTTACTAAGTGGGCCGAGGCGATGCCTACATTCGAGGCAGATGGCAAGACAGTTGCAATTTTCATATTCAATCACATTATTGCAAGGTTTGGTGTCCCACAAGCGATAATCACTGACCATGGGCGCCATTTTCGAAACGTTATGTGACAGAACTTACAGGCCAGCTTGGTTTGCGTCACGATAGCTCAACTCCTTATTATCCACAAGCAAATGGTCTGGTTGAGTCCATCAACAAAGTTTTAGTTATCATGATCCGACGAATCATTGGTATTCATCGGTCGAATTGGCACAACATGTTATTTTCCACGCTTTGGGCGTACCGAACTTCCATGAAAACATCAACAGGGTTCACTCCTTTCCAACTAGTTTATGGTTTGGAAGCTGTGGTGCCCATTGAATTCGAAATCCCGTCACTTCAAATGGCTGTCGAATTACTTCCAGCTACTTCCGAAGAGGAGAAGAATTTATTATACTTAGCTCAATTAGATGAGACTCGACGTGATGCTGCATTGGCAATCGAAACTCACGCAAAACGTATGAAAGCTCAGTATGATCGAAAGGTGACCCCTCGAAATTTTTCGGAAGGAGACCTAGTGCTATTATACGATCAAGCTAACGATAAATTAGGTGCTGGAAAATTCGTTCCTATGTGGCATGGGCCCTATATTGTCAAGCGAAAGCTAGCAAAAGGGGCCTATGAGCTGGTAGATTTTGACGGGGACTCTTTGGGTAAACCCAGAAATGGACTTTACCTAAAGAGGTATTATTCTTAAATGATGGGTATGGAGATTTTAGTTAGGTTAGGTTTTTTCTTTCTAGCTGGTGTGTTTGTTAGTTTAGACAGTGTGCTTAGCTTAGAAAGTGTGTTTTTCGTCGTTATTACGCTTATCTTGGTTTTACGCTTGATGTTTGCAGATGTCGATGCCTGTCCAAACATACATTGGATTTGCTGATGGTGCTTGTCGTAGTACACGGAATATCTCTTCCGCAGCTTGGGTTATCTATTCACCCTCTGGCAAGTTAGTTTCTATGCATGGGGTAAGCCTCGGTCAAACAACAAACAACATTGCAGAGTACAGTGCAGTGATTGCGTTATTATCTGAATCTATCTCATTTGGGATTCGAAGTTTGATAGTGAGGTTAGATTCTGAACTCGTTGTATTACAGCTTAATAGAGTGTATTCCATTAGAAATCCAGTGTTATTCAGGTTATTTTTGAGAGTGCGTCTCTTGGAATGTGAATTTGATTACATTGAATATCAGCATATTCCAAGGTCTTTAAATACATTAGCAGATGCAATTGCTTCTCGAATGTTAAACAAACATTTGCGATAATCATACATGTAAATTTAAAAACATTTCATCGCACATGTTTAACAAGATAAGCTGGTAATAATGATATATATAGATAGGAGTGTGTCAAAAATACATCGTCTTCGATCATAGGTTGAAAAACACCTGATGATCGACAAAAATGATAAGTACAAAAAACCAAAATGTCACATGTGTCTACAAAAACGACCATCCAATCACTGGTGATGCTCTCTATACGACACCACTACACGCGCCACCCTACACAAGAACCTCCTAAAAGGTCCCGGGACTGCGACTACATAGCCCTGAAGCTTGATAGAATATCATCTATAGTAGTCTCTGGTATGTATGTCGTAAGACGCTCTAGGTCTTGTTCCAACTCAGCTAGGGTCTCTGTGGCCTCGTCCCGTGGGGCCGGTGCCGCTGCAACTGGTAGCCTCCTCTCGAAAGGCCGGAGATTGGCTGGACGACGTGGGCCTACATCTGCATTTTGAAAAATTATTACTGTCAGTTTTGAGACGATATAAAAAACAAAAAAAAAAGTAGATAATTTAAAAACTTGTGAAAAAATGAAGTACCTGTGTCATCCCATTGTTCTCCCGGTGGAAGAACCATGTCCGGATCTCCACGAAAATCAACTCCGGCATAAGGAAAATCATGTATAGAAAAGATTTGGTCCTCCAACCAGTGAAAATACTACGGAGTAAATCGGACAACCTCCGTGCCCTCATCAGGATGACGGGCCATAACCGTAACCCATCGCATCAACTTAGGCTCTCGGGGAGGCCCAACCTCAACAGTGAGCTGCCGTGGGATCAGCATCGGAACCCTCTCTAGGGAAAAACTCACAACTAAAGGCCCATAACCAAAAGTCTTTGGCTGCCCGTTTTTGGTTCTAGTCAGTTGGCCCTTTAAATTGGCGAACACAGCATCACACTAGTTGAAAATGGTGCCCCGATAGCAATCAATCGCCATCCGCATTTGGGATCCAGTGGCAATGTGTAAAGTGGCAGCCCCGCAAAGTCTGGTAACTGTAAAAGCAATCACCATAAGTTCAGGTCGGGATATAGTTTTGATCTCTATCCCCTTCTCCTGAGACTGAGTGTTACACCACTCTTGTCGGAGACTAGCGATGGACTGGCCACCCGGCCTAGTCCCGAACAGAGTCAAGTGTTCGCCTCTCTTGGGAAAACCAGTGAGGAAGTAGATATCTGAGGGCTCTATTTCGAGCTCGTGCCCTCCAATGTAAAAGCATTGGTCCTGGACGTTCCATCTCTCTACCAACCACTCTAGAAAGCACACATGGGCCCTCATGCCAGGTATGGCCCAGTATTTGTAAAGGCCGCATGCCTTCAAAGCATCAATGGACGGTTGATGATTAATGGCAGCCAAATCAACATCTTCGTGCTCTCTCTCGCACCAATCAAGCATGGTGGGCAATCTACACACCAAAAAACATCTGTTAGATTCAATGAAATCAAAAAAATTTGGTCCTTTTTGAAGAAATTGGGGTTTGAAAACTCGTTTTGCGGGGTACGCACCCCGCCTTTAGGAACAGGGCGTGGGTACGCGGCTTCCCTTAAGGCAAGGTGTGTACGCTCGGCATTTCCCCAACTGAGAAAATGTCGGGCTATGCGGGTCACCAGTGGAACACCTGCGTACCCCGAAAGGCAGACCTTGAAACCCCAAAGTCTCCAAAAAATGAAGCCAGGGCCTAAAAACAAATTCTAAACGGATGGAAATGAAGAGGAGGATGTTGTAGAATACCTGATGAGACGGCATTCGATTTCGACGGTCCGATTCTCCGCAATGTCCACGGGAAATTTCTTGCCAAAAGCCCTTTTTCTCTCCTCAACAGTAAAATGGTAAAAATGAATTGGTAAAAGCCCTTTTTATAGGTTTTTTGGGTAAATAAATGGTAAATTTGTTTATTTTTCACCATGAAAAGGTATTTTTCAAAGTATTTTTTATCTATCTTAAACAGGTATGAGTAATGTGCTGGTTTTTGTGCAGGATAAAGGATTTTCAGGGAAAATTGTCATTTTTCACAAACAAAAACATCAGAGTCATCTTTAAGCCCTTTTCTGACTCCTAAAACATGAAAAGATTGCCGAGCGTTTCTTTTACACTCGTTAAAACAGAATTAAAAGATGGTCCCCTTATGGCCCTTTTCTGATCGTAAAAACAGGAAAAGATTGCTAGATTTTTGTCGTTTCAAATTCGATACTGGAAATAAAACGACGTGTCCTTGATCGTTTTTTACTTTTCAGGTCAAAGACACTAATTATGAAAATACTCCTTGGTCGTAAAAGATCAAGCGGTTCTCTCAAGTATTATTTTATACTTTTTAGGGTTTGGGAGACACAAATTTACGAAAAGTTCAAACCTGGAGTCTTCTTAAGTTTTTCAGACTCTCTAAAATTGAAAAATGTTGAGTTTCTCCTATACTGGACTCGTTAAAATTTCACAGTAAAGGACCTGTTCGATTACAAACAGGAATGGACCACTCCTTCTTAGGGTTCGCATCTAAACTAAGTTGGACTCATCCAAAGGATGAGCTTATAATCAAGCATATGTTATCCTCCTCAAGCTTGTAAAAAATAAAGAGGTACTTGCTAGAAATGGTGGGGGAAAAGAGAGAAAATGAGCCTATTTGTTATCCTTTGTCTCAGAAGAAACCTTATCACCACTCTTGAACATGACACTTTTCATTCACTTGGGTTGGGAAATCCTTTGCCTAACAGTTGATCAAACCACATTGAAAATCTTCAACTGGTTCCAGGTATTAACTTTGGGGCAATTGTCACCAAGCCATCTGTCGTGTCGTTATGTGTTCAAGAGGTCATTGCAAATAAACCATTCATCTGCAAAACACCTGTCATCCATCTCGACCATCCCTGAGTCAGTCCTTACAGCTACATTTCTTCAACTTGATCTATGATTTCGTGTTGTGGGCTTGCGTGCAACGGGTCCCTTTCTATCGACATCAGCACATTATCTAGAAAGATGACCTAGAAATCGTTAGTACCTTGAAATCTGCATGCATCAATGGCAGGTTTCTCGCCTTTGACGACAGTTTACATCATTGACTTTCGATCGAAGGATTCCGTGACATGTTCGACATCAACACATTCATTCACATCTCATGGATTGTACTGGGTACTTTGAGAACCATTTACATCACTGGTGGTCTCTCTCACACTTGTTAACAGTTTACATCATTGACTAGTAATCAAGTGGTTTCTACCATGTTCGACATCAACTCATTTATTCACATGGATAGAATCGTACCATTTCGGGAAGTAGAAATGAAGACCCTGGATCTAGTTTCCACCATCCAGGCTGCGAGGAGTTTTGTATTCATTATATAGTAGACTAATCATAAACAGATGGCTGCGTCCATACTGTGTCTACAAGAGTCTATGATTATGATGTACTGCGAAATCATTCCTATATCAGCGCAATAGTTAGTTGGTTAGTTAAAGTTTTCAATCTGAGTATGGGAATACCTACCTCAGCGATGATATGATCTTATATATGTATTTTGTGTTGAATACTTGCAGGTTCCGATTGGGCTCTCCACAAGATAATCCTTGAAATGATAAAGTACTTCACCCTTCCTAGATGATATGAAACCCTAATCTACTACAGGCTCCGCACTTTAGGGAGCAATCTGTTACACTAAAATATGTCACCATGACTATTTGCAGTTAGTATGGCTCCATCAACTGTCATACTATCCTCCTTGGCAAGTCTTATACCTCTGCTCCTCATGTCAAACTTCAAGAAAGAGAGAAAGTCCTTAAAAAGTCAATTAACTCTGGTTACGCAGTTTCTCCTAACCTTACCTGCGTGTACGCACTCCAAGTTCACAATACGTGCGTACTTGTACGCTCTGTCTGTAAAGGGGTGGGTGCGTACTCCTGTAAAGGTCAAAAGACGCGAGTTTTACTTCAAAAAAGTTACTTGTGGTCGAATCTAGAGCATTCTAGAAGATGGTTTGACGTGTATTGAGCGCCTCCAGATGGTTCATGTATCCCTATGAAAGAGGAACTTATCCCATCAAGAGGGGAGCTATACCATTCAAAGAGGGGCTTATCCCATTGATGGTGGACCTGATTAACTTCCTCCAAAGCATTATAAATATAGGCACTGGGCCAGAGGGAGGGGAGGTTGAAAGTTGAACATTCCTAAGGGTAGATGCTGTTGAAATTAGGACTCCCTTATAGAGCTTGAGAGGAGAGATTCCCATCCTTTCTTAGCTTCATTTGGAAGTGGGTGAGCTGATAAAAGTAAAGGAGAACTCTTGCTGGACCCTGGGAGGGACCTGCACAACACCAAGGCACTGGTTGTAATGGTTTCTTTTGTTTCCACTTAATACAATTAAGTTCATTTTTCTCAACAAGTTGTTATATATAATTTGTTTCATATACTCCTTGGTCTTTATGATGAATATGTTTTATTTTATGAGTTATTCAGGTGCTATGTAATCGTTTGCTTGTTAGTGAATGCAGGTTTCGAAGAGAAGGAGGAGCTCATCTGGATCAGAGAGGCTGGACTGCTACAAACAACGTTGGATTAAAGGTATGTTTTAAACACTTGATTACTTGTATTCTAAATGCATATTTAGGGAAAGATAGTGCTTAATTGTCTTGTTTGTCACTAGAAAGCCTTAGCTTCTAGGGAGGTCGGTTTTGTCTGAAAAATTGACTCTTTCGGCATGACAGTGTGCAAAAATAAAGATGGAAAACGGCAGATGAGGAAGCTCGAATAGAGGAAGAGCGAAATTATCGCAATATTTTCTTCACCATGGAAGAGAATGTTGACAAATTGTTTTTATAATATGAAAATATAATCAAGTCTGAGAAGAATGAGCCAGATGATCATGCCTCGGTAAACCATGGAGGTGGAGGAGAAGAGCCCCCTCCCTCTCAGTCTTCCAGTGATAGTTCTTCTTCTTCCTCTTCTCATCATTCTAACATGCATCATAGGAATGCATCTAAAAATCCATAGGAATGGTCGTGGGTTCGCCATAGGCTCCATTATTGAACCTATGCTTTGATACCACTTGTCATGTGCCTCTTTTAACACCAATTTATTTTTTTTAATTACCCAACACCAAATGTTATATAATGCACCCATCTTTATTTTCCTCCATTACACTACTTTCTCTTTTATAATGATCAACATATCATCTTACCCTTGTATGACATAGCCTTACAACTGAATTTATTAGTTTTGAGAAAGTCATCTTCTCCTTTACTACATATAGAGAGGTTATACTAACTCTCAGCTCCCTATGAACGTCAAGTAAGGTAGTCCCACTGGAATATATGATACTAGTTGGTCGTGACTACATTAAGTGCCTTATATATATCTATATATATATATATATATATATATATATATATATATATATACCTCTTAACACTGTAACAATGGGTTCACTTTGGATTAACTCTTATACATTATGTCTTTTTACATTTATTCTTAACCCCACTTATGATTTCAATTTTAGTCATGATACCTTCACCTTTGTATTTACAGAAGGTGTGATGATTTGGTGTGAGTGTCCTCAATTTAATGACTTATATTGTCCCTTTCTACCATTTTTTTTATGGTACCAAGGATTATACCAATTTCAAATTGGGCGTACATTTGATATGTGTGTATACTTTCAAATATAAATTTTACTCCGTTATCTGTTTCAATTGGATAATATGCAGAGGGTTACACATTCCTCTATTATAAAAAGGGTCTCGTTGGTACTATGACATCGTATGCCTTTCATGTATTTCATTGTTTCTTTTCCATATCCCCATCTATGGCATACCCCCTACTAATTAAACCCTTTTTTTGCATCAAATACCTTCATGGTCCATAGGTATGACCATTAATTGATTTCCTTGATCGACTTAACTACAACTCTAAGGTTGCTCTTAATTTACTTACTCCTTGGTACACTCTTGGCCTGTTTTACCCATGGTGGTGTGAGGTAGGAATTACACCTAACACTACAACCAATCTACTTTCTCTAGGTGCTCCTTTTCCATGCGTTGTTCACATGGGGGTTTTAATGAACTACTCGGCTTGATTTCTAGTGGATGGTTCAGGTGGTTTGGGGCAATCCAAAAGTTGATATTCGCTTGAGAAACCCTAACCATTATTATCATTTCTCCGGGTCATGGAGAGGCGGTGCTTCTTTTACTCTAGTTATCATTTCCTATAAGGAGGTCTCTTTAGACAATAACTGAGTTGTTGCATACGACATTTGTCAAATTCCTTTCACTGAATTCCTACAATTGGTGATGCTCTGTGTTCTTGGTGTCAAAACTACGAATGGAGTGTTGATAGGAATGAACAGAAGGCACCTGGTGTCGAACCCTTTGCTCTCTTGTAGGCATTTCACAGACTCCCAGTGACTTCTTGATTGTAAATTCTTAACTCTAGCCCTCTATTTATGTTATTCATTATGTATCTGGTTACTTTTATAACATTCCAACAATTTGTGGTAGTTGAATTGCTACCCACCGAACTCAAAGGTTTCCTATTTTTCTATGAGCGGGTTCTTCCTCAAATTTCTACCAGGTAAGATCCTCTGAGTAAGCTTTATTGAACCTTTCTAGCACCCTGGGATATGTCTTGGTCGTAGCTCCAAAATTCCGCTTGGGATTTCATGTGATCCATTAATCTAGCGACACTACACAATGATATTAACTGGTAAAGTCTTAGTTCTATTTATCTGGTAACTTTATTGTGATAATATGGATGACCAGGCCAACAAAGTTTTAAGTTTTATTTTATTCCACAATGTTGTGGGTGTAGGGAAAATTCTCAACCTGACAATTCCCATCTCAAGTTCCATAAGGCTAGGGATGCAAATGGTTTATTCTCATGCATCCCCTACCAGGTATTATCTCATCTCACCATGACATACTCTTCTCCTTCACTTATCTACAAATGTAATTTCCTGAGAGGTTTTCCATTTTGATATATGCAATCTAACGTTGAGTTGTTTTTAATTCTCCCAGTTCCTTCATAGAGAAAGCTCCTCGAAATATATTTTTAAAGGTAACCACCCCAGTTTCTCTAAACTCACACCTTATGAGTAGCTTATTTAATTTTTTACCTTGCTTACAATAATAATTCAGTTTCTCCGTTTTGTGGTAGATACAAGTATGGCAAGTATGATCTTTTGGATCTTTTTCCAGCTGTCTCTCAACCTATTCTAGGTCGGTTCGATTCCTTCGTTCTCGTTATGGATTTTAGAACACTTTTTCAATTGTAAGGGTGGTTGCATTATATTGGAAATGGTAGATTTTTCATCATAAGTATAGTGTATTTTCTTTTATTCCAAGGGTGTAATACCCCTTTACACGCAGTTACCTTAATTACCTCTGTATTTTGTTGTACTTAAAAACTCTTCAGTGTTTATATCATCCTTTTTTGTTAATCCCAGGGATGATGAAGACTTCATGGCCTCCCCCAAACTCTAGTTGGTCAAATTATACTTTTATCAGTGTTATTTATCTGCTTTGTTTCCATTTGGAAGTAAATATAATCAGTTTGTAAGGTTTTTGAGGGTCATCTCAATGTACAATATATATATATATATATGTGTGTGTGTGTGTGTGTGTGTGTGTGTGTGTGTGTGTAATTTTATTAAGCTGATATGTTTCACCGTGCCATGATATTTTCAAAGTTAATGTTGATCATTGGAATACCTCTTTGATTTGATTTTATTTAGCCCCTATTCACAAATTGAATTAAAGAACCTATTGGTTATTATTACTCTGGAATGCATGCATCCCTTACTAAGAATTTTTTTCTCCTGGTATTCTGAATTATAATAATAATAATGTAATATTTATTTCTATGTACTGTACAATCATCAATATTATTTTTAATGCATTAACCTCATCATTTTTGCGCATGTTGTGTGCCTTGTACATCCCTTCAATTCTTGTTGTGTATTTCTCATGTTTACTATTTACTCGCAATTTATTCTCATATGTTATCGGAAATGGAAACTCTATTTTTCTTCTACGTTTAGCTAAACATAGATTTTTTTTATTTCTCCTGTTAACATGTAGCTAGTATAACAGAAACATTAGGTCTATTGAATCCACTCTTAGTATATCAATTAGAGTAGAATTCATCGTCACTATTTGATACAGAATTTGTAATGAAATGTGTTTGTCTCTATAGTTCTCTTAAAACGTTCTCTCTTTCCATTCTCCTTTCGTTTATGTGCTTCAATCCTTTATATAGTTTCTTGTAAAACATAAATCACTAAATCAATTTCTACTTAGGAACTGGTAGCAAATCTAGTCAGAAGAATATGGGTTCCTTAGTTTTTAATGCTATTATGGGTAATCCCATTAGTTCCTTTCGATTTGGTTGAATACTATAATGTTTTGATCACTACATATAATAGATTATATTCCCCTTAAACCCCCACACGGGCTTCAAAACAACCCATCTCATGAGCTAAATCTCTATACCCAAATCCACAGTTTCGACGTTTCTGGTATGTGATTTATTATATGTATATATCTATATTACATCAGCCCCACAACCACATTAATTCATATTCCAATCTTTATCGTGACTATTATCTTTACCATGATAGGGGTGTGTGAGGTAGGCAAAACACCTGACACTGAAACCAATCTACTTTCTCTAGGTGCTCCATTTCCATGTGTTATTCACATGGGGTGCTCCATTAACTAAAATATAGATAGAATTAATGATTTGATTCATAGGCCTCCATGAATTCCCACCTGCCGAATTGCATGGTAGGTTTCGCAATTTGTTTGTCACCACATGGTGATTAGATTTTGGCATTGCTATTGCTTTAGACTTTTCAACTCACTGTGCTGCACAGTTGTGTTTTGGGAACCTCTTATATATATATATATATATATATATATATATATATATATATATATGACCCCCACACTCAATTTGCATAATAAAAAACCCATTAAAGACGCTAAGTCGGTAAAAGAAAGAAATAAATGGATAGAGCTAGTGTGTCGAATATGATGGTGAAAATGGTGATGATTTTGTGGTTTGCTATCATGGCAACCAAAATACCTCTGCATACTAGAACTGCGACTATTAGTTTCCCAATAAAGAAGCCGTATTATTCCTCCCATATTCATGGGTAATGTGCTTTACCCCATCACCATTTCTTTAGCCACATACCAGGTCCCAATACTTCTCTTCATCTTCATGATGATGATCTTGTTTTTATGACATCACCCATGGATGCACTTATCGATAGAAAGGAAGTGCATGAGCTTTTTTCGTTCAGAAATGTGGTCATATCTAATCCATTTGGATCTCTCCTCAACTGGACATCACAAAACTCACGCAATGTCTGCTCCTGGAATGGAATCCAATGTAGGAAGCGCACAAAGAGAGTGGTGGCCATAACACTTCCTGGCATGGGATTAAAAGGTAGTCTTTCACCATATCTCACTAGCCTTTCATTATTACGTACTTTCAATCCTTCTGGTAATAATCTGTCGGGAAGAATTCCATCGAAGCTGGGTTAGTGAAAATCTTTATGACTACTAGACTGTTGTGGGGAAAAATTCCTATGCAGGACGATCCTATCCACCTAAGGTGTCAGAGTGCCTTAGCAACAAACAGAGACAACTATTCTAGTATTCTTCCTTTATGAATTAAGAATGAAGAGAGATAGATGGACTAACCGGTGTCTTCTGTTTGTCCCTCGATCCAGTCTCTCCTCTCTTGGAGAGTTCCCAGCTACTTGCCTTCTCGCTCGCCCAGCTTCAAGAGGTTTCTGCAAGATCACAAGAAGAGAACACTACACAAGACATATATTCATATTCATAACTAGTTCAGGATTAGAAATAAACTAAACATACTAATGCATTCATACATCAAAAATACATCAGTATATAGGAGAAACCAAGATAGCTTTATTGATGAATAACAAGGTTCAGGAAGAGATACAACCCAGAGGGCTCCAATCCAGCATCTCCTTCCCAGCAAATGGAATTCCTATCTTCACCCCCTTCAAAGCATTAAGCACCCAATGATTCCAATCTCAAACCAACAACAATTATTTGCAATAACAAAATTCCAGCCTCCTAGATCTCATGGAGGAGAGATCCATATATAGATGTTTGGAGAGAGGATGAGTCAGCTTGAGATCTGACTAGTGTCCTCTCCCTCTGTCAGTTCTTGATTCCACTTGGAGGTTCTTGCATCCACTTGGAGATTTGGAACCTCTTACTCATCACCAGTCGAATTCCCTGAGGCAAGTGTCATTTTGGAAGCTTCCTGGGTTCCGACACCTTGAGAAATGAACTTGCCACATGTCCACTCTCGCTCAGCGCAGGTAGCCAGTGTTGCCTTTGACATTCAGCGCAGGTAGCCAGTGTTGGCTTTGACATTCAGCGCAAATAGCTAGTGGAGCCACTGAAATGATCCTGAATTGACTTGTTTTTGAGCAGTTTCTGGTGGAGAACTTTTGTGAATTGCTGTGGTTTGTTAGCCTTGTTCCTCTAATGGTAGGAACAACATGTTTAGGGACTTTGGATCCCTTAGATTATGGACATTTCATGCTCAATGCTGTAAGGCACAAAAATGTCTATAACAGTTGCCCCCTAAAGTATGAGGCTGTTTATCGGGTGAAATGCTTTATCAGGGGGATCCGAAGTTCATCCAATGCTGGGAGGAGACCTGTACTAAGATACAATACAATACATTATTTTTCATACTGCTTTCATGATCTAGCTGAGGCGGGCATTCCCATGCTCAGCTTTATAAATTCATTTTTCTGTACATAGAACAGACAATCGTCTGATGGTAGACTGATAATTTTGATGAAATTATCATCCTTTGAGTAGGATGATTATCTGCAGCAATGATGTACATGTCAATGTCTTTATCTTTCTTGAATATATATCGCAGCCCGGATGGATGAAACTAGATCTGGGGTCTTCAAACTCGTTCGATCTTCACTCTAAGTACAAGTCGATCCATGTGAGAAATGTTCTGAAGTCGAACATGGAAAGACATCACTTGATTACCGGTCAATGATGTAAACCGTTAACAAGCGCGAGAGGAATCACCGATAATGACCCTCAAGGTACTACAGTACAATTTACGTGGTGTGAATAAAGGACTTGGCGTCGAACACCACGCAAAATCTTTCGGTCGAAGGTCATTGATGTATACCTGTCGTCGGAAGTGAGAAACTTGCCATTGAGGCATGCAAGCTTCAAAGTACTAAAGGGGTTGTTCCTAGATCAACTTCTTGGATAATGAGCTGATGTCGACAAGAAGTGATCCGTCACAGGAGGGCCTTAATGAATCCCACATCAGTGACACAGAACGGAGCTAATGATTTTAATGGAGGTGAAAATGATCCGTGACATATGATTCAGGGTGGCGGTCATGAAAGGATGAAGGATAATGTATGGCAGTGGATGGGACATGGTTGACTTTTCTGAACGACTTCTCTTGAACATGTGGCGACACTGATACGATGGATCGGTAGCATTACCCCAAATATGGATGGTATGGCGAGACCATGGATGTGACCGGTGAATGAAACAACCCAACCCGATTGTGGTACGGAGGAAAAGTGTCATGTTCAAGAGCGACTTGCTAGCATCAAAGTTTTCTTTAGTTTCTCCCAATTTTTCCCCAGTCATTGCTGATTAGTACCTCTTTATTTTTGTCAAGCTTGAGGAGGATTACATATGCTTGTTCTATAACCTGCCCTTCGGGCAAGCCCATCCCTATGTTTTAACGAGCCTAGCGATAGTGAAACTCGTTCTCGTCTAAAGACAAGTTTGTCGCTATTTAATGATTTTAACGAGTCTAACGACAAGGATAACTCGGTCCTTTTCATTTTTAGAGAGTCTGAAAAGGTACATAAAGTTAACTCCAAAATTCCTTTTTCGTCATCTAATCCCTTAAGTCCGAAAAAGTATAAAACAATATAGAAGGGATGAGTTTTCGATAGTTTTAACGAGCCGAACAAAACAAGCGCTCGATCTTTTTGTGCAATAATCCCTCAGGTCCAAAAATATTAAAATCTAGAGGAGGGATAGCACTTCCTGTCCCTTTAACAAGCTGGAAGGCCAAGGACTCGGCAATCTTTTCATATTTTACGAGTCAGTTGAAAAGAGCTTAAAGAAGACTCGTGTTTTGAGGAACGAGTGATAAACAAGGTTAGCAGTTGATTCCAGGTACAGGTTGGAATTTTCCAATCACGGCAGTGTCACAAGGATGGCTAGGTGAAATCACTCTTCGCAGCTGTTCCTAAAAATGGGTAAACAATCATATGGAGGTGAACGATTGGCCAAATGAAAAGTGGAGGTGACGGTGCAAACACGACCAAGGCTTTAATGGCTGATAAGGTTACATTCACAGTGGTTATTTACTGGGTAGGTTCATTTTTTATTTTAAAATGAGCTTAAACGCTGGTGGAAATACTTGCTCATTGCTTATGTTTATTTTTTAACGAGCATGAAGTCCGCGTTAAAACTGCTCGGATCTTGCGTTTATTTTTTAACGAACATGAACTGTGTGCTAAAACTGCTCGAATACCCAGTCATATGATAAGAATGTCTGAGTGAAGATGCCATTTTTTATGGAGCTTCATCTCACGAAGCTTTGCTCCGGATCCTTTCGTTATGCAAGTTTGGAAACGACTAATCCTATGAGTTTAAAGGGTTAGACCTACAGGTTTAAAGGGAGGACCTAAAAATTTAAAAAATAAATAGTCGCCCCTTGCTTGCACTCCAAAAGGTTTGCATGCCCCCAGGTATAAAATATGATTTCAAGGTTACCCTTACTTTGTCTGCCAAAACATTTGTTTAAGCAGGAAAGGCCTACCTCTTTCAGGTTACCCAAAGATTGTCTCGTTAATCTTTCAAACAAAACAATTCTTCGGCGATATCTACCGAGATAGACAAAGGTGAATGACCTTAGTGCCAAACACGTAACTTTGACAAAAGAATATTATTCTAGAATAACCCTCTTCCAGCATGGGCGGGGTACATACTAGTCATATTCTCCCGCGGAAACCTACCTTATACCTAAAGTTTTTTTGCCGAAGCAGACCAGGACGCATGCCCCCTGGGTTCCAGTCATATCCTCCCGGATTACTCGTGCTCATCAGGAGGACGGACCGTGGGTTGAGACATTTCTTGTGTGAAGAGACCATTTAGGGATGGTACATGACTATTTGCGATGCGTGATCCGGGAAACGAAAGTTGGTCCACGAGCTTGACCATTCTTCCTTCATGGGGAAAACACATTACTCTAAAGAGTGAGGAGACGATGGCTCCCATGCAATATATATAGTCTCGTCCAAGGAGTAGGTTATAATCCAAGGGTCCTTGAACGACCATCACGTTCATTTGAACGGTCTTCCCTTTCAATGTGATAGGCACATTAGGGAGGATCCCTAAAGGTCGACTGGTTCCTTTATCAAAGCCTGATAGATTTCTCATTTCAGGCAAAAGCGCTGGTAAACCAAGCGCTTTCCAAGCAATAGAGGAAAGGATACTCACAGATTCCCCCTCATCAATGATAGTGCCAGCCATTACCATTCTGTATATTTGAACGATAATTCTGAATGATATGCTCGCTGGCAACCGGGGTCTGCCTGGTTGGTTCCAGCCGAACGAGACAACTAGGTTGCTTGGTGGTGGGACCGAATAGATGGCCGGATATGACTCTGACGAAGTTCCTTCCTATGATAAAGGAATGGGCAAATTGCCCCCTTTTTCATCGGAGTCTGTCTTGATGAAGAGAATTTGGACGATGTCGTCTTTATTCTCCTCTGTGATGGTATCATTCGAAGATAGAGCCTCTGAAGGCAAAACCGGGTCAACTGCCGCCTCAACCTTTTGAATTTCGTCAGGCATGGATCCAGACGGTTCATCTTCAATGATAGGTGCTTCGGCTGACCACCTGAGTGGGCCAGCCGGATTCTCAACTAGTGAAGGACTTGGCAGGAGTTTTTGATATCCAGGAGGAAGTTGCACTGGTAAAACCGGGCGATCTTCCAAAAATCTTTTAGCCTCGTCTAAGAAGGGACAACGGTGGATGGCGTGGTCGCCTTCACATAGTTTGCAGGGAAATCTAGCTTTCCCTCTCTGTCCTGGGACTTCACTTTCACTAGTCGACGGTGAGCTGTCAACATGGCTATCAGAGTTCGATGCTACCGAATTGTGCAAACGGGGAGACCAGTCCCTTAGTATCTGAGGGATGCAGGGACAATCTCTATGGAAGTGGTCTCCCTTGCATATGACACATGGCAATTTAGGCCTGGTCAGTGCTGTGTGTGGATTTTTGTCAGACGACACTTGTTTGCCCCCAGTCGCTTTTGGCTCCTTCTTCTTCTTCTCTTTCTTCTTATTTTCTTTCTTCTCCTTAGGAGCTTGGTTTTTTGTTTTACCAGTTCCGTCAAGCGAGGAGGAAGGAGGAGAGGAAGAATTAGATGAAGTAGAAGGCTGGTGGGCAACTCTGGTCTGGTCTAACTGTTGACTCGACTGTTCAGGAATGGTGGTGTTTTGAACGACATTGGTTGAAAAGAGCCAGAGCGGCAGGCCAATTTTCAGTCCTGGAAGCGACAATGTGGCCATATGGGGCGCACCAACATCTCCCCAAGAGGAGAAGGGACTAGGATTTCCACCAAGGGGAATTCCTTGGTTGGTGTGCTCCATTTTTTCAACCTAAAGATCAATGCAGGAATAGGGGTGATTGTTCCGTTTAAAATAAATTTTAACGACGCTTTAGACACAACTTGCTTTTTCAGTTTTAAAGAGTCGAGAAAAAGCTAAAGATGACTCTAGTCTCCTTCGATGTTTTAACGAGCCCGAAGTGACAAATGCTCGGATGGAATTTTTCCGTTATAGAGTCTGAAAAAGGCCAAAAGGAACTGCTCTGGAGTTCTAGGCAGAGGGTGTGCCAAACTTTTCGCAAAACTGCAGAATATTTTTTAGGGTACGGGCGGTTGATCTTCCTGAATGCTGTGTTCAGTGCATTGCGATCAGTAGGGCGGCCGACACGGCTTCCTAAGGATAAAGGTTTTATGCCTATAAGGGTATCCCAATATATACGCTACGGTACGTGGGAGCACAATCCGTACTAGCGCTATCGTCCCTCAGGAGGAATCACCCACCATCCACGAGATCGACAGTCACCAGGCTTTACGACGCTGGAACACGTCTCTAGCCTAGACCTCTATGTTGTGCGTTATGTTGCAAAGCGTTGTTAAGTTCATTCAATTTATTTTAGGTTGATCTTTTTAGAAGTTTGCCTTTCAAGGTTCACCACGAGATGTATGATACAATTCCTAAATGCAGTCTAAAGATGATAAGCAAGCTTTATATCTTTTCAACTTTGAAAATCCTAGCTACTAAGGGAAAAGAAAGACACCATCTTTTCTCAAAGAGCAATCAGCACACTCTAATGCACTTTTCCTAAATCAATCATGCAAACTATCAAGATGCAAATGCACAATGCAGGTGTTTGTTTTCCGCTTTCTTAATATTGATGCCTACGAAGAAAGCTTTTTGTACAACTTTTAATTTGCTTTTAAATGACAAATACAAACAAGTTTACTTTTTCGAAATCAGAGAGGGTAGAAGAGATTACAACACTTAACGATTTTCGAAATGAATACTTGCTTCGACACATAAAAGAGACAAACTCAAACCAAATGCAAAAGTGAATTTATAATCAACTACAAACAGCCAATGAACTCTCTCCTAAGATCACAATCAACAGATCTGTATCAAGGGCTACAGGATGATTATTTCACTCATGCAAAGGAAAACTGCAAATGACGCCACAAACACATAAAAACACTCACAGTCTTTTTGTACAAAAGGAGGCGGAATTTAAGCAGAGAATAGGAGTTATCAGACTGGTACCTATGCTGGTTACAGGCTGCAAAAATCAGAGATCAAAACAAGGCAAAACAAAGCAGAGAACCCCAGCTGCACAAGGGAAAACTGGTTCAGCGCAACGTCAACACAGGGGTTTTTACATTCAACGCAGGTAGCCTTCACGGGACCTACGTTGAAATGCAGAATCCCTTCACTGTGTCTGCGCTGAAGGAGAAACTCTCGTTTCTCACTGGGTTCTGGGTCACAGATTGCTATTTAATCTACTGTTTCAGGCCAAATCAAAGCAACAAGCAAGGTGCAATCAAAGGGATGCTTTGAGGGGGTACTAAGATCTATCACAAAGGATCATCAAATCATTTGTGAGTCCATTGTTCAGATCATAGACAAGTCCAGTGATTGGATCAAAGCAGCAACTGTCTACTTTGCATCTGGGAATAGCAGATGCAGTTCGATTGTTGCTGTCGAGTCTATGAAACAAACAATGATAGAAACACAAATAAAATGACTAAAAAAATGTCCCCAGCGGAGTCGCCAATTTGTTGTGGGGAAAAATGCCTATGTAGGACGATCCTATCCACCTAAGGTGTGACAGTGCCTTAGCAACAAACAGAGACAGCTATTCTAGTATTCTTCCTTTATGAATTAAGAATGAAGAGAGATAGATGGACTAACCGGTGTCTTTTGTTTGTCCCTCGATCCAGTCTCTCTTCTCCTGGAGAGTTCCTAGCTACTTGCCTTCTCGCTCGCCCAGCTTCAAGAGGTTTCTGCAAGATCACAAGAAGAGAACACTACACAAGACATGGATTCATATTCATAACTAGTTCAGGATTAGAAATAAACTAAACATACTAATGCATTCATACATCAAAAATACATCAGTATATAGGAGAAACCAAGATAGCTTTATTGATGAATAACAAGGTTCAGGAAGAGATACAACCCAGAGGGCTCCAATCCAGCATCTCCTTCCCAGCAAATGGAATTCCTATCTTCACCCCCTTCAAAGCATTAAGCACCCAATGATTCCAATCTCAAACCAACAGCAATTCTTTGCAATAACAAAATTCCAGCCTCCTAGATCTCATGGAGGAGAGATCCATATATAGATGTTTGGAGAGAGGATGAGTCAGCTTGAGATCTGACTAGTGTCCTCTCCCTCTGTCAGTTCTTGATTCCACTTGGAGGTTCTTGCTTCCACTTGGAGATTTGGAACCTCTTACTCAGCACCAGTCGAATTCCCTGAGGCAAGTGTCATTTTGGAAGCTTCCTGGGTTCTGACACCTTGAGAAATGAACTTGCCACATGGCCACTCTCGCTCAGCGCAGGTAGCCAGTGTTGCCTTTGACATTCAACACAGGTAGCCAGTGTTGGCTTTGACATTCAGTGCAAACAGCTAGTGGAGCCACTGAAATGATCCTGAATTGACTTGTTTTTGAGCAGTTTCTGGTGGAGAACGTTTGTGAATTGCAGTGGTTTGTTAGCCTTGTTCCTCTAGGGGTAGGAACAACATGTTTAGGGACTTTGGATCCCTTAGATTATGGACATTTCATTCTCAATGTTGTAAGGCACAAAAATGTCTATAACATAGACCTTCACTCTAATATGCTTTGGGGTCCTATTCCAAGATCATTGTCTAATTGCACGTGCCTTCAGTGGCTCTAACTTTTAGTAAACAACTTGACAGGGACTATACCCACAAAATTCAGTTGTCTAGTCAAGTTGGAACATCTCCGATGGACCAAAAATAATCTTACTAGATGTATTCCAATTTATTTGAGGAACTGCACATTGCTCCAAGACTTGTCCATTGGATATAACAATCTCATTGGTCCAATCCCTTCAGAGTTGGGTATGCTCATAGATCTATCTAATATTTACCTTGAAGGAAACTCACTAAGTTTCCATATCCCTTCAACTCTTAGCAATTGTACTCATCTGTGGTATATATATTTTTCTCACAAAAGTTTGAGTGGAACAATTCCTGCTGAATTGGGGTTGCTATAGGAATTACTATACCTATATCTACAAGAAAACAATTTTGAGAATTTCATTCCTCCATTTCTGGGAAACCTCTCTTCCATGTGGATTTTATTTTTGGGGGACAATAGATGGTCGAGAAGTGTACCACTTGACTTGGGAAGTTTGAAAAACATTGGTCAACTATCTATATATGGTCCAAGTAGTATTTCAGGTGTGATCCCTTCCGAACTAGAAAATTGCAATAGTTTAGAATGGCTAGATTTAGGAGCCAACGATATTCAGGGCTCCATCTCGAAAAGTATATTCCAGCTTCCCCTGTCAACCTTAAGTCTGGTTAAGAATAATATGAGCGGTGATATACCTGAAGCCATTGCAAATTTGACTCCATTGAACTTCCTAGCTCTAGGTATAAATATGTTCTCTGGTGTCATTCCTGAATTCATTACCACATTGAATCAATTAACCTATTTAAATCTCGATACAAATATGTTACAATTCAGCATACCTCAGGGTATTCGTAATTTAAATATTCTGGAAAATATTTACTTTGATAACAATTGTCTAATATGTGGCATACCCCAAGGAATTTCCAATTTAACCCAGTTGATCCAGGTAAATTTGGATGGGAATAATATCACTAGACACATACCAGAAGAAGCCATTACAAAGATTACTCACTTATCCTTCCTACATCTAGGTTCAAATATGCTTAAAGCTTGCATACCAAATGTCATTACAAAGTTGAGTAACTTGACCTTCTTACATCTCGGTTCCAACATGTTAGTTGGTAGCATACCTGAAGGCATTGGTAATTTGAATAAGCTTCAAGATCTCTACTTGGATACTAACAATCTCACAGGTACAATACCTGAAGGTATTGGACATTGTGTGGAATTGTTGTAGTTTGATTTGTCAAAAAACAAGTTGAATGGAACTATCCTTGATTGTTTAGGGAACTGCACGTCTTTGATGGTTTTGACACTTATGGATAACTTTCTTTCGGGTACACTACCATCAATAAAAAGGTGTACAAATTGGAAAAGGATGAAGGTATTTGAAAAAAAAACTTAGTGGATCTGTAGATATAGACTTCCAGTGTCTATGAAAGTCATTTATGCTTATTCTAATAAATTTTTTGGGATCAATCCTAAATCATTGGCCATTTGTACCCAACTTCAGCTACTGAATTTAAGAAAAAAAGTGGATTAGCTGGGGAGCTTCCTCCATACCTTTCATTTTTTAATGGCTTAAGAGTTTTAAGTCTTGGTTATAACAGGTTCTCTGGCGGTATTCCTCAATGGATTACAAATCTCATGCAGTGGCAAGTGTTAGATTTATCCAACAATGAATTCAATGGAAGAATGCCATCCAACCTCCAAAGATTGAAGGGGTTCAAAATTCTTGGGTGTTCCCAACTGAGTTATAATACACTCTACGAGGATTCGAGGATTGTAATGGAAGGAGTTGAATATGCTTTAACATATGTGCTAGCTACAAATACCATATTTGACTTGTTTAACAACAATCTCACTGAAGAAATATCTCCAAGCATAGGAAGTCTTATTAGTTTAAGATTATTGAATTTATCTAGAAATCGTGTGAATGGACAAATCCCTACATCTCTTAGTGAGATATCTACTTTGGAGCAATTGGACTTGTCCATAATTTTTTTAAATGGAACCATTCGTCAAGAATTCTCTATATAATTTTGTTAGCATCTTCGGACCTTTCCTGGAATAGACTTTGTGGTAAAATCCTGAAAGGAACACTGATTAACACTTTTAGTGAGAATTCATTTAAATAAAACAAATGATTATGTTCATATCCTTTACAATTGTGTAAGGAGAATAATAACACAATGGAAGGTGTTTTCATTATTAAAGGGAAGGGATGGCTGAGTCATGTAAATGAACATGTCTCATTATTTGCATTGGGATTGGGACTAGGGATTGGATTTGTTGGGGTTGTAAGTGTGATGATATTATGGGATGATGCTAGACATTGGGTGATGCCCCCCAAGATACAACCATATTATGGAGTGTACAAATTCCCTAAATAGCTTGAAGGTTTGATCTATCTCCAATAATAAATTATTGCCACAAAAATTGTAAAATCATAACTCTAATATTTTCCACAAAATTGTCAATTGGGTTATCGTAAGTGGTATGATTGTTATCCTTCGCACCTAGGCTTAATTATCGTAAATGATATGCCTAGCTCATATTGAGTGTATTGTTGCAATGGCTTTGAGCCCTCTTGTTATAGGACCTTGAGTGCACTAGTTCATATTGAGTATATCGTTGTAATAGCTTTGAGCCTTGTTGTTATAGGACCTTGAGCCTTGAAAAATATCTTCTGCTTACTTACAAGCTAGAAGGTGGATGTATAAACCCATAATAATTAAATTATTATTTTGATGTAGTATGAGTGGTCAGAAAAATGATGTATATTAAGCTTATAATGAATATTTTCACTTAAAATATTTTATCTAAATATAAATGTACTTCAATTTTTTTCTACAATTATATATATATATATATATATATATATATATATATATATATATATATCAATCTTCATTCATAAAAATACAAAATATAAAAATTATATTGCAAATTTGATTTTACTTAACAATTTGTAAACCATTTTTTGCATTTACATGTTACTTATTATTATATTGGACTACTTATAGAATTTTGTGGTCTACCCACCCTTAACAATCATACATTATTTACTTTTCATTTTGTTAGTGTCAGTCTTTGCAACCTTCCTCTAGTGATCAAACATGCTCTTACAAAGTGATTTTAAGGTGTCAAGGTCAAATTTTATCATTTCAGTGAGTCTTCAAGTAAAATTTGGTCACTAGGCATTAGGTCTAGGGTTTGCTTTCACTCCTTTCAAATTTGTCCAAATTTCGGTCTATGTCACTATTCAGCTGAGTCTACCATCATTAAGAGGGTTTTCATCATCATGTCAGGTTCCAATGGGTCGTTTTACACCTTTTTCATGCTTCAGTTGCGCCTAGGTAAGGTCATTTCCCTCTCCTAGGGTTTTGAAGGCAATTTCTCTTGGACGGTCAAATCATTAGCAAAACTTGTATCCTGATGTTCATACACCTTCCCCTATCCTTATATACCTTATTAAACACTTCCCATCACTGAGATCCCCCAAATTCCTCATTTTCACACAAACCCTAGTTTCTTGCTACAAACCCTACTTTCTAGGCTAGGCCTGTGTTTTGTCCTTTTGGACCCCTTCCCCTCACTCAATTTTAGAGATTACACTTTCCCCTACTTCCTGACATCCCTCCCTACTTCCCAAAATTTCCTCAAGAATTTAGAAGCTCCCTATCCCCTTCATTTCGCTTCATTTCGAAAAATCTCTTGTTCCACACATCGGGGTAGGTTTTACTGAAATGATGTTTCTGAGAAAGGAAAGATTAATTTGGAAAACCCAAGAGCGGTTTTTGTCTACAATAGGCCAAGGAATAAAAACCTCCTTCACTTTTTACACAGGTGTCATGGTTTTAGAGAAATGTCAAAAAATACAATTGCCTTGGGAGAATTGATGCACCTCTGAAGTGACCTTGGGAAAATCAAGTTTTCTCATAGCTTGGTTGGCCAAATGACTTTTGTTATGAGTGAAATGATAACTAGAAACAAATATATTTCCAATGAGCTATCATGAGCTCCATTTGGAGTTGAGGAAGTCATTAAAAAGTTGACTGTAATAGCACTTTGCCTTTAGGCAGCCTCATTTGGCACATTTTGACCAGTATTTGGAGATTCGATTTTTGACAAGGAAAATGAACTCTAAATTGAAAAATTATGGTTGTTTTTTAAAGTAGACTCAAATACCTTTCTAACGAGCTATCTTGTGTCCAATTTGGACACCAAGAAGGCCTCCAAAAGTCTCCTGAAAAAAGGCACGGTGCACTGGGAGAAATTTTCCAGTGTAAATTTACACTGGCGCGACGCACTGGGGAGGCGCGACGCACTGGCGAGGCGCTGCGCATTGGGCTAAAAGGCATGAAATTCATTGAATTCTTCCTCCAAATTGAAAATTATTCATTCCATAAGTAGGTAGAGCCTCCATTTTTGTGTTTCATCTAAGTTTGTGCTAGGGTATGGTGGTTGATGGATGCTAATGATTGAAACAAAAATTCAAACCCTATCATTTTGAATTCCTCACATGTAAACTGCTGCCTAGGGTTTCAAAACTTGTTTGCCACCAAGGTTACTCTTTTCCATTATTTCTCTTGTCCTTAATTCCCTTTGTTCCTTGACTCCATTGTTCCCCATCCCCTAAAGTTACTAAACCCCTATCCTAAATTCCCTTTCCCAAAACTTTCAAAGGTGAAACCCTAAACCCTATCCCACACATAAAACCCCTCAAACCCTCCTACATTTCCCTAATAAAATTTGTCCCAATAGTCCCTAATCCCTCACTATTTTTCCCTCCCCTTAATGTCCCTCATGTCATTGTTTTCTCTTGGTGACAAAGGTCAAGCACATCATCAAAGGCATTACAAGACAGTGTGACATATCAACACCTATTTGTCCAAGACAGTTTTTCCACCAGCAGACATGACATATGATCCGTCATATGATCATGAAGAAGAGACATAATGATTCGCCAATAGAGGTACATTCACCCAAGAGGCCTCATAGAGGTGGCAAAACATTCGTGAAGATCAGGAGGCTGCCCAACGAAGCCTAAATGAGAGGACACCCATTCAGTAGGAGATAGAGGTTGATCGAGAGATTTGGCTCGAGAGGATCAAAATCCAATTAGAGAAGCTATTGGCGAAAGCAAACAAGGACAAGTACATTCTCAGGAACATGAAAAACCATTATTGGGCACGAAATCATGTTTGCAAGGCACAAATCAGGAATTTAGAGGCAAAACTAAAGAAGGTAATAAGGAAGAAAAAGAGGCAAAGGGAGCTTGATCGTCTTCAGATATTGGCTAAAGCCTCTTTAGCCTAGCATGACACTTAATGGAGAAGGTCCAGCCCAAATTTCAAGAAATTTGGAGCAATTTTTGACATTTTGAAATTTTTTGCACCAAAAAACAAGGTTTTTCTCCCTGTGTGCCGCGCCACCTGGCGCGCACTTTTGCTAGGGAACTCCAAACTGAAAAAAGTTTATATTTTTGGATTTTTCATGAAAAATAATGACTGTTGGTGCATGGCCAAGAATTTTGGGCAAGTTTTGAGTCCTCGGGAGGTAAAAAACACTCAAAAAATGACCTCTCTGCCCCTATTTTGACACACAGGAAGCAGTCTTGGGAGATTGAAGTTTTGGAGGGGAAAATGGGCACCAAATTCAGAAATTCAACTTGGGTTGGAAAGTAGACAGGTAGGGATTTCCAACAAGCACACTTGGGCTCAATTTTGACTTCAGGAAGTGCCTCAAACTCAGCCTCAAAGTGGCACGACGCACAGAGAAATTGGTACGGCGCACAGAGAATTTTGGCTTGTTTTTCACTGTTCAGCTTAGCAATTCGCCCAGTTTTGACCAATTTTTCTTCTTGAAGTTGTTCTTGACTTTCCATGATGTAATTTGACAACCATGATATAATGTTGGCACATTTTTACTTGTTCAAGAAGATTCATTCACCAAAAGGTGAAATGTGAGTGAATGATTCTGTTTCCTAGCATATAGGGGTAAGTTGTTTGACTACCTAGTTTTCAGTTCCTTGTTTAGAATTGGTTCAAAGAACTCCTAGAATGATGAGCTCGACCCCTAGAGGCAAGGGAATAGGTTTGTCTTGTCTATATTATGTAATTTCTAAGTCATTCTCAGGGTTGGACACTTGGGATTGCTTTGGCATATCATTGTACATTCTATCTTTACATTTTTGGCTAAGGAAAGACCAGGGTTTTGCAGCACTGTTTGGGATCCATGTGGCTTTATATTTTGATGGTGTGCTTCTCTAAGTAATTGTAAGTTCATTAGTGTTATGTGTATCGTTTTCCTCTCTTTTCTTTTGAATTTGAACAAATGAGTGATTAAGGTGGAATCCATTAACTGTTATGCTCTACCTTTGAATTTGTTTAAATTTCCATGTTTTCATCTGTTTAAGGAGAACTCTTGAGACTTTCTTGCTCTCCTTAGCTCCTCACCAGTCTGATCTATCCATCTCACTCACTTTAAAGCATCAAAAAAATTGCCTTCCTTGCCCCTGTTACACTAAAAAATGTCACCTTGACTACTTACAGTTAGTATGGCTCAAATCAACAGTCATGCTACCCCTTTTAGGCAAGTCTCATGCCTCTGTTATCCATCTCAAACTCAAAGAAGAGAGAAAGTCTTGTAAAAACTATGTTTATCTCTGGGGTCGCAGGTTCTCTCTAGCCTTACCTGCGGGGACGTTGACCATGTTCACAAAAGCTGCGTCCATGGACGCTCTGTATGTTAAGGGACAGGTGCGTCCTTCTGTAAAAGGCAAAATGCGCGAGTTTCATCTTAAAAAAGTTACTTGTGGTTACTTCTAGAACATTCTAGAGGTCGGTTTGATGAAAAGGATGCGCCTCCAGTTGGTTCATGTATCTCTATTAAGAGGGAACTTATCCCATCAACAAGGGAGCTATCCCACCCATAGAGGGGGATGATCCCATTGATAGTGGACCTGAATAACCTCTTTACAGCACTATAAATAAAGACATTGAGCCAAAGGGAGAAGAGGTTGGAGCTATACATTTTCTTTGGGTAAATGCTGCAGGAATTAGGACTCCCATTTAGAACCTTGCGAGGAGAGATTGTCTTTGCTTGATTCTACTTGGAAGTGGGTGAGCTTTGTCAAAGTAGAGGAAAACCCTTGATGGACCCTGGGAGGAACTTGCACAACACCAAGGCCAGGTTGTAAGAGTTTCTTTGTTTCGTTATTAATACAAACTGGTTTATTTTTCTCAATAGCTTGTGTTAATGAGTTATTTCATGTGTTCCTTGGTCTGCATGTTGAATATATGTTTTATTATATGAAATGCAAGTGCTTGGTAATTGTTTGATTGTTTGTGGTTGCAGGAATTGACTTGAAGGAGGAGCTCATCCGGATCGTCAAGAACGGACTTCAACAACAGCGTTTTGGAATAAGGTAAGCCTAAACACTTGTAGTTTTCATATTGTAAAAGGTGTATTTAGAGAAAGATCACTCCATTTTGTCTTGTTTGTCATTAGAATGTCTTAGACTTCTAGGAAGGTCAGTCGTGTCCGCACCCTTGACCAATTCAATGTGACAAATTGGCGACTCCACTGGGGATAGATTCCATTGATGAGAAAAGTCTTTTCCTTTATGTGAACTTTGCTTTGAGAAAATTGGTTTATTTTTCTGGTTTTGGCTCTGTGATTCTGTCTCTGGGTGGGTTAGCTTAGGATTAGTTTTATTTTGGTTTTTCTTGAGTTTTTCAGACGGACGCACCCTCTGAGTACTGCACAGTGCGTCTTTGGACGCGCTGTTGCCGTTTGCACAGAGCGGGCCCGCGCCTGTTCTAACGGGTTGCCTGCGTCTTCCTGTAAAAATTTATGAAAACTCCATTTTTGCCTTTTTTCCTCTTAGATTTTGTTTTTTCTTAGTTTTTTCTGCCCAGATTCATTAGTCCCTTGTCCAGAATCTTCACCTAAGCTTGTTCCTGCTCTTAGCTTTCATCAATTGGGTGTTTTGAGTCTCTTTCTTGAGAAATTCTTAATTTGATTTCCTTTGGTCATTACTTGGAGGTTTCTCTCAGTCTTTTCACAATTTTGCATCTTTTTGCTTTTGTTTTTGCAAAAAAATTTCCCCCTCATTCGCCGGGGGGGGGTAAATTGTGTATGAGTGTTAATCGCCTTTGAGTATTTTTATGTTTTGATCTTTGGAACTCTCACCCAATTTTCTCGACTTGCACTTGATTGGTTCTTAGATTACATTAGAATCATCTTGTGTTTGAGAATTCTCTTGCATAGATCACATTTGCATAATTAGAGTTCTCAGTTTCAGAATATGAATGAAAAATGTGCATAGATTACATTTGCACACTTTTCATGTGAATTGTGCATAGATTACAATTGCATAGTTTACATTCTGAAAAATCAATCGTAGATTTAGATCAGTTTTCTTTGGTTTGAATTTACACAAAATAAAAAATAAAAAAAATGGTTTGGAATTGATTTGCATTAGTTTTTCTTGATGAAATTAGTGCATTAGAGAATTTGTTAAATTTTCTCTTAATGATCAATTTTTTGCATTGTTGGAAGTGAATGGAAACTCTCTCCTTACTCTAGTTAGGATTCATCGAATTGAAAGGATTACATTCAGTTGAGTCGGGTCATAACACCATTAGTTTCATCTCCATTTACCCATTTGAGTAATAACAGCCTTAATAACACAGCGCTTAATTAAAATTCATCTAGTAATTTTTACATTTCTAGGGCTCTGAAACACCAACATAGCTTAGGCTAGGGTCTTGGAGTAGGTGAGTACTTAACTCTCCAAGACTACAAAACCAAACAGATAGTTTATCTTGAGTAGAATAAATCCAATTGTTTCAATTGCACTCTGGGAAAGCTCCTCTTAAAGGAGAAGCACGAGCTCGTGTCCGAACCAGTGAGGGGATCATTCCCCCCTCGTTGGGAACGACGCCAGACAGTACGTATTACAAACGGTAAACCTCGGATTAACCATTGTCGAGGAGCCAGGGGTCACTTATCGGTAAACCTTGGATTGTTGTCAAGGAGTTGGTAAGGGGATTGAGCTTGCTACTCTGCCCTTGCGTGCTGTCGGAGTTTAGACTGTTCCCCCAGGTGTATTTGTTACTGTTGGTGCCCTTAGTGACCATAATCTTTAGGGTTCTACTGAGGTGACGGTGGAGGGAAGGTCCCACTGTACCTGGAGCAGACGTCGGTTATACTCACTTGGATTTTCTGGGGGGTTCACTTCACTCGAGACGGTTAAAGTGGAGGAACTTGGTCCAGTCTATTCATTAAGCAGGTTGCCGGGGTAACTGTTCCACCCACCACTTCTGTACTGAATTCGGCGATGTTGGGCTTCATCACCAACTAGTGTTTTCGGTCCGGAAGGCTACTGTTTGTGTATGGTTTGACTCCTGGATTTGATAGTGCGTGTTAATTTGTTTGTTTTTACTTTTAGAGACCATAGGTGTGAATTGTGAATTTTAATTGTTAGGTGTGAATTGTGAATTGTTAGTTTTAGTTTTAAATTGTTAATAAAATTCACTGAAGTTGAATATAATGGCAAATGTTCCGGAATTTATCAACCTAGGAACCCCTCCTAATGAGAATCCTAGTACTTTTCCTTACTTTGGAAATGTTGGTCCTCCTTATATGGCTACTTTGTCATTACCTGGATTTACAATAGGTTTACCGATATGGTTATTTTCAACTTCGTTGGCCCAAAATACTCAAATTGTTCCATCTCAACCGGATGCTTCACCTCAACAGAGTTCACCATCTCAACATCCCCAACCTTCTGTTGACCCTTTACCTTCTTCGCCTAATTTTTCTTCCTCCATTTCTTCCTCTTCGCCTGGTAAAAGCCTTGATGCTAGTAACCAGGAGGCTAAGAAGAAGAAGAAAGGGAAGAAGAAGAAGAAGAAGAAGAAGCAAGATAAGAAAGAAGTCAACCAACCAACCGTGGCTGTAAGTGTTAGTTGTGTTGAGGAAAATTCCGACATGCATCGTAAACCCAAATACCCTTGCAGGCTTTGTAAGGGTGACCACTTCCTTGTCAATTGTCCTGGTATTCCAAAGGTCTTGGAAGTATGGTCAGAAAAATCTTATCAACTTTCCGTTGATCCATCAACCAGTGATAGTCAGGTTCCTGGGAAAAAGGGTAAAGTTAGGTTTCCTTGTAAGTTATGCAAAGGGAGTCATCAAACTCACATTTGCCCTCACATGGATGAAGCCTCAACATTGTTGGAAAACCTTACTGTTCCACAGCAAGAATTTCCAACTGGTTACCGTAAACTTTCTCCCAACCTACCGTCAACTGACGGAGTGATTGATCTAAATTCAAGTACAGTCGATCACACTCTTCCATTGGAGAGTGAAACTCATGTCACCCAGGTTGATGATCCGTTAGTTGATCAAGTGGTCGATTCAATTTCACATTCGGTCGATCACACTTTCCCTTTGGAGAGTGAACTTCATACCGCTCAGGTTCTTCTTGTTACATCAGATTCTTCTATGCCGGGGGGCATTTCACTTGTTTCTACAGAACCCCCTCCAAGCACTGAGGTCTTTTCCTTTGACTGGAATAGACTGACAGAACCTCGTCTTCCTTCCTCCATCCCTTTCCAAATCGTTGTCAAGGCTGGTGGTAGGGACATACATCGTACTCAGGTAGATGAAGGTGCTTCTGTTAGTATTTTATCCTCAACTGTTTGGAAAGCTTTGGGTTCCCCTCAGCTTGCGCCTATTACGCAGAATCTGAAAGCTTTTAACAGCACAATTAGTGAACCTTTAGGGATCCTTCCTAAGTTTTCTATTACCTTGGAAGGTAAAACTGTTTGTGTTGATCTTATGGTAGTTCGAGGTCCCTTGGATTTCAATTTACTCCTTGGGCGAGACTATGTTTATGCAATGAAAGCTGTCGTATCGACACTCTTTCGCGTGATGTCTTTCCCTCACAATGGCAGTATTGTGACTGTAGACCAGCTTTCGTTCCCTAGTCTTTTTTCAACTACCAATAATATGACACCCCTAAATGTTCCTGATTCTAAAGTGGTATCTACCCTGCCACGGGTTAATTATGTGGCAACCGGTCCCATGATTTCAGTTACCAATGTAAGTGAGCCTCTCACTGGTTGCTCATCTTCCTTTGATTTAGATACGGTAATTGACATGGAAAACTCTATGGGATTACTTGAACACGATGTTCTTATCCCTTTTGAGTCCCTTGACATGTGTTCCTTCCCAAGAAGTATTCTTCCTTCGGATGAAGACCTCTTGGAAGCCATGATCAAGGTGTGTCCATTGACATGTCTTTCCTCCAGTTGAAAGCCATGATCAATGTTGTGAGGATAGTTTCTTCTAGTCTCAACCTCATTAAAAAATGAAACTGGAAGTCATGAGCATAGTTCCTTGTCTTGTGTCAAGCTCATTAAAAAATGAAACAGGCTAGTTGTGAGGAAAGTTCCTTTTACTGTGTCAACCTCGTTAAAAAATGAATCAGTGTGTTCGAGGAAAGTTCCTTTTACTGTGTCGACCTCGTTAAAAAATGAATCAGTGAGTACGAGGATAGTTTTTTCCTGTCTCAAACTCGTTAAAAAATGAAACAGGCTAGCATGAGGATAGTTCTTTTACTGAGTCAACCTCATTAAAAAATGAATCAGCTAGATTTTAGGCTATATAGATTGTAGAAAGTAGGATTATGAGGATAGTTCTTGTTACTGAGTCAACCTCGTTAAAAAATGAATCAGGCACGAGGATAGTTTGTTCCTCTCTCAACCTCGTTAAAAAATGAAATTGGATGGCATGAGGATAGTTCTTTTACTGAGTCAACCTCATTAAAAAATGAATCAGGTAGATTTTAGGATATGTAGGTAGATTGTAGAACGTAGGATTGTGAGGAAAGTTCCTTTTACTGTGTCAACCTCATTAAAAAATGAATCAGTGTGTGTGAGGAAAGCTCCTTTTACTGAGTCAACCTCCTTAAAAAATGAATCAGTGTGTACGAGGCAAGTTCCTGTTACTGAGTCAACCTCGTTAAAAAATGAATCAGTTTTGAGGATAGTTCTTTTCTTGTGTCAACCTCCTTAAAAATGAAACAACTCCCTTTTCAAGTTAAATATTGAAAGTAAACCTTCATTTCATCCAGCCGGTTGAATGCAATGAAGCCTGGGGGGCATGTACCTCGCTTTGCATCATTATGCTGGGGGCATGCGAACTTTTTGAGCATAGTTCATTGTCTTGTGTCAAGCTCGTTAAAAAAAGAAACAAGGGTAGGTTAAGTAGGTAGATTCTAGATAGTAGTCATGAGCATAGTTCCTTGTCTTGTGTCAAGCTCATTAAAAAATGAATCAAGGATTTTTGAGCATAGTTCCTTGTCTTGTGTCAAGCTCATTAAAAAATGAAACAAGGAGTCATGAGCATAGTTCCTTGTCTTGTGTCAAGCTCGTTAAAAAATGAATCAAGGTTTTAGAGTAGAGTTTTTGTTAGGTAGCTTGTAGCGTAGTTATGAGCATACTTCCTTATCTTGTGTCAAGCTCGTTTAAAAAATGAAACAAGGGTTTGAGGATAGTTCTTTTCCTGTGTCAACCTCACTAAAAAATGAAACATCTCCCGCAAGTCTTTCCAAGATCTTGAAAGTAAAGCTTCATTTCATCCAGCCGGTTGAATGCAATGAAGCTTGGGGGGCATGTACCTTGATTTGCATCATTATGCTGGGGGCATGTGAACTTATAACAAGCATAGTTTTTCGTTTCAAGCTTGCATAAACATGAAACTGAATCCGAGCATAGTTCTTTTCCTGTGTCAAGCTCGTTAAAAAATGAAACAAATCCTCCTCTAATTGAGTCGAGAGATTGACTAGATCTCGTAAATGTTAAGTTGTATATTTAGGTTAGTTGTTTCGGTGTTTTGCATAATTTTCTTACAGTTTTAGGTCAAAGTCTTTTAAATGATCTCGTCACTAAACCTTCATTTTCATCCAAATGGTTGAATGAAATGAAGCTAGGGGGGCATGCACTCTAGCAGTTATGCTTAGGGGGCATCAAGCACAGTTTTATCTCTGTTTCAAGCTTGTGTAAAAATGAAACTACTCTGAAGCATAGTTTTACTCTGTTTCAAGCTTTTGTAAAAATGAAACCTAGCTCGAGTCAATTTCAGTTATTTTCAAGACTCGTTAAACTCATGAAAATCTCGAGATTATTTTGCTATCTTTCATTCTCGTAAAACAAATGAAAATGCCGAGTTCTTTCCGTCTTTTCCTGCTCGTAAATTAAATTGAAAGTCGGCCACATGAGTACATTTTTATCATTTTTTCGAACTCATTAAAATTTACGAAAAAGTGAAAACCATGAGTACATTTTTATCCCTTTTTCGAACTCGTTAAAACTTACGAAAAAGTGAAACCTTGGAGTTCTCTTTTAAGCCCTTTTCAGACTCTTAAAACATGAAAAGATTGCCGAGCGTTTCTTTTACACTCGTTAAAACGGAATTAAAAGACGGTCCCCTTTTAGCTCTTTTCTGACCGCAAAATCAGGAAAAGATTGCCGGGTTTTTGTCGTTTCAAACTCGATAAGGAAATAAAATGACGTGTCCTTGATCGCTTTTTACTTTTCAGGTCAACGACACTATTATGAAAGTACTCCTTGGTCGCAAGATCAAGCGGTTCCCCCAGGTATTATTTTATACTTTTTCGGGCTTGAGGGACACAAATGTACGAAAAAGTTCAACGTGGAGTCTCCTTTAGTTTTTCCAGACTCTCTAAAATTGAAAAACGCCGAGTTTCTCCTATACTGGGCTCGTTAAACTTTTACAGTAGAGGACCTGTTCAATTACAAACAGGAACGAACCACTCCTTCCTAGGGTTCGAATTTAAACTAGGTTGGACTCGTCCGAAGGATGAGCTTACAATCAAGCATATGTTATCCTCCTCAAGCTTGTTAAAAATAAAGAGGTACTTGCCAGAAATGGTGGGGGAAAAGAGAGAAGAATGAACCTGTTTGTTACCTTTTGTCTCAAAAGAAACTTTATTACCACTCTTGAACACGACACTTTTTCATTCACCTGGGTTGGGAAATCTTTTACCTCACAGTTGATCAAACCACTTTGAAAGTCTTTAACCGGGTTCCGGGGATTAACTTTGAGTTATTCGTCACCAAGCCATCTGTCGTGTCGTTATGTGTTCAAGAGGTCTGCAAGCAAAACTTTCATCTGCAAAATACTTGTCATCCATTTGACCATCCCTGAGTCAGTCCTTACAGCAACATTTCTTCAACTTGAACAATGATTTCGTGTTGCGGGCTTGCCTGCAACGGGTCGCTTTCTATCGACATCGACACATTATCTAGAAAGATGACTTAGGAATCGACAGTACCTTGAAGTCTGCATGCATCAATGGCAGGTTTCTCGCCTTTGACGTCAGTTTACATCATTGACTTTCGATCAAAGGATTCCATGAAGTGTTCGACATCAAAACATCTATTCACATTTCACGGGTTGTGCTTGGTACTTTGAGAACCATTGACATTACTGGTGGTCTCTCTCACGCTTGTTAACAGTTTACATCATCGACTGGTAATCAAGTGGTTTCTAACATGTTCGACATCAAATCATTTAATCACATGGCTAGAATCGTACCAATTCGGGAAGTAGAAGTGAAGACCCTGGATCTAGTTTCTACCATCCAGGCTGCGAGGAGTTTTGTATTCATTATCTGTGTAGACTAATCATAAACAGATGGCTGCGTCCATACTGTGTCTACAAAAGTCTATAAAAAATGATGTACTGCAAGATCATTCCTGTATCAGAATAGTTAGTCCATTAGTTAAAGTTTTGAATCTGAGTATGGGAATGCCTACCTCAGTGATGATATAATCTTATACATGTATTTTGTGTTGAAAATTGCAGGTTCCAACCAGGTCATCCACAAGACAATCCTTGAAATGATAAAGCGCTTCACCCTTCCTAGAATTACAAAACCCTAATTTATTCCAGGCTTCGCACTTTAGGGGGCAATCTGTTACACTAAAAAATGTCACCTTGACTACTTACAGTTAGTATGGCTCAAATCAACAGTCATGCTACCCCTTTTAGGCAAGTCTCATGCCTCTGTTATCCATCTCAAACTCAAAGAAGAGAGAAAGTCTTGTAAAAACTATGTTTATCTCTGGGGTCGCAGGTTCTCTCTAGCCTTACCTGCGGGGACGCTGACCATGTTCACAAAAGCTGCGTCCATGGACGCTCTGTATGTTAAGGGACAGGTGCGTCCTTCTGTAAAAGGCAAAATGCGCGAGTTTCATCTTAAAAAAGTTACTTGTGGTTACTTCTAGAACATTCTAGAGGTCGGTTTGATGAAATGGATGCGCCTCCAGTTGGTTCATGTATCTCTATTAAGAGGGAACTTATCCCATCAACAAGGGAGCTATCCCACCCATAGAGGGGGATGATCCCATTGATAGTGGACCTGAATAACCTCTTTACAGCACTATAAATAAAGACATTGAGCCAAAGGGAGAAGAGGTTGGAGCTATACATTTTCTTTGGGTAAATGCTGCAGGAATTAGGACTCCCATTTAGAACCTTGTGAGGAGAGATTGTCTTTGCTTGATTCTACTAGGAAGTGGGTGAGCTTTGTCAAAGTAGAGGAAAACCCTTGATGGACCCTGGGAGGAACTTGCACAACACCAAGGCCAGGTTGTAAGAGTTTCTTTGTTTCGTTATTAATACAAACTAGTTTATTTTTCTCAATAGCTTGTGTTAATGAGTTATTTCATGTGTTCCTTGGTCTGCATGTTGAATATATGTTTTATTATATGAAATGCAAGTGCTTGGTAATTGTTTGATTGTTTGTGGTTGCAGGAATTGACTTGAAGGAGGAGCTCATCCGGATCGTCAAGAACGGACTTCAACAACAGCGTTTTGGAATAAGGTAAGCCTAAACACTTGTAGTTTTCATATTGTAAAAGGTGTATTTAGAGAAAGATCACTCCATTTTGTCTTGTTTGTCATTAGAATGTCTTAGACTTCTAGGAAGGTCAGTCGTGTCCGCACCCTTGACCAATTCAGTGTGACAGCCCCAATCATAACTCTGCAGAAACTGTGCCTCATCCTCGAGCCCAATTTGCCTTTCCCAGTTTCCAACAAAACTCCCAAAAACTCAAATCAAATCCTTTGCACTTAATACCTAGCCTAAAATCAGTTGATAAATCAGTCATCTCAAGCCCCATTGATTATCTTTCGCTGAGATTGACCCGGGGAGAGCCCTCTCTTGTCCTCGTAGGGCTAGCTACGAGGTTGAGCGTGGTTTGATGTGGACCTAGAACCTTGTCTTTTCAGCCTGAGACAAATCTAGGCTCTAACACATTTCATATTTTTTGTCATGCTCTAACGACCCATTATGAGGAATATGTCCCATAAAGTTACATTTAAAAATAATAAAATAATACTTATATTCACAAATTAAATTTTTTTAGTAATAATAATAAAAATATCAATATCACGAAAAAATGAAATATTTCAGTTACCACCCTAATTTTACATCAACTTTATATCGAGAGATAAAATAATTGAAGTAAAAAAAAAAAACCTAACTAATTTACTTAGATTAGAATTATGGAGATATGTAGCTCCTTCAATACTTAATATGGAGTTGATAGATGGCATGTAAAAATAATATTAGTGATATTACATGATGTGCAGTCATTCTAGGATCGCTTTACATATAATATTTAAAATAAAAATATATCAATAGCAAAAAAATATGTAGCGATAAATAAAAATATCTCAATGTCCATAATCTTGTCCGTCCATTTAAATGGAAATTATGTTTCAAGAAAGAAAAAGAAAAAAGCAAATTGATATATGAAGTGAAAAATATGCATTTCTAGTTGTCAATAATCTAGTGCTCTTACCTTACACCCAGAATATCTCACTTTCATATGCATATCTATCTAATTTTTCAACACTAGCTTTTTCTCTTTTACAGGTGGGAAAATCTATCATAACCCAGTTGTCAAACCAGCAGTGAAGACAACCATCTCTGGTTGATGACCGTGAATGCAAGGTGACTCATCACTGTCAATCAAGGAAAACCACACCACCTAGAATAACCCACTGGTGGTCAGGCTTTCACTCCTGTCAGATGCCTCGGTTCTTGGGTCATTAACTTGTTTCCTTACATCCGAGGAAGATGAGATCTTAGCCAAGAAGAAGCAGTTTTAGGGCATACTCCATGCCTGATTTTTCAACACTAGTTATGCTACATAATATTTAAATTTATTAAGATTAAAAGATTTAAGATAAAATTAACAAAAAATATAGCTGATAAATTTGTAAAAAAAAATTAAATTCTAAGAGATTAAAAAACTTATCACACACTTCTATATTAAATTCAACCTTTTTATATCCATGTGCTCATTTAATGAAACTCTATTGACACTGCAATTTTATGATATCAAATTGGTTAAAACAATGAATAGTAGGAAAAATTGCTTACAAATTTTTTATTGCATTAAATGCTAATCCACAGCTAAAAATATTACTCGTCGATTTTCAATTCCATTAAATATTAATTCACCTCTTAGTGTCTCTTCCAATTAAATCCAATAGTCTTGCACCTTGTAGAGAAAGATATATTTAATTAAGTGTATATTTAATCAGATTAAATTAACACAACATGCAAATGTCAAAAATATGTCGTATATTAGAAAATAGAATTTACTTTGAACAATATATTAAGCAATTTCACTACAAACAGGAATCTAATTTACGTGTCCTTTGTGTACAAAAAAGAAGAAACGGAGTACGATGTCATATCAGAATTCACTTACTACAACAAGTGAAGTGTTAATAAAGCACTAGGGACTACAACAAGTGAAGTGTTCGAGAACAACTAGTGCTTGCAATGAAAAAGGCAAACAACAAGTGAAGTGTTCGAGAACAACTAGTGCTTGCAATGAAAAAGGCAAAGTTCGTACACTATATAAATACTAAGGTTTTTCTTCTCTACTGCCATGACAATGAATCTTATAGTATCAACATTAACCAAAAAGAAATGAATCTTACAGTGAGTTAATCTGGTAGAAAACCTCTTTTCCATAAGAAATTTGATAAAAAAATTGCTGAAAGTTCATGTGTAACAAATTCGATAAAAAATTAGCTAGAGTATAATGAGTTGCAACATGGTCCAAAATTTGTGCACGTTTAATGTTTAAGTTATGTGAAGGAGAAAAGAGTTACATTAACGGATTCAAATAAAGGTTTAATCAATTGGGAGTGATATTTGCATTTTATGTGGAATTTGGGTTACAAGATCATCATCAAAAAGTTATTGCCAAAATCATAATGCTTGCACCGAATATTTGCAATTGCTAAGAGTTATCAAACTTTATCGGTGACATGCGAGAGATGGCACCAACTTTGGAATAAGATATACCATTTTTTTTGTCAAAAAAAAATAATTTTTTTAATAATAATATTTATACTTTATTTATTTCTAAATTTAGACATTATAATTTGCACTATTTACTGCTAAACTAATAGTAGTCAAGAGGAAAATTAATTGCTAGAGTCCTTCTTGGGCAGGGATAAATAAATATAATTTTATACCTACTATTTTCTTTTGTAATTCGAGGTATTTTATTAACTAAAAAAGTTATATTTTGCAATGTACATCTCCAAAATTCTACTAGCGTCACTCTGAATTTGTTGGCTAGAAAATATGGACCCATATACTTAGACAACCTACCAAACGCATAAGAAAACCAAATTTTTACTTGCTAAAAGTGCGAAAATACATGCAAATTTAGGAAAATTCCCATGGTCATCCTTAACTAGCAACATTAACTGGAGCAGGGTTTTCTGGATTTGCCCCCAGAGACGGGGGTGGTTTGTAATCACAATGAACATTTCCCTCCATATGATTCAACCTTGCTTCTAGTCTCTCTATTTTTTCCAGAGTGTGACGGTGACCATACCATAGACTCACCATATCACGCAACTTCCATTGGTTATGTTGGAGTTGTAATGGCTACAACCACTCTCCAAGATTTTGCCTGTGCTACATTTTGGAGCTCCCCTAAATCATAGCAGCTTATCTCACACTGACCCAAGTACTTGTGCTTTGATTGAGCTTTATCTTTTGCATTTTGGATTGTGTTTTCTTACTTTCTTTATTGCCTAACCCACAATCCAATATATTGACTTGGTTTCAACTTGGTTCGAGGCTTGCCTTAGTGAATTGCACAAATCTTGAGGGAAACCAACCTTGCTCTTGGGAATTCCGAAGTCCAAGATGACATGGATCCTTCAGCTCCAAAATTGTTCAGAGCAAACCTTCAGCTAGGAAATTGCACAAAGCATGAGAGGCAACCCAGAGCCACTCAACCCAGAAATTGCGCAGAAGTGTTCTACTCAGAAACTGCTTGGTGCATGAACCAGAGAGTTGCCCAGTTCTTCCTAGAACTATTCAATCTTTCTAGGCAATGCATGGCAAGTTTTCCACGGAAAGGAAATAAAGCTAAAGGGAAAAAACATCCCTAGGAAGTAGGGATCTATTATTAGTTTCCCAAAGGTGACACATTACTATCTTTAGAAGTTTCTGCCAAGTGTTGTTGTTGTCTTTGATGTCAAATATGCATGCCACAATTTCCATTTTTTCTCAACTCTATGTAATGGATGCCTCTAGAGCTCATTTTTAAATTCTATCATCAAGCTCTAGTATTCTCAAGTAGACCAAGGAACCTTCAAAGCATTGTCGTCACTTTTCGAGGTGAGTTTTGCTTTTATCACCTTATGTCACTTTTTCTATTGCTTTTTGTTGTTCAACTTGTGAGAGTATTGTTTCATTTGTTTCTATGAAAATTTTTTGCCATTTTAACTTGTTTTAGCTTGTAAAAGTGTTTTTTCAAGTTATAGATTGCCTTTCTCAAGTGTCGCATGAGTTTTCTCGTTTTTGCACCAACAGTCACCATTGTGGCGACTCCCTTCACATGCCTCATTTCCCTTTAGTTCAATCAATTTATGCACTTGTTTCACATGCATACATATACACTTAGTGAGATCTACACTCATCCTCACATCATCCTTCAGATCTGCTTGTTTGCACACTCCCCATCAAAAAATCTGGGCTCCCCTTTCTCGGATATCACATTTCACTGTTTGGAGCTCAAGGGTTTTTCCTTGGATTCTAGGATTGTGTAGAGGTTGTCTTGGCTTGGCTCCAACTGCGCTCTGCACAGCTCTAGGAACCAGTGTACCAGCTTGGCCACTGAGACTATGCAATGCGCAGTCTCTCCCAGGCCCTGGCCTAGACTAAACTGCACATTATGTTATTCCAGTCATCAAACTTCCACACTGACTGTTGGGACTACGTAGTGCATAGTTCCCACAGTGAATCAGTCTTCCTTGTTAGTCAAAATTGTGCAATCCATCTTATTAGATGCCCTGGTTGCTACTTGATCATGCCGCATAGTTAAATTTTCAAGAATTAATGTTTGCTTGCCATGATTGTCCTTTCTGTCCCACAAGTACCACACTCGTGAAACACTTCTCTCCAGTAGTCATTGTACCATGGAACCAGAGAGAGCTACTTCAAGAGTGACCACTGAAAAGAGAACTAGGGAAGTAGTTGAGAAAGCGTCAATTTACTTCCCAACATATGTGAATTCCCAACTGTTTACAGAAAATGAGTCAACACTAACATGGAAGCAAGACCAACAACAATGGCAGAAGACAACAATCGAGTACAGGATCAAAGAAAGAGGAAATTTCTGACATAATAAAGGGAGAACAAAGCTACAGAGCAAAAGCAGATTCAATCTTCATGCATGGATCTTTGACAATAGAAGCAAAAGGAAGCAGAGGACACAAATAGTAGAATAAAAGAAAAGAGAAAAGAAGAGCTTGCAGAACTGAGATCGTAGCAAGAAAAACAAGAACCCAAGGAAGAATGGGAGCTGAGGAGGAAAGAATAGGAAGAGAAGTAGAAGAAGGAAGAAGAACAAAGGCAAGGTGCAATGACAGAGCAAACAACACCAATACAAGTTGATGAGCCGTAACAGCTAGCAACCGAGGAAGAGAGTGAAGAGATTCAGGTTCCCTCATTGATGCTAAAAACAAGAACTAAGTTCGACTAGAGGTCGACAGGTACATGGAGCATCTCAGGTGAGAGGCCACCAACAAAGACTTGGAGCTAAGTGTAGAAAACATGCATAAGTACATTGGTGGTCCTGTCGTAGTCAAGACCATGTTGCACATGCTTCAGGATGAGTTGGACAAGGGTTCCAAGACCACAAACCTAGAAGCTATGGAGGCAAGAGTCTGCTATCAAAAAGACACCATCAAGTAGTTTGGGGACACCATAACACAGTAACAAGCTTGGTATCAGTACGTCACTGAGAAGCCTCAAGTGGAGGTTGCCGAGTTGGTCTTTCCCCAAAATTCTGAGTCATAATGTTTTGTTTTGTTAGCCTATTTGTAGCCTATTTTTTCTCACATGGGTACGTGTGGAAAATGTATAGTATTTGTAAATATGTTGTAAGTGAAATTCCAAGTGTCACTAGTGGAATGTGAATAGTCGTTATGTAATGTAATGAGTTTTTGTAAAGAAGTTGAAGAGTCATGAGGGTAGTCAAAGAGTCACAAAGGGGAATGTCAAGGCCCACCCCACCCATTTTTATAAATAGAACCTCATAAATCATAGAACAAGGTTTTGGTAGCCAAGATTTTGGCTACGCATAGGCTTAAAGAAGGCTTGGGAGTACTTTTGACGAGCCTTGGCTTCTCCAAAGTGTAAAGCGAGCATACTTATTTAGAGGAGAAGGTGTTATTGACTATAATGTTCCACTCTTGGGGCTAGTGGAACTCAATGGTATATGTATGTATGAGACTTTCACTTATATAATAATAGAAAATCCAACACGCTTTCATGCATATGTTGTTATTGTAGTTGGACTATTCTGGCTGCAATAGAAATGTATGTTGTTTAACTTACACATTTTCTTATGAACTAGTTTGTATGCAAGTGTATGAATCTTGTTGAATGCGTGTTGTTAGATTAACTCGTCACTTTGGTTTGTGGACTATTTCACTTTCCATCTTGTGATGTCATTCCGCTCATGTGTTCCTTTCAAGTTGCATACTATTACAGGCTTCTAATGGGAACACTTCCTTTCCCCCTCTATGTGTTAGAATCCCCATGCATCTCACTTGACTTGTTGCAAGGTCACACACTTGCTTCTAACCAAATTCATCATACTTATCTCTACGCACTATCCTGGTCAAGGCAATATATTATGACCCAGTGCCGGGACTCCTACTCTAAACGGTTTGAGTTCTGGTTGGGACTTATTACCGTCAACATTTGTAGATCTAGAAGGAGGGCCAAATGAAAATCTAAGCCCTTGAAGTCTGTTTTAAATTTATGCACATCATTCATGACTTATATCACAATCTCAACCCTGACATGTTTTTCTCACGCTACTGATTTTGATGCATCTGTGGATGTTATAGATGAGTTGTCACAACTTTAATATGATGGTGAAAGTGGAACATCCCTATTAATTCATGAAGTTTCCTTTGTGGGTTTCTGTGGCAGGAATGAAGTCCCCTCGAACAACATTCCATGTGGGTTATTCTTTTACACATTCGAAGGGTGTGTCAAGCAATGGTGTCACACATTGTTCATGTTGGGTGTGGAGCTTGATTATCTTCTTTATTAAGAGGTATCTTCTTTATTCATAGGTAGAAGTTATATTTAATTTAGGGTCTTTTACCTAGAAGGCAACGCCTCGCTATATATGAGGGAATTGTATTGCGTCTATGTAGATCTGTATTCTGAGTGAGAAAGAGAGAGGACATTGTGTGAGAGTGAAGAGGGAGTTACAACGGATCTGTTGTAGGTTCTATCTCTTCATTTTGCTGGATAATATGAAAGGAAGGACTGGATGTTTCTCCATGGATGTAGCCCAAATTGGGTGAACCACGTATATCTGTCTCTCTTGTTTTATGTGTTTTCTTTGTTTATATTTCTGCAATATATTTTATGTGTTCCATTTCTTTGTAGTATATAATTTTCTAACAATTGGAATCAGAGAGAAAGGTCTATTTGGTTGATAAACTCACAGGAGAGAAGGGTTCCTGGTTCGAGTGGGAGCAATGGCAGAAGATGGTAGGTTTAGGGTTGAAAAATTTAACGGCAAAAACTACCAACTATAGAAGATGCAGATGGAAGATTATCTATATTAGAGGGATCTGTACCTACTATTAAACGGAAAGACAAAGAAGCTGACAAGTATGACAGACACATAATGGGATATTCTCGATAGAAAGGCACTTGGAACAATACGGCTATGCCTAGCGGCGTCGATAGCCTTTATTATTTCAAAGGAAACGACAACATAGGGTTTAATTTTGGCGTTGGCTAAACTATATGAAAAACCCTCGGCCTTAGATAAGGTATTTCTTATGAAGCGTTTATTTAATATGAAGATGTTAGAAGGTGGATCTGTTGTTAATCATTTAAATGAATTTAATATAGTTACCATTCAGTTAAGTTCTGTAGGGGTAACTTTGATGATGAAGTTAGGGCTATGTTATTTTTGTGCTCATTGCCAGAAAATTGGAATGGTTTAGCTATGGCCATTAGTAACTCTATCTCTGGATCTAATACTTTAAAGATTGATGATGTTGTCGGTGCAATCCTTAGTGAGGAAATGTGATGGAAAAGCTCCGGTAAGACATTAGGTAATGCTTTGACTACAGAGACTAGGGGAAGAAAAATGGAAAGAGGAAAGAGCCTAGGATATCGTAGTAAGTCAAAGAAAGGAAGATCTAAGTCCAAATCAGGGATAGTGTGCTAGAAATGCAAGAAGAAAGGATACATGAAGAAATAATGCAAGTCTCGGAAGGGAAAAGAAGGAGATGTGCATGAAGAAAACATTCATGAAGCGAATATAACAGGTGATGTGTTGCAAGATGCTTTGATTATTTCATTAGAAAATATTATTGATGCCTGGGTGGTAGATTTAGGGGCCTCATTCTATCCAACAGTTGGTAGGAAACATTTTCATGATTATGTTCAAGGAGATTTTGGACAGGTTCAATTAGGTGATTATAAACCCTGTAAAATCATTAGAATGGGTACAGTTTTCATAAAACAGTAAAATGGAAATCAATGGCTATTGATGGAGGTAAGGCATGTTCTAGATCTAAAGAAAAATATGATTTCAACAAGGCAGTTGGGAGGTGAAGATTGTGTGACTACTTTTACAGATAAAACCTGGAAGGTCACTAATGGAGGTATGGTAATAGAAAAAGTAGAAAAGGTTGGTACATTGTATTTATGCAATGGTATTTCTAATTATATTAATGCTTTAACCTCTACAAGATAAGATATATGATTGTGGCATCATAGGCTCAAGCACATGAGTGAGAAGGGGATGCAAATTCTTCACTCAAGAAACTTGTTTCCATGTTTGAAGCATGTTGATTTAAAGTTCTATGAGAATTGTGTTTATGGAAAACATAAGAGAGTCAGATTTCTTAGAGTTGTGAAAGAAAAGAAGAGTGAAAAATTAGAGCTTGTGCATACAAATGTATGGGGACCTACTCAGGTATCATCTCTCGGTGGCTCTCGTTATTATGTTACATTTATTGTTGATGAAACCAGAAAAACCTATATTTATTGTATTCGAAATAAATATGATGTATTTGATACCTTCAAGAAATGGAAAGCTTTGGTTGAAAATGAGACAGGAAAAAGGTTGAAGTGTCTCAGATCAGACAATGGAGGTGAATATTGCAGCAGAGAGTTTGATAGGTATTGTTCAGAAAATGGAATTTGCAGAGAGAAGACAGTTCCAGGAACACCACAAGAAAATGGTGTGCCAGAAAGGATGAACAAGATAATCATGGAGCATGCAAGGTGCATGAGATTGCATGCATGATTTCCTTTACAATTTTGGGTAGATGTTGTAGATAGTGTTGTTTATCTAATAAACTAAGGGCCTTCAAGTTCATTGGATGGTGGTATTCCAAAGGAGGCATGGAAAAGTAAAAAGCTAAACTACTCATTTTTAAAGACTTTTGGTTGTGAATCCTTTGTCCACATTAATAAAGAAAATAGAACAAAGCTTGAGGCAAAATCAAAGAAATGTATCTTTATTGGATATGGTGTTAATGATTTTGGTTATCGCTTTTACGATTATGAAAAACACAAAATAATTAGGAGTAAAGATGTCATATTCAATGAAAAGGTTTTCTATAAGGATCAGACACAGGAAAAGAAACAGGAAAAAGAAAAAAGACAATACACAGTCTTTGATGAGATCATAGAAAAAGTGAAGGTGCCTGGAAATCATAATGATCAATAGCCAGAACAACAAAAACAAACACAATGACAACAAGCACCTCAAATGCCTGAAAGTGGTGTTAGAAGATCTACCAGGATAAGTAGAACCCGTGAATGATACTCTCCTTCATTATATTATGTATTGCTGACTGATTCTGGTGAACCAGAATCTTATGAAGAAGTAATGAAGGTAGAAACCAGGAAGAAGTGGGAGCAAGCCATGAGAGAAGAGATGGAATCCTTAGCACATAACCAAACTTGGGACTTATTTAGGTTGCCTACAGGTGAAACAACACTGCAGAATAAATGGGTTTACAGGTTGAAGGAAGAATATGAAGGCTGAAAAAGGCATAAAGCTAGACTTGTGGTGAAGGGGTTTGCACAGAAAAAGGGTATAGACTATGATGAGCTATTTACTCATTTTGGTAAAATGAATTCAATCATAACTATTTTAAGTCTAGTAGCATGTTATGAAACCAATTCACAAAAAGATAAAAAAGATAGATGAACGCCTTATAAATCAGCTTCTTCGAGGGGGCAATCTCCTTTACATTACACAAATGAACAATTCTTGGATGATACAAATGACAAGACCTCCTTTCTATATATAGGAGTTTAAGGGGCCATAATATAATCATAGCCGACATAACAGTAATAATGTAGGGGCACAATAATAACAGTGGTGGGCTTTTATGGGGCACAATAATAACAATATGGGGACTACATGGGCATAACAATATAATAAAGGTGTTGTACTTGTTAGCGCTTGAAATTTCACCTCAGGCCGAGAAAGGTAAACCTCAAGGCAACATCAAACCACTTAGCCTCGTAGCTAGCCCTACGGAGCAGGAGAGGGCTCTCTCTGGTCTATCTCGGTCAAAATCTTCAATGGGCGAGATAAACAATAGGGTAACACTGATTTTAGGCTAGTAAACTGATTAAAAGGGTTGATTTGGGGATTTTTAGGGTTTTTGGTGGCAAATTGAGGGTGGCAATTTTGGGTGCGGGGATAGGACACAGTTTCTACAGGGGGTTCTTTGGGGCGAGATAGGATACAGTATTGATGCCTTAGATTGAGGTGAATGGATGAGAAAGACAGGTGAGGAGCTAAGGAGAGCAAACAATAACTTTGAATTCTCCTTAAATAGTAGAAAACATTGAAATTAAACAAACTTAAAAGCAGAGCATGACTGTCATGAATTCTACTTTAACACTTCATTTGTTTAATGTGCAGAAGGAAAAGAAAGGAAATGATTCACATAACACACTTACAAGTACATAGAGAAACACACCATCAATACATGTAACCACAACAATCCCAAAAAGTACTGCAAAACCCTGGTCTTCCTTAGCCAAAAATTGCAGAGATACAGTGAATAATACAATGATAGCTTTTCCCTCAAGAGTCCAACCTTCCAACCTCTGAAAATGACTAAGAAAAATACATAATATAGGAAAGCTAACACCTTTCCTTGCCTCTAGGGGTCGAGCTCATCCTTCTAGGAGCTGTTTCAACCAATTCTAAACTAAGCACTGAAAACTAAGCAATCAAAACAACTTGCCTCTATAAGCTAGGAAACCAATTCATTCATTAAATGCATGCTATTTCATGAATGAATCTTCCAGAAGAGATAAACAAGTGTACAAGTGTCATAAAAGTACATTAATTACATCAAAGAGCATAATAATCTACCCCAAAAAGTCAAACAGGGTCAAACTGCGTTTTTCTGAGTTGTACACTGAAATTTGGAGAAATTTGCCTGACGGGTCACGCGCCTTTGGGACCACGTTTGGGGCACTTCTAGGTGTCCAAATTGAGCAAGAGTAGGCTTGTTGGAAAGGTCTGTGAGTCGAATTTCAAACCCAACTGGAATTTCTAAATTTGGTGGTCATTTGCCCCTCCAAAATTGCAATCTCCCAAGACTTCTTTCTGTGTCTCAAAAATGTGGCAGAAAGTCATTTTTTGCTTGTTTTTTGACTTTCTGGAGGCCCAAAACTTCATAAAATCTCTTGTCCATGGATGAGCATATGTAACTTCTCATGAAAAATCTAGAAACGCTAAGTTTTTGCAAAATGGAGTTGCCAGGATGAAGGGTCGCGCGGGGGGTGAGACCCGTTAATGGAGAAAACCTGTAAATTGCCTGAAAAAACCAAAATTTACCCAAAATGCTCAAAATTTCTTGGGATTTGTGCTGTGGATAGGATATTTAGTGCCTTGGTCCTTTAGGGAAGGCTCGACCAAGATGTGGAGGGATCGGGCCTTTTTCTCCGTTTTTGTGCTTTGGCCAACCTCCTTGGATCTAGCGACTGTAATTTTGACATTTCTCTAAAACCATGACACCTGTGAAAAAAGTGAAGGAGGTTTTTCTTCTTTGGCATGTTGTGGACAAAAACCTCTCTCCATTTTCCAAAAATCATCTTCTATTGCTCTGAAACATCATTTGAGTGCGACTTGTCCCAATGTGTGAAACAAGGAATTTTGTCGAAATGGAGCGAAATGAAGGGGATAGGGGGCTTCTAAATTATTGGAGAAATTTTTGGGAGTGGGGAGGGATGTTAGGAAGTAGGGGAAAGTGGAATCTTAGATATTGAGCGAGGGGAAGGGGTCCAAAAGGGCAAAACACAGGCCAAACTTAGAAAATTGCCAAGTTGTGGCTAGAAACTAGGGTTTGTGCAAAAATGAGGAATTTGGAGGATCTAAGGGATGGGAAGCATTTTGTAAGGTACTTTAAGGATAGGGGAAGGTGTATGAACATCTGGAAACAAGTTTTGCCGATGATTTGACTGTCCAAGAGAAATTGGCTTTCAAAACCCTAGGAGAGGGAAATGACCTTGCCAAGGCACAACTGAAGCATGAACAAGGTGTACAATGACTCATTAGACACTGAGATGATAATGACAACCCTATGAATGATGATAGACTCAGCTGAATAATGACATGGACCGACATTTTGACAACTTTAGAAGGAGTTAAAGCAAACCCTAGACCTAATGCCTAGTGACCAAATTTTGCTTGAAAACTCTTTGAAATGACAAAATTTGACCTTGACACTCTGAGATCACTTTGTAAGAGCATATTTGATCACTGGAGGAAGGCTGGAAAGACTGACACTAACATTGGCTCCAATGGGGATGGTAGCTCCTTGGAGGTGCCAAGAACCGCAGACCTCTGGGAGAGCAGACCAGTGCTTTCAACCATTGGGCAATGGAGTCATTATTTCGGCAAACGACACAAGACTTTGACTCATTTATTGAATGATAACTTGACTAAAAACTGACTGAAACTTAACTGAAGCTTGACTCAAACCGACTCAATGACAAACTGAAATAACTTGAAAAAACTCACTCAATAGACCAAACACAAATGACTCATGACTGACTTAACGAAAACAAGAACTTACAAAGCTTATGGAAGGGCAGCAATCCATCAAGATGTAAAATCATGATGACAACCACCTGTGTTTCTTACAAGACAATATACATCAAACTATATCAAAATGCCAATGCAACCAATCAAGCAAATGCCTTCTTGATTGATTCTCCTGATTAGATCTTCTGGTCAACAGTACAAACTGATAACTAAGCATCCAAAAACATAGTTGACCATGGCTGCAACAAAACATTGTAATAAACAATTTCACTGCGGGCTGTAACAAACTTGCTAGAGGATCGTGAAAAACATGAAGATTTGCCACTGCCACCTCCTGCTGAAAGAACAAGGTGTCCTTTGTTTCAAATTCTGATCTGCCTTCATCATATGCTTCGGTAAAAGTATGCTCATGGGCTTCAAAAAACTCTGAACAAATGGATGAGTAGATCTCTTCTTGGAAAAACATTTCAGCACATGAAACATATGAAGAATCTGAAAGGTAATCCTGAATGTTTTGTTCTTCTATGGTGTGAATGTGCTGTAGGTCATCTTCATATGATATCACAACCAAATTATCAAGTTCCTTATTACATTCTTCAATATTATCAAGCACAGTATTATCATTTACATCGTCTACCACAAATTCACTCAAAGAAACTTTTTCACTTGCTTGAGCAAAGATCTCACCTTGTTGTTCATGAGCTGACTGAATGACCTCCTCATGAAGACTCGGTTCTAATGACAGACTGGCAGCACTACTGAGAACATTTGAATCCATACCGCTGTCTATGATCTCAACAACAAAATCCTCCCTTTCAGGATTCAGCATAAGGTATTCTTGGTCATCATGATCTGAATGCTGATCTGAAATAGCTGACTTGACTGCATCACATTCTGAAATTGAATCTTGACCACCCTGCACGCTGTTTTCTTCTGTGGGCAGATCTGAAATAGAACTCTCTCTTTCATCATCTTCCACCATATGACCATCTTTAGCCTACTGATCTTGATTCTGCTGCAAAATTTCCTGATCATCTTGATGGGTATCCACTAGGTTCTCTTCATGTTGCTGAAATGGATTCTCATACAGAGCCTCCATGATCTCAACATCCATAAAATTATCATCTTCATAATATTCCTCAAGGCTTTCAATAAAACTATAAGCATGCTTGCAACAGTCATGAACCAAATTTAATGATGGATAAGAGTCCATATATCTTTCAATGAACATAGTATGAAAATCCTTTAAACAGTAAATACAAGCAGGTGGAAAACTTTCATACCATGATTGGGCTTCACCTTCCAGAGTGGCCAGGAAAATCTTCAGGAAAATCCAACTTCAACTTGCAAATATGCATATGAAATCTAACTAGATGTAAAGCAGCATCCTTCTTACCATCATCATTAAATGTAGGCAAATTCCTTGACCAATCTACCTTTGGAATTTTATTTGGAAAACCAGGGATGTGATCTCGGCTCAAGGGAGCATATCTTCTTGCGATCCGATCCATCTTGAAAATCTCAAAGCTACTGATCTTCCTGCAGTGAACTCACCATGAAGCATTGATCTCTGGAGTTTTCAGTGAAGGATTCGCCAGTGAATGATTTCAGCCTTGTCAGTGTCTGATCGTTGTTCACCATCAACCATCAGATTTGAACTTGATACATGTACTGGGGTAATTAACAAGTTAGATGTCACGTTTACAAGCTAGACCGGAGATTAACTGAAGCAGCGTTTATCTACTTCCGCTAATGCAAAGCAAAAGCGTTTCGAAGGCTACCTGGCATAACTTCAGGCTCCGTCTGTAGCTTATAAAACAAATGACATCAACAAGCAAACAAGTTTGTTCTCCCCAGTATGTTCGCCAATATGTTAGCGCTTGAAATTTCACCTCAGGCTGAGAAAGGTAAACCTCAAGGCAACATCAAACCACTTAGCCTCGTAGCTAGCCCTACGGGGCAGGAGAGGGCTCTCTCCGGTCTATCTCGGTCAAAATCTTCAATGGGAGAGATAAACAATAGGGTAACACTGATTTTAGGCTAGTAAACTGATCAAAAGGGTTGATTTGGGGATTTTTAGGGTTTTTGTTGGCAAATTGAGGGTGGCAATTTTGGGTGTGGGGATAGGACACAGTTTCTGCAGGGGGTTCCTCGGGGCGAGATAGGATACAGTATTGATGCCTTAGATTGAGGTGAATGGATGAGAAAGATAGGTGAGGAGCTAAGGAGAGCAAGCGATAACTTTGAATTCTCCTTAAACAGTAGAAAACATTGAAATTAAACAAACTTAAAAGCAGAGCATGACTGTAATGAATTCTACTTTAACACTTCATTTGTTTAATGTGCAGAAGGAAAAGAAAGGAAATGATTCACATAACACACTTACAAGTACATAGAGAAACACACCATCAATACATGTAACCACAAGAATCCCAAAAAGGACTGCAAAACCCTGGTCTTCCTTAGTCAAAAATTGCAGAGATACAGTGAATAATACAATGATAGCTTTTCCCTCAAGAGTCCAACATTCCAACCTCTGAAAATAACTAAGAAAATACATAATATAGGCAAGCTGACACCTTTCCTTGCCTCTAGGGGTCGAGCTCATCCTTCTAGGAGCTGTTTCAACCAATTCTAAACTAAGCACTAAAAACTAGGCAATCAAAACAACTTGCCTCTATAAGCTAGGAAACCAATTCATTCATTAAATGCATGCTATTTCATGAATGAATCTTCCAGAAGAGATACACAAGTGTAAAAGTGTCATAAAAGTACATTAATTACATCAAAGAGCATAATAATCTACCCCAAAAAGTCAAACAGGGTCAAACTGCGTTTTTCTGAGCTGTACACTGAAATTTGGAGAAATTTGCCTGACGGGTCGCGCGCCTTTGGGACCACTTTTGGGGCACTTCTAAGTGTCCAAATTGAGCAAGAGTAGGCTTGTTGGAAAGGTATATGAGTATAATTTCCAACCCAACTGGAATTTCTTAATTTGGTGGTCATTGTCCCCTCCAAAATCGCAATCTCCCAATACTGCTTTCTGTGTCTCAAAAATGTGGCAGAAAGTCATTTTTTGCTTGTTTTTTGACTTTCTGGAGGCCCAAAACTTCATAAAATCTCTTGTCCATGGATGCGCATATGTAATTTCTCATGAAAAATCTGGAAATGCTGAGTTTTTGCAAAATGGAGTTGCTAGGATGAAGTGTCGTGCGGGGGGTGAGACCCGTTAATGGAGAAAACCTGTAAATTGCCTGAAAAAACCAAAATTTACCCAAAATGCTCAAAATTTCTTGGGATTTGTGCTGTGGCTAGGATATTCAGTGCCTTGGTCCTTCAGGGAAGCCTCGACCAAGATGTGGAGGAGATCGGGCCTTTTTCTCCGTTTTTGTGCTTTGGCCAACCTCCTTGGATCTAGCGACTGTAATTTTGACATTTCTCTAAAACCATGAAACCTGTACAAAAAGTGAAGGAGGTTTTTCTTTTTGGCATGTTGTGGACAGAAACCTCTCTCAGTTTTCCAAAAATCATCTTCTATTGCTCTGAAACATCATTTGAGTGCGACTTGTCCCAATGTGTGAAACAAGGAATTTTGTCGAAATGGAGCGAAATGAAGGGGATAGGCGGCTTATAAATTCTTGGGGAAATTTTTGGGAGTGGGGAGGGATTTTAGGAAGCAGGGTAAAGTGGAATCTTAGAGATTGAGCGAGGGGAAGGGGTCCAAAAGGGAAAAATTGCCAGGTTGTGGCTAGAAACTAGGGTTTGTGCAAAAATGAGGAATTTGGCAGATCTAAGGGATGAGAAGCATTTGGTAAGGTACTTTAAGGATAGGGGAAGGTGTATGAACATATGGAAACAAGTTTTGCCGATGATTTGTTCGTCCAAGAGAAATTGGCTTTCAAAACCCTAGGAGAGGGAAATGACCTTGCCAAGGCACAACTGAAGCATGAACAAGGTGTACAATGACTCATTAGACACTGAGATGATAATGAAAACCCTATGAATGATGATAGAATCAGCTGAATAATGACATGGACCGACATTTTGACAACTTTAGAAGGAGTTAAAGCAAACCCTAGACCTAATGCCTAGTGACCAAATTTTGCTTGAAAACTCTTTGAAATGACAAAATTTGACCTTGACACTCTGAGATCACTTTGTAAGAGCATATTTGATCACTGGAGGAAGGCTAGAAAGACTGACACTAACAATAATAATAACAATAAGGGGTTAGACTAGTAGTATAGGGACCTAACATGCCCCTCTCCTTCAAAAAGTGTTTTCCTCAATGCTTGAGTAGTTCTTGATGCTTCTGTATAAATTCTTGTCCTCCCATGTGGAATCTTCAGTGGGTAAGTTCTTCCACTTTATGAGATACTCTGAAATTGATCTATTTCGTAGCTGTCAATTTCTCAGTTCTGTGACTGTTTTACGTTCCAATATGATTTTTCCTTCCTTGTCAAGTTCTCACAATACTGTTTGAACTGGGATCCTCTGCAACTTTTGAATGAGTTTCCACTCCTTCGGGCATATGGATATCTGTAAGGCCTGATGTTTGGAGAAACACTTCCTGGAATCAAATGAATAACATGATCATGATCACGAATAGGTGGGAGGCCTTTGGCAGTCTCAAATACCTTGGAATGATTGTCCAAAATTTTTTGGAGGTCTGGAGAAATACATGATTTTGATGTGGGATCCTCTAGCGAACATAATTGTGCAATTACACCCCATTTTTCTTTATTTAGAATTTTTGTCATGCTATTAGAGTTGATTATCTTTCCAGGTTTCCCTTTGATACCCCTCAATTCAACTTCCTTTCCTTTCCAAAATAATTTCAAGAAAAGTTCTTAAAAATTAAAAGCTATCGTACCCAAAGATTGTAGCCATTGGACTCCTAGTAAAACATCAGCACCACCCATTGGAATGGAAAGTATTGGGCTATTCAATACATATTCTCCCATGGATAGCTTGATATTATGGCACTTTCCAGAGCACTTTATGGTCCTCCACTTGCAACCATCACTTGACACTCTGGTGCTGGATATAGGAAGCAATTCAATTCCTTGGCTACCTTACAATGAATAAAATTATGGGTTTTGCCTGAATCAATCAACACTATTACCTTTTTCTTCTTGATATGTCCTTTTATATTGATAGTTTGAGGAGTGGTAATTTCTTCCAATGCATTACAAGATATGGTAGGATTCATTTCTTGATGCTCGATGTGATCTTTCACTTCTTGAACATTTTTCTTCTTGATAAGTCCATCTATCTTGATAGTTTTAGGAGTGGTAATTCCAGCCAATGCATTACAAGATATGGTCAGATTCATTTCTTCTTTATGGATGTGATCTTTCACGTCTTGAACTTTTTTCATCTTGATATGTCCTTCTATATTGAGAGTTTGAGGAGTGGTAATTCTTGCCAATGCTTTACAAGATATGGTCAGATTCATTTCTTCTCTCTCTGGAATAGGTTCCTCATGTATATCCTCTTCTTTTGATGATGGATCCCTTTCTTCCTCCTCTTCACAATCAATGTAAAATAATTTCCTCTCAACACACTTATGACCTTTAATGTATTTGTTATCACAATTGTAACAAAGTATTTTTGCTCTTTTCTCTTTTGTTCCAATTGTTGTGGTGTCACCCTTGTAGGTTGTGGAAGGCTAGGAGAAACAACACTTCCATCTTTATAGTTGTAAGGGGTAGAATTCCTTGTTGCCATAATTTTTCTTTCCACTTTTCTTGCCAACCTGAATGCCTTCTCCAATGAATTAGGTTCCCAAAGACGAACCTCACGTTGAATATTATCCTTTAAAGTCTCTATGGAGACATCAATCCTATGCTTCTCTAGAATATCATTTTCCTTTATATTCAATTTTTGGAAGTCCTCAATGTGCTCTACCATTGAACAATTTTTTTTTAGATTTATCATGTGGATAAAGAAGGTGTTTCTCTTTGTATCCTCATAATGTGTTATCATTTCCTCCATGAAAATTGACCATGTAACAGTGGTTTACGAGAAAAAATCCCTTTATACCATGAAAATTGATCTGGTTCTAAATATGCAGATGCAATAAATACCTTTTGTAACAGTGGTACACCATGTAGATCAAAATATTTCTCCATCTGTAGTATCCAATTTACTGGATCCTTACCATCAAACCTCCTCATCTCGCTTTTTCTTGATTTTAGGAGCTCGATCTTGAAACAATTGTAACTTTGTAATTTCAGATTTCCAAGTTTTGAAATTTTGTCTTGTAGTAGCCCTCTGAGTCCTCTTTCTAACCCCAAAAGTTTGATCAAGATTGGATTTCAAGCGTTATGTCAAATATCCCATGATGACCCAATTATAGACTAGTTCAATAGAGTGAACTTGTATGAAGTTCCACGTGTCAGTGTTTCAACCTTAGAACTTGAAACTAATATACAAAAAACTTTTGGACGTCCCCTTTCTGAAACTTCTTATGAAATTTCAATCTGATGCCCAGAACACAAGTTATGATGATTTTCCCCAGGTCACCTGTTTGGAATGTAATTTGGGAGCCTGCAAAAACTCTAACTTCCTCAGATCATATCTCTGAAAATATAGCGAGAAAAGATCTAAAATTCAGAACCAATGTTCAACGTGATTTCCTATCAAATGGGTTTTCTTTTTTCACTTCTGAAACGTTGCAAAAAAACGTTATAGCGAAAATGCCACGATGACCTGTTTGGAGTAGCAAAACCCTAGACTCCAAAGCTCTGATACCAAATGTTATGAAGCCAACTCACAAAAAGGTAAAAAAGATAATTGAACGCCTTATAGATCAGCCTCTTCGAGGGGGAAACCTCCTTTACATTACACAAATGAACAATTCTTGGATGATACAAATGACAAGACCTCCTTTCCATATATAGGAGTCTAAGGGGCCATAATATAATCATAGCTGACATAACAATGATAATGTAAGGGCACAATAATAACAATAGTGGGCTTTTATGGGGAACAATAATAAAAATATGGGGACTCCATGGGCATAGCAATATAATAAGGGGGTTGTACTAATAACAATAAGGGGTAACACTAGTAGTATAGGGACCTAACATAGCAGTTGAATATTTGCATCTTGAGCAGTTAGATGTAAAGACAACCTTTGTCCATGGGGATTTGGAGGAAGAGATATATATGCAGAAACCACAATGATATGAGATAAAAGGGAAGGAGAAACTAGTGTGCAGGTTGAAGAAGAGCTTGTACGACTTAAAATAGGCTCCAAGGTAATGGTATCTAAAATTTGATAGGTTTATATATAAAAAAGGTTATACTAGATGTCACTCTGGTCATTTTGTTTCTCTCAAAAGGCAAAATGATGGCAGCTATATTATATTGTTATTGTATGTAGATGACATGCTTGTTGTAGGTTCTATCATGCAGGAAATAAATGTGCTCAAAAGAAAATTGGTGAACTCATTTGCAATCAAGGATTTGGGTGCTGCAGCCCACAGGGCTTTGGATTGATGGTGAATGGATGCACTGTTAAGGCACTCCTTGCGATAGGTCACTAGTTCAAATAACCCATGGGTACTTACCTACCAAAAAAAAAAGGATTTGGGTGCTGCAAAACAAATACTTGGTATGAGAATAACTAGAGATAAGAAGAATAAAAAATTAACATTGTCTCAGAGTGAGTACATTATAGAAAAGGTGTTGAAAAGATTTAATATGGAAAATGCAAAACCAGTTAGTACACCTTTGGCTAGCCATTTCAAACTAAGTAAGGAGGTGTGTCCCAAGACTCAGGAGGAAATGGCTTATATGTCTAAAGTTCCATATGCATCAACATTTGAAAGTTTAATGTATGCAATGGTCTGCACAAGGCTTGATATTGCACATGCAGTGGGAGTTGTAAGCAGGTACATGAACAATCCAGGAAAATAACATTAGATGGCGGTGAAGTGGATTCTCAAGTATTTGAGAGGTACCACAAATAAAGCATTATGCTTTGGTGGTTCAAACATTTCTCTACAGGGATATGTTGATGCAGATATGGCAAGTGATAGAAATAACATGAGGAGAACCACAGGGTATGTGTTTACTGTAGGTGGAACAACTATCAGTTGAGTTTCAAAACTGCAAAGTGTTGTTGCACTCTCAACAACGGAAGCAGAGTATGTTGTTGCTACATAGGCTAGTAAAGAAATGGTTTGGTTACAAAGGTTTCTGGATGAATTGGGTAAGAAGTAGGATTTGGGCAGGTTATACAGTGACAGCCAGAGTGCCATACATCTTGCAAAGAACTCTACATTTCACTCCAAGACTAAACATATACAGCTGAAGTACCATTTCATACGGTCAGCGTTGGAAGATGGACAGTTAAAGTTGGAAAAAATACACACTAGCCAGAATCCTACAGATATGTTAACAAAAGTTGTAACCAAGGAGAAACTGAGATTCTACTAAGTTTCAATTGGTCTTCAAGTATGATGAAGAAGATGAGAAACAACCAGGTCCAAAGTGGAGTCATTTTCCAACAAATGAACCAATGGTGGAGTTGTTCTAATTAGTCTCCAAGTGGGAGATTGTTGGGTGTGGAGCCTGATTATCTTCTTTATTAAGAGGTATCATCGCATTAGACCCCAGTTCGTAATGTGACGACAACGCCACAAGGGGGGTCCAGGGGAGGCGACAATGATTATTTGGAGCCCCCTCTCGCCCCCCCCCTAAGTGGGGGGTTGGGGGCAGTGCCCCCAAAGCTAAAAATAGATGTAAAATTGCCTTGTAAAATGTTGCAATTTCGTAGTCAATCTGGGTCATTCATTAGGCAGAGATTTGATGGTAGAAGTTATTTTTAATTTATGGTTTTTTTTTTCCCTAGAAGGCAACACCTTACTATAGATGAGGGAAATGTATTGTGTCTATGTAGATCTATATTCTGAGTGAGAAAGAGAGAGGAGATTGTGTGAGAGCGAAGAGGGAATTATAGCGGATCTGCTGTAGGTTGTATCTCTTCATTTTGCTGGATAATATAAAAGGAAGGATTCGCTGTTTCTCCATGGACGTAGCCCAAATTGGGTGAACCACGTATATCTGTGTCTCTCTTGTTTTATGTGTTTTTTGTGTTTATATTTCTATAATATATATTTTACGTGTTCCATTTCTCTGTAATATATAATCTTATAATAGTTCGCAACCTCTATACACTCTTTCAACCACATGTTCAGAGAGTTAGGTCATTATTTCTTCTTTTATGACCATAAAGAACTTAATGGAAATTATTTTAAATAATAAAAAGAACATGATGAATTTGTTGTGCACTTTTATGATTGTTTTCTTCATTACTGTTTTGAATTACCAGAAGATGAAGTTGACTGGAAATTTTTCACTAAAAGATTTCAGTATCTTGTTCACATCTTGGAAAATCCACTTGAGTTATAATCTTTCAAACCCCTCCCATCATATCTCAGTGTTAGAGCTTATAAATCTAAGATGGATAAGGTTGTTGTCCCAAGTGACCCTACATGCCCTTCTCATCAAACAGTTCTAGCTCTGAAGGACGAGGTGGGAGAAGTTGTGAACTTACCTATTGAACTGTCACCTTATCCTCCCACCCCACCTGCTTTGGATTATTGCGTAGATTTGGATTGCAAGCCTGATGGTTATCAGGTGGTCTCATCTACTCAACCTCCATCCACTGGTGCCTTTGGTAATCCAGATTTTGGTTTGTTGTGTTCATCCTTTCTGGATTCCACATATGATGTTCACGGGGATCAAGTTATGGATGAGGTTGGTGTGCGCTATCATTTTTTATAAGTATGTGTGGGAATCTCAACAAGAAGTTGCAGTGAAGGAAGAACTCCTTGTATCTGCGCCTCGCCTAATTTATCCTGACATCTTTTGTGATTCTTCCATTTCTGATTCATCTTATGAAAATCCATCTCTGAATGTTTCTACTTATGATCATTCACATAATGCATAGGATGTCAGTCTATCATTTGATTATGGAGAGGAAAAATCTTTCTTCCTGAATCCACTCGATCTCTCATCTTTCATCTCTGGAAACTCATACGGTAATTTTTTGTTTTTCATCAACCCCTCTTTATGATTCATTAGATCGTGAGGATTTCGATGTCCATATTGAATTTTATGATCGTGGTTGTCATTATATTTTCACTCATTCACCTGATCATGATTTTGATTTACCTATTGTTGATATTTCTAAGCCACCGGTCTTTAATGATCTATCTTATGATGAAGTGGAAACTCCTCAAGTTGTTGAGGCACTTCGGCCCAAGCTAATAGTTATGTCACATTCTTGTATCCTTGAGGTTAGTTCCACTTCTGATAAAAAAATTGTTGAGCCTCCTCAAGGTCCTCATCACTCTCCTGCTCATATTGAAAATCAATCTAGTTTACATTTTTTGCATCCTCAACCAGAATCACACGACTATATTGCTCATGCATTGGATGACTCATACATAGCAAGCACTCTTGTGAAATTAAAATTTTATTCTTTATTCATGTTTTATCTTCTGCCAAGTTCGAAGGAGTGTACATGCTTGGCATCCATGCACAATGTAACACAATACCATGATACATCTGCAGAGTGCCTTTCATGTGCTTTTAATCTTTTATTTTCTATGGACACATTCAAACTTTGAACATTTTCGTTTGCATTGCTTTATATTTATTGTTTTTTGGTATGCTTGAATATGTTTCTTGTTAGTCATGCCATCACCTACATGGGTTAACCAATGCGCCAAAGGTTGCATTGAAAATATCACTTCACGTGAGTTGGCCTATGCTTTGCTTAGCTTAGGAGTAGGAGTAGTGTTTTGTTTCCTATTTTTTTTCTTACTTGGTTTTGTTTTCATCTTATTTCTTTACTTTTCTTGTTCATTTTTTTATGCACCTATACGATTAGTTTCATCATGAAACCGTGCTTAGCTTCTTGAGATAAGTAGGGTGAAATACAAGAGGACTTGTACAACTATCAACACTTATTTATCTATCTATTACCTCTCTTTATGAAGATATTTAATTTCTTATAGTCAATGATACTCTGATGGAAAATACGTTCCTTTTGGAGTAAGTCTTCGTGAAATCACAACGCTTGCACTTTTTAACTAGTACCGCCTACTCTAATTGGTTTCTTATATTTGGTTAACCCTTGTCAACTCAGTGAAGTAGAGTAAGGTGAAGGGGGAAACCTTAACAAGTATGTCAGAGGCATATATAAACATCCTTCTCTGAAGGGACAACCTCTTCTGCTCTTAATAAGTTGATATCCCTATTCCACCTCATAAAATAAATAAGTGCCCATGCACAGTTCTTTGAAAAATGAAAAATGAAATGGAAAAAATAAAATAAAGACAAAAGAAGAGAAAGGCTTCTTGCGTAGAGAGGTCAAGAAAGTAACTATGCCAGGGAAATATCCAGGCTCGATGGTAGTATAGCAATGCCTATGTTCCTGAAGTGTCTCCATCAGGGTACTGTTTAGGCTTGCTGGCAGCGGAGCAACACGAGAGATGAAAGTAAAACTATGACAGTCTACATTACTTGTGCATTAATATACCCCTCATAACCAATAGAAATGACTCAGTTGAATTGGATTGGTGTGTGTTGCCAATAAAGAGAATGGTAGGGGCTACTTCTTTAACTCAATATAATGAGGAAGCTATGATGATTGAAGAATTGAACAATACTTCAAGAATAGCTAGACTCCTTTGCATGAGACAAGGTCCATAAAAAGAGATGGAGTTCTACCAGTGTGTCGTCAATGTTGTAGCGGATACAACCAAGTAGAAATGTTTTTCATTTCAATCATTTGTACACAACCACCCGGGGTTTGGTGTCCTACTTATTTTCATGATATATTGCTGGCATATGCATCCTTTTTTTCACGCACTTGTGTTATTTTTAAGAAAATCTCATCATGCAAAATGTAGAATTTGTGGTAGAATTTATGTCCGTTGATGTGTTTATGTAGGTTATCTCACTACATATGTTGTGAGCTTCTTCAATAATCTGTTATTGTCCAAATTTTATATGAAAATTTGCAGTGAATAGTTAGTTTAATCAAGAGTTATGTAGGTATGGTTTCAATTTATGTTTGGATAGCTTTGATGCTAGTAAGTCATACACCTAAACTCTTTATACACCCTCATATTTTGGAGTATTAATTATTTCCAAATAAGAATTATAAAGGTTGTTGAATAATCACTTTAGTTTACTATTTTCATGAAGGGTATTGTCTTTGTTATTTTTTCATACGAAACTAGTCTTGTCCACATTACTTATATGCCAATCTTTTCATGTAAATGTAGGTTTTAACCCTGTACAAAACTACTTGCCAATGAATTATAAAATGGAAAATAAGAAATCACGAGAACATAAAACATAAAATAGATATACACAAAGACTTCTCCCGGATCCCAAAACCGAGACTAATAAATTGTTTTTTCATTATGTTCCTTTCAATGTTACAACACATATATATACATGCTAAATCATCATAAACCCCAATCCATTAACTCTCGATTAAAACATAACTATAGTTCCCTTAATCGGATCTACAGAATACCAAGGGAAAAAAAACCATCATGCCCAAAAATGTGAGCAAAACCCATGCATAAAACCATTGGTATAGCTCTACAACACCCATTTTTTCTCTACACAAAGAAAACTTCTCAGTGCTCACAAAGTTTTTCAATGCATCTGCAACATTTTTCAAAGTGTCCACATTTACCAACAACACCTTTTTGTCCTTAACCATATCCATCACAAATTGATACTGAACATCAATATGCTTTGTCTTTGAATGATTAGCATGGTTCTTTAATAAGAAAATGACACTCTGGCTATCACAGTCTATCCTAATAGGTCGTTTTACTAACCCCATACTTGAACACAATCTCTGCAAACAAATTTCTTCCTTGCTTGCATGAGTGGTTTCCATATATTCTTCCATTGTAGTTGAAAGTGCCACTACAAACTCTCTCTTTCTCATCCAACTGACTGCATCTCCAAATACGTTAAACAAATACCCAGTTGTAGATCTTCTCTGATCTAGATATCTAGCCCAGTCTGCATTAACAAATCCATGGATGTCCAAAAATCTCTACAATCCTGGTCTTCCTTGGTAGCACAAACCATAATTACTAGTGCCACACAAATACTTGAAAAACCGTTTCACTGTTGTCCAATGCTCCTTCTCTAGTTTTGACATAAGCATGTTCAATACACCCATTGCATGTGCAATGCCTTGTCTAGTAAAAATAATTGCATACATGAGGCTACTGAATGCACTTGCATATGGAACATAAGACATGTCCTCTTCCTCTTTTTGTGTCTTGGGACACTATTCAGTAAATAAATTTATACCTACAGGAGTAGGAACCTTCATCGGTTTACTATATTTCATATTAAACCTCTGTAATATTGTCTTGACATACTTCCTTTCTTTTAACCAAAACTTCCTTTTGTCCCAATATCATTTAATTTCCATGCCCAAAATAGAGTTTGCCACACCAAGATCCTTCATGTCAAATTTGGAGGACAATTGCGTCTTAAAATCTTGGATAATTTATTTGTCATTTCCAATCAACAACATATCATCCACATACAAGACCAAATAACTAACATTATCACCAATTAATTTAAATACACATAGTGATATGCTTTTCTTATGGTGAAGCCAAGTCCCCGAATGCATGTTTCAAATTTCTAATACCACATCCTTGGTGACTATTTTAACCCATACTAGTGCTTTCTTACCCTTCACCACAAAGCCTTCAGGTTGCTTCATGTAAATCTCTTATTCCACATCCTTGTGAAGAAATGTTGTCTTCACATCCATATATTCTACCTCAAAATCAAAAGCAACAAAAACAGATAAAGCCATCCAATAGAATCTACCTTGGCAACATGAGAAAAATATCACCAAAATCAATTCCTGACACCTAGGAGTAACCTTTTTCTACCAACTGAGCTTTCTATTTCTCCACCTTGCCTTCTTATTTCATCTTCTTTTTAAATACCCATTTTATTCCAATGGGTTTCCTTCCAATAAAAAACTCCACCAGATCCCAAGCCTCATTTTTGTCCAAAGATGCCATTTCATCAATCATGGCCTCTTTCTAGAGTTTTTTATTCTCTGAATTACTGCCTCCCTAATATTTTTGGATCATCATCAGTAATAGAGAAAGAAAAATTTGAATAGAAAGCAGATGGACTATACCTTTTTGGTTGCCTTCTTTCTCAAACTAGCCTTCTCATAGCTGGATTTTGTGGCTCTGCAACTTCTAATTCCTGTTCTGATGTAGAGTCTGATTCATGCTCCTTTAGTTAAAACTCTATCTTCTCAGGTTCCTTGGTAGGACTTCATGTTTAATAACATCTTTCACCTCTCTAAATACCACATCTCAGTTGTACACAACCTTCCTTGTTTCTGGGTTCCAAAGCTTATAACCTTTTAAACCATCCCTATACCCAATAAAGATGCACCTTTAAGATTTACTATCCTAGGAATCAAGTTCTACATTGAAATTAAAATTAAAGATAGAATGGAAATCATTAAAGAACTATGGGAAATTGATCTCCATTTTAGGAATCTAGCGAAAACAATTTGTTCATTTTTTTATTATATTAAGAAGGATATAGAAAATGATTGAGAATTCATTAATAATGAATTTCCAACCTTTGTGAACAATATTATCTTACTTAGTGAGTTCCAAAGCACACAACATAGCCTCCTAGGGCATAAAAGACTAAAGCATATCAAAGCTAGTTGGTCTCTTATATTTAATATGTTAGAGGAGGCTATTGTTGATTGCACAAATGTTGATAGTAAAAGGAGAAATGCCTTTTTCAAAGCCATTCAAGTTGTTGATGACGTTAATGGCCCTCCCATGATTATAAACTTTATGCTTATCTCTAAATATATTTTACATGAAGAGATATAGATTATAAAGACTTCATTGGATTAGAAATTAGACAACCTCACCAATTTATCAGAAGATGCATTAAACAATGGTTAGTTACATTTGTAAATTATAATGAAAACTAGTTAGCTAGAACAACACAGTTGCCAGAATATATCTGAAGTACTGACGAGGAAATATTCGACTTACATGTTAAGTAGGACATAACGGTTCCTCAAATGATAGAATATATTTAAGAATGGCCAAAGAAATAACTGAAAGATATTGCTAGCTTGCAAAAATGTCCAAATAGTTAGATTACCAACATCTCTCAAGCCATATAATGGAGCATCTTCTTCAACACAAAATAAATTCCCTTGACATCATTTTTGTGAGAAGAAAAATCCTTTGAAGCATTTCCTCTCTTTCTTCCCATTATTTGATCATCTAAATTTCATTATTATTTCTTCACATGATTTAAGCTTATCGTGAATTGTAGAAATTTATTTTTCTTTAGGAACCTTAAATATTTATTGGTCCATAGGAGCTCAATACTTGTCCCCTTATGTGATGAATGCAATTACTTTTACAATATTAGGTGTCAGGATTTTGAAGAGTGCTTTAGGCACCTAACTTCTCTAAGACTTTAAAATTATAATTTTTTTTTAATTCTTGCAAAGAGACCACTTTAATGAAAGCTATTCATTTGTGATTTAAAGACTTATTTAAAGAAATATAAATATTTTTAATGTTTTATTATTCCTTTTATGATTTCCATGAATCAAATTATCTGTAGCTCTCTCAATGTCTGGACAATTATTATTTTGTCTCTATTTATTATCTTGCTTCACTGGTACTTAGCTCATGAATGTTGAATCAAATGGACATGATTGGTTATATTTTCTTTATATTTATACCTTTTCTATAATTTTTTGTTACAATTCCTAGTCCACTCACTTGCATATGATTTGAATGTATATTATTTCTTTATTTATACATATATTGTAAGTTTGAGTTGATGAAAAGATGACCACTAGCTCTCAAAAATCGAAGAGAAGCCTATTTCTTGGCCCTACGAGCCGTAGTAAAAAATGGCTAATTAGTTACTAAAAAAATGACCAAAATTTGCATATAAACGACCATTTTTGAGTCGATGACCAATAGTAGCTAATTTACAGTATCTTATAACGCGACCAACTTTTAGTCATTTTTAGCTTAGTCATTAATTGGTTGTCTCAATTTTATTGTCTAGTGGTATATTTAGTCATAAATTTGGTCATTGATTTAGTCATTAATTGCCACAATTAATGACCAAAATATACAACAAAAATATTATTATATGATCACCTGAGAAAACCAATTAATGACTATATAAATATGACCAAAATGTTGGTCGTGTTATAAAATACCATAAATTAGCTACTAATAGTCATATTTATGCAAATTTTAATCATCCTTTGAAACTAATTAATGACCAAAGAGATATAACTAAATTTCGGTCATGTTATAAGATACTGTAAATTAGCTGCTAATAGTCGTATATATGCAAAATTTAGTTGTCATTTGTAATCACAAATTTATCATTTGTAGTAGTCATTTATCATTTTTTGGTAGTTTCATAGTCATTATTATAAATGACTGATTTAGTGGTTAATATTCATTTCAATTACTTTCATTAATAATCATTATAAACAACTAATTTAGTCTTATATTCATTTTATTTGTATTCATCATTAATCAATATAAACTACTATTTTACTAGTTTTAGATTGATTTTATGTGTTCATTATTAATCAACATAAATTAATTAGTATGATTTTGCGAATAAATTAAAAAAAATGTCATACAATGTGCATATTCATCTAATATGAAAACACAAATTTACATATGTTAATTAAAAAACTAAATAATATCAAGTGCAACAATAAATAATTTAACTACATAAAAATATTATATAAAATGTCTAGTATAATATGGGTTTCCAACTTAATATTGGTTGGACTACAATTTAAACATGAAATATTATTTCATCACTTCAAAACATTAACATTGTGTTGCCAAGGAAATGTAGGTGAATTCACCAACTCTAAAGACTTGCCCATCAACTTGTATATGTGTGTCTCATGTGGATATTAGCTTTAAGGGCTAGACCGGTTCTCTTGTTTATCTTTTTGCATTTGTGACTTCAGTGTTATTGTTCTCCTCTTTTTTCAATTCCTACATGTTACCATCAACACTGAGTTCCTCTTCTGAAAATGAAAGAAGATATAATGTAAAATATAAGACATGAAAGACAAACACTGAAATATAAAATAAAGTAGACTATAAGTAATTTATATGACATATACCTCAACATCAACAATTGCAATGTCATTTTTCCCCAGAAAAGAAAGAAACTCAAACAAGTTTTCTTCTGTTAGGTGATAGTGGCCACTATGTGGCGAGATGACCTGTATAAACAAAGAAAATAAAATGTCACCATAGAAAAATAACACCTTAGGACTTAGTATTCAACCTTTAGGAAAATCTTAGGCACAATCATGCTAACTAAGTTACATGCCAAAAAGCTCAAGTTGTAAATAACTTGTGAAAATAAAAGGAAAGAAAAAGACAACATATAATAAATAATGTATGACAGTTGGCTAGAAAATTGCATCATAGAAGAAAACATTCTTCTATGGTTACCCATACATGTGGGTGGTAACCTAACCCAATATGTCGTGATGCTTAGGGTCAAGATAAAATTAAACCTCTTACTAACATAGTAATTGGTTAGTTGGATCTTGGCCTCCAAATAACTACCATGATTTCCCTTACACATCGTAATATTCAAATATTTAGAAAACAACACAAGAACCAAGGATATAAAATTGGATTCAATAATGATGATACATTCAAAGCATTATGAGGTTAATAAATTAGTTTTGTGTAGATCTAATAAATATGGTAATCTGAAAAGTTTCACTATGCCTTTTTTATCACAAATCTAAAAAAATGAAACAAAGATCTATGTAATTATTAGATGAGGATCTTTGTAACCCTTTATGCTGCTATTCTAGCCATTATTAGAAATCTTAGACGCAACATAAAGTGCTCTATTTCATATCACAACATATGCAACAGACCTACGACCAACCATTTAAAGTCCCCAAATAAAAATTATGCAAAGGAGTTTTCCACTAAAGGACCTGCTCATATTATGACTAATAACTACTGTAAACAATAAAGAAGGGCACCTAGAGCAGAGGACATACTATCCTTCAATTTCTTAAAATGGGATAAAATCTAGAAGGGCTCTGCTCATACTCTGAGCTCACAAGGATTCCAAAAGACACTTATAACTAAAAAGGAACATTCCAAAATTAGTGCAAGTACATGTAAATTATTGAACTTGCAAATTTTAGAGTTAACATCTTGTAATTGTTGGTCACGTTATTGAATTAAGTTATGGATGGTTGAGCTAGTCATAGGTTATCATATTTAAAAATTTATATCATATGAAGTTCTTAATTCACCAACCATCATCCCTGATAGTTATACTCCTCACCACCAAATATAATATATGGTGAAGTTATAAACTGAGTGCCACTACTTATGTATAATTTATCTAATATGAACACCATTGACCTAGTGCCCTCTCACTCCTTCTCAAGGCCAAAAGGCCATCTACTATGGGGAATAGATAAGATAAGATAATGTCGTTTGTTGGACATTATTAAACTTATCTAATCATCACCCTTCAGGGAGAAAAGATAGTGGGCTTGATAAAGAGGATGTCTCGAAATAAATTTGTGTAAGTAAATACTCACTATAGATAGTTTTGTAGTAGTTTCATGAATCCTTACAATTTGATTTATCCTTCTCTAGGAAATAATTATTCTCTCATTTGAGCAACATTAAAAACATAGATTTTGAAGACTATACAATTATCGGTTAAACCAAGTTACAAAAAAATAAATATGAATCATAAAGGTTTAAATATAAGAAAATGAATGGCAACATCATGGCTCTTTATGAAAAAGTACAAGAAGATCACATCCCAATTTCATAAACAAAATTACAATTTGTATTATAATATAGTTCAGCTGGGATGGGAAAAATATATTGGATAATGAATCTAACTAGTAATCACAATGTCCTGAAGATGCTTCCCATGAATAAGACTGCCATAACATGGCCCAAGATGCTCTCTTCCTTAGGCATGTGATGGTAATGGGGGAATCAATTGCCAATACTTTCATCCTACAAAAAGAGAATCGACATTGGAATTTAGTAACATTACATCAAGATACCAAAGTACATGAAAGAGATAGATCAAGAGGAATTAGCAATATCATATAGACAACTTCAACACAAATGAAAATATCAAGGCCCAAGACTACTGAAACATAGTATCCTGGATGAAAAGGACAGATCATAGCTCATTGTTCAGCTAAGAATGAACCCTCATGTGAAAATTTCTGAATCTAGAAACATAAATCCTATGGTAGTGATCGGTTTAACATCTCCTACTTGTTATTTCATTCAAAAAGTTATTTAATTAAATAAACATTGATGTAAACACTACTGCAACCTGCATTGATATATGGACCATAAGATGAAGCAATAATTGAGACACACACACAAGGACACCCTTATTTTTGGACAACACGTCCTTGGAAAAACCCAACTTGGGAAAACTGGTGCAATAGATAGAGGGTTTATATTATTCAGCAAGAAGAATTTGGGTACAACAGGTTACCTCTCACACTGGAAAACCTACAGAGAAATCATGGAAGAAAGAAATACATACGAGGGTTCACCTCGTCCCTAAGCCCCAACTGATTCGATGAGCAATCTAGAGCCCTCCCAGAAAATACTACGCAATCCCTATGCAATCACTATGTGGGTCTGTGTCCTGCCTCTAGAGGATTGCGTCACCCGATCTGTTGGATCGATCTGTTGTATGAAGACTGTCTTTCAACCCTCTTGGCTCAAATCTTCACATTCCCAACAAAATCTCGGACTATAGATGAAACTTTGCATTGCCACTGCGTGAGCCCCTCTTGGACTGTGTAGGCTCTTTGTTAGCCCCTCTAGGCTGCGTAGGCCACTTCGTTTTCTTCCTGTCACACAAGTTGCTTCTCTGCCACGTACTTTTTAGCTCAAAACTTACCTTCTGATCCAAATCTCTGCTTCTTCCCCTCTCATTGCAAAAGATGACTGGTTCGATTCTCTCAACAAATCGTGCCCCAGTAAATTGAACTGACTAATCAATATGCTCTTTCTAGGTGTATCTCCAACTGACCGTCAAGACTCCTCTTATACTTTTCCTATTGATGAATCAACGGATGAGATTAAGTCTCTAATCAACGACTAAGATTAAATTAGACTTGATCCTCGTCTCTTTATTCTTCCCACCCATATTTTTATTAATACCCATTAATATTTTATTTTTCCTAAGTTAAGACATAATAACCCCATTAAAAATATTTATTATTTTATAAAATACAATCCAGATGGAATTTGACCAAATGATTTCTGGGTCTCGGATATCTCATGCTTTATAGCCCTCAAAAAATTTCAGAGCTAGAGCACATCCGATGCTACATCAAAAGTCAACATCTCATAGGCTGAGATGAGAAACAAAGAAGGTGTGAATAACCCAAAGAAGAATGGGATGAAAGGGTATGCAAGATGTGGGAGCAGGAGAGGTAAAGACCAATTGGAATTTCTTGTTTCATTGCAAGGTGTATTCTTAAGAACCAAATAGGATATCAATGAATTGACAGTTCATTAATAATGAATTTCCAACCTTCGTGAACAATATTATATTTCTTAGTGAGTTCCAAAGCACACAACATAGCCTCCTAGGGAATAAAAGACTAAAGCATATGAAAGCTAGTTGGTCTCTTATATTTAATATGTTAGAGTAGGCTATTGTTGATTGCACAAATGTTGATAGTAAAAGGAGAAATGCCTATTTCAAAGCCATTCAAGTTGTTGATGACGTTAATGGCCCTTCCATGATTATAAACTTTATGCTTATCTCTAAATATATTTTACATGAAGAGATATAGATTATAAAGACTTCATTGGATTAGAAATTAGACAACCTCACCAATTTATCAGTAGATGCATTAAACAATGGTTAGTTACATTTGTAAATTATAATGAAAACTAGTTAGCTAGAACAACACAGTTGCCAGAATATATCTGAAGTACTGACGAGGAAATATTCGACTTACATGTTAAGTAGGACATAACGGTTCCTCAAATGATAGAATATATTTAAGAATTGCCAAAGAAATAACTGAAAGATATTGTTAGTCTGCAAAAATTTTCAAATAGTTAGATTAACAACATCTCTCAAGCCATATAATGGAGCATCTTCTTCAACACAAAATAAATTCCCTTGACATCATTTTTGTGAGTAGAAAAATCCTTTGAAGCATTTCCCCTCTTTCTTCCCATTATTTGATCATCTAAATTTCTTTATTATTTCTTCACATCATTTAAGCTTATCGTGAACTGTAGAACTTTATTTTTCTTTAGCAATCTTAAATATTTACTGGTCCATAGGAGCCCAATACTAGTCGCCTTATGGGATGAATGCAATTACTTTTACAACATTAGGTGTCAGGATTTTGAAGAGTGCTTTAGGCACCTAACATTTCTAAGACTTTAAAATTATAATTTTTTTTTTATTCTTGCAAAGAGACCACCTTAATGAAAGCTATTCATTTGTGATTTTGAGACTTATTTAAAGCAATATAAATATTTTTAATGTTTTCCTATTCCTTTTATGATTTCCATGAATCAAATTATTCTGTAGCTCTCTCAATGTCTGGACAATTATTATTTTGTCTCTATCTATTATCTTGCTTCAATGGTGCTTAGCTCATGAATGTTGAATCAAATGGACATGATTGGTTATATTTTCTTTATATTTATACCTTTTCTATAATTTTTTGTTACAATTCCTAGTCCACTCACTTGCATATGATTTGAATGTATATTATTTCTTTATTTATACATATATTATAAATTTGAGTGTGATGAAAAGATGACCACTAGCTCTCAAAAACTGAAGAGAAGCCTATTTCTTGGCCCTACGAGCCCTAGTAAAAAATGGCTAATTAGTTACTAAAAAAATGACCAAAATTTGCATATAAACGACCATTTTTCAGTCGATGACCAATAGTAGCTAATTTACAGTATCTTATAACGCGACCAACTTTTAGTCATTTTTAGCTTAGTCATTAATTGGTTGTCTCAATTTTATTGTCTAGTAGTATATTTAGTCATAAATTTGGTCATTGATTTAGTCATTAATTGCCACAATTAATGACCAAATATACAACAAAATATATTACTATATGATCACCTGAGAAAACCAATTAATGACTAAATAAATATGACCAAAATGTTGGTCGTGTTATAAGATACTATAAATTAGCTACTAATAGTCATATTTATGCAAATTTTAATCATCGTTTGAAACTAATTAATGACCAAAGAGATATGACTAAATTTCGGTCATGTTATAAGATACTGTAAATTAGCTACTAATAGTCGTATATATGCAAAATTTAGTTGTCATTTGTAATCACAAATTTATCATTTGTAGTAGTCATTTATCATTTTTTGGTAGTTTCATATTCATTATTATAAATGACTGAGTTAGTAGTTTATATTCATTTCAATTACTTTCATTAATAATCATTATAAACAACTAATTTAGTCTTATATTCATTTTATTTGTGTTCATCATTAATCAATATAAACTACTAATTTACTAGTTTTAGATTGATTTTATGTGTTCATTATTAATCAACATAAATTAATTAGTATGATTTTGCGAATAAATTAAAAAAAATGTCATACAATGTGCATATTCATCTAATATGAAAACACAAATTTACATATGTTAATTAAAAAACTAAATAATATCAAGTGCAACAATAAATAATTTAACTACATAAAAATATTATATAAAATGTCTAGTATAATATGGGTTTCCAACTTAATATTGGTTGGACTACAATTTAAACATGAAATATTATTTCATCACTTCAAAACATTAACATTGTGTTGCCAAGGAAATGTAGGTGAATTCACCAACTCTAAAGACTTGCCCATCAACTTGTATATGTGTGTCTCATGTGGGATATTAGCTTTAAGGGCTAGACCGGTTCTCTTGTTTATCTTTTTGCATTTGTGACTTCAGTGTTATTGTTCTCCTCTTTTTTCAATTCCTACATGTTACCATCAACACTGAGTTCCTCTTCTGAAAATGAATGAAGATATAATGTAAAATATAAGACATGAAAGACAAACACTGAAATATAAAATAAAGTAGACTATAAGTAATTTATATGACATATACCTCAACATCAACAATTGCAATGTCATTTTTCTCCAGAAAATAAAGAAACTCAAACAAGTTTTCTTCTGTTAGGTGATAGTGGCCACTATGTGGCGAGATGACCTGTATAAACAAAGGACATAAAATGTCACCATAGAAAATAACACCTTAGGACTTAGTATTCAACCTTCAGGAAAAACTTAGGCACAATCATGCTAACTAAGTTACATGCCAAAAAGCTCAAGTTGTAAATAACCTGTGAAAATAAAAGGAAATAAAAAACAACATACAATAAATAATGTATGAAAGTTGGCTAAAAAATTGCATCATAGAAGAAAACATTCTTCTATGGTTACCCATACATGTGGGTGGGTAACCTAACCCAATATGTCGTGATGCTTAGGGTCAAGATAAAACTAACCTCTTACTAACATAGTAATTGGTTAGTTGGATCTTGGCCTCCAAATAACTACCATGATTTCCCTTACACATCGTAATATTCAAATATTTAGAAAACAACACAAGAACCAAGGATATAAAATTGGATTCAATAATGATGATACATTCAAAGCATTGTGAGGTTAATAAATTAGTTTTGTGTAAATCTAATAAATATGGTAATCTGAAAAGTTTCACTATGCCTTTTTTATCACAAATCTAAAAAAATGAAACAAAGATCTATGTAATTATTAGATGAAGATCTTTGTAACCCTTTATGCTGCTATTTTAGCCATTATTAGAAATCTTAGAGGCAACATAAAGGGCTCTATTTCATATCACAACATATGCAACAGACCTACGACCAACCATTTAAAGTCCTCCAAATAAAAATTATGCAAAGGAGTTGTCCACTAAGAGGATCTGCTCATATTATGACTAGTAACTACTGTAAACAACAAAGAAGGGCACCCAGAGCAAAGGACTTACTATCCTTCAATTTCTTAAAATGGGATAAAATCTAGAAGGGCTCTGCTCATACTCTGAGCTCACTAGGATTCCAAAAGACACCTCTAACTAAAATGGAACATTCCCAAATTAGTGCAAGTACATGTAAATTATTGAACTTGTAAATTTTAGAGTTAACATCTTGTAATTGTTGGTCATGTTATTGAATTAAGTTATGGATGGTTGAGCTAGTCATAGGTTATCATATTTAAAAATTTATATCATATGAAGTGCTTAATTCACCAACCATCATCCCTGATAGTTATACTCCTCACTACCAAATATAATATAGGGTGAAGGTATAAACTGAGTGCCACTACTTATGTATAATTTATCTAATATGAACACCATTGATCTAGTGCCCTCTCACTCCTTCTCAAGGCCAAAAGGCACTCTACTATGGGGAATAGATAAGATAAGATAATGTCGTTTGTTGGACATTATTAAACTTATCTTATCATCACCCTCCAGGGAGAAAAGATAGTGGGCTTGATAAAGAGGATGTCTCGAAATAAATTTGTGTAGGTAAATACTCACTATAGATAGTTTTGTAGTAGTTGCATGAATCCTTACAATTTGATTTATCCTCCCTCTAGGAAATAATTATTCTCTCATTTGAGCAACATTAACAACATAGGTTTTGAATACTACACAATTATCGGTTAAACCAAGTTACAAAAAAATCAATATGAATCATAAAGGTTTACCTATAAGAAAATGAATGGCAACATCATGACTCTTTATGAAAAATTACAAGAAGATCACATCCCAATTTCATAAACAAAATTACAATTTGTATTATAAGATAGTTCAGCTGGGGATGGGAAAAATATATTGGATAATGAATCTAACTAGTAATCACAATGTCCTGAAGATGCTTCCCATGAATAAGACTGCCATAACATGGCCCAAGATGCTCTCTTCCTTAGGCATGTGATGGTAATGGGGGAATCAATTGCCAATACTTTTCATCCTACAAAAAGAGAATCGACATTGGAATTTAGTAACATTACATCAAGATACCAAAGTACATGAAAGAGATAGATCAAGAGGAATTAGCAATATCATATAGACCACTTCAACACAAATGAAAATATCAAGGCCCAAGACTACCTGAAACATAGTATCCCTGGATGAAAAGGACAGATCATAGCTCATTGTTCAGCTAAGAATGAACCCTCATGTGAAAATTTCTGAATCTAGAAACATAAATCCTATGGCAGTGATCGGTTTAACATCTCCTACTTGTTATTTCATTCAAAAAGTTATTTAATTACATAAACATTGATGTAAACACTACTGCAACCTGCATTGATATATGGACCATAAGATGAAGCAATAATTGAGACACACACACAAGGGACACCCTTATTTTTGGACAACACGTCCTTGGAAAAACCCAACTTGGGAAAACTGGTGCAATAGATAGAGGGTTTATATTATTCAGCAAGAAGAATTTGGGTACAACAGGTTACCTCTCACACTGGAAAACCTTACAGAGAAATCATGGAAGAAAGAAATACATACGAGGGTTCACCTCGTCCCTAAGCCCCAACTGATTCGATGAGCAATCTAGAGCCCTCCCAGAAAATACTACGCAATCCCTATGCAATCACTATGTGGGTCTGTGTCCTGCCTCTAGAGGATTGCGTCACCCGATCTGTTGGATCGATCTGTTGGATGAAGACTGTCTTTCAACCCTCTTGGCTCAAATCTTCACATTCCCAACAAAATCTCGGACTATAGATGAAACTTTGCATTGCCACTGCGTGAGCCCCTCTTGGACTGTGTAGGCTCTTTGTTAGCCCCTCCTAGGCTGCGTAGGCCACTGCGTTGTCTTCCTGTCACACAAGTTGCTTCTCTGCCACGTACTTTTTAGCTCAAAACTTACCTTCTGATCCAAATCTCTGCTTCTTCCCCTCTCATTGCAAAAGATGACTGGTTCGATTCTCTCAACAAATCGTGCCCCAGTAAATTGAACTGACTAATCAATATGCTCTCTTGGTGTATCTCCAACTGACCGTCAAGACTCCTCTTATACTTTTCCTATTGATGAATCAACGGCTGAGATTAAGTCTCTAATCAACGACTAAGATTAAATTAGACTTGATCCTCGTCTCTTATATTCTTCCCACCCATATTTTTATTAATACCCATTAATATTTTATTTTTCCTAAGTTAAGACATAATAACCCCATTAAAAATATTTATTATTTTAATAAAATACAATCCAGATGGAATTTGACCAAATGATTTCTGGGTCTCGGATATCTCATGCTTTATAGCCCCTCCAAAAAATTTCAGAGCTAGAGCACATCCGATGCTACACAAAAGTCAACATCTCATAGGCTGAGATGAGAAACAAGAAGGTGTGAATAACCCAAAGAAGAATGGGATGAAAGGGTATGCAAGATGTGGGAGCAAGGAGAGGTAAAGACCAAATGGAATTTCTTGTTTCATTGCAAGGTGTATTCTTACAACCAAATAGGATATCAATGAATTGACAGTTGGCAGACTATTTTAGGAAAATCATGTCGAAGACACAACAAGTAGGTACTTATTTTGGCTAATGGGTTCCTCACTGCAGAGTTAAGAACATAACATGTCTATAGTAAGCTTTCTTAACATGTAGTGATATTTACACTCTCAAGTCTACCACTAACTACATACCTATAATTTTGGCAATCCTCTTGCCTACTTGTATGGAAAAATTTCTTTATTTTCATAACTCTGATGGACAAGGAAAAGAATTGAATTGCAACATAAGATAAACAAGTCAAATTAAACTTTTATGAACACACTCAAATAAACTATTGAAATTTATAGTATTATGTAGGCTCTGTATTATTATCATTTGCACGTCAAGGCCAACCTCTCTTCTAAACACTAAGACCAATAACCAACAAGGGAAACATAATCCAAACATAAATATTGTAAGACATAATTCTTGGAAAATGTCAATTTCAACTCTAGTCAAAGTTCTCAAATTTAATGTAAAAATTCCAAGATAATTGCCTAAAGTGATCAAATCTATTTCAAAGGACAAGGGTTTTTAAAACTAACCAAACTAGAACCAAAACCAACCAATTCAACCAGTTTGACACTGAAAGAGGATGGTTTTGCCCTTGCACTAGTTTAGCGATCAGTTCCATATCAAACTGGTTGGTTTAGTACAAAACTAGTCTGGCAGGCCAGTTCAACATATATATAATCAATATTTTATGTATTTTCTAGTAAACTAATTCCTAAATTGATTCTAAGTCAAATTCCAACTTTTTAAGCATGGAAAACTATGAAACCATTTGAACACCATAATCAAAGGAATTTAACTGTCAAGGATTAACTAACTGGAAATAATATGAAATGGATACCTGGCTCTTCCCTCTTATCTACATTTGCCTCAAAACATGACCCTCTCTCCTATTCTAGAACAAAATCACTAGGACCAATTGTATGCATTTCCATCTTCCGGCCAACAAAATTGGATATCAGAGTTGCTTTCATTATTTTTCCAGGCCTTTGAGATGTAGCCAGTTCTTGTGGATGTAAAACTGTCCACCTACTGTAATTATAAGAGACATGGCATTAATATTATGAATATAGGTCCCATAGAGATGCACAAGACACAACATTGATTGAAACAAATATTTTAGTTGAATACAATTATACAATTATATAGTCTTATATAGAGATTTTAGTTGAATACAACTATATAGTCTTAAACAAAGACTTTAGTTGGATACAAGAATATAAGGTCATCAAGTGTCTTTTCTTCTCTCATGAGCAATAGTCTAAATGTTTCACCCTTAACACTCGAAAGCCACAAGAGCTCTCCAAAACATTATGAGGAAATTATTATGCATGCCTAAAGAGTGAGATTCATCTCTCTTTTATCATCAGAATGCCATGAGTCTCTTTCTTATATCATTTTTTTTCCCTTGGTGTGATCATTTGGAGAGGGACATTACACTTGCACCAATATTGACTCCTTTAAAAATCACATTATACATGATACAGGTGGGGTTGGCCATAAAAAATGGTGGATGGCTTAACATTTTGTCTATACAAGTGGGGGGCTGAATACAAGCATTGGTTGATGGCTTAGCATTTTATGATTTTATCAATTTCTTTGGTGTGAATGAATGTCCTGATGGTAACATGATAGTTTTTCTAGCCATTTCTTTGTAAGAAATGGCTACTCTGACTATTAATTGTAGAATGGTCCATTAGTACCCTGATAGGTTTTTTGGGTCATTTTTTGGTAGGAAATCGTACTTGAACTATGAATATTTCAGTGTTTTGAAATAGTAGATAATTAATTTTTATGAGCTACAGGGACAACCACCAGTATTACTAACCATGAGGGCATCAAAAGCCTCAATCTATTTCAAACTTGTTCTAAGTTCTAACTGCTAAACAAAAATATCATACCCACTTATGGCAGTAACAAAAATATTCCAGCATCCAAAACATGGGAGTTCCACAAGGACAGGTACAGGGAACAAATTGGATGGGATTTTGAATAGTTGATTCAGTGTGGCCTCATCGAGGCTTTGGAACTTTGATTAATGGGGTTTCATCATTCACATGTTGCTTGCCATACTTTGGGACATATCATATTGTTTTATAGATTAAGAGAAGTTTGGTATGAGAATATAACAATTTGAATTAAAACTCTGTAAATGTTTCTTTGAATCCTGCATATTTTTTTATTTTTATTCTTTTAGGTCATTTTGGATAGACCTATATAGTTTTGTGATGAGAATTGAACTAAGGTGTATTTCTTAACATTTGATCTACCTAGCCATTGAGTTTTGAACCAACACCCTATTGGTAACCTATTAGGGTTTTGAATTGATAATATTGCAAGGGAAAACCAAGGATTTTCCCTAATTAGTGCTACAACTCTGGTTAGGTTTGGTTTTGGATGAGTTAAAAAAGTCTTCAATGAAGTATTTAAAGGTTAGATTAATGCTTTATTAACTTATTACCATTCATGGGATTTTGGTCATAGGCACGATTTTTTTTCTTTGTTGCTAAATAGCCCTTTATTAACTGTTGGCTCTTCCTTTGGCTCAAATGCCATGACCAAGAAGTATCTAATGTGTAAATTCCATAGAAGGCTTGACGTGACATCATTTATTGAGATATGCTACATCCTTAGGTCATCCATGTCACTTGGACTTCTACTGACCATGGATGCAAAAGTTAACTTTGTGGGAAGCATTAGTGTGACATATCCTTTGGGTTCTAAACCTAGGTCTGAGCACAGAAAGTCTTTTAATCACTTAATCATGTGCTCAATAAATTAATCTTTGTTTGGTATTTAATATATAAATTTGCAGTGCACTATTTCAAGGTTTTTAAAAGTGAGAAGTAATTAAAATTTAACGGAATCCTACATTTTTTTAAATGTATCATATATTACTTGAAGGGACAATGAGTACGTCATGGAGAAAACAAAGCTACAACAATCTAATATCCTGCATTTTTTTAGATGCATCATATATTACTTCAAGTGACAATGAGTACATCATGGAGAAAAGAGAGCTACAACAATCTAATGACAAGAATGCAAGGTAATCAACATCCGCATTAAGCTAGAAATGTTAGCAGATGAGTCTGTGCACCTATAGGAAGGGAATGGACTGGAAAAAGTTGAATTTGTCTTGAACAAGTAAAACCAGTTCTTGTTTAAAAAGCCTCAATTCCCCAAAGCTAAGAGGGTATGGTTCTTCATGAAAAGTATCCTTACACTTATAATTCTAATGTTCCACCAAATTTATGGAGCATGGGGATGCAGGAGCTGGGAAACACACTTGAGAGTCATATGGAGAAACCCCCCCAAATTTTAGGGGGCCTCATGGGGGACAAGGGGATGTTAGTGTCCCTAACATAGGAGACCCCATATCTAAATGATTGTAACTAGGAAGGGACTCAAGAGGAAAAAATTTAATTTGGATTTAACAAGTAAAACCAGTGCTTGTTAAAACTATTTAGTTTCCCTGGGCTAAGATGGGGTGCTTCCTCATGAGAAGCAACCTTACACTGATAATTCTAATGTTCGACCAAGTTTCTGAATGTGGGGATGCACGAGCTAGGAAATTCACTTTTAGGACATGTGGAGACACCCCTCAAATTTTAGAGAGCATCATGGGGGATAGGGGGATGTTGGGGTCCCTATAATAGGGGACCCCATATATAAGTGACCATAACCATCTTCTTGGTTTCACCTTTCATGTTAAATACTTAAACAATAAACCCTTAGTTGTCAAATATCATAAACTGAGGCTCTTGACAGTTAAGCAAAGGCTGGCCTAGCAAAAGTCAAAATCAAAATGATGAATAAGTTTGGTGGCTTGGTTATAGCTTTCTAATGCCTCCTCCTAGTGGCTCAACTACAAACAACACCTTCTTCTTCCTTGGAAACTTGACTCTCTTTGCAAAGAGAAATTGAAAGCTGAAAGAGAATTTTGAATGGTAAGTGTAAATGTCAAATGGAGATGGAAATGGTGTAGAGACACTAGGTTAGGTTACGTGATTTAGGATTTTTTAGCCCCTTTTTCTCAATTTTTTGTGTTTTAAAGAAAAAAACATGTCGACTGTCCAAATGTCCCCCTTTGGAGGAGGGGGCACCCACAAGCCAAACTTTTTGGGAAGTGTCCCTGCACACCAGCAAAAAATTTCACTGTGCATTTCATGTATATTTTGAAAAAGAGAAGATATAACGAAATATTTTGCTAGGTTTCCCTGAGGGCTGTGGTCTTCAGGATGCAAGGAGCATGTCCCGAATCTTGGGAGTATGTCCCTGTGTAACACTACATATTTCCACAGAAAGCTAATAGCGGAGACTTGGGGCACTAGCCTCTGTCATAATTATTTTCATTTGTCCCTAATTGTCCATGTGTGTTGAAGAAAAGTACCTTTCTAAGCAATTGGGAGGTTATAAATTATTAAAATCAGCTTGAAACCATGCCCAAAAAGTCTTGCTAGACAGGCATCTATGCTTGCTTTGTCTCAGACTCTTGTTATATACTCTTGACCATTTGAACATTACATTTCTCTGTTTACAAAAACTAACATGTGAATTATTATCCTTATGCATCACATGGCTACCTTCATATACACTACACTCACAAATCCACACAATATAATGGACAAGAAACAATATCATTGTAACCATCAAAACTCAAAACTTCCTATGTTGGAATCCAAGTCAAGAAAGCATAGTTTTACAAGTGTGAAGCAAGTACATCTCTTACTCATGTTTTTTAAAAGGACAAAAATATTCACTCCCATTGGTAGAAGTGTAATATAATGGGTAGGAGAGCGAAGTAATAGATTGGTCTTAAAATTAATTTTGTGTCCAAGAAACAGATCAAGTCCATGATCCATCTTCTAGAGGGTTGAGAGTCATCAACATGCAGGAGGACGAATTGAAAGCAGAGCTAAGAATTTTAGTGCCTTGACTTGATGCCAAAGGGAAGATAAAATAGGGAGGTCGAATAGATATCCTTCTCTCAAATTTAAACACTAATTTTGGTAGTCACCATGCAGATTGATCAGCAAATATTAGGGCAGTATTGTTTCTTCCAAGAGGTCGAAGGTTCTAGCATATTTACTCCACATATTTTTCCAACGAGTCTCATCAAGGAGGCTAAGCCCTTTTTGGCATTAAAATAAATCAATTGAGGTCGAATTAGTGCACTAATAAGGAAGGCTCGAATTCCTAGAAAAATTGAGAATTCCGCTCTAAATTAGAAAAGATTACGCTGCTTGGGTCATTGTAGAAAAATCATTGTTCCAGTAGTGAAGCGAGTTGAGTAATTACCTTCCTTACACTGTCCAGAAGGGAGGAGATGAACCATCAAATTCTGAACATTATTCTACTTGGGAAACATTATTGCCAGTCATAAACAAGGGATCAAACTTGCAAGGATAAGATCATTGTACCAGATTTGTAGACTGAACTGTTCCTATCTATGTATAAAAAATTCCTTGAGATGCTCCTCCAGTCACCTTTGCCAAAATTTTCCAAACCAAGCAAGAACATCCTGCATCAACAAAGATACACACATTATTATTAAAATAAGCCAAGGTAGAGTATTTGATGTCCTACTTTTTCCCAAACATTCCTCCATCTTGAACAAAGTCAATTTCAGTAAGTTCTCATCTATCAACATTTTTGAAACATTTCTCACTAGTCCAATACCACTAGAGACATCAATGAAAACACAAAATGGATTACAACATTGACAGTTGTCTAACAACTCTGTACTATATGCCTAGTAGCAGGGGAACATGGGGTTATGATCCCAGTTTTAGGTGTGGCTAGGATACATGCTTTTTCATAGTTTTCCCATAAAGTAATCTATGATTCTATTTGGTCTTCCCATACTTGTTCTATGATTCTATTTAATTTTCCCATAAAGTAATCTTTTTCTACTCTTATGTAAGTGGATTTTCTGTTCAATCAAATCTAATGCAGAGAGTTTTCCAAAATGACACTTTTTCCAAAACCATTATTTTACCCAAATATTTTTATTTCCCAGTTTAATATTTGAAAATACCCACAGGAGATGAGAAATGATTATTTGACAAAGCACCAGTTTGCATAAGGAGTCATTTAAGGGAAGATCTCGAGTGTCTCCACCCTGAACTTAATTGATCAACTCCACCTAATTTATGCAGGCTCTTAGAGTGCCTCAAGCCTACTTTAAGAGTCCTACTTTGGCAACAATGTTTTATTTTAATTATCAGCTGTCACAACCTAAGTCAGGTGGCCTTAAATTTGTTTTTCGACCAGATAGGAGAATCAAAATCATTATCCTTCTAACAAGTTTCAAAATATTCACCATAAATAAAACCATCGCAAAAACCGAATGATTCAATCCGATTTGTTTATTTTCATGCAGGAAATGGAATCAATTCAGATACTAAGTTCATATCCACATCCTTCCAATCAAAAAATATTCTCAATAATAGCCCACCATCAGAACCTCATGCAGTCATTGTTTGTAGGAAAAATTCAGAACTTGATTGGGTTATATTTTATAAATAATAACTTTTCCTATACTCAACCCTTAGATGACCCTAAGGGCATAAAGCCAGAGTGGCAGTCAAAATATTTGTGAAAGAGACCCAACTACCAATTTATATAAGGAGGCAAAGTTATTTCTCTATTGTTTGTACACCTCCAAAAATCTGTGTATATTAGTTTACTTGGGGAGCCGGGTTTGGGTTTTGCTTGAGGGACTGGGGCTGATAATAAGGTGAAGCTTGGGGAAGACTTTATAGTTGCTAGAAGGAGGTCTACTTGCTGGTGTATTAATCAGGTTCCAATCTGAATTTTAGTGCTCTGTAACAACTGTTTACTAGACTATGAGCCATTTTATTGACTACTGTCATAATTATGAGTTAATCCATTAATGAAAAATGATCATTCCATTGACACATGGCATATATCCATGGTATTTTCTAGTTTAATGTTTATAAGAGATATGTTACCATCCCGTACTATCTCATTTGGAACCAAAACAATGAAAGTACACATACAATGCTCTGACATCTAACTTTTTCTTTAAAAGCTTCACCGAAAAAATTTCATAAACTTAGAAAACTCAGTGCTATATTGGAAAATTTCAATTTGGGAATATTACACTTACAAGTTTAACTGTAGTGACCCAGTGAATGGTTAAGAGGTATATGATGTCGATGGGTAGTTGGTTTCCTTTGTGTGCTAAAGAGGACAGACCCAAACTTTGGTTGCATCACCACCGTTAACATCTAGAGGCATCTATTACTCTTCATTTGTAAAAAAAATTGGATGTAAGGTGAAAATTAGACTCCTTGCAGCTCATGAAGTTGTCAAGGCAATATGCATATTGTTGCATGAAGATCATGCCTCACATAACAGAATATCAGATATTTGTACAATTTTTTTCGAATGACCCAACCCTCCTAGAACAATGTTGGATTAGGCTTCTCCAAAATCATACACTTCTACATATGTGTGTGCTCGCAAAGGAGTACATTCTATTTCTGGATGGCACTCAATCAATAGCCATTGGATGCTACCATTTCTACATGACGTCATACCAATTATTCTTCAATCTAGCGCTTTGGATGCAACCAATGAAGTTTGGGCATGGAAACCCTTACACCCAGAATACCAAATAAATGAATTCACTGTATACCAACACATCTAGTTGCATCATGGTTGAATTGGGAATACACGATTTTAGTTTTCTTTAAGGCCTCGCAATACTAATTTAGTGTGAGAAATACCATGCAAAATCATCACCATCCTCCAGCTCTTGCATCTACATTATAAATGGAAAAATAGGTCAAGACTTTCATACAAATGTAGACTCCAAGTTGCTCTCAAAACAAGACTTTTATGAAAAATAGATGATTTCCTGCAAATTTCATCTAGATCCCTTGCAGATGCTTATATGAGCAGTCACGCTAGTCTTATCAATCTTGGAACAGGTTCTGAAGTTCTATCTAGATGATCACATAAACAATGAAATCTTTTTATTTATTGGACCTGAACTTTGTATGTACTGCAACATTTTTGGAAATGATAACTCTGATATTCCTAATAATGGTGATCTAATAGGTAGCCTTTTAGGAATTGCTGGAAGCCTTGAGTATTGGCTAGCTCACAGGTTGTTACTTTCAAAGTTCCCAAACAATAGGTTGAAGCATGCTAAGCTTTTGAACAAGTGTTTGGAATTTTTTAATGAACAAGAGCATTTGGTGGTTTTGGCATGTGCTCATGAAGAACTCAATTCCATGATGAACACTGAAAGTGATGTGCAAGTTCATGCTGCTGTGGACCTTCTTGTTATGCTGTGACAAGAGATGTTTGTCAACACCATCGAAATGAAGGAATATGACACCGCACCAATAAAATTTGACAAGGTTTCATAGATCTCATTAAACAAATTCCTAAAAAATTTTGCTACAGGCTATTATGCCTTGCAAATTTTTCAAGTTGATAAGCATCCAAGCAGCATGGGCATTAGCAAAACCAAGGATTTTTGTTACTTGGCATGTTTAACAAGTGTGCCATTGTCATGGGTTGACGTCTTTTAACAACTTGGTCCTTAAGGCCTATATTAGATCTCAACATATTGAATGGTCGTCTTAACACTATACTATTGCTCCATCATTGTGATGAAATGATGCCAGCCCTACACATCACTTTGAAATCTATGAAATATATTCCACATCTACTCGAGATTTCGGTGTTTAGGTTACCTGTCAACATTGGATGATTGGAATATGCTTCAAAATTCAATTGATACAAAACATAGAGTGCATAGAGCATGTTACAGAAAATGTGGACATCCGAAAGGTTGTATTTGTAGAAAGTGACAAAGGGTAGAAAACATAAAGTCCAAGAATGAACACAAGAGATCCAAGAACTTGAAAATCACTAAGAAGGTTTGGACAAAGTCACATAGATGCAAACAAAAAAATACCCTTTCCAAGATCACAGACACTCATTCAAGAGTAGCAAGATCTTGGTACAAACCCGAAAGGAAATCATCCCTTCATAAGTACTCAAGCATCATGCAAGGTAGAAACATTTTCCTGGTCAAGAAGAATCAAATATCCATCACTCATAAGGGAACAACACATGCTTGGTCAGGAAGAATTCCATCACTCATGAACTGCCACACAAGTGTGTAGGGAAAAACATGTTTGAGCACAAAAACAATCTGAGATTTCCAACTAACCCTAAAAAATCATGGCCATGAAAAACCACAACAAGGAAACCACAGTTTGGGAGCTATAAAAATGTTTAATGATCAATGCATTATAAACAACAACAAATTAAGGTGTAAACTCACTGCCAAAGCAAATGGGATGCAACTGAATACCAAGGGTTTCATGGCCCAAACAATATGAGATCCAAGTCCATTGAGTGACCTGTAATAAGAAATCCAATGGGAGCTCGAACGACCATATGCCATTTGTAGATGAATGCAGAACATGGTCCCTAACAGACTGTGACCCTAAGTGGCACTGTCATAAAGTATAAAGCCCCAAAGAATTATGATTTGGTTGTGCTATAACTAGAAGAATAAAATGTGAACCTTAAATTTCAGAGCACAAAAGTTGTTTCTTTTGTGAGAACAGGAGGATTAGATGCATTATTTCCATAATCAAATGATGTGACAAACATTAGAAATTTGAATTTTGCAAAACCAAACCAAGTCGGGGTTTCAAATCTATTGGGGTCATTGCAAGTGTGAAAATGTCATATGTCATTATGCCAAAAATACACTTATTGTCCTATTTGTCATTGCTATAGCAGAGCTTTATTTGATCTACCCAACACCTCGAAAATTTGAAAAAATGAGAATTTAAAGGAGTAAGGTATGTAAGGATATACACCATTATGTCTACAATTTCCTTTGGCCTGCCAATAGTGGCCATTTTGGTCCTCTGCTTAGATTTATACACTTTTTCCTCATTCTACTATGTAGTGACCTTTAGGTTGAAAAGGATACAGTTGGTTGTAAGGTGATTCAATCGAGAGGGCCTGAAATATGAAATTAAGAACACTGGAAGCCTTCGATGCAGAGATTTTTGATCTAGATACCCTCCATTTCTAAGGAATTTTGTTTGAGATCAAACCAGAAAAATTTTGAATGTCTCCAGCTTGGTGAAAGCTTCAAATTCGAAGTTCGTCAATCCCTGAAATCTGAAATTGTAATAAGAAGTCGATGACTTCCTCTTGTGAGGCCACTCTCAGAATTTATTTGGCTTTGTTAGCCTAAGCACGAGTCTAATTAATTGTGGGGGGAGGCTTAAAGTTTATTTATTTTTTATATGAATTTTAAATTGGTTGTTATCTTCCATATAAGGTTAAATATTTTTTCTATTTTTTAAATTAAAAAATATCAATATAATTTATATAATTTTTAAATTTGGTAAAGGAATATAAATAAATTTATTTTTTTTCAAAAAGTCACATATATTTAGTCTTAAAGAAATATAACTAATATAAGAATGGATAAACTTGTGGGCCTATAGTATGTTCTAAAACCACTTTTCCTTGACTTAGAGCTCATTCTCTTCGGACGTGATGAAACAAGTTAACGAACCAAGACCTATAGGCATCTGGGAGGAGTGAATGCCTGACCCCTTACATACCACCAGTGGGTAATTACATGTGGCATGTTTTTCCTTGAATAACAATGATGAGTCAACCTGCATTAGCGGATATCAAATAGTGATGGTTGTCCCCTTTATTGGTTCGACAATTGAGTTATGATAGGTTTTTCGACTTAAAAAAAAAGGGGATAAAATCTAAGTATTGAAAATATAACCAAAAATACCATTGAATTAATATTTACACATTGTTAAAAATTTATAAAATTTAAGTATTGGAGAAAACCAACAATAACAATGAAATTAATATTTTCACAGAGTTGTCTATGAGGCGTAGAATAGAGGATGACAGGGTGTTTTGTTAAGGCACTCTATGGTGTAAAGGTCATCGATTCAAAACTATGTGGGAAAATATCCATTAATGCTTGGTGCATGTGGCCCAAACCAGATGCGATCTAGATTTTGATGGCTTAGATTCCCCTGGGTCCTGACTACTCAAGCCACATGTTAGTTGTGTAGTCATTTTAAGACTTGCATAAACATGCAAAAAAAATAAATATTTTCACAAAGTTAGTCTATGTGATGTAGAGCAGATGAAGACATGTGTTGATGATGATTTTTGTCAATGGCTACTAATTCCTCTCAACTATATCTCTCGCCTTACCACACCTAATTTTGTGCCTCAGTTTTTCAATCTACCAAGTTTAAATCAGCATACTTTGAATTCAAATTAATAAAATCATTGTCTCTACAAATCTATTGCAATAATCAACCATGGTATGTAACAACATCACAAAAAACCCAGAACAAATAGATTGTCGTCTCTATAAGATGTGAGGAACAAATTCCTATTACTCCTTAAAACCCTTATATAAAAATTTCAAACTCTCTTTCCTATCCCTCCTTCCAAAGGGAGTATAAAAATATTATACATTGTAAACTTATACTCTATATTGTATAAAACTATTATAATTTTAGCATTATATATGGATTCATAGACCCCTTTAAGGGGGTCGTTGAATCCACCTACCTAAATGTTAAAATTGCAAATAGATTTAGAGACAAGGGGGTCTCTAAGTTTAGTTTCTTATACACAAGAGCTCATCTTGCATTGATCCAAATATCCATGCTTTGACTAAGACTTATGTTTCTCATTTGTGCTTGTTCTTAATCTCCCAACTTGGTATCACAACAGTTCTGGAATCACCTCAAAAAACTGTGCAATCCTTGAGGGCAAGTAGCGTTGATGACAGGAATTGCATAGCCTTGACTGGCAATAGGCCTCGAGCTTAGAAACTGCGCAGTCATGGAAGGCAAACCCAACACTGATACTAGAAACTACGCAATCCCTCACTAAGCTCAGAAACTGCACAATGCACTGAGCCGAAAAGTTTCCCAGCTACCTAGAACTACATAGTCTTTCTTGGTAGTGTGTATGAAAAGTTTTCCCGAGAAAAGAAAAAAGAATCCTCAAAAAATAGGGATCTATTTTTAGTAACTAGAAGGAGGAACTTTCGCTATTTTTAGAAATTTCTGCTAATTGTCAAATTTTCCTTGATTTTAGGCATGCACATGATAACCCCTAATTCACTCAAATCTATTTAAGTGATGCTTCTTTTTGTCATTTTCACATTTGATCTTGGAGATGTAACATTTCTATGGAGATCAAGGAACCTTTGGTGCAATTGTCATCACTTTTCCAAGTGAGTTTTGATTTTGTCGTATTTTACTGCTTTTTCGATCATTTCGCTTGTCTGAGTACTATTTCACTTATTTATATTCATGGTTGATGGAATTTAAATTTATTTAAACTTATATATATATATATATATATATATATATATATATATATATATATATATATATATATATATATATATATATATATATATATATATATATATATATATATATATAGATATATATATATATATATATATATATATATATATATATATATATATATATATATATATATATTAGTTTTAGATTTCCTTTCCCAAGTGTCACATTAATTTTCCTATTTTTGCACCATTGGTCGTCGTTGCTGCGACACACCTCACATACCTGATTTTTCCATTTGTTTGAGTAATTATTCCACTTGATATAGATTGATTTACTCATACTTACTCATATATGCACTCAATCACACATGATCTCTTAGGTCTGCTCGTTTCGTACACTTCCCTTGGGAAAATCTGCACTTTCCTTGGCCGATTTTCACTTTGCCCATCTAGGCCCTATGCAACCCTAAGGCTCAAGCCACAAGCTTGGCATTTGGAATTGCATAGTCCGTAGTACAAGGTGTCTCTAACTATGCGTTGTGCATTTCTGGGAGGCATCCTCTCATCTTGGCCACTGAGACTACACAATGTGTAGTCTCTCCCAAACCACTACCCAGGCTAAACTCACATTGCGCAGTTTCAAGCCACAAGCTTTAACCTTTGTTGCTGAGATTGCGCAATGTTTAGTTCCCATAGGAATACATTCTCTCTTCTCAATGAGAATTGCACAATCCTCCCCATCAGATGCCCGGTTTGCTGATTGATCATGCCTTGTAAGTAGATTTTCTTAAGACTGATATTTTCTTGCCATGAGTGTCTTTTTTATCCCACAAGTACAACAGTTGTTGAGCACCTCCCTAGTAGTCAATGTTATCATAGACTTTCCAGTGTATGCAGACACTCAACTGTTTATAGAAAAGGGATCATTGCTGACATGGAAGCTAGTTAAAGATGCTTTTGAAAAGGACTTTCAGGCAGACTTAGAGGACTGACAGGTGTATCTAAGTATCCAGTAGTCAGGACCATACAAGGTTTCATGCAGTTATGCTACCTTCTCGTGTGCAAATCTCATCAACTGAACTGTCTCACACATTGATTAGAAGACAATGGCATTGAGCAATGCCATCTGATAGAAGATTGCCACCTTCTGGGAAGAAGACTATCAGAGCATGTATCACTTTCCCGAGCTAGTAGAGCACATGGAATCACTTTTCTATGCCACCCACAACTATGTGAACACAAGAGACATTGTCAAAGGTTGGTTGAAAATGCCATCGAAGTTTTGATAGACACCCAACCATGTGTAGAAGACCAAGTCCCTCGGGAAGGCCTACTAGCTCTTGGTTATCTTAACTTGTAGGATCCATTATCAGTAGAGCATGGAAAACTTTCCTGAAGGCTGGGAAGTCTTACTGGACCAGGTGGTGAATGGCAGGAAGCCGTTCAACTAATCAGATATGTTGGCTCAATAGTTGAAGTCCCATGTCGCACAAGCTCAAAGTCCTCCCAAGGGTGATCGAGCAAGATTTGATATGTCTGCATATTTATTGGATGCAATCTGTGCACAACATTAGTTCGTTGGCATGAAGTAGACATGGATAACATTATATCCTTTTGTACATATCTATTGCAAGTTTCTTTCAGATTTTAGTTATTGAGGAGTAATGGCATAGCTAACTGACCACTTCATTATCCCACTGTACAATATCAACTTTGAATAAGATCCACCTTGCATGTCACGAGATGTAATGGAGCTGATAGCAGACATTACAGATTGGTATGCCTCAGCAAGTGCCACCTTCCTTAGAGTGTTTGGCGGAAAGAAGCCTCTGCATGATTTACCAAGGTATGCCACTGAGAAGCTTGTCATGCAAGAAGTATCATACAATCTTGCCATGAGGTTGTCAGTAGCATTGCACAAGAAGAATAAAGGACCATGGCCCACTCTTCCTTTGAAAATTGGATTATATAAGATAAAGAAATTGAAATTTGTGAATGTCGAGGGAAAGGAGATAGTGAGGTTTGAATTCGGTACTAGGGAATTTAATCTGTATCATCCCCATGGTATTTGTATGGATCAACGGGGTATTCCATTGGCCAGAGGATGATCAATGAAGGTACTACTACAATGCCTCTAGACTCCATGATCTGGTTAGCTTAGTAGGGACTTCATAGGTTTCTCCACAAATGGTAGCAATCTCGAAAGAAACAACAACAAAGGGAAGCAATCTCGTGCAGGACAAGGGGAAGAGGAATATTGTTTACAGTCAAGAGGGAGAACAAAGTTGTAATATGAAAGAAGATCATATTAGCATGAAAGAAGCTTTGCAGGGAGAAGAAAAGAGGAAGCAAAGGATATATATAGTAGAGTGTGGGAAGATAGAAATACAGAGGTTGCAGGAAGCAAAATTGAAGTTGCAGGAATTTCTAATCTTACCAGATTTGATAATGTGAGAATATTGTTTATATAATACAAAATCAAATGGATAATTAACGAAAGGCGTATATATATCAATTTCCAGTGGATAAGACATGTTTGACTTTTTTAATCAATGCAACATTCAGTGTGTTGTTAGTATGTTTCGTCTGAAGGTTTATTTACCGCTAAGATTTGTATTATGTTCCAGGACAATCTCCATGGTTTCGACTTCCATGTCTTCATGGTTTAAATTTCCATGACTTCCATTGAGCCCCTGATACCCTTTGTTTTGGCTAATTTGGAGCATCGCCATGATTACATTAGGCAGAACACTATTTTGGCAGTAAAGGCCATCTACAAGCTGCCACAAGGAGAATAGTTGGCGTCTTAGACTAAAGACTAAAAAACTCTTAGGGACATTCTTTGCAAGTAAAACATTAATCTTATATGTAGAATCCTCAATCTTTCCCTGTTATTCTTCCAAACTCCCAAATGCAAGTACCAATACTCATTCAATTCCCACATAATTACCTTTAATTTATAACGAACGATGATCTATTAATTATTAGCAATCACAGACGCTTTGGGTAACTCTAGTGACTAAGCTAACCAGCATAGTCACGAATTAATAGTTCATAAACATCTGTAGGATCTCTCTTCTAGGTGCAGCAGTACCAATCAGTAATACTTTAATAAGAATGTCCGATCATTGTAATCAACTCTTCATTGTAACCAGAAGTTGGGTTGGTCGAATACCAATATCCAAAGTGAATCATAATATAACTTCCACCATACCTTAGAGTACGACCAATATTAAATGAATAAACCACTATTCAACGTTTATATTTAACTAATCTAAATACTAGAGTTTATGAATGCTTCAATCAAGATGTTGAATATCTCGGGTCGAAACATTCCTTGGCAAATATATTTCTGAACAGAATTGAAATTGAAATTTAGGTGCACGAAACTACTATGTCACATAGTAGAAAGGGGTATCATAATGTGTTGATTAATTTCAGTTTTGTAACAAAATAGGGAGAATCTGATTTGAAATTTTAAACGTGGTTATGGTTAATGGATGGATTGCAAAGCATATATTTTTTTATTTGGTTCTTGTGATACATTCTGATAAAAATTAATAACATGGTGTTAAGATTTGATATATAGTATGGTATTAAGATTCAATATATAGTACGGTATTAAGATTCGATATGTAGAATCATATTAGTATAAGGATTATATTATAAATTGATAGCTTTTTATTGGGATGTGTAAATAACAATTTTTTTTAAGTAGTATTTCTCTTACACTATTTTGATGATGAATTGTCAATGAAAGTAATATTAGAATTAATGTTTACATTTTAATAGTAAAAGAAATAGGTTGTGAGTTGTTAGAGATAGTTGAGATATTCTATGAATCTCTTCTCTTAAATTAGGAATAAGTTAGATTTGATAACAAGGAAAAAAATCATTTACAGTAAAGTTGTAGTAGAGTTTAATATGATTTTTTTATGTGTTCTTATGAAATATTAATCAGTATGTCATTTGTGAATAGAATCATTCAATTTCTATAATAAATTTATCACATTTGTTAGTGTCCTATCTTATAGTAGTGAAAGTCAAGTTTAGTATTTTTAATTATTATGGTAAATTTGTAAGGTGTTGTTATGATCTCATAGAGATCAATACTTAGTGTCAATAGGATATACTAAAGTCTGATTGGTAAAGAAAATCAAGTTGTTAAAGTTTTAAAAGTGTTTAGGTTTAATAAGTCTAGGGTGAGGTTTAATCCAAAACATGAGTGAAGATAGTAGTGGTCCTCTGCTTTCTCATTGTTGGTGTTATCACTGAAAATTCTAATGCCAAAATTTCAAAACCGCTCACATTAGTTTGATGCGCATAAAGCCTTTTTGTAGTTTCGCAGCGCAACATGTTTTAGGCTGCGCTACAAAACTGGGGATTTGTTCGAATCCATAGCAACTGTCATGCAAAATAGCTCTGGGGTGGATGCATTTTACACGAGGCATGCTCTCAAGCTCCTGCGTGTATGCTTGTCATCAGTTCTGAATCTGAAGGGAAATCTCCTAATACTTCTGAGCAGTTAAAAGATTCAACGTTCAAGGTCAATATGGAGTATTAAACATCCAGCTCTTGCTCCTGCTGTAAAGATATACTCTCTTCTTCATGATATACTATCTCCCAAGGCACAGTTAACATTGTGCAGCTATTTCCAGACTGCTGCTAGGAAGAGATCAAAAAGACACATGGCAGAGACAGATGAGTTTGTGACAAATACCAATGAGGATGTTTTGACATTGCCAACAGTAACAGATGCTTCTCCACTTGCTATACAACTTTCAGGTGGCAACTTAGATGAAAACAAAGAGCAGATGATAGATTGTTTTCTACAAGATATTCGAACACCATCCTCTTCTCATTTAGCAGGCGATTTCCTAGAACTCAATGATCTCACAAGCAAGCTGGAGGGAAATACTTCTGGTCTAGGAAGTTTTAATGAGCTCGATGAGTTCTTTTTGATACCTCAGATAATATGCATGGTTTCTCTGATGCTTCAATGATGTTGAATGGAATGTGCAACCCAGTAGAGGGCATTACCATGGGCTATGCTGAAAATTATTGGCTTCGGACTCATTAAATCAAATCTATTGAATTCAAAATACTTATCTAGTCCAAGAGATACCCCCTCTTGTTGGTGGCGCGCACCAGAAGTTCAGAGCATTAGGCCTGAAGATGAAGCCGGGGACAGGGTTTACCCTACCAGATATACAGATAAAGCAGATGTCTACAGTTTCAGCATGGCATGCTATGAGATTTTGACAGGGAAGATATCGTTTGATGATGGTCATGTGAAATCAGATATTGCCAAGATCAAATCTGGAGAAAGGCCTCTGATTCCTTCAACTTTTCCCAGGTATCTGAGTAGCGTCATTAAAAGATGCTGGCATGCAGATCCCAAATTTCTCCCCTCCTTTTTTCCATATGCAGGATTCTCAGACACATTAAACGCAAATTATTTCTGGTTCCTGATCCCAATTCTGCTCAAGGTTTGGTCCCTTCGCCGGATTTCTGTGACATTGAAACAAGCCTCGCCAGACACTTGCCTCAGTGGGGGACTCCAGAATGTGGTGACCAAGTTTCCAATATTCCGCTTCAGATGTTTGCATTCAGAGTGATGGAAAGGGAAAAGATTATGAAATACAGTGCCGTGGCAGCAGTGGTTGCAGGAATCAATAATGTCGATAAAATTGTAGCAGCAGCAAAAGGCGCTTGGAAGAAGTGGTGGTGTTTATGTTCCTCCTTTCAAGCTGGCGCAAATGATGAAAGATTTGCAAGATAAAAGCAGCTTGGAGTATCAGCGTATGTCTTGGGATGCTCTTCGTAAAAGTATCAATGGGCTTGTAAACAAAGTGAACGCATCAAACACTAAAAACATTATTCCAGCTTAGATGCCTTTCCGCTAGCTGGCAGAAACATTACAGCACGGTTGTCTAAGCTTGACATTATAGCAAAACAAGTGGAAGCAGAGTTAGTGTCAAAAGAAATTGGGTGCCATTTGTTGCAAGTTTTGGAGGCGGATGAAATGCTCTCACGTGGATTTAAGGACCAGATATGTGATATCTTTCAATTGCTACCGCCAAATCTTCAAGTTGGTGTTTTCTCGGCCACCATGCCTCCCAAGGCACTGGAGATTACAAGAAAGTTCATGAATAATCCGGTTATAATTCTTGTGAAAAGAGATGAGCTTACTCTGGAGGAGGAATATCGATACAGTAGAATAAGAACTCTATATATAGCTGAAGCAGAAATGTAATAGGGGTTGGAGATTTTATAAAACAGAGTACTGTTTTGGCTTATGTAGAAAGACAGAGTTCAATAATATAATAGAACTGCTTTTCTTCTCAGGATTCATAAAGTGTTTCTATGTTCAAGATGTGTGGTTTTACTTTATCCTTGATTTATTTTACAGTTGCATAGATGTGTAATCACTCAGAATTCACTTATGCTGCTCTGATTTCCTGTACACATTCATGAACTGTGGTTTTATAAGAGTTGTGTTTTGAACATTTAAATGCCACATGCCCTGACTTCTATGTAAAGGCTGTATCATTATTTGCTGAGGTTTTATTGACTCCATAGGCCCAATGGAAACTTATGTAATGTTTGTCCAACCTTCATATTTGTCAATGTTATTCCACAAGAGTTAGCCATCTTATTAATAGTCAAAATCAATAACCCTTGTTGAGAGAGCCCTCTCAGGCTAAGGAGGCTAAGCCTTAGTCAAAAGATTGGTTTGAAACAGTTACTTGAAGTCTTCCTGGTTTGCAGCCTTCCAGGGCTTGATTTTGAGATAACAGTTGGGACAAGTCAGTGGTGTCTTTTCAATTCAATTGCAAGTTCAATCAAACAATCCATCCTATCATTATTCATCACAAGTTGTTGTTGCACTTCTCTGTTAGGGTCCCACCCTAACCCCCTTATTTATGTAATGGGATCACGTCATAGTCAATAATCAATAAAGCCCATATTAATAATTGTAAGTGGTTAATCCGCAATTAATGACGGGACCATAGTTAGTTGCAAAAGGGCCGTAGTATTAGATAGATGGTATTAATAAAACCCACGGTATTGGCCAGTGGTATTGCATGTATGAGTCATATATAAAGGATAGAGACTCCCTGCGAGGAGCATCGTGTCTTATTTTGTAAACGAGCTCTGCTCTATTGGAGGTTGCCCCCTCGAAGAGGCAAGTGAACATTACTCTCTGAATAATAAAACCATTGCTATTCTGTGTTCTGGGTATCTTTTCTTCGCATATTCTGTATTTGGGTATCATTTTGCAGGTTAAGAGCATAAGAAGTGGTATCAGAGCACTTTCCAGGGCCGGTGGGATCTCCATTTCTCAGAAAAAAAAATTGGCTAGAGACGTGTTCCGGTGTCTTTAAACCACGGGATCTGTCGTTGAGTGCATAAACCTGCGGATTTGGGGAGGCATGCACGTAGGAATACAAGAGGTGGTCACATCTGTTGGACTCCCTTGTAACCCCTGTGGGTACCCCTTCGAGTAGTAGCGCATTAGACAGAACCGCGCACGGACTGTCTTCCACGTACCCTCTGGGTATATCGGAAGCCCCCTAGGCTCCCTTGAAACCTCGCCATAGATAAATCGTCGGCCGTCTTGCGGCTACAGTACACCGAGAATAGCACTCGTAGAGATTACTCACCCGTATGATAGGGTATCCAGGTTGTACGGCTAAGGGTACGGTCGATCCTCCTTAGTTAGAGCCCTGAAACATTGGGTCGAGTACTACTGCCAGATCCTCATGTATATCGCGATCTGTAGCACCTGACACTCCTCAAGGCCATAGTTCCCTTTTCTATCGGGGGATCACACATCATCTCTTCCAGATCCGCTTGTGCAAAGGGGTGCAGCAGCAGCAGACATCAGTCCGGCAGTCTCGAGTTCGCAGATCAACTATTCTGATCTATTAGATCCATTAGATCCGTAGAAGCAGTCTGTTCCGCCACCCAGAGCTATTAGATCCACCATTCAGATCTCTCAGCTCCACCAGATCGGAGTCGTTCCTATACCGGGGTATAATTTTCGCAGGACTTTTGGCCGCATTGACATTTTGAGGATTTGGCGATGGCAGTATTGATAAGGAAGGAGTAAAACTCCATTAGGAGTTTTTTGGGGCGCTTATTAGTGATCTAGCCCATCAGAATCAGGATTACGAGCTGAGCACAGTGGTACCATTCACTTATTAGTGATTTTTTTTTTTAGGCGGTCCCAATTTAAAAAAAAAAAATCAGGTTGGTGTATGGTAGAAACTAGAGCTCAAGCGATGGCCAATGAAAGGATGGACAAACTTGAAGAATCAGTGCAATACCTCCACATTCAGCTTACCGGACTATGTAGCATGGTCGAGAAAATAGTCCCGAAGGGCAAGGAGCAAGCCCACGAGGAGGCGTATAATGGCAATGAACACAATGAGGGTGAGTCTAGCCACTCTCCTCACGTCTGGCACACCCACCAACCACCCAGTCAGCGACCTCCCAAGTTGGATATGCATAAATTTGACGGTTCTCACCCATCGGCATGGATAGCACAAATGGAACAATATTTCAAACTGAATCACATCTTCGATGATGCGACTCTTGCACTTGGGTCGCACATCTTCAGCATGTAGATCTACTCTTGCAACTGATCCGCAAGCATAAATTATTTGTCAATATGTCCAAGTGTTCGTTTGGCATGGCAGAAGTAGAATATTTGGGCCACACTGTGGGGCGTGAAGGTGTCAAGGTGGACCCCAAAAAGATCCAGGCAATGCAGGAATGGCCTCAACCTAATACCTTGAAGAGATTGAGAGGATTTTTGGTCTCACAGGCTATTATCGTAAATTTTTCTGCAACTATGGTCGCACAGCGAAGCCCCTCACCCAACTCCTAAAGAAAAATTCATTCTTCTGGAATGAGGAAGCACAACAAGCCTTTACAGCTCTAAAAAATGCCATGTGTTCCACTCCAGTCTTAGCACTACCTAACTTCACCAAATCTTTTGTCATTGAATGTGATGCTTTGGGTACAGGTATTGGGGCGGTCTTAATGCAGGAAGGGCGACCTTTGGCCTTCACAAGCCAAAAAATAAGTGGGAGGAATCTGGGCCAATCTACCTACGAGAAGGAAATGATGGCCATCTTACATGTAGTCAAGACTTGGCGACCTTACTTATTAGGGCGACGTTTTCAAATCTGCACAGATCATCACAGTCTTAAATATTTTTTGGAGCAACACCTATCCTCCCCACAACAAAATAAATGGCTCGCCAAAATTCTGGGATATGATTATGAGATCATTTACAAGAAAGGGAAAGACAATAGTGTAGCAGATGCATTATCTCACCAATTTGAGGAGGAAAGTACTCTGCTAGAAATTTCCCTCCCCATTCCAGAATGGATTGAAGAGGCTCGCAGGGAATGGTTTTCACACCCCGGGCTCTCCCAACTCATTTCTCAATTGCAGGTAGATCCAAATTCCACCAAGGGCTACTCATGGCAGGATGATATTCTTCGCTACAAGGACAGAGTCGTAATATCACCAACATCCACCCTCAAAAGTCGCATTTTGGCAGAATTGCACTCATCTCCCATTGTAGGACATTCGAGCTTTCAGAAGACGTATGCTCGCACCAGAAGATCATTTTTTTGGATAGGCATGAAAAAGGACATCCTTACTTTCATAGCAGAATGCGATGTCTGTCAACGCCACAAAGGGGAAACCGTCAACACACCCGGCACATTACAACGATTGCCCATTCCGGCATCAATTTGGACGGAGGTTTCTATGGATTTCATTACAGGTCTTCCAAAGTCAGGGAACAAGTCAGTCATCATGGTGGTTGTGGACCGACTGTCGAATTATGCTCATTTCTACGCCCTACCACACCCGTTTACACCAACTTTGGTCGCTCAATCTTTCATGGATCAGATCTTCAAATTGCATGGCATGCCCACTTCTATTGTGTCCGACCATGACCTGATCTTCACCAGTAATTTTTGGCAGGAACTCTTCAGAATACAAGGCACTCAACTAAAACTCAGTACTTCCTATCATCCGCAAATAGATGGTCAAACTGAAGCCGTTAACAAATGTCTAGAAACCTACCTTAGGTGTTTCACTTCTAAAAAGCAACACCTTTGGCTACAGTGGTTACCTCTAGCGGAATGGTGGTATAACACCAACTATCATGCCACCACCAAAATGACTCCCTATGAAGTAGTATATGGTCAACTCCCCCTTCACCTACTTTGTATCTCAAGGGGTGCTCAAAATTCCAAGCAGTGGATCAACTCCTACAACACCGCGCAACCATGCTCGCCCATCTTCGAGAGAATATTCATCAAGCTCAGAACCGCATGAAGAAATAGGTAGATCAGCATCGCTGAGAGTGCCAATTTCAAGAAGGGGATCAGGTCTTTTTATGGCTACAACCATATAAGCAAACATCACTCAAAGACAAGGGGTGTCAGCAACTATCTCCCAAATTCTACGGACCATATCAAGTACTTCAACGCATTGGAGAAGTGGCTTACAAGTTGGCCTTGCCACCTACTGCAAAAATCCATCCAGTTTTCCATGTTTCATGCCTCAAGAAAGTGATTGGGAACAATTGCAGAATTCAGACCAGTCTACCTGAATTAGACGAAGAAGGGTCCATCTGGCTTCAACCCGAACAGGTCCTAGACACACGAGACAAGCAACTGCGTGGCCGCATGATTAAGGAAGTCCTCGTCAAATGGAAAGACACCTCTCCGAAAGATGAAACTTGGGAACCAGCCACTATTCTTCAGCAGTTTCCGCACCTTCAGCCTTGAGGACAAGGCTAGTCTTAAGGGGGAGGGCATGTTAGGGTCCCACCCTAACCCCCTTATTTATGTAATGGGATCACGTCATAGTCAAGAGTCAATAAAGCCCATATTAATAATTGTAAGTGGTTAATCTGCAATTAATGACGGGACCACAGTTAGTTGCAAATGGGCCGTAGTATTAGATAGATGGTATTAATAAAACCCACGGTATTGGCCCGTGGTATTGCATGTATGAGTCATATATAAAGGATAGAGATTCCATGCGAGGAGCATCGTGTCTTATTTTGTAATCGAGCTCTGCTCTATTGGAGGTTTCCCCCTCGAAGAGGCAAGTGAACATTACTCTCTGAATAATAAAATCATTGCTATTCTGTGTTCTGGGTATCTTTTCTTCGCATATTCTGTATTTGGGTATCATTTTGCAGGTTAAGAACATAACATTCTCCATTTTGCTACGCAACTGTCAAAGCAATAAATTTGATAAATAATCAGGGTTTTGCTGCTATTTATTGTTTATGGAGTTTCAACGAGATTTTTAAGACTATCAACATAATAAAAAAACTATTTTCCTCAGCGAGAGACCCAAACACTTAGTTAAACACATGTAGTTGGATATTCACTGCACTTATGTTGTTGTTGATGTTTTTCAAGGATGGGAGTTAATAGTTTGAATATCTAATGATTTTCAAGTTTTTTTTTCACATGTATGATACATTCATAAACCGAGGAGATGCTAACAAGCATGCAAATCATGATTTCGTTGCGCTTTTGAAGTAGCGCAACAAACGCATTGCACTTCCACACAGTCAATTGTTCGACCTTTCAATTCGACTCCCCACCTCTTGAAATCAATTTATATGATTATGAAAAGTGTCCTTAAGTGTCTTGTTGGTACAAAATTCAAGCATTGATCATATAATATGAAAAGGATGTTCGTTGCATTTTGGCTGGGGGGGGATTCGTTGTGTTTTTTTACTATTTTAGCAATTAACTTCAAAATCGGTTTTTGATCAAATGGAAATTAATATTGGAAAACCAAAAGAGATTTTTTGCAAACACAAGATAAATAAAAAAAAATCATTATGTTTAGTGACAGGTATCATATATTGAAATATTTGAATGAATCTTTACAACCTATTTTTTAGATTTCGTCATTTCCTGTTTTAGTCATGATCCTTGGGTGCAAATTTCGAGGATCTAGAGAAGAATATTCGGAAACTGAGAGAGGTTTCTCTCAAGCACAAGATCATCTACAAAAAACACCTTCCATTTGGTAATAAATGTCATGATTTGATAGATATGATCTAATATTGGACCCCTCGTTTTCATAAATTTGGTCCCTATTTCATAGCAGGAAGTTTCTAAATCTAATGTAACTGACTTGATATTTGGGGAATGGTTGAGCTTGACCACCTAAGGCTAGGGATGAGATAATTGTATATATTTCATGAATTTTCATGTGCAAAAGGTTCGTTGGTCAGGGTTAGAGAAAGAAAATATTGTGCAGTGTACTTTTCCATTTTAAAACGTTTTTAGTGAATAATGAAGGCCAAGGTCTGTTTTCTTAGGGATTCATGTGTCAACTTTTGATGGTGATTTCTTCTCCTGTGTATATGAGTTTTTTCATTTTTACAATCATGCTTGAAATTTTATGTCATGTTTAATTAAGCATAATCTGCTTCAAAATTCACTTTTTAAGTGTTGTGTTATCGCTTATTAAATAATTTAGTTTTTTTCTTCCATTGAGATATCTAGAATTCATCCTCAGTTAGATGCTTTAGATATTGTCAATTACACTCTTACTCTTCTCACCCCTCTACAAGGAAATTTGATAATAAACACTAGAAGGATTGCCTACCTTACCCCTATCTAAATATTCCTCATTTTTTCATCCTCTCACTAAAAATCATTAGCTTAATATGACTCCATGTCAATGTTTTTTCCTTCTTCCTTGTCATCAAATTGTTAAACTTATTCCTCTCTAATCTTAATACCTATCTTACGACCTAATACTGGAGATTCATATAGAGAGAGCCCTCTCTAAAACTGGAAGGCCTAGATTCCAGTTTTAAAGTGGGTTGTGGTTATCTTTGGGTTCCTCTACTTAGCTTGGATGAATAACGGAGTGCTGAAAACATTAAAAAAATTATCAGCACATGATGTATCTTATAGAACTTACTTAAAAAGTGGAATAAAACATCCTAAATGCAAAGCTCTTTGATTTAAATTAGTTTTGGTGAAATAATAATCATGTTGTTTCTTAAATAACCATTTACCATTTAGTGAAAGTAAGGATTATGTGCTTAAATATTTCCACAAACTTACAATAAATATTACTTATCAAAAAACATTTACCAACAATTATGAAGAGGGAATTCACAACATTCGTTGAAGTTCCAACAAATGGCTCTTGCATACAAGTTACATTCTGGCATTTACATTCCATGTTTAAGGTGAGAAGTTTGAGTTTTGATGGCAATAAATTTTTTAAATCTCAATTGAATAGAAAGGGTATTTAGATATAATAATCATTATGGGTATACAATTTTTTTCAGTCAATTATATCTATTTGTAATTGGATTTGTTAACATATTTCTCCCTACAAGAAAGAACATGCAACTTTGGAAGTTGGATAAAGAAACCAAAAGAAGTGCAGTGCAAGTCATTGGAGGTGGGGAAAGGAATGATGTTGTAGAAAATTCAAGAAATTATCATAATTATTTACTATGTCCAATGTTGTTTCCCATAAATCGAGATATAAGACTTGAGTGGTTAGGGAAGGCAAGAATATCAACCTCATAGAACATGAATCTACATCAATCCTATTGACATGCCACACAATCTTACATATTATGAGGAATGGATTCAAAATGTAAAGAGAAAGGGCGCAAATAGGTGTTGGAAGTATTTGGAAAAGATGTTTATCCATATGCAAATAGTTTAAGACACACTTTAAAAGATATCATTTTCTCTTAGAAAATACTAATATAATTCTTTTTATTTTCCTTGTTTTTTTTGGTTACCTGGAGTTATCGGGATTTAAATATTTAATATCAATTCTTACATAATTAATTAATTCATACAAAAAGCCAATTGAGTTGTTCCTTGTGTGCTGGAATTTTATTATTTTCATATGGGATAAATTTCGATATTAAAATGTAGAATCCAAATATTTTGATTTAATATTTTATTGTTAATCATAATTTAAAATAAAGTTGCAATTTAGTTAGTTGTTATGACTTTTTTAATTTTAGAAATGTGAGATGTATCATAAAGTAATTTTCTTGATTCTTAATATGGATAGATGTCTATCGACGTTTACCATCCATTTATTTTATATAGTTGTGCTGCCAAAGCTTTTTTCAATATGAAAATCAACCATAGTTCAACATCACATTGTGACAAAGATTGTCTCAATATGAAAACCAATCATACCCAACCTTGGTTAACCATTATCCAACACCGCATTGTGACAAAGATTGTCTCAATATGAAAATGAACTATGGTCAACTAAAGTTAACCATATTTATTTTAGGGTTTATAATATATATCCTAGGGTGTATAAATCTTGGGTTTATAATATTAATCTTGTGGGTTGAATATTATTCCTTTGGGTTTATGATACCTTGGGGTTTTATAATTAATCCATTGGGTTTATAATATTAGTCATTTGGGTTTATCAATCTAAGGGTTCATATTCCTAGGGTATAATATTATTCTTACGGTTTACAATATTATTCCAAGGGTTTAATATAAATATCCCTAGGTTTATAATCATGGTCAACAAAGGGCAACCATGGTCCAATGTCATATTATGATAAGGACTATCTTAATATGAAAATCAACCATGGTCAACCATGGTCAAACATTGTCAACCATGTTTATTTTAAGGTTTATAGTATTTATCTTAGGGTTTATATACCTAGGGTTTATAATAATAATACCTTAGGTTTAATATTACTCACTTGGGTTTATAATACCTTGGATTTTTAGTATTAATCCCTTGGGTTTATAATATTAATCTGTTGGGTTTATTTATCTAAGGGTTCATATTCCTAGGGTGTAATATTATTCATATGGTTTATAATATAAATCCTTAGGTGTAATATAAATCCCTTGCATTTATAATCATGGTCAACCATGGTCCAACGTCACATGTGAAAAATATTTTCTCAATATCCGAATTAATCATGGTCCAATGTCACAATGTGTCAAAGATTGTCTCAATATGAAAATCTATCATGCTCAACCATGATCAACCATTTTCCAATGTCACATTGTGATCAATATTGTCTCAATATGAAAACGGGTCATGGTCAACCAAGGTCAATCATGTTTATTTTAGGGTTTCTAATATTTATCTTACAATTTATATACCTTTGGTTTATAATATTAATCCCTTGGGTTTAATATTATTCCCTTCGGTTTATAATACCTTGGGGTTTTAGAATTAATCCCTTGGGTTTATAATATCAAGCCCTTCGGTTTATGAATATAAGAGTTCATATTCCTAAGGTATAATATTATTCATAATGTTTATAATATTAATCCCAAGGTTTAATATAATTCCCTTTGGTTTATAATCATGGTCATCCAAGCGCAACCATGGTCGAATTTCACATTATGACAAAGATTATCTCAATATGAAAATCAACCGTGGTCAAACATCGCATTATGACAAAGATTGTCTCAATGTGAAAATCAACGATGGTAAAACATGGTCAATTGTATTTATTTTAGGGTTTATATACCTAGGGTTTATAATATTAATCTCTTGATTTTAATATTACTCCCTTGGGTTTATAATCTCTTCAGTTATTAGTATTAATCCCTTGGGTGTATTATTCCATTCAGTTTATAGTATTAATCCGTTCAGTTTATTAATCTATGGGTTCATATTCCTAGGGTGTAATATTATTCATAGGGTTTATAATATAAATCCTTGAGTTTAAAATACATCACTTGTGTCTATAATCATCATCAACCATGTTCCAATGTCACAATATGACAAATATTGTCTTGATATGAAAATAAATCATGCTCAACCATGGTCCAATGTCACTTTGTAACAATTATTGTCTCAATATGAAAATGAACCATGGTCAACCACTATCAACCATTTTTATTTTAGGGTTTATAATATTTATCTTAGGGTTTATATACGTAGGGTTTATAATATTTATCCCTTCAGTTTAATATTACTCTCTAGGCTTTATAAACCCTTGGGGTTTTCTTATTAATCCCTTGGGTTTATCTCAATGTGAAAATCAATCATGCTCAACCATGGTCCGACATCGCATTGTGACAAAGATTGTCTCAATAAGAAAATGAACCATGGGCAGCCAATGTCAACCACGTTTATTTTAGGTTTATAATCTTTACCTTGGGGTTTTGTTGAAGCCTCGAAAATCGCTTCAACAACATGGGGGATGACCACCCGGTCTGGACCTTAAAACAACTCCTTTTCTATTTGGAATGGTGGTTTCGACTGGTTCAACTAGGTCCAGTTACCTTCTCTCAATCTCCAATGGCTTTAAAATATGACTTTCATTCACCAATGGAAAAGAGACATCAGATCAACCTTCTTGCTGATCAGGCAAGAAAGTGATCCTTAAGCTGATTTAGGGTTCAGCCAATCCACTATTAAAGTTTGCCTCTTTGGGAAGAGGACTTAAAAGAATGTAGAAATTATTCTAAATGCAAACTTGTCTTAAGATGCAAGCAAAAGAAACTATCTTAATCCTATCTCAATTAGGCAGATATAGATCTAACCCAACCAAGAGCAGATATTTAAAATATTGAAATTTAAATGTCTTGTTTATAATGAATATCAAGTTAATGAAGTAGTTCAATTAACTAACATTATGGATACCAAACACATCCTATTGAGACCTTTTAACTGAAATAATCAATCAACAACACTCAGGAAGAAGTTCACAAAATGATATTGATCATTTAATCAGTACCTTGAATTATTAAACAATGATATGCGGAAGAAGTTCACAACATATCACTATTTATTCATCCAATATTAAAAGACAGATTTATGATTAAAGTGTTACTCAGAAATCAGAATTCAGCCCATAAGAGCAGAGATAAATAACAACATAAAATAGAAGCAAATTACCCATACCGACAAAAGTGCACAAATATGTAAGTAAATTGACACCATTCTTGTTATCATAAAATAAAACCAGTATTTAAAACAATAGTATTCGAAATACCAATTTATTGAATCCATTTCTCCAGCTCTGGTCTCTAATAGTCCTTTATAATATCTAAGCTTCTGCTTTCAAAACCAGAGCTACAATAGTGCAAACTCTGTTCATTATACATAACTCAGGATGTAGAAGAAAAACCTCAATAATCCTCAGATCTGAGATTTCACTCCTTCCACCTACAACTCCAAATCCCTATTAAAAAAGTGCTTTTAGAATTCCAGAATTGCAGAGGAGAGCCGCCTTATTACATTCTGCAATCTGCTATTTATAATATTTGCAAAGGAATTCTTGAGAGGAAAGTTTGTTGAAGAGAAATTTGTCCAATCCAATTTTATTTGCTCAAAATTTGAATCTTTAATTGTTGGAGCATTCTCATTGATTGAGATCTTTTTCTCCAAATCTCTTCTACTGTTTTCCTACAAGAAGAAATCAAAATAAATTAAAATGCAATCAATAAAAACAAAATATCATTTCTGGCATTTAAAACAAATCCAATCAAATTCCATTTAAATAAATAATTGAAAATAAAATATAAGCTCTCTATTGATGCCTCGGATAGTTTAATTGGCCAAGGATATTATTGACGAATGAATATGCAATTAGAAGAGGCTTGGACAAATGAAAATGCAGATAATAACTCAGAAAATTGATTTTGTTTTAGAAATTTGGAGCTTGATCTTTTGCATGATTTTTGACCCAATTAATGACCAAATCTATTAGTGAAACCTCCTCAGCGATGTTCTCCTTGATTTTATCTTTCCAATGAGCCGTCATGGGCCTCATTTGGCCAAGTAAAACTCATTCTATTAGCTTCCAAAGTTGATGAGTCAAATCTGGCATAAATCTGGAAATTTTGTTGCTAGGCTAAAAATCAGAGTTTTAATTAAAAATCTAATCCTAAGGTAGAATTCTAATTAATTCTAATTTAATTATTAATTATAAAATAAACTAATTATTAATCTAACTAACTATTATAATTAACTATTTATAGATTAATTAATTTAGATAATTTTTAAATTTTAATTTAATTTAATTAATTAAATTTTATATATTAATTAAATTAAAATTAATTATTTAAATCTTAAATAACTATTTTAATTTCAACCTACCACTATCCTACCTCTTTATTCATTCCTATTCCACTCACATATGAGTGAATTTGGAAACTCAAACTAAATGAATCATGCACCAAAATTAATGTCCCGTTGCCTTATGACTTCAGTGATCGCATATCGGTGAATGAGGGTTATCACAGTTTTTTTAAGAATGTTCTGATAAGAAATTTGCGATGAGAAATTTGCGTTGCGATGCATCGATTGTATTGTTAATTTTTATTTTAATATTAAATCATTTTATCTTAACATTCCATTACCATTTCACTTATTCGTATGAATGTTAATTTAAAACAAAACAAAACGTAAGTTTTATGAAAACTAAGGTCAATGCTCCAAGTCCTTTGACCTTTAGCCTTTTCGCAATTGCAACAAACCTTGGATTGGGGTTCTGTTAAAAATGTTGCGATAAGAATTCTCCGATGCGATGTGATAAAATTCTTTTTTATTATATATATATTTTTTATATCAAATTTTAATTTAATTAAATTAATTATATTTTATATAATAATTAATTTAATTAATTTAAGATTTAATATTAAATATCAATGTTTTATTTTGGTTTTATTTTAATGAAATTATCTAAACTACAACCATTCCGAAAATAAATAAAAAGAATAAAAATAGCATTTTCAACCTAGACTAGATAAATGATGGGACTTCAGGAGTACCATTTTCAAACCAGTTGACCAAATGAGGCGAAACAAATGTCAATGAGAAGTTTATAAAAAATCGATTCTAACAAAGCAATCAAAAGAATAATCCAAACAAAATGAGAAATTAACAAAAGCGTAGGATAATTAACTAAATAAAATTGCTAGAAGGTGTTTAGTCAAAATTTTATAGAAAGGGTCCCCATTATTTGAAGTGAGCACATCAATAATGGGGGGGTTGTGTTTTTACCACAACAGGTTTATATACCAGGTTTATAATATTAATTGCTAGGGTTTAATATTATTCCCTTGGGTTTATAATACCTTGCAGTTTTAGAATTAATCCCTTGGTGATCCAGGGGACCCTAAAAAGCTAAATCTTCAAAATCTTCAAAATGCAGTGAAACTAGTCTCAAATCAAAGAGATCGTCATTCTAAATCCAACAACATGAATGACACCTCAATATGACATCGTATGAAGAAGTTATTTCATGTTGAAGTTTTTTGAATCATCTAAAAATTTTGTAGACAGGACCCACAGGGACACTTGGCATGCTGATGTCAGCAGTACATATGTTGGCGTGAGCTATATGGATGCTGACAACAGTAGGTGATGTGGCAGTATGGACGAGGGAGAGCCAGCCAAAACATGACATGTGGCAGCTAACATCAGCATGATGTTAGAAGCCCGGTCATTCGCGCAATCAACCATACAGACCATTCAGGACACGACACATGGCAACCTAGTCAACATCGCAAAATTCTACTAAGGAGATGATAATTTAGATCGATCCAGTGATCAGTGGCAGTGGATTTTTTTCCTACTTAATATTTCCAGTGACCTCCAAATCCGTTGGTAGGAAAAACGCTCGTTATGGGCTAAATTCAAATATACAAAAAAAAATATTACTGGCTAGTTGGATAGTAGTCAAACTCAACCAATCAGGCCGACGAAGGAAACATTATATATATATATATATATAGATATATCAATGGTTAGTAGTGGTCCTAATCCATCAGACTGTTAACATTATTTCACATAATAAAACAATAATGGGCGAGTCGTGGGGTTTCAACCTTGACCTCCCATCTCCCATAAGACGTAACAAAGGTTGACCACCATTAGGCCAAATGGATTGATAACACTTCCATCTTTATAGTTGTAAAGGGTAGAATTCCTTGTTGCCATAATTTTTCTTTCCACTTTTCTTGCCAACCTGAATGCCTTCTCCAATGAATTAGGTTCCCAAAGACGAACCTCACGTTGAATATTATCCTTTAAAGTCTCTATGGAGACATCAATCCTATGCTTCTCTAGAATATCATTTTCCTTTATATTCAATTTTTGGAAGTCCTCAATGTGCTCTACCATTGAACAATTTTTTTTTAGATTTATCATGTGGATAAAGAAGGTGTTTCTCTTAGTATCCTCATAATGTGTTATCATTTCCTCCATGAAAATTGACCATGTAACAGTGGTTTACGAGAAAAAATCCCTTTATACCATGAAAATTGATCTGGTTCTAAATATGCAGATGCAATAAATACCTTTTGTAACAGTGGTACACCATGTAGATCAAAATATTTCTCCATCTGTAGTATCTAATTTACCGGATCCTTGCCATCAAACTTCCTCATCTCGCTTTTTCTTGATTTTAGGAGCTCGATCTTGAAACAATTGTAACTTTGTAATTTCAGATTTCCAAGTTTTGAAATTTTGTCTTGTAGTAGCCCTCTGAGTCCTCTTTCTAACCCCAAAAGTTTGATCAAGATTGGATTTCAAGCGTTATGTCAAATATCCCATGATGACCCAATTATAGACTAGTTCAATAGAGTGAACTTGTATGAAGTTCCACGTGTCAGTGTTTCAACCTTAGTACTTGAAACTAATATACAAAAAACTTTTGGACGTCCCCTTTCTGAAACTTCTTATGAAATTTCAATCTGATGCCCAGAACACAAGTTATGATGATTTTCCCCAGGTCACCTGTTTGGAATGTAATTTGGGAGCCTGCAAAAACTCTAACTTCCTCAGATCATATCTCTAAAAATATAGCGAGAAAAGATCTAAAATTCAGAACCAATGTTCAACGTGATTTCCTATCAAATGGGTTTTCTTTTTTCACTTCTGAAACGTTGCAAAAAAACGTTATAGCGAAAATGCCACGATGACCTGTTTGGAGTAGCAAAACCCTAGACTCCAAAGCTCTGATACCAAATGTTATGAAGCCAACTCACAAAAAGGTAAAAAAGATAATTGAACGCCTTATAGATCAGCCTCTTCGAGGGGGAAACCTCCTTTACATTACACAAATGAACAATTCTTGGATGATACAAATGACAAGACCTCCTTTCCATATATAGGAGTCTAAGGGGCCATAATATAATCATAGCTGACATAACAATGATAATGTAAGGGCACAATAATAACAATAGTGGGCTTTTATGGGGAACAATAATAAAAATATGGGGACTCCATGGGCATAGCAATATAATAAGGGGGTTGTACTAATAACAATAAGGGGTAACACTAGTAGTATAGGGACCTAACATAGCAGTTGAATATTTGCATCTTGAGCAGTTAGATGTAAAGACAACCTTTGTCCATGGGGATTTGGAGGAAGAGATATATATGCAGAAACCACAATGATATGAGATAAAAGGGAAGGAGAAACTAGTGTGCAGGTTGAAGAAGAGCTTGTACGACTTAAAATAGGCTCCAAGGTAATGGTATCTAAAATTTGATAGGTTTATATATAAAAAAGGTTATACTAGATGTCACTCTGGTCATTTTGTTTCTCTCAAAAGGCAAAATGATGGCAGCTATATTATATTGTTATTGTATGTAGATGACATGCTTGTTGTAGGTTCTATCATGCAGGAAATAAATGTGCTCAAAAGAAAATTGGTGAACTCATTTGCAATCAAGGATTTGGGTGCTGCAGCCCACAGGGCTTTGGATTGATGGTGAATGGATGCACTGTTAAGGCACTCCTTGCGATAGGTCACTAGTTCAAATAACCCATGGGTACTTACCTACCAAAAAAAAAAGGATTTGGGTGCTGCAAAACAAATACTTGGTATGAGAATAACTAGAGATAAGAAGAATAAAAAATTAACATTGTCTCAGAGTGAGTACATTATAGAAAAGGTGTTGAAAAGATTTAATATGGAAAATGCAAAACCAGTTAGTACACCTTTGGCTAGCCATTTCAAACTAAGTAAGGAGGTGTGTCCCAAGACTCAGGAGGAAATGGCTTATATGTCTAAAGTTCCATATGCATCAACATTTGAAAGTTTAATGTATGCAATGGTCTGCACAAGGCTTGATATTGCACATGCAGTGGGAGTTGTAAGCAGGTACATGAACAATCCAGGAAAATAACATTAGATGGCGGTGAAGTGGATTCTCAAGTATTTGAGAGGTACCACAAATAAAGCATTATGCTTTGGTGGTTCAAACATTTCTCTACAGGGATATGTTGATGCAGATATGGCAAGTGATAGAAATAACATGAGGAGAACCACAGGGTATGTGTTTACTGTAGGTGCAACAACTATCAGTTGAGTTTCAAAACTGCAAAGTGTTGTTGCACTCTCAACAACGGAAGCAGAGTATGTTGTTGCTACATAGGCTAGTAAAGAAATGGTTTGGTTACAAAGGTTTCTGGATGAATTGGGTAAGAAGTAGGATTTGGGCAGGTTATACAGTGACAGCCAGAGTGCCATACATCTTGCAAAGAACTCTACATTTCACTCCAAGACTAAACATATACAGCTCAAGTACCATTTCATACGGTCAGCGTTGGAAGATGGACAGTTAAAGTTGGAAAAAATACACACTAGCCAGAATCCTACAGATATGTCAACAAAAGTTGTAACCAAGGAGAAACTAAGATTATACTAAGTTTCAATTGGTCTTCAAGTATGATGAAGAAGATGAGAAACAACCAGGTCCAAAGTGGAGTCATTTTCCAACAAATGAACCAATGGTGGAGTTGTTCTAATTAGTCTCCAAGTGGGAGATTGTTGGGTGTGGAGCCTGATTATCTTCTTTATTAGGAGGTATCATCGCATTAGACCCCAGTTCGTAATGTGACGACAACGCCACAAGGGGGGTCCAGGGGAGGCGACAATGATTATTTGGAGCCCCCTCTCGCCCCCCCCCTAAGTGGGGGGTTGGGGGCAGTGCCCCCAAAGCTAAAAATAGATGTAAAATTGCCTTGTAAAATGTTGCAATTTTGTAGTCAATCTGGGTCATTCATTAGGCAGAGATTTGATGGTAGAAGTTATTTTTAATTTATGGTTTTTTTTTTCCCTAGAAGGCAACACCTTACTATAGATGAGGGAAATGTATTGTGTCTATGTAGATCTATATTCTGAGTGAGAAAGAGAGAGGAGATTGTGTGAGAGCGAAGAGGGAATTATAGCGGATCTGCTGTAGGTTGTATCTCTTCATTTTGATGGATAATATAAAAGGAAGGATTCGCTGTTTCTCCATGGACGTAGCCCAAATTGGGTGAACCACGTATATCTGTGTCTCTCTTGTTTTATGTGTTTTTTGTGTTTATATTTCTATAATATATATTTTACGTGTTCCATTTCTCTGTAATATATAATCTTATAATAGTTCGCAACCTCTATACACTCTTTCAACCACATGTTCAGAGAGTTAGGTCATTATTTCTTCTTTTATGACCATAAAGAACTTAATGGAAATTATTTTAAATAATAAAAAGAACATGATGAATTTGTTGTGCACTTTTATGATTGTTTTCTTCATTACTGTTTTGAATTACCAGAAGATGAAGTTGACTGGAAATTTTTCACTAAAAGATTTCAGTATCTTGTTCACATCTTGGAAAATCCACTTGAGTTATAATCTTTCAAACCCCTCCCATCATATCTCAGTGTTAGAGCTTATAAATCTAAGATGGATAAGGTTGTTGTCCCAAGTGACCCTACATGCCCTTCTCATCAAACAGTTCTAGCTCTGAAGGACGAGGTGGGAGAAGTTGTGAACTTACCTATTGAACTTTCACCTTATCCTCCCACCCCACCTGCTTTGGATTATTGCGTAGATTTGGATTGCAAGCCTGATGGTTATCAGGTGGTCTCATCTACTCAACCTCTATCCACTGGTGCCTTTGGTAATCCAGATTTTGGTTTGCTGTGTTCATCCTTTCCGGATTCCACATATGATGTTCACGGGGATCAAGTTATGGATGAGGTTGGTGTGTGCTATCATTTTTTCTAAGTATGTGTGGGAATCTCAACAAGAAGTTGCAGTGAAGGAAGAACTCCTTGTATCTGCGCCTCGCCTAATTTATCCTGACATCTTTTGTGATTCTTCCATTTCTGATTCATCTTATGAATATCCATCTTTGAATGTTTCTACTGATGATCATTCACATAATGCATAGGATGTCAGTATATCATTTGATTATGGAGAGGAAAAATCTTTCTTCCTGAATCCACTCAATCTCTCATCTTTCATCTCTGGAAACTCATACGGTAATTTTTTGTTTTTCATCAACCCCTCTTTATGATTCATTAGATCGTGAGGATTTCGATGTCCATATTGAATTTTATGATCGTGGTTGTCATTATATTTTCACTCATTCACCTGATCATGATTTTGATTTACCTATTGTTGATATTTCTAAGCCACCGGTCTTTAATGATCTATCTTATGATGAAGTGGAAACTCCTCAAGTTGTTGAGGCACTTCGGCCCAAGCTAATAGTTATGTCACATTCTTGTATCCTTGAGGTTAGTTCCACTTCTGATAAAAAAATTGTTGAGCCTCCTCAAGGTCCTCATCACTCTCCTGCTCATATTGAAAATCAATCTAGTTTACATTTTTTGCATCCTCAACCAGAATCACATGACTATATTTCTCATGCATTGGATGACTCATACATAGCAAGCACTCTTGTGAAATTAAAATTTTATTCTTTCTTCATGTTTTATCTTCTGCCAAGTTTGAAGGAGTGTACATGCTTGGCATCCATGCACAATCTAACACAATACCATGATACATCTGCAGAGTGCCTTTCATGTGCTTTTAATCTTTTATTTTCTATGGACACATTCAAACTTTGAACAATTTCGTTTGCATTGCTTTATATTTATTGTTTTTTGGTATGCTTGAATATGTTTCTTGTTAGTCATGCCATCACCTACATGGGTTAACCAATGCGCCAAAGGTTGCATTGAAAATATCACTTCACGTGAGTTGGCCTATGCTTTGCTTAGCTTAGGAGTAGGAGTAGTGTTTTGTTTCCTATTTTTTTTCTTACTTGGTTTTGTTTTCATCTTACTTCTTTACTTTTCTTGTTCGTTTTTTTATGCACCTATACGATTAGTTTCATCATGAAACCGTGCTTAGCTTCTTGAGATAAGTAGGGTGAAATACAAGAGGACTTGTACAACTATCAACACTTATTTATCTATCTATTACCTCTCTTTATGAAGATATTTAATTTCTTATAGTCAATGATACTCTGATGGAAAATACGTTCCTTTTGGAGTAAGTCTTCGTGAAATCACAACGCTTGCACTTTTTAACTAGTACCGCCTACTCTAATTGGTTTCTTATATTTGGTTAACCTTTGTCAACTCAGTGAAGTAGAGTAAGGTGAAGGGGGAAACCTTAACAAGTATGTCAGAGGCATATATAAACATCCTTCTCTGAAGGGACAACCTCTTCTGCTCTTAATAAGTTGATATCCCTATTCCACCTCATAAAATAAATAAGTGCCCATGCACAGTTCTTTGAAAAATGAAAAATGAAATGGAAAAAATAAAATAAAGGCAAAAGAAGAGAAAGGCTTCTTGCGTAGAGAGGTCAAGAAAGTAACTATGCCAGGGAAATATCCAGGCTCGATGGTAGTATAGCAATGCCTATGTTCCTGAAGTGTCTCCATCAGGGTACTGTTTAGGCTTGCTGGCAGCGGAGCAACACGAGAGATGAAAGTAAAACTATGACAGTCTACATTACTTGTGCATTAATATACCCCTCATAACCAATAGAAATGACTCAGTTGAATTGGATTGGTGTGTGTTGCCAATAAAGAGAATGGTAGGGGCTACTTCTTTAACTCAATATAATGAGGAAGCTATGATGATTGAAGAATTGAACAATACTTCAAGAATAGCTAGACTCCTTTGCATGAGACAAGGTCCATAAAAAGAGATGGAGTTCTACTAGTGTGTCGTCAATGTTGTAGCGGATACAACCAAGTAGAAATGTTTTTCATTTCAATCATTTGTACACAACCACCTGGGGTTTGGTGTCCTACTTATTTTCATGATATATTGCTGGCATATGCATCCTTTTTTTCATGCACTTGTGTTATTTTTAAGAAAATCTCATCATGCAAAATGTAGAATTTGTGGTAGAATTTATGTCCGTTGATGTGTTTATGTAGGTTATCTCACTACATATGTTGTGAGCTTCTTCAATAATCTGTTATTGTCCAAATTTTATATGAAAATTTGCAGTGAATAGTTAGTTTAATCAAGAGTTATGTAGGTATGGTTTCAATTTATGTTTGGATAGCTTTGATGCTAGTAAGTCATACACCTAAACTCTTTATACACCCTCATATTTTGGAGTATTAATTATTTCCAAATAAGAATTATAAAGGTTGTTGAATAATCACTTTAGTTTACTATTTTCATGAAGGGTATTGTCTTTGTTATTTTTTCATACGAAACTAGTCTTGTCCACATTACTTATATGCCAGTCTTTTCATGTAAATGTAGGTTTTAACCCTGTACAAAACTACTTGCCAATGAATTATAAAATGGAAAATAAGAAATCACGAGAACATAAAACATAAAATAGATATACACAAAGACTTCTCCCGGATCCCAAAACCGAGACTAATAAATTGTTTTTTCATTATGTTCCTTTCAATGTTACAACACATATATATACATGCTAAATCATTCATAAACCCCAATCCATTAACTCTCGATTAAAACATAACTATAGTTCCCTTAATCGGATCTACAGAATACCAAGGGAAAAAAACCATCATGCCCAAAAATGTGAGCAAAACCCATGCATAAAACCATTGGTATAGCTCTACAACACCCATTTTTTCTCTACACAAAGAAAACTTCTCAGTGCTCACAAAGTTTTTCAATGCATCTGCAACATTTTTCAAAGTGTCCACATTTACCAACAACACCTTTTTGTCCTTAACCATATCCATCACAAATTGATACTGAACATCAATATGCTTTGTCTTTGAATGATTAGCATGGTTCTTTAATAAGAAAATGACACTCTGGCTATCACAGTCTATCCTAATAGGTCGTTTTACTAACCCCATACTTGAACACAATCTCTGCAAACAAATTTCTTCCTTGCTTGCATGAGTGGTTTCCATATATTCTTCCATTGTAGTTGAAAGTGCCACTACAAACTCTCTCTTTCTCATCCAACTGACTGCATCTCCAAATACGTTAAACAAATACCCAGTTGTAGATCTTCTCTGATCTAGATATCTAGCCCAGTCTGCATTAACAAATCCATGGATGTCCAAAAATCTCTACAATCCTGGTCTTCCTTGGTAGCACAAACCATAATTACTAGTGCCACACAAATACTTGAAAAACCGTTTCACTGTTGTCCAATGCTCCTTCTCTAGTTTTGACATAAGCATGTTCAATACACCCATTGCATGTGCAATGCCTTGTCTAGTAAAAATAATTGCATACATGAGGCTACTGAATGCACTTGCATATGGAACATAAGACATCTCCTCTTCCTCTTTTTGTGTCTTGGGACACTATTCAGTAAATAAATTTATACCTACAGGAGTAGGAACCTTCATCGGTTTACTATATTTCATATTAAACCTCTGTAATATTGTCTTGACATACTTCCTTTCTTTTAACCAAAACTTCCTTTTGTCCCAATATCATTTAATTTCCATGCCCAAAATAGAGTTTGCAACACCAAGATCCTTCATGTCAAATTTGGAGGACAATTGCGTCTTAAAATCTTGGATAATTTATTTGTCATTTCCAATCAACAACATATCATCCACATACAAGACCAAATAACTAACATTATCACCAATTAATTTAAATACACATAGTGATATGCTTTTCTTATGGTGAAGCCAAGTCCCCGAATACATGTTTCAAATTTCTAATACCACATCCTTGGTGACTATTTTAACCCATACTAGTGCTTTCTTACCCTTCACCACAAAGCCTTCAGGTTGCTTCATGTAAATCTCTTATTCCACATCCTTGTGAAGAAATGTTGTCTTCACATCCATATATTCTACCTCAAAATCAAAAGCAACAAAAACAGATAAAGCCATCCAATAGAATCTACCTTGGCAACATGAGAAAAATATCACCAAAATCAATTCCTGACACCTAGGAGTAACCTTTTTCTACCAACTGAGCTTTCTATTTCTCCACCTTGCCTTCTTATTTCATCTTCTTTTTAAATACCCATTTTATTCCAATGGGTTTCCTTCCAATAAAAAACTCCACCAGATCCCAAGCCTCATTTTTGTCCAAAGATGCCATTTCATCAATCATGGCCTCTTTCTAGAGTTTTTTATTCTCTGAATTACTGCCTCCCTAATATTTTTGGATCATCATCAGTAATAGAGAAAGAAAAATTTGAATAGAAAGCAGATGGACTATACCTTTTTGGTTGCCTTCTTTCTCAAACTAGCCTTCTCATAGCTGGATTTTGTGGCTCTGCAACTTCTAATTCCTGTTCTGATGTAGAGTTTGATTCATGCTCCTTTAGTTAAAACTCTATCTTCTCAGGTTCCTTTGGTAGGACTTCATGTTTAATAACATCTTTCACCTCTCTAAATACCACATCTCAGTTGTACACAACCTTCCTTGTTTCTGGGTTCCAAAGCTTATAACCTTCTAAACCGTCCTTATACCCAATAAAGATGCACCTTTCAGATTTACTATCCTAGGAATCAAGTTCTACATTGAAATTAAAATGAAAGATGGAATGGAAATTATTAAATAACTATGGGAAGTTGATCTCCATTTTAGGAATCTAGGGAAAACAATTTGTTCATTTTTTTATTATATTAAGAAGGATATAGAAAATGATTGAGAATTCATTAATAATGAATTTCCAACCTTCGTGAACAATATTATATTTCTTAGTGAGTTCCAAAGCACACAACATAGCCTCCTAGGGAATAAAAGACTAAAGCATATGAAAGCTAGTTGGTCTCTTATATTTAATATGTTAGAGTAGGCTATTGTTGATTGCACAAATGTTGATAGTAAAAGGAGAAATGCCTATTTCAAAGCCATTCAAGTTGTTGATGACGTTAATGGCCCTTCCATGATTATAAACTTTATGCTTATCTCTAAATATATTTTACATGAAGAGATATAGATTATAAAGACTTCATTGGATTAGAAATTAGACAACCTCACCAATTTATCAGTAGATGCATTAAACAATGGTTAGTTACATTTGTAAATTATAATGAAAACTAGTTAGCTAGAACAACACAGTTGCCAGAATATATCTGAAGTACTGACGAGGAAATATTCGACTTACATGTTAAGTAGGACATAACGGTTCCTCAAATGATAGAATATATTTAAGAATGGCCAAAGAAATAACTGAAAGATATTGCTAGCTTGCAAAAATGTCCAAATAGTTAGATTACCAACATCTCTCAAGCCATATAATGGAGCATCTTCTTCAACACAAAATAAATTCCCTTGACATCATTTTTGTGAGTAGAAAAATCCTTTGAAGCATTTCCTCTCTTTCTTCCCATTATTTGATCATCTAAATTTCGTTATTATTTCTTCACATGATTTAAGCTTATCGTGAATTGTAGAAATTTATTTTTCTTTAGGAACCTTAAATATTTATTGGTCCATAGGAGCTCAATACTTGTCCCCTTATGTGATGAATGCAATTACTTTTACAATATTAGGTGTCAGGATTTTGAAGAGTGCTTTAGGCACCTAACTTCTCTAAGACTTTAAAATTATAATTTTTTTTTAATTCTTGCAAAGAGACCACCTTAATGAAAGCTATTCATTTGTGATTTAAAGACTTATTTAAAGAAATATAAATATTTTTAATGTTTTATTATTCCTTTTATGATTTCCATGAATCAAATTATTCTGTAGCTCTCTCAATGTCTGGACAATTATTATTTTGTCTCTATTTATTATCTTGCTTCACTGGTACTTAGCTCATGAATGTTGAATCAGATGGACATGATTGGTTATATTTTCTTTATATTTATACCTTTTCTATAATTTTTTGTTACAATTCCTAGTCCACTCACTTGCATATGATTTGAATGTATATTATTTCTTTATTTATACATATATTGTAAGTTTGAGTTGATGAAAAGATGACCACTAGCTCTCAAAAATCGAAGAGAAGCCTATTTCTTGGCCCTACGAGCCGTAGTAAAAAATGGCTAATTAGTTACTAAAAAAATGACCAAAATTTGCATATAAACGACCATTTTTGAGTCGATGACCAATAGTAGCTAATTTACAGTATCTTATAACGCGACCAACTTTTAGTCATTTTTAGCTTAGTCATTAATTGGTTGTCTCAATTTTATTGTCTAGTGGTATATTTAGTCATAAATTTGGTCATTGATTTAGTCCTTAATTGCCACAATTAATGACCAAAATATACAACAAAATATATTATTATATGATCACCTGAGAAAACCAATTAATGACTATATAAATATGACCAAAATGTTGGTCGTGTTATAAAATACCATAAATTAGCTACTAATAGTCATATTTATGCAAATTTTAATCATCCTTTGAAACTAATTAATGACCAAAGAGATATAACTAAATTTCGGTCATGTTATAAGATACTGTAAATTAGCTACTAATAGTCGTATATATGCAAAATTTAGTTGTCATTTGTAATCACAAATTTATCATTTGTAGTAGTCATTTATCATTTTTTGGTAGTTTCATAGTCATTATTATAAATGACTGATTTAGTGGTTAATATTCATTTCAATTACTTTCATTAATAATCATTATAAACAACTAATTTAGTCTTATATTCATTTTATTTGTATTCATCATTAATCAATATAAACTACTATTTTACTAGTTTTAGATTGATTTTATGTGTTCATTATTAATCAACATAAATTAATTAGTATGATTTTGCGAATAAATTAAAAAAAATGTCATACAATGTGCATATTCATCTAATATGAAAACACAAATTTACATATGTTAATTAAAAAACTAAATAATATCAAGTGCAACAATAAATAATTTAACTACATAAAAATATTATATAAAATGTCTAGTATAATATGGGTTTCCAACTTAATATTGGTTGGACTACAATTTAAACATGAAATATTATTTCATCACTTCAAAACATTAACATTGTGTTTCCAAGGAAATGTAGGTGAATTCACCAACTCTAAAGACTTGCCCATCAACTTGTATATGTGTGTCTCATGTGGGATATTAGCTTTAAGGGCTAGACCGGTTCTCTTGTTTATCTTTTTGCATTTGTGACTTCAGTGTTATTGTTCTCCTCTTTTTTCAATTCCTACTTGTTACCATCAACACTGAGTTCCTCTTCTGAAAATGAAAGAAGATATAATGTAAAGTATAAGACATGAAAGACAAACACTGAAATATAAAATAAAGTAGACTATAAGTAATTTATATGACATATACCTCAACATCAACAATTGCAATGTCATTTTTCCCCAGAAAAGAAAGAAACTCAAACAAGTTTTCTTCTGTTAGGTGATAGTGGCCACTATGTGGCGAGATGACCTGTATAAACAAAGGAAATAAAATGTCACCATAGAAAATAACACCTTAGGACTTAGTATTCAACCTTCAGGAAAAACTTAGGCACAATCATGCTAACTAAGTTACATGCCAAAAAGCTCAAGTTGTAAATAACTTGTGAAAATAAAAGGAAATAAAAAACAACATACAATAAATAATGTATGAAAGTTGGCTAAAAAATTGCATCATAGAAGAAAACATTCTCCTATGGTTACCCATACATGTGGGTGGGTAACCTACCCCAATATGTCGTGATGCTTAGGGTCCAGATAAAATAAACCTCTTACTAACATAGTAATTGGTTAGTTGGATCTTGGCCTCCAAATAACTACCATGATTTCCCTTACACATCGTAATATTCAAATATTTAGAAAACAACACAAGAACCAAGGATATAAAATTGGATTCAATAATGATGATACATTCAAAGCATTATGAGGTTAATAAATTAGTTTTGTGTAGATCTAATAAATATGGTAATCTGAAAAGTTTCACTATGCCTTTTTTATCACAAATCTAAAAAAATGAAACAAAGATCTATGTAATTATTAGATGAGGATCTTTGTAACCCTTTATGCTGCTATTCTAGCCATTATTAGAAATCTTAGACGCAACATAAAGTGCTCTATTTCATATCACAACATATGCAACAGACCTACGACCAACCATTTAAAGTCCCCCAAATAAAAATTATGCAAAGGAGTTTTCCACTAAAGGACCTGCTCATATTATGACTAATAACTACTGTAAACAATAAAGAAGGGCACCTAGAGCAGAGGACGTACTATCCTTCAATTTCTTAAAATGGGATAAAATCTAGAAGGGCTCTGCTCATACTCTGAGCTCACAAGGATTCCAAAAGACACTTCTAACTAAAAAGGAACATTCCAAAATTAGTGCAAGTACATGTAAATTATTGAACTTGCAAATTTTAGAGTTGACATCTTGTAATTGTTGGTCACGTTATTGAATTAAGTTATGGATGGTTGAGCTAGTCATAGGTTATCATATTTAAAAATTTATATCATATGAAGTTCTTAATTCACCAACCATCATCCCTGATAGTTATACTCCTCACCACCAAATATAATATATGGTGAAGTTATAAACTGAGTGCCACTACTTATGTATAATTTATCTAATATGAACACCATTGACCTAGTGCCCTCTCACTCCTTCTCAAGGCCAAAAGGCCATCTACTATGGGGAATAGATAAGATAAGATAATGTCGTTTGTTGGACATTATTAAACTTATCTAATCATCACCCTTCAGGGAGAAAAGATAGTGGGCTTGATAAAGAGGATGTCTCGAAATAAATTTGTGTAATTAAATACTCACTATAGATAGTTTTGTAGTAGTTTCATGAATCCTTACAATTTGATTTATCCTTCCTCTAGGAAATAATTATTCTCTCATTTGAGCAACATTAAAAACATAGGTTTTGAAGACTATACAATTATCGGTTAAACCAAGTTACAAAAAAATAAATATGAATCATAAAGGTTTAAATATAAGAAAATGAATGGCAACATCATGGCTCTTTATGAAAAAGTACAAGAAGATCACATCCCAATTTCATAAACAAAATTACAATTTGTATTATAATATAGTTCAGCTGGGGATGGGAAAAATATATTGGATAATGAATCTAACTAGTAATCACAATGTCCTGAAGATGCTTCCCATGAATAAGACTGCCATAACATGGCCCAAGATGCTCTCTTCCTTAGGCATGTGATGGTAATGGGGGAATCAATTGCCAATACTTTTCATCCTACAAAAAGAGAATCGACATTGGAATTTAGTAACATTACATCAAGATACCAAAGTACATGAAAGAGATAGATCAAGAGGAATTAGCAATATCATATAGACCACTTCAACACAAATGAAAATATCAAGGCCCAAGACTACCTGAAACATAGTATCCCTGGATGAAAAGGACAGATCATAGCTCATTGTTCAGCTAAGAATGAACCCTCATGTGAAAATTTCTGAATCTAGAAACATAAATCCTATGGCAGTGATCGGTTTAACATCTCCTACTTGTTATTTCATTCAAAAAGTTATTTAATTACATAAACATTGATGTAAACACTACTGCAACCTGCATTGATATATGGACCATAAGATGAAGAAATAATTGAGACACACACACAAGGGACACCCTTATTTTTGGACAACACGTCCTTGGAAAAACCCAACTTGGGAAAACTGGTGCAATAGATAGAGGGTTTATATTATTCAGCAAGAAGAATTTGGGTACAACAGGTTACCTCTCACACTGGAAAACCTTACAGAGAAATCATGGAAGAAAGAAATACATACGAGGGTTCACCTCGTCCCTAAGCCCCAACTGATTCGATGAGCAATCTAGAGCCCTCCCAGAAAATACTACGCAATCCCTATGCAATCACTATGTGGGTCTGTGTCCTGCCTCTAGAGGATTGCGTCACCCGATCTGTTGGATCGATCTGTTGGATGAAGACTGTCTTTCAACCCTCTTGGCTCAAATCTTCACATTCCCAACAAAATCTCGGACTATAGATGAAACTTTGCATTTCCACTGCGTGAGCCCCTCTTGGACTGTGTAGGCTCTTTGTTAGCCCCTCCTAGGCTGCGTAGGCCACTGCGTTGTCTTCCTGTCACACAAGTTGCTTCTCTGCCACGTACTTTTTAGCTCAAAACTTACTTTCTGATCCAAATCTCTGCTTTTTCCCCTCTCACTGCAACAGATCACTGGTTCGATTCTCTCAACAAACCGTGCCCCAGAAAATTGAACTGACTGATCAATATGCTCTCTTGGTGTATCTCCAACTGAACGTCAAGCCTCCTCTTATACTTTTCCCATTGATGAATCAACGACTGAGATTAATTCTCTAATCAATGATTAAGATTAAATTAGACTTGATCCTCATCTCTTAGAAGCTTCTCACCCATATTTTTATTAATACCCATTAATATTTTACTTTTCCTAAGTTTAGACTTAAGAACCCCATTAAAAATATTTATTATTTTAATAAAATACAATCCGGGTGGAATTTGACCAAATGATTTCTGGGTCTTGGATATCTCATGTGTTCTAGCCCCTCCAAAAAATTTCAAAGCTAGAGCACATCCAATGCTACCCTAAAATCAACATCTCATAGGCTGAGATGAGAAACAAGAAGGTGTGAATAACCCAAAGAAGAATGGGATGAAAGGGTATGCAAGATGTGGGAGAAAGGAGAGGTAAAGACCAAATGGAATTTCTTGTTGCATTGCAAGGTGTATTCTCACACCCAAATAGGATATCAATGAATTGACAGTTGGCAGACTATTTTAGGAAAATCATGTCGAAGACACAACAAGCAGGTACTTATTTTGGCCAACGGGTTCCTCACTGCAGAGTGGAACAAACATGTCTATAGTACTTTCTTAACATGTAGTGATATTTACACTCTCAAGTCTACCACTAATACATACCTATAATTTTGGCAATCCTCTTGCCTACTTGTATGGAAAAATTTCTTTATATAACTCTGATGGACAAGGAAAAGAATTGAATTGCAACATAAGATAAACAAGTCAAATTAAACTTTTATGAACACACTCAAATAAACTATTGAAATTTATAGTATTATGTAGGCTCTGTATTATTATATTTACGTCAAGGCCAACCTCTCTTCTAAACACTAAGACCAATAACCAACAAGGGAAACATAATCCAAACATAAATAATTGTGGAAGACATAATTCTTGGAAAATGTCAATTTCAACTCTAGTCAAAGTTCTCAAATTTAATGTAAAAATTCCAAGATAATTGCCAAAGTGATCAAATCTATTTCAAAGGACAAGGGTTTTTAAAACTAACCAAACTAGAACCAAAACCAACCAATTCAACCAGTTTGACACTGAAAGAGGATGGTTTTTCCCTTGCACTAGTTTAGCGATCAGTTCCATATCAAACTGGTTGGTTTAGTACAAAACTAGTCTGGCAGGCCAGTTCAACAATATATAATCAATATTTTATGTATTTTCTAGTAAACTAATTCCTAAATTGATTCTAAGTCAATTATCCAAATTTTTAAGTTGATAACATCCAACAGCATGGGCATAGCAAAATCAAGGATTTTAACTTGGCATGTTTAACAAGTGGCCATTGTCATGGGTTGACGTCTGGCAACTTGGTCCTTATCCTATATTAGATCTCAACATATTGAATGGTCGTCTTAACACTATACAAATTCTCCATCATTGTGATGAAATTGCCAGCCCTACCATCACTTTGAATCTATGAAATATATTCCACATCTTTGAGATTTAGGTGTTGTAGGTACCTGTCAACATTGGATGATTGGAATATTCTTCAAAATTCAATTGATACAAAACATAGAGTGCATAGAGCATTTTACACAAAATGTGGACATCCGAAAGGTTGTATTTCTAGAAAGTGACAAAGTTAGAATACAATAAAGTCCAAAATGAACACAAGAGATCCAAGAACTTGAAAATCATAAGAAGTCTTTTCTTCTCTCATGATGCAAACAAAAAAATACCCTTTCCAAGATCACAGACACTCATTCAAGAGTAGCAAGAAATTGTACAAACCCGAAAGGAAATCATCCCTCATAAGTACTCATCATCATGCAATGTAGAAACATTTTCTTATATCAAGAAGAATCAAATATCCATCATTCATAAGGGAACAACACATGCTTGGTCAGGAAGAATTCCTTTACTCATGATACTGACACAAGTGTGTTGGGAAAAACATGTTTGAGCACAAAAACAATCTGAGATTTCCAACTAACCCTAAAAAATCATGGCCATGAAAAACCACAACAAGGAAACCACAGTTTGGGAGCTATAAAAATGTTTAATGATCAATGCATTATAAACAACAACAAATTAAGGTGTAAACTCACTGCCAAAGCAAATGGGATGCAACTGAATACCAAGGGTTTCATGGCCCAAACAATATGAGATCCAAGTCCATTGAGTGACCTGTAATAAGAAATCCAATGGGAGCTCGAACGACCATATGCCATTTGTAGATGAATGCAGAACATGGTCCCTAACAGACTGTGACCCTAAGTGGCACTGTCATAAAGTATAAAGCCCCAAAGAATTATGATTTGGTTGTGCTATAACTAGAAGAATAAAATGTGAACCTTAAATTTCAGAGCACAAAAGTTGTTTCTTTTGTGAGAACAGGAGGATTAGATGCATTATTTCCATAATCAAATGATGTGACAAACATTAGAATTTTGAATTTTGCAAAACCAAACCAAGTCGGGGTTTCAAATCTATTGGGGTCATTGCAAGTGTGAAAATGTCATATGTCATTATGCCAAAAATACACTTATTGTCCTATTTGTCATTGCTATAGTAGAGCTTTATTTGATCTACCCAACACCTCGAAAATTTGAAAAAATGAGAATTTAAAGGAGTAAGGTATGTAAGGATATACACCATTATGTCTACAATTTCCTTTGGCCTGCCAATAGTGGCCATTTTGGTCCTCTGCTTAGATTTATACACTTTTTCCTCATTCTACTATGTAGTGACCTTTAGGTTGAAAAGGATACAGTTGGTTGTAAGGTGATTCAATCGGGAGGGCCTGAAATATGAAATTAAGAACACTGGAAGCCTTCGATGCAGAGATTTTTGATCTAGATACCCTCCATTTCTAAGGAATTTTGTTTGAGATCAAACCAGAAAAATTTTGAATGTCTCCAGCTTGTTGAAAGCTTCAAATTCGAAGTTCGTCAATCCCTGAAATCTGAAATTGTAATAAGAAGTCGATGACTTCCTCTTGTGAGGCCACTCTCAGAATTTATTTGGCTTTGTTAGCCTAAGCACGAGTCTAATTAATTGTGGGGGGAGGCTTAAAGTTTATTTATTTTTTATATGAATTTTAAATTGGTTGTTATCTTCCATATAAGGTTAAATATTTTTTCTATTTTTTAAATTAAAAAATATCAATATAATTTATATAATTTTTAAATTTGGTAAAGGAATATAAATAAATTTATTTTTTTTCAAAAAGTCACATATATTTAGTCTTAAAGAAATATAACTAATATAAGAATGGATAAACTTGTGGGCCTATAGTATGTTCTAAAACCACTTTTCCTTGACTTAGAGCTCATTCTCTTCGGACGTGATCAAACAAGTTAACGAACCAAGACCTATAGGCATCTGGGAGGAGTGAATGTCTGACCCCTTACATACCACCAGTGGGTAATTACATGTGGCATGTTTTTCCTTGAATAACAATGATGAGTCAACCTGCATTAGCGGATATCAAATAGTGATGGTTGTCCCCTTTATTGGTTCGACAATTGAGTTATGATAGGTTTTTCGACTTAAAAAAAAGGGGATAAAATCTAAGTATTGAAAATATAACCAAAAATACCATTGAATTAATATTTACACATTGTTAAAAATTTATAAAATTTAAGTATTGGAGAAAACCAACAATAACAATGAAATTAATATTTTCACAGAGTTGTCTATGAGGCGTAGAATAGAGGATGACAGGGTGTTTTGTTAAGGCACTCTATGGTGTAAAGGTCATCGATTCAAAACTATGTGGGAAAATATCCATTAATGCTTGGTGCATGTGGCCCAAACCAGATGCGATCTAGATTTTGATGGCTTAGATTCCCTGGGTCCTGACTACTCAAGCCACATGTTAGTTGTGTAGTCATTTTAAGACTTGCATAAACATGCAAAAAAAGAAATATTTTCACAAAGTTAGTCTATGTGATGTAGAGCAGATGAAGACATGTGTTGATGATGATTTTTGTCAATGGCTACTAATTCCTCTCAACTATATCTCTCGCCTTACCACACCTAATTTTGTGCCTCAGTTTTTCAATCTACCAAGTTTAAATCAGCATACTTTGAATTCAAATTAATAAAATCATTGTCTCTACAAATCTATTGCAATAATCAACCATGGTATGTAACAACATCACAAAAAACCCAGAACAAATAGATTGTCGTCTCTATAAGATGTGAGGAACAAATTCCTATTACTCCTTAAAACCCTTATATAAAAATTTCAAACTCTCTTTCCTATCCCTCCTTCCAAAGGGAGTATAAAAATATTATACATTGTAAACTTATACTCTATATTGTATAAAACTATTATAATTTTAGCATTATATATGGATTCATAGACCCCTTTAAGGGGGTCGTTGAATCCACCTACCTAAATGTTAAAATTGCAAATAGATTTAGAGACAAGGGGGTCTCTAAATTTAGTTTCTTATACACAAGAGCTCATCTTGCATTGATCCAAATATCCATGCTTTGACTAAGACTTATGTTTCTCATTTGTGCTTGTTCTTAATCTCCCAACTTGGTATCACAGCAGTTCTGGGATCGCCTCAAAAAACTGTGCAATCCTTGAGGGCAAGTAGCGTTGATGACAGGAATTGCATAGCCTTGACTGGAAATAGGCCTCGAGCTTAGAAACTGCGCAGTCATGGAAGGCAAACCCAACACTGATACTAGAAACTACGCAATCCCTCACTAAGCTCAGAAACTGCACAATGCACTGAGCCGAAAAGTTTCCCAGCTACCTAGAACTATATAGTCTTTCTTGGTAGTGTGTATGAAAAGTTTTCCCGAGAAAAGAAAAAAGAATCCTCAAAAAAAAGGGATCTATTTTTAGTAACTAGAAGGAGGAACTTTCGCTATTTTTAGAAATTTCTGCTAATTGTCAAATTTTCCTTGATTTTAGGCATGCACATGATAACCCCTAATTCACTCAAATCTATTTAAGTGATGCTTCTTTTTGTCATTTTCACATTTGATCTTGGAGATGTAACATTTCTAAGGAGATCAAGGAACCTTTGGTGCAATTGTCATCACTTTTCCATGTGAGTTTTGATTTTGTCGTATTTTACTGCTTTTTCGATCATTTCGCTTGTCTGAGTACTATTTCACTTATTTATATTCATGGTTGATGGAATTTAAATTTATTTAAACTTATATATATATATATATATATATATATATATATATATATATATATATATATATATATATATATATATATATATATATATATATATATATATATATATAGATATATATATATATATATATATATATATATATATATATATATATATATATATATTAGTTTTAGATTTCCTTTCCCAAGTGTCACATTAATTTTCCTATTTTTGCACCATTGGTCGTCGTTGCTGCGACACACCTCACATACCTGATTTTTCCATTTGTTTGAGTAGTTATTCCACTTGATATAAATTGATTTACTCATACTTACTCATATATGCACTCAATCACACATGATCTCTTAGGTCTGCTCGTTTAGTACACTTCCCTTGGGAAAATCTGCACTTTCCTTGGCCGATTTTCACTTTGCCCATCTAGGCCCTATGCAACCCTAAGGCTCAAGCCACAAGCTTGGCATTTGGAATTGCATAGTCCGTAGTACAAGGTGTCTCTAACTATGCGTTGTGCATTTCTGGGAGGCATCCTCTCATCTTGGCCACTGAGACTACACAATGTGTAGTCTCTCCCAAACCACTACCCAGGCTAAACTCACATTGCGCAGTTTCAAGCCACAAGCTTTAACCTTTGTTGCTGAGATTGCGCAATGTTTAGTTCCCATAGGAATACATTCTCTCTTCTCAATGAGAATTGCACAATCCTCCCCATCAGATGCCCGGTTTGCTGATTGATCATGTCTTGTAAGTAGATTTTCTTAAGACTGATATTTTCTTGCCATGAGTGTCTTTTTTATCCCACAAGTACAACAGTTGTTGAGCACCTCCCTAGTAGTCAATGTTATCATAGACTTTCTAGTGTATGCAGACACTCAACTGTTTATAGAAAAGGGATCATTGCTGACATGGAAGCTAGTTAAAGATGCTTTTGAAAAGGACTTTCAGGCAGACTTAGAGGACTGACAGGTGTATCTAAGTATCCAGTAGTCAGGACCATACAAGGTTTCATGCAGTTATGCTACCTTCTCGTGTGCAAATCTCATCAACTGAACTGTCTCACACATTGATTAGAAGACAATGGCATTGAGCAATGCCATCTGATAGAAGATTGCCACCTTCTGGGAAGAAGACTATCAGAGCATGTATCACTTTCCCGAGCTAGTAGAGCACATGGAATCACTTTTCTATGCCACCCACAACTATGTGAACACAAGAGACATTGTCAAAGGTTGGTTGAAAATGCCATCGAAGTTTTGATAGACACCCAACCATGTGTAGAAGACCAAGTCCCTCGGGAAGGCCTACTAGCTCTTGGTTATCTTAACTTGTAGGATCCATTATCAGTAGAGCATGGAAAACTTTCCTGAAGGCTGGGAAGTCTTACTGGACCAGGTGGTGAATGACAGGAAGCCGTTCAACTAATCAGATATGTTGGCTGAATAGTTGAAGTCCCATGTCGCACAAGCTCAAAGTCCTCCCAAGGGTGATCGGGCAAGATTTGATATGTCTACATATTTATTGGATGCAATCTGTGCACAACATTAGTTCGTTGGCATGAAGTAGACATGGATAACATTATATCCTTTTGTACATATCTATTGCAAGTTTCTTTCAGATTTTAGTTATTGAGGAGTAATGGCATAGCTAACTGACCACTTCATTATCCCACTGTACAATATCAACTTTGAATAAGATCCACCTTGCATGTCACGAGATGTAATGGAGCTGATAGCAGACATTACAGATTGGTATGCGTCAGCAAGTGCCACCTTCCTTAGAGTGTTTGGCGGAAAGAAGCCTCTGCATGATTTACCAAGGTATGCCACTGAGAAGCTTGTCATGCAAGAAGTATCATACAATCTTGCCATGAGGTTGTCAGTAGCATTGCACAAGAAGAATAAAGGACCATGGCCCACTCTTCCTTTGAAAATTGGATTATATAAGATAAAGAAATTGAAATTTGTGAATGTCGAGGGAAAGGAGATAGTGAGGTTTGAATTTGGTACTAGGGAATTTAATTTGTATCATCCCCATGGTATTTGTATGGATCAACGGGGTATTCCATTGGCCAGAGGATGATCAATGAAGGTACTACTACAATGCCTCTAGACTCCATGATCTGGTTAGCTTAGTAGGGACTTCATAGGTTTCTCCACAAATGGTAGCAATCTCGAAAGAAACAACAACAAAGGGAAGCAATCTCGTGCAGGACAAGGGGAAGAGGAATATTGTTTACAGTCAAGAGGGAGAACAAAGTTGTAATATGAAAGAAGATCATATTATCATGAAAGAAGCTTTGCAGGGAGAAGAAAAGAGGAAGCAAAGGATATATATAGTAGAGTGTGGGAAGATAGAAATACAGAGGTTGCAGGAAGCAAAATTGAAGTTGCAGGAATTTCTAATCTTACCAGATTTGATAATGTGAGAATATTGTTTATATAATACAAAATCAAATGGATAATTAACGAAAGGCGTATATATATCAATTTCCAGTGGATAAGGCATGTTTGACTTTTTTAATCAATGCAACATTCAGTGTGTTGTTAGTATGTTTCGTCTGAAGGTTTATTTACCGCTAAGATTTGTATTATGTTCCAGGACAATCTCCATGGTTTCGACTTCCATGTCTTCATAGTTTAAATTTCCATGACTTCCATTGAGCCCTTGATACCCTTTGTTTTGGCTAATTTGGAGCATCGCCATGATTACATTAGGCAGAACACTATTTTGGCAGTAAAGGCCATCTACAAGCTGCCACAAGGAGAATAGTTGGCGTCTTAGACTAAAGACTAAAAAACTCTTAGGGACATTCTTTGCAAGTAAAACATTAATCTTATATGTAGAATCCTCAATCTTTCCCTGTTATTCTTCCAAACTCCCAAATGCAAGTACCAATACTCATTCAATTCCCACATAATTACCTTTAATTTATAACGAACGATGATCTATTAATTATTAGCAATCACAGACGCTTTGGGTAACTCTAGTGACTAAGCTAACCCGCATAGTCACGAATTAATAGTTCATAAACATTTGTAGGATCTCTCTTCTAGGTGCAGCAGTACCAATCAGTAATACTTTAATAAGAATGTCCGATCATTGTAATCAACTCTTCATTGTAACCAGAAGTTGGGTTGGTCGAATACCAATATCCAAAGTGAATCATAATATAACTTCCACCATACCTTAGAGTACGACCAATATTAAATGAATAAACCACTATTCAACGTTTATATTTAACTAATCTAAATACTAGAGTTTATGAATGCTTCAATCAAGATGTTGAATATCTCGGGTCGAAACATTCCTTGGCAAATATATTTCTGAACAGAATTGAAATTGAAATTTAGGTGCACGAAACTACTATGTCACATAGTAGAAAGGGGTATCATAATGTGTTGATTAATTTCAGTTTTGTAACAAAATAGGGAGAATCTGATTTGAAATTTTAAACGTGGTTATGGTTAATGGATGGATTGCAAAGCATATATTTTTTTATTTGGTTCTTGTGATACATTCTGATAAAAATTAATAACATGGTGTTAAGATTTGATATATAGTATGGTATTAAGATTCGATATATAGTACGGTATTAAGATTCGATATGTAGAATCATATTAGTATAAGGATTATATTATAAATTGATAGCTTTTTATTGGGATGTGTAAATAACAATTTTTTTTAAGTAGTATTTCTCTTACACTATTTTGATGATGAATTGTCAATGAAAGTAATATTAGAATTAATGTTTACATTTTAATAGTAAAAGAAATAGGTTGTGAGTTGTTAGAGATAGTTGAGATATTCTATGAATCTCTTCTCTTAAATTAGGAATAAGTTAGATTTGATAACAAGGAAAAAAATCATTTACAGTAAAGTTGTAGTAGAGTTTAATATGATTTTTTTATGTGTTCTTATGAAATATTAATCAGTATGTCATTTGTGAATAGAATCATTCAATTTCTATAATAAATTTATCACATTTGTTAGTGTCCTATCTTATAGTAGTGAAAGTCAAGTTTAGTATTTTTAATTATTTTGGTAAATTTGTAAGGTGTTGTTATGATCTCATAGAGATCAATACTTAGTGTCAATAGGATATACTAAAGTCTGATTGGTAAAGAAAATCAAGTTGTTAAAGTTTTAAAAGTGTTTAGGTTTAATAAGTCTAGGGTGAGGTTTAATCCAAAACATGAGTGAAGATAGTAGTGGTCCTCTGCTTTCTCATTGTTGGTGTTATCACTGAAAATTCTAATGCCAAAATTTCAAAACCGCTCACATTAGTTTGATGCGCATAAAGCATTTTTGTAGTTTCGCAGCGCAACATGTTTTAGGCTGCGCTACAAAACTGGGGATTTGTTCGAATCCATAGCAACTGTCATGCAAAATAGCTCTGGGGTGGATGCATTTTACACGAGGCATGCTCTCAAGCTCCTGCGTGTATGCTTGTCATCAGTTCAGAATCTGAAGGGAAATCTCCTAATACTTCTGAGCAGTTAAAAGATTCAGCGTTCAAGGTCAATATGGAGTATTAAACATCCAGCTCTTGCTCCTGCTGTAAAGATATACTCTCTTCTTCATGATATACTATCTCCCAAGGCACAGTTAACATTGTGCAGCTATTTCCAGACTGCTGCTAGGAAGAGATCAAAAAGACACATGGCAGAGACAGATGAGTTTGTGACAAATACCAATGAGGATGTTTTGACATTGCCAATAGTAACAGATGCTTCTCCACTTGCTATACAACTTTCAGGTGGCAACTTAGATGAAAACAAAGAGCAGATGATAGATTGTTTTCTACAAGATATTCGAACACCATCCTCTTCTCATTTAGCAGGCGATTTCCTAGAACTCAATGATCTCACAAGCAAGCTGGAGGGAAATACTTCTGGTCTAGGAAGTTTTAATGAGCTCGATGAGTTCTTTTTGATACCTCAGATAATATGCATGGTTTCTCTGATGCTTCAATGATGTTGAATGGAATGTGCAACCCAGTAGAGGGCATTACCATGGGCTATGCTGAAAATTATCGGTACGACTTCGGACTCATTAAATCAAATCTATTGAGTTCAAAATACTTATCTAGTCCAGGAGATACCCCTTCTTGTTGGTGGCGCGCACCAGAAGTTCAGAGCATTAGGCCTGAAGATGAAGCCGGGGACAGGGTTTACCCTACCAAATATACAGATAAAGCAGATGTCTACAGTTTCAGCATGGCATGCTATGAGATTTTGACAGGGAAGATATCGTTTGATGATGGTCGTGTGAAATCAGATATTGCCAAGATCAAATCTGGAGAAAGGCCTCTGATTCCTTCAACTTTTCCCAGGTATCTGAGTAGCTTCATTAAAAGATGCTGGCATGCAGATCCCAAATTTCGCCCCTCCTTTTTTCCATATGCAGGATTCTCAGACACATTAAACGCAAATTATTTCTGGTTCCTGATCCCAATTCTGCCCAAGATTTGGTCCCTTCGCCGGATTTCTGTGACATTGAAACAAGCCTCGCCAGGCACTTGCCTCAGTGGGGGACTCCAGAATTTGGTGACCAAGTTGCCAATATTCCGCTTCAGATGTTTGCATTCAGAGTGATGGAAAGGGAAAAGATTATGAAATACAGTGCCGCGGCAGCAGTGGTTGCAGGAATCAAGAATGTCGATAAAATCGTAGCAGCAGCAGAAGGCGCTTGGAAGAAGTGGTGGTGTTTATGTTCCTCCTTTCAAGCTGGCGCAAATGATGAAAGATTTGCAAGATAAAAGCAGCTTGGAGTATCAGCGTATGTCTTGGGATGCTCTTCGTAAAAGTATCAATGGGCTTGTAAACAAAGTGAACGCATCAAACACTAAAAACATTATTCCAGCTTAGATGCCTTTCCGCTAGCTGGCAGAAACATTACAGCACGGTTGTCTAAGCTTGACATTATAGCAAAACAAGTGGAAGCAGAGTTAGCGTCAAAAGAAATTGGGTGCCATTTGTTGCAAGTTTTGGAGGCGGATGAAATGCTCTCACGTGGATTTAAGGACCAGATATGTGATATCTTTCAATTGCTACCGCCAAATCTTCAAGTTGGTGTTTTCTCGGCCACCATGCCTCCCGAGGCACTGGAGATTACAAGAAAGTTCATGAATAATCCGGTTATAATTCTTGTGAAAAGAGATGAGCTTACTCTGGAGGAGGAATATCGATACAGTAGAATAAGAACTCTATATATAGCTGAAGCAGAAATGTAATAGGGGTTGGAGATTTTATAAAACAGAGTACTGTTTTGGCTTATGTAGAAAGACAGAGTTCAGTAATATAATAGAACTGCTTTTCTTCTCAGGATTCATAAAGTGTTTCTATGTTCAAGATGTGTGGTTTTACTTTATCCTTGATTTATTTTATAGTTGCATAGATGTGTAATCACTCAGAATTCACTTATGCTGCTCTGATTTCCTGTACACATTCATGAACTGTGGTTTTATAAGAGTTGTGTTTTGAACATTTAAATGCCACATGCCCTGACTTCTATGTAAAGGCTGTATCATTATTTGCTGAGGTTTTATTGACTCCATAGGCCCAATGGAAACTTATGTAATGTTTGTCCAACCTTCATATTTGTCAATGTTATTCCACAAGAGTTAGCCATCTTATTAATAGTTAAAATCAATAACCCTTGTTGAGAGAGCCCTCTCAGGCTAAGGAGGCTAAGCCTTAGTCAAAAGATTGGTTTGAAACAGTTACTTGAAGTCTTCCTGGTTTGCAGCCTTCCAGGGCTTGATTTTGAGATAACAGTTGGGACAAGTCAGTGGTGTCTTTTCAATTCAATTGCAAGTTCAATCAAACAATCCATCCTATCATTATTCATCACAAGTTGTTGTTGTACTTCTCTGTTAGGGTCCCACCCTAACCCCCTTATTTATGTAATGGTATCACGTCATAGTCAATAGTCAATAAAGCCCATATTAATAATTGTAAGTGGTTAATCCGCAATTAATGACGGGACCATAGTTAGTTGCAAAAGGGCCGTAGTATTAGATAGATGGTATTAATAAAACCCACGGTATTGGCTAGTGGTATTGCATGTATGAGTCATATATAAAGGATAGAGACTCCCTACGAGGAGCATCGTGTCTTATTTTGTAAACGAGCTCTGCTCTATTGGAGGTTGCCCCCTCGAAGAGGCAAGTTAACATTACTCTCTGAATAATAAAATCATTGCTATTCTGTGTTCTGGGTATCTTTTCTTCGCATATTCTGTATTTGGGTATCATTTTGCAGGTTAAGAGCATAAGAAGTGGTATCAGAGCACTTTCCAGGGCCGGTGGGATCTCCATTTCTTAGAAAAAAAAAATTGGCTAGAGACGTGTTCCGGTGTCTTTAAACCACAGGATCTGTCATTGAGTGCATAAACCTGCGGATTTGGGGAGGCATGCACGTAGGAATACAAGAGGTGGTCACATCTGTTGGACTCCCTTGTAACCCCTGTGGGTACCCCTTCGAGTAGTAGCGCATTAGACAGAACCGCGCACGGACTGTCTTCCATGTACCCTCTAGGTATATCGGAAGCCCCCTAGGCTCCCTTGAAACCTCGCCATAGATAAATCGTCGGTCGTCTTGTGGCTACAGTACACCGAGAATAGCACTCGGAGAGATTACTCACCCGTATGATAGGGTATCCAGGTTGTACGGCTAAGGGTACGGTCGATCCTCCTTAGTTAGAGCCCTGAAACATTGGGTCGAGTACTACTGCCAGATCCTCATGTATATCGCGATCTGTAGCACCTGACACTCCTCAAGGCCATAGTTCCCTTTTCTATCGGGGGATCACACATCATCTCTTCCAGATCCGCTTGTGCAAAGGGGTGCAGCAGCAGCAGACATCAGTCCGGCAGTCTCGAGTTCGCAGATCAACTATTCTGATCTATTAGATCCATCAGATCCGTAGAAGCAGTCTGTTCCGCCACCCAGAGCTATTAGATCCACCATTCAGATCTCTCAGCTCCACCAGATCGGAGTCGTTCCTATACCGGGGTATAATTTTCGCAGGACTTTTGGCCGCATTGACATTTTGAGGATTTGGCGACGGCAGTATTTATAAGGAAGGAGTAAAACTCCATTAGGAGTTTTTTGGGGCGCTTATTAGTGATCTAGCCCATCAGAATCAGGATTACGAGCTGAGCACAGTGGTACCATTCACTTATTAGTGATTTTTTTTTTTTTAGGCGGTCCCAATTTAAAAAAAAAAATCAGGTTGGTGTATGGTAGAAACTAGAGCTCAAGCGATGGCCAATGAAAGGATGGACAAACTTGAAGAATCAGTGCAATACCTCCACATTCAGCTTACCGGACTATGTAGCATGGTCGAGAAAATAGTCCCGAAGGGCAAGGAGCAAGCCCACGAGGAGGCGTATAATGGCAATGAACATAATGAGGGTGAGTCTAGCCACTCTCCTCACGTCTGGCACACCCACCAACCACCCAGTTAGCGACCTCCCAAGTTGGATATGCATAAATTTGACGGTTCTCACCCATCGGCATGGATAGCACAAATGGAACAATATTTCAAACTGAATCACATCTTCGATGATGCGACTCAGCTTATGTTGGGGAGCATGTACTTGGACAATGAAAGGTGGCAATGGTGGGAATGGCATCAACGTTGCACTGGACCTTTTAGGACTTGGACCAAATTCACCAAAGCTCTTCAAGACCGCTTTGACCAGGAATCATCTTTTTTGGGTCGTCTTACTAAGCTCCGACAGACTGGTACAGTGGATGAATATATTACAGCTTTTGAAGCCTTAGCCTTCCGCACTTGGGGTCTCTCAGATGTGTTCTACACGAAATGTTTTATCAGCGGTCTTAAAGAAGCTATCAAAGCCCAAATCCTACTGCACCACCCTCCCACATGGACGAAGGCTTGCAAGGTAGCTCGTAACGTGGAACGTGCATTAGTAGCCCAATACAGTCGCCCAAATTTCTCAGCTAAAGGTCGCTCCCCACAGGCTCACAACACGACTCAAACACTTAAGGTCCAAAAGGTGTCACCTACGGAAATGGCCGAGAGAAGAAAGAAAGGCCTATGTTACTACTGTGATGAAAATACTCCCCAGACCATAAATGCAAGGAGCCCAAATTTTTTCAAATTGATGCCACTGACTACAACTCAACAGAGGAAGATCCACCACTTGAGGAACATGAGCCGCTAGAAGAAGACAACCAATCCCGGCCATTCGATACCGAATCCCCTGCGCATTTGCAAACAATACTCTCATCGTTTCGGTCACCGTGGAGCATTGCAGCAATATTCGGGGACGTCTGGAAAATGTGACTGTGCCGAGGGTTGATATGGAAACTCCCACTGTCGACTTCAGGCGACCAATTCAGAAGGATGAGGCCGGCCCTAGTGAACCTGTTCAGCGGAGCTCGCGCCAGGAAGAGGAAGACTCGAAGAAGCTCAAGGGTCCCGCAATGGACGAGCCTCATACCACGGATGAAGACTAACTTTGCAGACGCTATGTCATCGCGGCAAGGAATGAATCTCTCTGACCATTTCATTTTGCTCACTTTGTATGTTTGTCATGGGGTTTATGTTTACAGTGTCGGTCCAAACCACCACAGTGTTAGTCTACGTGTCAGTCCACATGTTCACCGTGTCGAATTATGTATCCACCGTGTCGACTTATGTATTCACCGTGTCGAATTATGTATCCACCGTGTTGCATTATGTATCCACCGTGTCGGACATGTTAGAAGGAAGGTAAACTGGTTTCTCTGCCAGTTCTGCTATGACTGCTAATTCATGGGGAAAATCTCTCTGAAGGAACAGGGCCTCGGCCCAGATGTAATTTTTGCTGTAATTTTGGCATTTTTGTAATATAATTAGCTCAGTTTTAACGAGAAAAAAAAATATTAGTCATTTGGGTTTATCAATCTAAGGGTTCATATTCCTAGGGTATAATATTATTCTTACGGTTTACAATATTAATCCAAGGGTTTAATATAAATATCCCTAGGTTTATAATCATGGTCAACAAAGGGCAACCATGGTCCAATGTCATATTATGATAAGGACTATCTTAATATGAAAATCAACCATGGTCAACCATGGTCAAACATTGTCAACCATGTTTATTTTAAGGTTTATAGTATTTATCTTAGGGTTTATATACCTAGGGTTTATAATAATAATACCTTAGGTTTAATATTACTCACTTGGGTTTATAATACCTTGGATTTTTAGTATTAATCCCTTGGGTTTATAATATTAATCTGTTGGGTTTATTTATCTAAGGGTTCATATTCCTAGGGTGTAATATTATTCATATGGTTTATAATATAAATCCTTAGGTGTAATATAAATCCCTTGCATTTATAATCATGGTCAACCATGGTCCAACGTCACATGTGAAAAATATTTTCTCAATATCCGAATTAATCATGGTCCAATGTCACAATGTGTCAAAGATTGTCTCAATATGAAAATCTATCATGCTCAACCATGATCAACCATTTTCCAATGTCACATTGTGATCAATATTGTCTCAATATGAAAACGGGTCATGGTCAACCAAGGTCAACCATGTTTATTTTAGGGTTTCTAATATTTATCTTACAATTTATATACCTTTGGTTTATAATATTAATCCCTTGGGTTTAATATTATTCCCTTCGGTTTATAATACCTTGGGGTTTTAGAATTAATCCCTTGGGTTTATAATATCAAGCCCTTCGGTTTATGAATATAAGAGTTCATATTCCTAAGGTATAATATTATTCATAATGTTTATAATATTAATCCCAAGGTTTAATATAATTCCCTTTGGTTTATAATCATGGTCATCCAAGCGCAACCATGGTCGAATTTCACATTATGACAAAGATTATCTCAATATGAAAATCAACCGTGGTCAAACATCGCATTATGACAAAAATTGTCTCAATGTGAAAATCAACGATGGTAAAACATGGTCAATTGTATTTATTTTAGGGTTTATAATATTAATCTCTTGATTTTAATATTACTCCCTTGGGTTTATAATCTCTTCAGTTATTAGTATTAATCCCTTGGGTGTATTATTCCATTCAGTTTATAGTATTAATCCGTTCAGTTTATTAATCTATGGGTTCATATTCCTAGGGTGTAATATTATTCATAGGGTTTATAATATAAATCCTTGAGTTTAAAATACATCACTTGTGTCTATAATCATCATCAACCATGTTCCAATGTCACAATATGACAAATATTGTCTTGATATGAAAATAAATCATGCTCAACCATGGTCCAATGTCGCTTTGTAACAATTATTGTCTCAATATGAAAATGAACCATGGTCAACCACTATCAACCATTTTTATTTTAGGGTTTATAATATTTATCTTAGGGTTTATATACGTAGGGTTTATAATATTTATCCCTTTAGTTTAATATTACTCTCTAGGCTTTATAAACCCTTGGGGTTTTCTTATTAATCCCTTGGGTTTATCTCAATGTGAAAATCAATCATGCTCAACCATGGTCCAACATCGCATTGTGACAAAGATTGTCTCAATAAGAAAATGAACCATGGTCAGCCAATGTCAACCACGTTTATTTTAGGTTTATAATCTTTACCTTGGGGTTTTGTTGAAGCCTCGAAAATCGCTGCAACAACATGGGGGATGACCACCCGGTCTGGACCTTAAAGCAACTCCTTTTCTATTTGGAATGGTGGTTTCGACTGGTTCAACTAGGTCCAGTTACCTTCTCTCAATCTCCAATGGCTTTAAAATATGACTTTCATTCACCAATGGAAAAGAGACATCAGATCAACCTTCTTGCTGATCAGGCAAGAAAGTGATCCTTAAGCTGATTTAGGGCTCAGCCAATCCACTACTAAAGTTTGCCTCTTTGGGAAGAGGACTTAAAAGAATGTAGAAATTATTCTAAATGCAAACTTGTTCTAAGATGCAAGCAAAAGAAACTATCTTAATCCTATCTCAATTAGGCAGATATAGATCTAACCCAACCAAGAGCAGATATTTAAAATATTGAAATTTAAATGTCTTGTTTATAATGAATATCAAGTTAATGAAGTAGTTCAATTAACTGACATTATGGATACCAAACACATCCTATTGAGACCTTTTAACTGAAATAATCAATCAACAACACTCAGGAAGAAGTTCACAAAATGATATTGATCATTTAATCAGTAACTTGAATTATTAAACAATAATATGCGGAAGAAGTTCACAACATATCACTATTTATTCATCCAATATTAAAAGACAGATTTATGAGTAAATAGTTACTCAGAAATCAGAATTCAACCCATAAGAGCAGAGATAAATAACAACATAAAATAGAAGCAAATTACCCATACCGACAAAAGTGCACAAATATGTAAGTAAATTGACACCATTCTTGTTATCATAAAATAAAACCAGCATTTAAAACAATAGTATTCGAAATACCAATTTATTGAATCCATTTCTCCAGCTCTGGTCTCTAATAGTCCTTTACAATGTCTAAGCTTCTGCTTTCAAAACCAGAGCTACAATAGTGCAAACTCTGTTCATTATACATAACTCAGGATGTAGAAGAAAAACCTCAATAATCCTCAGATCTGAGATTTCACTCCTTCCACCTACAACTCCAAATCCCTATTAAAAAAGTGCTTTTAGAATTCCAGAATTGCAGAGGAGAGCCGCCTTATTACATTCTGCAATCTGCTATTTATAATATTTGCAAAGGAATTCTTGAGAGGAAAGTTTGTTGAAGAGAAATTTGTCCAATCCAATTTTATTTGCTCAAAATTTGAATCTTTAATTGTTGGAGCATTCTCATTGATTGAGTTCTTTTTCTCCAAATCTCTTCTACTGTTTTCCTACAAGAAGAAATAAAAATAAATTAAAATGCAATCAATAAAAACAAAATATCATTTCTGGCATTTAAAACAAATCCAATCAAATTCTATTTAAATAAATAATTGAAAATAAAATATAAGCTCTCTATTGATGCCTGGGATAGTTTAATTGGCCAAGGATATTATTGACGAATGAATATGCAATTAGAAGAGGCTTGGACAAATGAAAATGCAGAAAATAACTCAGAAAATTGATTTTGTTTTAGAAATTTGGAGCTTGATCTTTTGCATGATTTTTGACCCAATTAATGACCAAATCTATTAGTGAAACCTCCTCAGAAATGTTCTCCTTGATTTTATCTTTCCAATGAGCCGTCATGGGCCTCATTTGGCCAAGTAAAACTCATTCTATGAGCTTCCAAAGTTGATGAGTCAAATCTGGCATAAATCTGGAAATTCTGTTGCTAGGCTAAAAATCAGAATTTTAATTAAAAATCTAATCCTAAATTAGAATTCTAATTAATTCTAATTTAATTATTAATTATAAACTAAACTAATTATTAATCTAACTAACTATTATAATTAACTATTTATAGATTAATTAATTTAGATAATTTTTAAATTTTAATTTAATTTAATTAATTAATTTTTATATATTAATTAAATTAAAATTAATTATTTAAATCTTAAATAACTATTTTAATTTCAACCCACCACTATCCTACCTCTTTATTCATTCCTATTCCACTCACGTATGAGTGAATTTGGAAACTCAAACTAAATGAATCATGCACCAAAATTAATGTCCCGTTGCCTTATGACTTCGGTGATCGCATATCGGTGAATGAGGGTTATCGCAGTTTTTTTAAGAATGTTCCGATAAGAAATTTGCGATGAGAAATTTGCGATGCGATGCATCGATTGTATTGTTAATTTTTATTTTAATATTAAATCATTTTATCTTAACATTCCATTACCATTTCACTTATTCGTATGAATGTTAATTTAAAACAAAACAAAACGTAAGTTTTATGAAAACTAAGGTTAATGCTCCAAGTCCTTTGACCTTTAGCCTTTTCGCAATCGCAAGAAACCTTGGATCGGGGTTTTGTTAAAAATGTTGCGATAAGAATTCTCCGATGCGATGTAATAAAATTCTTTTTTATTATATATATATATATATATATATATATATATATATATATATATATATATATATATATTTTTTTTTTTATATCAAATTTTAATTTAATTAAATTAATTATATTTTATATAATAATTAATTTAATTAATTTAAGATTTAATATTAAATATCAATGTTTTATTTTGGTTTTATTTTAATGAAATTATCTAAACTACAACCATTCCGAAAATAAATAAAAAGAATAAAAATAGCATTTTCAACCTAGACTAGATAAATGATGGGACTTCAGGAGTACCATTTTCAAACCAGTTGACCAAATGAGGCGAAACAAATGTCAATGAGAAGTTTATAAAAAATCGATTCTAACAAAGCAATCAAAAGAATAATCCAAAGAAAATGAGAAATTAACAAAAGCGTAGGATAATTAACTAAATAAAATTGCTAGAAGGTGTTTAGTCAAAATTTTATAGAAAGGGTCCCCATTATTTGAAGTGAGCACATCAATAATGGGGGGGTTGTGTTTTTACCACAACAGGTTTATATACCAGGTTTATAATATTAATTGCTAGGGTTTAATATTATTCCCTTGGGTTTATAATACCTTGCAGTTTTAGAATTAATCCCTTGGTGATCCAGGGGACCCTAAAAAGCTAAATCTTCAAAATCTTCAAAATGCAGTGAAACTTGTCTCAAATCAAAGAGATCGTCATTCTAAATCCAACAACATGAATGACACCTCAATATGACATCGTATGAAGAAGTTATTTCATGTTGAAGTTTTTTGAATCATCTAAAAATTTTGTAGACAGGACCCACAGGGACACTTGGCATGCTGATGTCAGCAGTACATATGTTGGCGTGAGCTATATGGATGCTGATAACAGTAGGTGATGTGGCAGTATGGACGAGGGAGAGCCAGCCAAAACATGACATGTGGCAGCTAACATCAGCATGATGTTAGAAGCCCGGTCATTCGCGCAATCAACCATACAGACCATTCAGGACACGACACATGGCAACCTAGTCAACATCGCCAAATTCTACTAAGGAGATGATAATTTAGATCGATCCAGTGATCAGTGGCAGTGGATTTTTTTCCTACTTAATATTTCCAGTGACCTCCAAATCTGTTGGTAGGAAAAACGCTCGTTATGGGCTAAATTCAAATATACAAAAAAAAATATTACTGGCTAGTTGGATAGTAGTCAAACTCAACCAATCAGGCCGACGAAGGAAACATTATATATATATATATATATATATATATATATATATATATATAGATATCAATGGTTAGTAGTGGTCCTAGTCCATCAGACTGTTAACATTATTTCACATAATAAAACAATAATGGGCGAGTCGTGGGGTTTCAACCTTGACCTCCCATCTCCCATAAGACGTAACAAAGGTTGACCACCATTAGGCCAAATGGCTTGATGTTAATTAAAATGCTAACCAAGAATTAATTAAACCACCTCAACCCAACACCAAAGGGAGATCAGATGCGTGGAACGTGAAGCTTGATTTTAGAAGTGTGTAGACTAGAGCCAAATTGGTGCCCTCTTAGGCAGGTTTTCAAGATAGATTCCTAGAGAATCTTGGGGAATATTCCTTCAGGGAATCTAAAAGATTACCTAGACTTCTAGAAGTCTCCAACACAGAACAAGGTCGACTTTATAGCCATTTTTAACTATTTTTCACTTGGAATCCAACCATGTAATCTATTTCTTTAGCAGAGGTCTACATTTTTAGGCCATCCGGAAGTGGAGGTATAAGATGTCATTTTGTAATTTCTTGTAATTTTATTTTGCTACCAATTAATGAAAGAGGCCTACCCACATTGAGAAAGGCTCTGAGATGTAACCCACACTGGGTAAACTCTGTTATCAAGTTGTTTGTCTGATTTTGATCTAGTGGTTGAATGTCACTTGGTTACATTCTCTTTTAAAATTCAAAGTTGTATGCATATTTGAAGTAAAATATGTGTATAAAGTTTGGTATCAGAGTAGGTCTTCTTGATGCGAATTAGATGAGTGAATGTTAACTAGGAACAAGGTCCAAAAAGGTGAAGGAAAACTCAAATCCTCTAATATCGAAGTGGGGTGTGCAAAATGAATATGGAAAACAGCAGATGAGGAAGATCAAATAGAGGAAGAGAAAAATTATCGCAATATTTTCTTCACCATGGAAGAGAATGTTGACAAATTGTTTGTAGAATATGAGAATATAATCAAGCCTGAGAAGAAGAGTTAGATGATCATGCCTCGGTAAACCATGGAGGTGGAGGAGAAGAGTCCCCTCCCTCTCCATATTCCAGTGAAAATTCTTCTTCTTCCTCTTCTCATCATTCTAACATGCATCATAGGAATGCACCTAAAAAGCCATAGGAATGGTCACAGGTTCACCATAGGCTCCATTATTGAACCTATGCTCTGATACCACTTGTCATGTGCCTCATTTAACACCAATTTATTTTTTTTAATTACCCAACACCAGATGTTATATAATGCACCCATATTTCTTTTCCTCCATTACACTACTTTCTATTTTATAATGATCAACATACCATCTTACCCTTGTATGAAATATCCTTACAACTGAATTTATTAGTTTCGAGAAAGTCATCTTCTCCTTTACTACATATAGAGAGGTTATACTAACTCAGAGCTCCCTATGAACATCAAGTAAGGTAGTCCACTGGAATAAATGATACTAGTTGGTCGTGACTACACTAAGTGCCTTATATATATATATATATATATATATATATATATATATATATATATATATATATATATCTATGTATGTATGTATATTGACAATATAACAATGGGTTCACTTACTCTTATGCATTATGTATTTATACATTTATTTTTATTCTTAACCGCACTTATGATTTCAATTTTAGTCATGATACCTTCACCTTTGTATTTACAGAAGGTGTGATGATTTGGTGTGAGTGTCCTCAATTTAATGACTTATATTGTCCCTTTCTACCATTTTTGTTGATGGTATCAAGGATTGTACCAATTTCAAATTGGGCGTACATTTGATATGTGCATATACTTTCAAATATAAATTTTACTCTGTTATCTATTTCAATTGGATAATATGCACAAGGTTACACATTCCTTTATTATAAAAAGTGTCTCGTTGGTCCTATGACATCATATGCCTTTCATGTATTTCATTGTTTCTTTTCCATATCCCCATCTATGGCATACCCCCTACTAATTAAACCCTTGTTTTGCATCAAATACCTTCATGGTCCACAGGTATGACCATTAATTGATCGAATTAACTATAGCTCTAAGGTTGCTCTTAATTTACTTACTCCTTGGTACACTTTTACCCATGGTGGTGTGAGGTAGGCAGTACACCTAACACTACAACCAATCTACTTTCTTTAGGTGCTCCTTTTCCATGTGTTGTTCACATGGGGTTTTTAATGAACTACTCGGCTTGATTTCTAATGGATGGTTCAGATGGTTTGGGGCAATCCAAAAGTTGATATTCGCCTGAAAAACCCTAACCATTATTATCATTTCTTCTGGTCATGGAGAGGCAATGCTTCTTTTACTCTACTTATCATTTCCTAGAAGGAGGTTTCTTTAGACAATAACCGAGTTGTTGCATTTGAAATTTGTCAAATTCCTTTCACTGAATTCCTACAACTGGCGATGCTTTGTGTTCTTGGTGTCAAAACTAGGAATGGAGTGTTGATAGGAATGAACAGAAGGCACCTGGTGTCTAACCCTCTGCTCTCTTGTAGGCATTTCACAGACCCCAATGACTTCTAGATTGTAAATTCTTAACTTTAGCCCTCGATTTATGTTATTCATTATGTATCTGGTTACTTTTATAACATTCCAACAATTTATGGTAGTTGAATTGCTACCCACCGAACTCAAAGGTTTCCTATTTTTCTATGAGCGGGTTCTTCCTCAAATTTCTACCAGGTAAACTCCTCTGAGTAAGCTTTATTGAACCTTTCTAGCACCCTGGGATACGTCTTGGTCGTAGCTCCAAAATTCCGCTTGGGATTTCACATGATCCATTAATCTAGAGACATTACACAATGATATTAACTGGTAAAGTCTTAGTTCTATTTATCTGGTAACTTTATTGTGATAATATGGATGACCTGGCCAACAAAGTTTTAAGTTTTATTTTATTCCACAATGTCATGGGTGTAGGGAAAATTCTCAACCTAACAATTCCCATCCCAAGTTCCATAAGGCTAGGGATGCAAATGGTTTATTCTCATGCATCCCCTACCAGGTATTATCTCATCTCACCATGACATACTCTTCTCCTTCACTTATCTACAAATGTAATTTCCTGAGAGGTTTTCCATTTTGATATATGTAATCTAACGTTGAGTTGTTTCAAATTCTTCTAGTTCCCTCATAGAGAAATATCCTCGAAATATATTTATAAAGGTAACCACCCCAGTTTCTCTGAACTCACACCTTATGAGTAGCTTATTTAATTGTTTACCTTGCTTACAATAATAATTCGGTTTCTCCGTTTTGTGGTAGATACAGGTATGGCAAGTATGATCTTCTGGATCCTTTTCCAACTGTCTTTCAACCTATTCTAGGTCAGTTCGATTCCTTTGTTCTGGTGATGGATTTTAGAACACTTTTTCAATTGTAAGGGTGGTTGCATTATATTGGAAATGGAAGATTTGTCATCATAAGTATAGTGTATTTTCTTTTATTCCAAGGGTGTAATACCCCTTTACATGCAGTTACCTTAATTACCTCTGCATTTTGTTGTACTTAAAAACTCTTTAGTGTTTATATCATCCTTTTCTGTTAATCCCAGGGATGATGAAGACTTCATGGCCTCCCCCAAACTCTAGTTTGTCAAATTATACTTTTATCAGTGTTATTTATCTACTTTGTTTCCATTTGGAAGTAAATATAATTAGTTTGTAAGGTTTATGAGGGTCATCTCAATGTACAATATATGTGTTTGTGTGTGTGTGTGTGGTAATTTTATTAAGCTGATATGTTTCACCGCACCATGATATTTTCAAAGTTAATGTTGATCATTGGAATACCTCTTTGATTTGATTTTATTTAGCCCCTATTCACAAATTGAATTAAATAACCTGTTGGTTATTATTACTCTGGAATGCATGCATCCCCTACTAAGAATTTTTTTCTCCTAGTATTCTGAATAATAATAATAATAATGTAATATTTATTTCTATGTACTGTACAATCATCAATATTATTTTTAATGCATTAACCTCATCATTTTTGCGCATGTTGTGTGCCTTGTACATCCCTTCGATTCTTGTTGTGTATTTGTCATGTTTACTATTCACTCGCAATTTATTCTCATATGTTACTGGAAATGTAAACTCTATTTTTCTTCTACGTTTAGCTAAACATAGATTTTTTTTATTTTCTCCTGTTAACATGTAGCTAGTATAACAGAAACATTAGGTCTATTGAATCCACTCTTAGTATATCAATTAGAGTAGAATTCACCGTCACTCTTTGATACAGAATTTGTAACGAAATGCGTTTGTCTCTATAATTCTCTTAAAACGCTCTCTCTTTCCATTCTCCTTTTGTTTATGTGCTTCACTCCTTTATATAGTCTCTTGTAAACCATAAATCACTAAATCAATTTCTACTTAGGAACTGGTAGCGTACCTAGTTAGAAGAATATGGGTTCCTTAGTTGTTAATGCAATTATAGGTAATCCCATTAGTTCCTTTCGATTTGGTTAAATACTATAATGTTTTGATCACTACATATAAAAAATTATATTCCCCTTAAACGCCCACACGAGCTTCAAAACAACCCATCTCATGAGCTAAATCTCTATACCCAAATCCACAGTTTCGACATTTCTAGTATGTGATTTATTATATATATATATATATATATATCTATCTATATATATATATATATATATATATATATATATATATATATATATATATATATATATATATATATATATATTACATCAGCCCCACAATCACATTAATTCATATTCCAATATTTATTGAGACTATTATCTTTACCATGATAGTGGTGTGTGAGGTAGGCAAAACACCTGACCCTGCAACCAATCTACTTTCTCTAGGTGCTCCATTTCCATGTCTTATTCACATGGGGTGCTCCATTAACTAAAATATATATAGAATTAATGATTTGATTCATAGGCCTCCATGAATTCCCACCTGCCGAATTGCATGGTAGGTTTCGCAATTTGTTTGTCGCGACATGGTGATTAGATTTTGGCATTACTATTGCTTTACACTTCTCAACACACTGTGCTGCACAATTGTGTTTTGGGAACCTCTTATATATATATATATATATATATATATATATATATAAGAGGTTCCCAAAACACAATTGTATATATATATATATATATATATATATATATATATATATATATATATATATATATAACTCACACACCTGATTTGCATAATAAAAAATCCATTAAAGACATTAAGTCGGTAAAAGAAAGAAATAAATGGATAGAGCTAGTGTGTCGAATATGATGGTGAAAATGGTGATGATTTTGTGGTTTGCTATGATGGCAACCACAATACCTCTGCATACTGGAACTGCGACTGTTAGTTTCCCAATGTAGAAGCCATATTATTCCTCCCATATTCATGGGTAATGTGCTCTATGCCATCATCATTTCTTTAGCCACATACCAAGTCCCAATACTTCTCTTCATCTTCATGATGATGATCTTGTTTTTATGACATCACCCATGGATGCACCTATCGATAAAAAGGAAGTGCATGAGCTTTTTCTGTTCAGAAATGTGGTCATATCTCATCCATTTGGATCCCTCATTAACTGGACATCGCAAAACTCACACAACGTCTACTCCTGGAATGGAATCCGATGTAGGAAGGGAACAAAGAGAGTGGTGGCCATAACACTTCCAAGTTCCTGGCATGGGATTAAAAGGTAGTCTTTCACCATGTCTCAGTAGTCTTTCATTATTAAGTACTTTTAATATTTCTAGTAATAATCTATTGAGAATAATTCCATCAGAGCTGGGTCGGTGAAAAGCTTTATGAATACTAGACCTTCACTCTAATATGCTTTGGGGTCTTATTCCAAGATCATTGTCTAATTGCACGTGCCTTCAGTGGCTCTGACTTTCAGTAAACAACTTGACAGGGACTATACCCACAAAATTCAATTGTCTAGTCAAATTGGAACATCTCCACTTGACCGAAAATAATCTTACTAGATGTATTCCAATTTCTTTGAGGAACTGCACATTTCTCCAATATTTGTCCATTGGATATAACAATCTCACTAGTCCAATCCCTTCAAAGTTGGGTATGCTCATAAATCTATTTAATATATACACTGAAGGAAACTCACTAAGTGTCCATATCCCTTCAACTCTTTAGAAATTGTACTCATCTATGGTATATATATTTTTCTCACAAAAGTTTGAGTGGAACAATTCCTGCTGAATTGGTGTTGCTATAGGAATTACAGTACCTATATCTACAAGAAAACAGTTTCAAGAATTTCATTCCTCCATTTCTGGGAAACCTCTCTTCCATGTGGATTTCATTTTTGGGGGACAATAGATGGTCGAGAAGTGTACCACTTGACTTGGGAAGTTTGAAAAAAATTGGTCAACTATCTATATATGGTCCAAGTAGTATTTCAGGTGTGATCCCTTCTGAACTAGAAAATTACCACAGTTTAGAATGGCTAGATTTAGGAGCCAACAATATTCAGGGCTCCATCTCGAAAAGTATATTCCAGCTTCCCCTGTCAACCTTAAGTCTGGTTAAGAATAATATGAGCGGTGATATACCTGAAGCCATTGCAAATTTGACTCCATTGAACTTCCTAGCTCTGGGTATAAATATGTTCTCTGGTGTCATTCCTGAATCCATTACCACATTGAATCAATTAACCTATTTAACTCTCGGTACAAATATGTTACAATTAAGCATACCTTAGGGCATTCGTAATTTAAGTATTCTAGAAAAGATTTACTTTGATAAAAATTGTTTAACATGTGGCATACCCCAAGGAATTTCCAATTTAACCCAGTTGATCCAGGTAAATTTGGGTGGAAATAATATCACTAGATGCATACTCGAAGAAGCCATTACAAAGATTACTCACTTGTCCTTCCTACATCTAGGTTCAAATATGCTCAAAGCTGGCATACCAAATGTCATTACAAAGTTGAGTAACTTGACCTTCTTACATCTCGGTTCCAACATGTTAGTTGGTAGCATACCTGAAGGCATTGGTAATTTGAGTAAGCTTCAAAATCTCTACTTGGATACTAACAATCTCACAGGTACAATCCTTGAAGGTATTAGACATTGTGTGGAATTGTTGTAGTTAGATTTGTCAAAAAACAAGTTGAATGGAACTATCCCTGATTCTATAGGGAACTGCAAGTCTTTGATGGTTTTGACACTTATGGATAACTTGCTTTCAAGTACACTACCATCAATAAAAAGGTGTACAAAATGGAAAATGCTGAAGGTATTTGAAAAAAAACTTAGTGGATATCTAGATATAGACTTTCTAGTGTCTATGAAAGTCATTTTTGCTTATTCTAATAAATTTTTTGGGATCATTCCTAAATCATTGGTCATTTGTACCCAACTTCAGCTACTAAATTTAAGAAAAAAATGGATTAGCAGGAGAGCTTCCTCCATACCTTGCACTTTTTAATGACTTAAGAGTTTTAAGTCTTGGTTATAATAGGTTCTCTGGCCATATTCCTCAATGGATTACAAATCTCACACAGTTGCAAGTGTTAGATCTTTCCAACAATGAATTCAATGGAAGAATGCCATCCAACCTCCAAAGATTGAAGGGGTTCAAAATTCTTTGGTGTTCCCAACTGAGTTATAATACACTCTACGAGGATTTGAGGATTGTAATGTAAGGAGTTGAATATGCTTTAACATATTTGCTAGCTACAAATACCATATTTAACTTGTTTAACAACAATCTCACTGAAGAAATATATCCAAGCATAGGAAGTTTTGTTAGTTTAAGATTATTGAATTTATGTAGAAATTACGTGAATGGACAAATCCCTACATCTCTTAGTGAGATATCTACTTTGGAGCAATTGGACTTATCCATAATTTTTTTAAATGGAACCATTCATCAAGAGCTCTCCATATTAACTATGTTGGCATCTTCGGACCTTTCCTGGAATAGACTTTGTGGTAAAATCCCGAAAGGAACACTGATTGACACTTTTAGTGAGAATTCATTTAAATAAAACAAATGATTATGTCCATATCCTTTACAATTGTGTAAGGATAATAATAACACAGTGGAAGGTGTTTTCATTACTAAAGGAAAGGGATGGCTAAGTCATGTAGATGAACATGTCTCATTATTTGCATTGGGATTGGGACTGGGGATTGGATTTGCTGGAGTTGTAAGTGTGATGATATTGTGGGATGATGCTAGACATTGGGTGATGCCCCCCAAGATACAACCATATTATGGAGTGTACAAATTCCCTAAATAGCTTGAAGGTTTGATCTATCTCCAACAATAAATTATTGCCACAAAAATTGTAAAATCATAACTCTAATATTTTCCATAAAATTGTCAATTGGGTTATCTTAGGTGGTATGATTGTTATCCTTCTCACCTAGGCTTAATTATTGTAAATGATATGCCTAGCTCATATTGAGTATATTGTTGCAATGGATTTGAGCCTTCTTGCTATAGGACCTTGAGTGCACTAGTTCATATTGAGTATATCGTTGTAATAGCTTTGAGCCTTGTTGTTATAGGACCTTGAGCCATGAAAAATATCTTCTGCTTACTTACAAGCTAGAAGGTGGATGTATAAACCCATAATAATGAAATTATTATTTGGATGTAGTATGAGTGGTCAGAAAAATGATGTATATTAAGCTTATAATGAATATTTTCACGTAAAATATTTTATCTAAATATAAATGTATTTCAATTTTTTTCTACAATTATATATATATATATATATATATATATATATATATATATATATATATATATATATATATATATATATATATATATATATATCTATATATATATATATATTCGTTCATAAAAATACAAAATATAAAAATCTGATTTTACTTAACAATTTGTAAACCATTTTTTTCATTTACATGTTACTTATTATTATATTGGAATACTTACAGAATTTTGTGGTCTACCCACCCTTAATAATCATATATTATTTACTTTTCATTTCATATTTTTTGTGATGCTCTATCGACGCATTATGAGGAATATGTCTCATAAAGTTACATTTAAAAATAATAAAATAATACTTATATTCACAAATTAAAAAAAATTAGTAATAATAATAAAAATAACAATATCACGAAAAAATGAAATATTTCAGTTACCACCCTAATTTTACATCAACTTTATATCGAGAGATAAAATAATTGAAGTAAAAAAAAAAAACCTAACTAATTTACTTAGATTAGAATGATGGAGATATGTAACTCCTTCAATACTTAATATGGAGTTGATAGATGGCATGTAAAAATAATATTAGTGATATTACATGATGTGTAGTCATTCTAGGATCGCTTTACATATAATATTTAAAATAAAAATATATCAATAACAAAAAAATATGTTAGCATTAGCAATAAATAAAAATATCTCAATGTCCATAATCTTGTCCATCCATTTAAATGGAAATTATGTTTCAAGAAAGAAAAAGAAAAAAGCAAATTGATATATGAAGTGAAAAATCTGCATTTCTAGTTGTCAATAATCTAGTGCTCTTACCTTACACCCAAAACATCTCACTTTCATATGCATATCTATCTAATTTTTCAACACTAGCTTTTTCTCTTTTACAGGTGGGAAAATCTATCATAACCCAGTTGTCAAACCCGCAGTGAGGACAACCATCTATGGCTGATGACTGTGAATGCAGGGTGACTCATCATTGTCAATCAAGGAAAACCACACCACCTAGAATAACCCACTGGTGGTTAGGCTTTCACTCCTGTCAGATGCCTCAGTTCTTGGGTCGTTAACTTGTTTCCTTACATCCAAAAAAGATGAGATCTTAGCCAAGCATAAGCAGTTTTAGGGCATACTCCATGCCTGATTTTTCAACACTAGTTATGCTACATAATATTTAAATTTATTAGGATTAAAATATTTAAGATAAAATTGACAAAAAAATGTAGCTAATAAATTTGTAAAAAAAAATTAAATTCTAAGAGATTAAAAAACTTATCACACACTTCTATATTAAAGTCAACCTTTTTATATCCATGTGCTCATTTAATGAAACTCTATTAGCATTGCAATTTTATGGTATCAAATTTGTTAAAACAGTGAATAGTAGGAAAAAATGCTTACAAATTTTTTATTGCACTAAATATTAATGCACAGCTAAAAATATTACTTGTCGATTTTCAATTCCATTAAATATTAATTTGCCTCTTAGTGTCTCTTCCAATTAAATCCAATAGTCTTGCACATTGTAGAGAAAGATATATTCAATTAAGTGTATATTTAATCAGATTAAATTAACACAACATGCAAATGTCAAAAATATGTCGTATATTAGAAAATAGAATTTACTTTGAACAATATATTAAGCAATTTCACTACAAATAGGAATCTAATTTGTGTCTTTTGTGTATAAAAAAGAAGAAACAGAGTACAATGTCATCTCAGAATTCACTTACTGCAACAAGTGAAGTGTTTGAGAACAACTAGTGCTTGCAATGAAAAAGGAAAAGTTCGTACAATATATAAATACTATGGTTTTTCTTCTCTACTGCCATGACAATGAATCTTATAGTATCAACATTTACCAAAAAGAAATGAATCTTACAGTAAGTTAATCTGGTAGAAAACCTCTTTTCCATAAGAAATTTGATAAAAAAAATTGCTGAAAGTTCATGTGTAACAAATTCGATAAAAAATTAGCTAGAGTATAATGGGTTGCAACATGGTCCAAAATTTGTGCACGTTTAATGTTTAAGTTATGTGAAGGAGCAAAGAGTTACATTAACGAATTCAAATAAAGGTTTAATAAGTTGGGAGTGATATTTGCATTTTATGTGGAATTTGGGTTACAAGATCATCATCAAAAAGTTATTGCCAAAATCATAATTCTTGCACTGAATATTTGCAATTGCTAAGAGTTATCAAACTTTATCGGTGACATGGGAGAGATGGCACCAAATTTGGAATAAGAGATACCATTTTTTTGTCTAAAAACAATATTTTTTTCAATAATAATATTTATACTTTATTTATTTCTAAATTTAAACATTATAATTTGCATTATTTACTGCTAAACTAATAGTAGTCAAGAGGAAAATCAATTTCTAGAGTCCTTGGGCAGGGATAAATAAATATAATTTTATACCTACTATTTTCTTTTTTAATTCGAGGTATTTTATTAACTAAAAAAGTTAAATTTTGCAATGTACATCTCCAAAATTCTATAGTGTCCCTCTGAATATGTTGGATAGAAAATATGGACCCATATACTTAGACAACCTACCAAACGCATAAGAAAACCAAATTTTTACTTGCTAAAAGTGTGAAAATACATGCAAATTTAGGAAAATTCCCACTGTCATCCTTAACTAGTAACATTAACTGGAGCAAGGTTTTCTGGACTTGCCCCCAGAAATGGGGGTGGTTTGTAATCACAATGAACATTTCCCTCCATATGAGTCAACCTTGCTTCTAGTCTCTCTATTTTTTCTAGAGTGTGACAGTGACCATACCATAGACTCACCATATCATGCAACTTCCATTGGTTATGTTGGAGTTGTAATGGCTACAACCACCCTCCAAAATTTTGCCTATGCTGCATTTTGGAGCTCCCCTAAATCATAGTAGCTTTTCTCACACTGACCCAAGTACTTATGCTTTGATTGAGCTTTATCTTTTGCATTTTGGATTGTGTTTTCTTACTTGCTTTACTGCCTAACCCACAATCCAATATATTGACTTGGTTTCAACTTGGTTTGAGGCTTGCCTTAGTGAATTGCACAAATCTTGAGGGAAACCAACCTTGCTCTTGGGAATTCCGAAGTCCAAGCTGACATGGATCCTTCAGCTCCAAAATTGTGCAGAGCCAGCCTTCAGCTGGGAAATTGCACAGAGCATGAGAGGCAACCTAGAGCCACTCAACCCAGAAATTGCGCAAAAGTCTTCTACTCAGAAACTGCTTGGTGCATGAACCAGAGAGTTGCCCAGTTCTTCCTAGAACTATGCAATCTTTCTAAGCAATGCATGGCAAGTTTTCCCTGGAAAGGAAATAAATCTAAAGGGAAAAAAACATCCCTAGGAAGTAGGGATCTATTATTAGTTTCCCATAGGTGACACATTACTATCTTTAGAAGTTTCCGCCAAGTGTTGTTGTTGTCTCTGATGTCAAATATGCGTGCCACAAATTCCATTTTTTCTCAACTCTATGTAATGGATGCCTCTAAAGCTCATTTGTACATTCAGTCATCAAGCTCTAGTATTCTCAAGTAGACCAAGGAACCTTCAAAGCATTTTCGTCACATTTCGGGGTGAATTTTGCTTTTATCGCGCTATGTCACTTTTTCTATTGCCTTTTGTTGTTCAACTTGTGAGAGTATTGTTTCATTTGTTTCTATGAATAATTGTTGCCATTTTAACTTGTTTTAGCTCGTAGAAGTGTTTTTTGAAGTTATAGAATGCCTTTATCAAGTGTCGCATGAGTTTTCTTGTTTCTGCACCAACAGTCACCATTGTGTCGACTCCCTTCACATGCCTCATTTTCCTTTAGTTTAATCAAGTTATGCACTTGTTTCACATACATACATATAAAATTAGTGAGAAATTCACTCATCATCACATCATCCTTCAGATCTGCTTGTTTGCACACTCCCCATTGGAAAATCTGGGCTCCCCTTTCCCAGATATCACATTTCACTGTTAGGAGCTCAAGGGTTTTTCATTGGATTCTGGGATTGTGCAGAGGTTGTCTTGGCCTTGCTCCAATTGCACACTGCACAGTTCTAGGAACCAGTTTACTAGCTTGGCCACTGAGACTATGCAATGTGCAGTCTCTCCAAGCCCCGGCCTAGACTAAACTACACATTACATTATTCCAGTCATCAAACTTCCACATTGAATGTTGGGACTACGTAGTGCATAGTTCCCACAGTGAATCAGTTTCCCCTGTTAGTCAAAATTATGCAATCCATCTCATCAAATGCCCTGGTTTCTACTTGATCATGCCGCATAGTTAAATTTTCAAGACTTAATGTTTGCTTGCCATGATTGTCCTTCCTGTCCCACAAGTACACACTCATGAAACACTTCTCTGCAGCAGCCATTGTACCATGTCACTAGAGAGAGCTACTTCAAGAGTGACCACTGAAAAGAGAACTAGGGAAGTAGTTGAGAAAGCATCAGTTTACTTCCCAACATATGAAAATTCCCAACTGTTTACAAAAAAGGAGTCAACACTAACATGGAAGCAAGACCAAAAACAGTGGAAAAGGACAACAATCGAGTACAGGATCATAAAAAGAGGAAATTTCTAAAATAATAAAGGGAGAACAAAGCTATAGAGCAAAAGTGGATTCAATCTTCATGCATGGGTGTTTGACAATAGAAGCAAAAGAAAGCATAGGACACAAATAGTAGAATAAAGGAAAATAGAAAAGAAGAGCTTGTAGAATTGAGATCATAGCAAGAAAAAGAAGAACCCAAGGAAGAATGGGTGCTAAGGAGGAAAGAATAGGATGAGAAGTAGAAGAAGGAAGAAGAACAAAGGCAAGGTGAAATGACAAAGAAATCAACACCAATACAGGTTGATGAGCTGTAACAGCCAGCAACTGAGGAAGAGAGTGAAGAGATTCAGGTTCCCTCACTGATTCTAAACACAAGAACCAAGTTTGACTAGAGGTCGACAGGTACATGGAGCATCTCAGGTGAGAGGCCACCAACAGAGACTTGGAGCTGAGCATAGAAAACATGCATAAGTACATTGGTGGTCCTGTCGTAGTCAAGACCATGTTGCACATGCTTCAGGATGAGTTGGACAAGGGTTCCAAGACCACATACCTAGAAGCTATGGAGGCAAGAGTCTGCTATCAGAAAGACACCATAAAGTAGTTTGGGGACACCATAACATAGTAACAAGCTTGGTATCAGTACGTCACTGAGAAGCCTCAAGTGGAGGTTGTCGAGTTGGTCTTTCCCCAAACTTCTGAGTCATAATGTTTTGTTTTGTTAGCCTATTTGTAGCCTATTTTTTCTCACATGCGTACATGTGGAAAATGTATATTATTTGTAAATATGGTGTAAGTGAAATTCCAAGTGTCACTAGTGGAATGTGAACAGTCATTATGTAATGTAATGAGTTTTTGTAAAGAAGTTGAAGAGTCATGAGGGTAGTCAAAGAGTCACAAAGGGGAATGTCAAGGCCCACCCCACCCTTTTTTATAAATAGAACCTCATAAATCATAGAACAAGATTTTGGGAGCCAAGATTTTGGCTATGCATAGGCTTAGAGAAGGCTTGGGAGTATTGTGACGAGCCTTGGCTTCTCCAAAGCGTAAAGCGAGTATACTTATTTAGAGGAGAAGGTGTTATTGACTATAATGTTCCACTCTTGGGGCGAGTGGATGTCAATGGCGTATGTATGTATGAGACTTTCACTTCTATAATAATAATAGAGCCAACAAGATTTCATGCATATGTTGTTATTGTAGTTGGACTATTTTGGCTGCTTTAGAAATGTATGTTGTTTAACTTACGCATTTTCTTATGAACTAGTTTGTATGCGAGTGTATGAATCTTGTTGAATGTGTGTTGTTAGATTAACCTGCTACTTTGGTTTTTGGACTATTTCACTTTCCATCTTGTGATGTCATTCCACTCATGTGTTCCTTTCAAGTTGCATACTATTACAAGCTTCTAATGGGAACACTTCCTTTCCCCCTCTATGTTTTAGAACCCCCATGCACCTCACTTGACTTGTTGCAAGGTCACACACTTACTTCTAACCAAATTCATCATACTTATCTCTACACACTATCCTGGTCAAGGAAATATATTACCACCCAGTGTTGGGGCTCCTACTCCAAATGTTTTGAGGTCTGGTTGGGACTTATTACCGTCAATATTTCTAGATCCAGAAGGAGGGCCAAATGAAAAGTTGAGCCCTTGAAGTCTGTTTTGAATTTCTACACATCATTCATGACTTATATCACAATCTCAACCCCGACATGTTTTTCTCACGCTACTGATTTTGATGCATCCGTGGATGTTATAGATGAGTTGTCACAACTTAAATATGATGGTGAAAGTGGAACATCCCTATTAATTCATGAAGTTTCCTTTGTGGGTTTCTACGGTAGGAATGAAGTCCCCTCGGACAACATTCCATGTGGGTTATTCTTTTACACATTCGAAGGGTGTGCCAAGCAATGGTGTCACACATTGTTCATGAAGGGTGTGGAGCTTGATTATCTTCTTTATTAAGAGGTATCTTATTTATTCATAGGTAGAAGTTATATTTAATTTACGGTCTTTTACCTAGAAGGCAACGCCTCGCTATATATGAGGGAATTGTATTACGTCTATGTAGATCTGTATTTTGAGTGAGAAAGAGAGAGGAGATTGTGTGAGAGTGAAGAGGGAGTTATAGTGGATTTGTTGTAGGTTCTATCTCTTCATTTTGCTAGATAATATAAAAGGAAGGACTGCATGTTTCTCCATGGACGTAGCCCAAATTGGGTGAACCATGTATATCTATTTCTCTTGTTTATGTGTTTTCTGTGTTTATATTTCTACAATATATTTTATGTGTTCCATTTATTTGTAATATATAATTTTCTAACAATTGGAATCATAGAGAAAGGTCTATTTGGCTGATAAACTCGCAGGAGAGAAGGGTTCCTGGTTCGAGTGGGAGCAATGGCAGAAGATGGTAGGTTTAGGGTTGAAAAATTTAACGGCCAAAACTACTAACTATGGAAGATGCAGAAGGAAGATTATCTATATTAGAGGGATTTGTACCTACCATTGAATGGAAAGAAAAAGAAGCTGACAAGTATGACAGACACATAATGGGATATTCTCGATAGAAAGGCGCTTGGAACAATATGGCAATGCCTAGCGGCGTCGATAGCCTTTATTATTTCAAAGGAAACAATGACATAGGGTTTAATTTCGGCATTGGCTAAACTATATGAAAAACCCTTGGCCTTAGATAAGGTATTTCTTATGAAGCGTTTATTTAATATGAAGATGTTAGAAGGTGGATCTGTTGCTAATCATTTAAATGAATTTAATATAGTTACTAGTCAGTTAAGTTCTGTAGGGGTAACTTTTGATGATGAAGTTAGGGCTATGTTATTTTTGTGCTCATTGCCAGAAAGTTGGAATGGTTTAGTTATGGCCATTAGTAACTTTGTCTCTGGATCTAGTACTTTAAAGATTGATGTTGTCGGTGCAATCCTTAGTGAGGAAATGTGACGGAAAAGCTCCGGTGAGAAATTAGGTAATGCTTTGACTATAGAGACTAGGGGAAGAAAAATGGAAAGAGGAAAGAGCCTAAAATATCATAGTAAGTCCAGGAAAGGCAGATCCAAGTCCAAATCAGGGATAGTGTGCTATAAATGCAAGAATAAAGGACACCTGAAGAAATAATGCAAGTCTCGTAAGGGAAAAGAAGGAGATGTGCATGAAGAAAACAATCATGAAGTGAATGTAACAGGTAATTTGTTGCAAGATGCTTTGATTCTTTCATTAGAAAATATTATTGATGCCTAGGTGGTAGATTTAGGGGCTTCATTCTATCCCACACCTGGTAGGAAACATTTTCATGATTATGTTCAAGGAGATTTTGGACAGGTTCAATTGGCTAATTATAAACCCTATAAAATCATTAGAATGGATACAGTTTTCATAAAACAGTAAATTGTAAATCAATGGCTATTGATGGAGGTAATGCATGTTCTAGATCTGAAGAAAAATCTGATTTCAACAAGGCAATTGGGAGGTGAAGGTTGTGTGACTACTTTTACAGATAAAACCTGGAAAGTCACTAATGGAGGTATGGTAATAGCAAAAGGAGAAAAGGTTGGTACATTGTATTTATGCAATGGTATTTCTAATTCTGTAAATGCTTTAACCTCTACAAGAGAAGATATATGATTGTGGCATCATAGGCTCGAGCACATGAGTGAGAAGGAGATGCAAGTTCTTCACTCAAGAAACTTGTTTCCATGTTTGAAGCATGTTGATTTAAAATTCTATGAGAATTGTGTTTATGGAAAACATAAGAGAGTCAGATTCCTCAGAGTTGGGAAAGAAAAGAAGAGTGAAAAATTAGAGCTTGTGCATACAAATGTATGGGACCTACTTAGGTATCATCTCTTGGTGGCTCTCGTTATTATGTTACTTTTATTGATGATGAAACCAAAAAAACTTGGATTTATTGTATTCAAAATAAATATGATGTATTTGATACCTTCAAGAAATGGAAAGCTTTGGTTGAAAATGAGACAGGAAAAAGGTTGAAGTGTCTGAGATCAGACAATGCAGGTGAATATTGCAGTAGAGAGTTTGATAGGTATTGTTTAGAAAATGGAATTTGTAGAGAGAAGATAGTTCCAGGAACACCACAAGAAAATGGTGTGCCAGAAAGGATGAACAGGATAATCATGGAGCGTGCAAGGTGCATGAGATTGCATGCATGATTGCCTTTACAATTTTGGGTAGATGCTGTAGATACTGTTGTTTATCTAATAAACTAAGGGCCTTCAAGTTCCTTGGGTGGTTGTATTCCAGAGGAGGCATGGACAAGTAAAAAGCTAAACTACTCATTTTTAAAGACTTTTGGTTGTGAAGCCTTTGTCCACATTAATAAAGAAAATAGAACAAAGCTTGAGGCAAAACCAAAGAAATGTACCTTTATTGGATATGTTGTTAATGGTTTTGGTTATTGCTTTTATGATTATGAAAAACACAAAATCATTAGGAGAAAAGATGTCATATTCAATGAAAAGGTTCTGTATAAGGATCAGATGCAGGAAAAGAAACAGGAAAAGGAACACAAAGAATACATAGTCCTTGATGAGATCACAGAAAAAGTGAAGGTGCCTAGAAATCATAATGATCAACGACCAGAACAACAACAACAACCACAATGACAACAAGCACCTCAAATGCCTAAAAGTGGTGTTAGAAGATCTACTAGGATAAGTAGACCCCCTGAACGATACTCTCCTTCATTATATTATGTATTGCTGACTGATTTTGGTGAACTAGAATGTTATGAAGAAGTAGTGAAGGTAGAAACTAGGAAGAAGTGTGAGCAAGCCATGAGAGAAGAGATGGACTCCTTAGCACATAACCAAACTTGGGACTTATTCAGGGTGCCTACAGGTAAATCAACACTACAAAATAAATGGGTTTACAGGTTGAAGGAAGAAGATGAAGGCAGAAAAAGGTATAAAGCTAGACTTGTGGTGAGGGGGTTTGCACAAAAAAAGGTTATAGACTATGATGAGCTATTTTCTCATTTTGGTAAAATGAATTCAATCAGAACTATTTTAAGTCTAGTAGCATGTTATGAAACCAACTCACAAAAATATAAGAAATATAGATGAACGCCTTATAAATCAGCTTCTTCGAGGGGGAAACCTCCTTTACATTACACAAATGAACAATTCTTGGATGATAAAAATGACAATACCTCCTTTCTATATATAGGAATCTAAGGGGCCATAATATAATCATAGCCAACATAACAGTGATAATGTAAGGGCAGAATAATAACAATAGTGGGCTTTTATGGGGCACAATAATAACAATATGGGGACTACATGGGCATAACAATATAATAAATGGGTTGTACTAATAAAAATAAGGGGTTACACTAGTAGTATAGGGACCTAACATGCCCCTCTCCTTCAAAAAGTGTTGTTCTCAATGCTTGAGTTGTTCTTGATGCTTTTGTATAAATTCTTGTCCTCCCATGTGGAATCTTCAGTGGGTAAGTTCTTCCACTTGATGAGATACTCTGAAATTGATCTATTTCGTAGTTGTCAATTTCTTGGTTCTATGACTACTTTAGGTTCCAAGATGATTTTTCCTTCCTTGTCAAGTTCTCGCAATACTGTTTGAACTGGGATCCTTTGCAACTTTTGAATGAGTTCCCACTCCTTTGGGCATATGGATATATGTAAGGCCTTATGTTTGGAGGAACACTTCCTGGAATCAAATGAATAACATGATCATGATCACGAATAGGTGGGAGGCCTTCGGCAGTATCAAATACCTTGGAATGATTGTCCAAAAGGTTTTGGAGGTTTGGAGAAATACATGATTTTGATGTGGGATCCTCTAGTGAACATAATTGTGCAATTACACCCCATTGTTCTTTATTTAGAAGTTTTTTCATGCTATTAGAGTTGACTATCTTTCCAGGTTTCCATTCGATACCCCTCAATTCAAGTTCCTTTCCTTTCCAAAATAATTTGAAGAAAAGTTCTTGAAAATTAAAAGCTATCGTACCCAAAGATTGTATCCATTGGACTCCTAGTAAAACATCAGCACCACCCATTGGAATGGAAAGTATTGGGATACTCAATACATATTCTCCCATGGATAGCTTGATATTATGGCACTTTCCAGAGCACTTTATGGTTCCTCCACTTGCAACCATCGCTTGACACTCTGGTGCTAGATATAGGAAGCAATTCAATTCCTTGGCTATCTTATAATGAATAAAATTATGGGTTCTGCCCGAATCAATCAACACTATTACCTTTTTCTTCTTGATATGTCCTTCTATCTTGATAGTTTGAGGAGTGGTAATTTCTTCCAATGCATTACAAGATATGGTAGGATTCATTTCTTGATGCTCGATGTGATCTTTCACTTCTTAAACATTTTTCTTCTTGATATGTCCTTCTATATTGATAGTTTGAGGAGTGGTAATTCTATTCAATGCATTACAAGATATGGTCAGATTCATTTCTTCTTTCTTGATGTGATCTTTCACGTCTTGAACCTTTTTCATCTTGATATGTCCTTCTATATTGAGAGTTTGAGGAGTGGTAATTCTTTCCAATGCTTTACAAGATATGGTCAAATTCATTTCTTCTCTCTATAGGGTAGGTTCCTCATGCATATCCTCTTATTTTGATGTTTATGGAACCTTTTCTTCCTCCTCTTCACAATCAATGTAAAACAATTTCTTCTCAGCACACTTATGACCTTTAATGTATTTGTTATCACAATTGTAACAAAGTATTTTTGCTCTTTTCTCTTTTGTTCCAATTGTTGTGGTGTCACCCTTGTAGGTTGTGGAAGGCTAGGAGAAACAACACTTCCATCTTTATAGTTGTGAGGGGTAGAATTCCTTGTTGCCATACTTTTTCTTTCCAGTTTTCTTGCCAACCTGAATGCCTTCTCCAATGAATCAAGTTCCCAAAGATGAACCTCATGTTGAATATTATCCTTTAAAGTCTCTATGGAGACATCAATCCTCTGCTTCTCTAGAATATCATTTTCCCTTATATTCAATTTTTGGAAGTCCTCAATGTGCTCTACCATTGAACAATTTTTTTTTAGATTTATCATGTGGCTAAAGAAGGTGTTTCTCTTTGTATCCTCATAATGTGTTATCTTTTCCTCCGTGAAAATTGACCATGTAACAAGTGGTTTACGAGAAAAAACCCCTTTATACCATAAAAATTGATCTGGTTCTAAATATGAAGATGTGATAACTACATTTTGTAACAGTGGTACACCATGTAGATCAAAATATTTCTCCATCTGTAGTATCCAATTTACCGGATCCCTACCATCAAGCTTCCTCATCTTGCTTTTTCTTGATTTTAGGAGCTCGATCTTCAAACGATTGTAACTCTGTAATTTCAGATTTCCAAGTTTTTAAATTTTGTCTTGTAGTAGCCCTCTGAGTCCTCTTTCTAACCCCGAAATTCTGCTCAAGATTGGATTCCGTAAGGAAGTGTTATGTCAAATACCCCATGATGACCCAATTATAGACTAGTTCAGTAGATCAAACTTGTATGGAGTTCCACGTGTCACTGTTTCAACCTTAGTAGTTGAAACTGATATACAAAAAACTACAGGACGTCCCCTTTCTGAAACTTCTTACGAAATTTCAATCTGATGCTCAGAGCACAAGTTATGATGATTTTCCCTAGGTCACCTGTTTGGAATGTAATTCAGGAGCCTGCAAAAACTCTAACTTCCTCAGATCATATCTTTGAAAATATAGCGAGAAAATATCTAAAATTTGAAACCAATGTTCAACGCGATTTCCTATCAAACAGGTTTTCTTTTATCGCTTCTAAAACGCCGCAAAAAAAACTTTATAGCAAAAATGCCACGATGACCTGTTTGGAGTAGCGAAACCCTAGAATCCAAAGCTCTAATACCAAATGTTATGAAGCCAACTCACAGAAAGATAAAAAAGATAAATGAACGCCTTATAAATCAGCCTCTTCGACGGAGCAACCTCCTTTACATTATACAAATGAATAATTCTTGGATGATACAAATGAAAAGACCTCCTTTCTATATATAGGAGTCTAAGGGGCCATAATATAATCATAGTTGACATAACAATGATAATGTAAGGGCACAATAATAACAATAGTGGGCTTTTATGGGGCACAATAATAAAAATATGGGGACTACATGGGCATACCAATATAATAAGGGGGTTGTACTAATAACAATAAGGGGTTACACTAGTAGTATAGGGACCTAACATAGTAGTTGAATATTTCCATCTTGAGCAGTTAGATGTAAAGACAGCCTTTCTCCATGGGGATTTGGAGGAAGAGATATATATGCAGAAACCACAATGATATGAGGTAAAAGGGAAGGAGAAACTAGTGTGCAGGTTGAAGAAGAGCTTGTATGACTTCAAACAGGCTCCAAGGCAGTGGTATCTAAAATTTGATAGGTTTATGTCTAAACAAGGTTATACTAGATGTCACTCTGATCATTTTGTTTATCTCAAAAGGAAAAATGATGGAAGCTATATTATATTGTTATTGTATGTAGATGACATGCTTGTTGTAGGTTCTATCATGCAGGAAATAATTGTTCTCAAAATAAAATTGGTGAACTCATTTGCAATCAAGGATTTGGGTGCTGCAGCCCACAGGGCTTTGGATTGATGGTGAATGGATGCACTGTTAAGGCACTCCTTGCGATAGGTCACTAGTTCAAATACCCTGTGGGTACTTACCTACCACAAAAAAAAGGATTTGGGTGCTGCAAAAAAAATACTTGGTATGAGAATAACCAGAGACAGGAAGAATAAAAAATTAACATTGTCTCAGAGTGAGTACATTATAGAAAAGGTGTTGAAAAGATTTAATATGGAGAGTGAAAAACCAGTTAGTATACCTTTGGCTAGCCATTTAAAACTAAGTAAGGAGGTGTGTCCCAAGACTCAAGAGGAAATGAATTATATGTCTAAAGTTCCATATGCATCAGCATTTGGAAGTTTAATGTATGCAATGGTCTGCACAAGGCCTGATATTGCACATGCGGTGGGAGTTGTAAGCAGGTACATGAACAATCCGGGAAAAGAACATTGGATAGTGGTGAAGTGGATTCTCAAGTATTTGAGAGGTACCACAAATCAAGCATTATGCTTTGGTGGTTCAAACATTTCTCTACAAGGATATGTTGATGCAGATATGGTGAGTGATAGAGATAACATGAGGAGCACCACAGGGTATGTGTTTACTGTAGGTGGAACAACTATCAGTTGGGTTTCAAAACTGCAAAGTGTTGTTGCACTCTCAACAATGGAAGTAGAGTATCTTGTTGCTACATAGGCTAGTAAATAAATGATTTGGTTACAAAGGTTTCTAGATGAATTGCGTAAGAAGCAGGATTTGGGCAGGTTATACAGTGACAGCCAAAGTGCCATACATCTTGCAAAGAACTCTACATTTCACTCCAAGACTAAACATATATACCTCAAGTACTGTTTCATACTGTCATCGTTGGAAGATGGACAGTTAAAGCTAGAAAAGATACACACTATCCAAAAGTTGTAACCAAGGAGAAACTGAGATTCTACTCAGTTTCAATTGGTCTTCAATTATGATGAAGAAGATGAGAAACAACCAAGTCCAAAGTGGAGTCATTTTCCAACAAATGAAGCAGTGGTGGAGTTGCTCTAATTAGTCTCCACGTGGGAGATTGTTGGGTGTGGAGCATGATTATCTTCTTTATTAAGAGGTATCGTCGCATTGGACCCCAGTTCGTAATGTGACGGCAATGCCACAAGGGGGGTCCAAGGGAGGTGAAAATGACTATTTGGAGCCCCCCCCCCCCAAGTGGGGGATTGGGGGCAGTGCCCCCGAAGCTAAAAATAGATGTAACACTGCCTTGTAAAATGATGTAATTTCGTAGTCAATTTGGGTCATTCATTAGGCAGAGATTTGACGGTAGAAGTTATGTTTAATTTATGGTTTTTTGCCCTATAAGGCAACACCTTGGTAGAGATGAGGGAACTATATTGCGTCTATGTAGACCTATATTCTGAGTGAGAAAGAGAGACGAGATTGTGTGAGAGCGAAGAGGGAATTATAGCGGATCTGTTGTAGGTTGTATCTCTTCATTTTGCTGGATAATATAAAAGGAAGGATTCGTTGTTTCTCTGTGGACGTAGCCAAAATTGGGTGAACCATGTATATCTATGTCTCTCTTGTTTTATGTGTTTTTCGTGTTTATATTTCTATAATATAGTTTACGTGTTCCATTTCTATGTAATATATAATTTTCTAATAGTTCGCAACCTCTATACACTCTTTCAACCACATGTTCAGAGAGTTAGGTTGTTCTTTCTTCTTTTATGATCATAAATAACTTAATGGAAAAATTTTTGAATAATAAAAAGCACATGATGAATCTATTGTGCACTTTTATGATTGTTTTCCTCATTATTATTTTGAATTACCAGAAGATGAAGTTGACTGGAAATTTTTGACTAAAAGATTTTAGTATCTTGTTCACATCTCAGAAAATCCACTTGAGTTATAATCTTTCAAACCCCTCCCATCATATCTTAGTGTTAGAGCTTATAAATATAATATGGATAATGATGTTGTCCCAAGTGACCCTACATGCCCTTCTCATCAAACAGTTCTAGCTCTGAAGGACGAGGTGGGAGAAGTTGTGAACTTACCTGTTGAACTATCACCTTATCCTCCCACCCCACCTGCTCTGGATTACTGCGTAGATTTGGATTGCAAGCCTAATGGTTATCACGTGGTCTCATTTGCTCAACCTCTATCCACTGGTGCCTTTGGTCATCCAGATTTTGGTTTGTTGTGCTCATCCTTTCCAGATTCCACATATGATGTTCACAGGGATCAAGTTATGGATGAGGTTGGTGTGTGCTATCTTTTTTTCTGAGTATGTGTGGGAATCTCAACAAGAAGTTGCAGTGAAGGAAGAACTCCTTGTATCCGCACCTCGCTTGATTTATCCTGACATATTTTGTGATTCTTCCATTTCTGATTCATCTTATGAAATCCATCTTTGAATGTTTCTACTTATGATCATTCACATAATGCATAGGATTTCAGTCTATCATTTGATTATGGAGAGGAAAAATCTTTCTTCCCAAATCCACTTAATCACTCATCTTTCATCTCTGGAAACTCAGAGGGTAATTTTTTTGTTTTTCATCAACCCCTCTTTATGATTCATCAGATCATGAGGATGTCGATGTCCATCTTGAATTTTATGATCGTGGTTGGCAAGATATTTTCACTAATTCACCTAATCATGATTTTGATTTACCTATTGTTGATATTTCTAAGCCACCGGTATTTGATGACCTATCTTATGATGAAGTGGAAACTCCTCAAGTTTTTGAGGCAGTTCAGCCCGGGCTTATAGTTATGTCACATTCCTGTAGCCTTGAGGTTAGTTCCACTTCCGATCAAAAATTTATTGAGCCTCCCCAAGGTCCTCATCACTCTCCTGCTCATATTGAAAATCAATCTAGTTTACATTTTTTGCATCCTCAACCAGAATCACACAACCATATCACTCATGCATTGGACGACTCATACGTAGCAAGCACTGTTGTGAAATGAAAATTTTATTCTTTCTTCATGTTTTATATTCTGCCAAGTTCGAAGGAGTGTACATGCTTGTCATCCATGCACAATGTAACACAATACCATGATACATCTGCAGAGTGCCTTTCATGTGGTTTTAATTATTTCTTTTCTATGGACACATTCAAACTTTAAACATTTTGGTTTGCATTGCTTTATATTTTTTTTTTGGTATGCTTGAATATCTTTCTTGTTAGTCATTCCATCACCTACATGGGTTAACCAATGCGCCAGAGGTTGCATTGGAAATATCACTTCACGTGAGTTAGCCTATGCTCTGCTTATCTTAGGAGTAGGAGTAGTGTTTTGTTTCCTAATTTTTTTCTTACTTGGTTTTGTTTTCATCTTACTTCTTTACTTTGCTTGTTCATTTGTTTATGCACCTATACAATTAGTTTCCGCATGAAACCATGCATGGCTTCTTGAGATAAGTAGGGTGAAATACAAGAGGACTTGTACAACTATCAACACTTATTTATCTGTCTATTACCTCTCTTTATAAAGATCTCTAATTTCTTATAGTCAATGATACTCTGATGGAAAATACGTTCCTTTCGGAGTAAGTCCTTGTGAAATCACAACACTTGCACTTTTTAACTAGTACTACATACTCTAATCGGTTTTTTATATTTGGTTAACCCTTCTCAACTTAGTAAAGTAGAGTAAGGTAAAGGGGGAAACCTTAACAAGTATGTCAGAGGCATATATAAACATCCTTATCTGAAGGGACAACCTCTTCTGCTCTTAATATGTCGAGATCCCTATTCCACCTCATAAAATAAATAAGTGCCTATGCACAGTTCTTTGAAAAATGAAAAATGAAATGGAAAAAATAAAATAAAGACAAAAGAAGAGAAAGGCTTCTTGCATAGAGAGGTGAAGAAAGTAACTCCACCAGAGAACTATCCAGGCTCGATGGTAGCAGAGCAATGCTTATGTTCCTGAAGTGTCTCCATCAGGGTACTTTTTAGGCTTGCTGACAGTGGAGCAACACGAGAGATGAAACTAAAACTATGACAGTCTATATTACTTGTGCATCAATATACCCTCATAACCAATAGAAATGACTCAGTTGACTTGGATTGGTGTGTGTTTTCGATAAAGAGAATGGTAGGGGCTACTTCTTTAACTCAATCTAATGAGGAAGCTATGACAATTGAAGAATTGAACAATACTTCAAGAAGAGCTAGACTCCTTTGCACGAGACAAGGTCCATAAAAAGAGATGGAGTTCTACCAGTGTCTCCAATGTTGTAGCGGCTACAACCAAGTAGAAATGTTTTTCATTTCAATCATTTGTACACAACCACCCAGGGTTTGGTGTCGTGCTTATTTTCATGATATATTGCTGGCATATGCATCTTTTTTTGCATGCACTTGTGTTATTTTTAAGAAAATCTCATCATGCAAAATGCAGGATTTGTGGTAGAATTGATGTCTGTTGATGTGTTTATGTAGGTTATCTCACTACATCTGTTGTGAGCTTCTTCAATAATCTGTTATTGTCCAAATTTTATATGAAAATTTGCAGTGCAAAGTTAGTTTAATCAAGAGTTATGTAGGTATGGTTTCAATTTATGTTTGGATAGCTTTGATGCTAGTAAGTCATACACCTAAACTCTTTATACACCCTCATATTTTGGAGTATTAATTATTTCAAAATAAGAATTATAAAGGTTGTTGAATAATCACTTCAGTTTACTATTTTCATGAAGGGTATTGTCTTTGTTATTTTTTCATACGGACTTGGTCTTGTCCACATTACTTATACACCAGCCTTTTCGTGTAAATGTAGGTTTTAATCCTGTACAAAAATTACTTGCCAATGAATTATAAAAAATGGAAAATAAGCAATCACGATAACATAAAACATAAAATAGATATACACAAATACTTCTCCCGGATCCCAAAACCGAGACTAACAAATTGTTTTTTAATTATGTTCCTTTCAATGTTACAATACATATATATACATGTTGAAGCATTCATAAACCCCAATCCATTAACCCTCGATTAAAACATAACTATAGTTCCCTTAATCAGATCTACAAAATACCATGGGAAAAAACCATCATGCCCAAAAATGTGAGCAAAAACCATGCACAAAACCATTGGTATAGCTCTACAACACCCATTTTTTCTCTACAAAAAGAAAACTTCTCAGTGCTCACAGAGTTTGTCAATGCATCTGCAACATTATTAAAAGTGTCCACGTTTACCAACACCACCTTTTTGTCCTTAACCATATCCATCACAAATTGATACTGAACATCAATATGCTTTGTCTTTGAATGATAAGCATGGTTCTTTGCTAAGAAAATGGCACTTTGGCTATCACAGTCTATCCTTATAGCTCGTTGTACTAACCCCATACTTGAACACAATCTCTGCAACCAAACGGCTTCCTTGCCTACATGAGTGGTTTCCATCTATTCTTCCATCGTAGTTGAAAGTGCCACTACAATCTCTCTCTTTCTCATCCAACTGACTGCATCTCCAAATACGCTAAACACATACCCCGTTGTATATCTTCTTTGATCTAGATATCTAGCCCAGTCTACATTAACAAATACATGGATGTCCAAAAAGCTCTCCAATCCTGGTCTTCCTTGGTAGCACAAACCATAATCACTAGTGCCACACAAATACTTGAAAAACCGCTTCACTGTTGTCCAATGCTCCTTATCTAGTTTTGACATAATCATGTTCAATACTCCCACTACATGTGCAATGCCTTGTCTAGTAAAAACAATTGCATACATCAGGCTACTGAATGCACTTGCATATGGAACATAAGACATGTCCTCTTCCTCTTTTTGTGTCTTGGGACACTATTTAGTAGATAAATTTACACCTACAGGAGTAGGAACCTTCATCAGCTTACTATCTTTCATATTAAACCTGTTGGGTCCCTATAATACTAGTGATTACCCCATTACTATTGTAGTTATACCCCTTATTTATATTGTTGTACCCATGTAGTGCCCATATTGTTAATATTGTGCCACATAGAATCCCTCTATTGTTATTTTTGTGCCTTATAATATTATTGTTAGGTAGGCTGGATTATATTGTGACCCTTAGACTCCTATATATAGAAAGGAGGTTTTTCATTTGTATCATCCAAGAATTGTTCATTTATGTAATGTAAAGGAGGTTGCCCCCTCGAAGAGGCTGAATTCTAAGGCGTGGATCTCTCTTTTCTATCTTTTTGTGAGCTGGTTTCATAACATTTGGTATCAGAGCTTTGGATTCTAGGGTTTCGCTGCTCCAAACAGGTCATCGTGGCATTTTCGCTATAACTTTTTTTTTGTGACGTTTCAGAAGTCGCAAAAAAAACCCATTTGAGAAGAAATCGCGCTGAACCTTGGGTCCAAATTTCAGAGCTTTTCACGTGATATTTTTGGAGATATGATCTGAGGAAGTTGGTCTTTTTGCAGACTCCTGAATTACATTCAAAACAGGTGACCTGGGAAAAATCGTCATAACTTTCTCTCTGAGCATCGGATTGAAATTTCGTAAGAAGGTACAGAAAGAGGACGGACTGTAGTTTCTTGTGGGTGTTTTTCAGATCCAAAGGTTGAAACAGTGACTCGTGGCACGTCGTACAAGTTCGCTCTACTGAACCAGTCTAAAAGCAAGTCACTGTGGGAGATTTCACATAACTCTTCCTTGGAGAATCCAATTTGGCTCAGACTTGTGGCATTGGAAAGAGGACGCAGAAGGCTACTACAGGTAGCAATTTCAGAACTGGATGATCCGAAATTACAGAGATACATCAGATTCAATATCAGGCTTCTATAAAGTGAAAAAAGGTGTGTAGTTTTTTTTTAATTTTTGTGTAAGCTTGGTTTAACGGAATTCAAAGGGCATAGTAAAGCATTATTATCGGTAACTGATGCCCCGAGGAAAGAAAATGCAAACACCTAGTAAGGAACCTGAAAGCTCTAGCATGACTCATGAAGAAGAGGAAGAAATGCTACATGATATATCAAAATTACAAGAACAAGTGCAACAAATGTCACGCTCACAAAAGCTAACAGAAGCTAAGATAAGTGGCGTGGAATCTAAGGTAAATGGCGTGGAATCTAAGATAAAGGGCATGGAAGCTAAGATGGAGGATTCGATGGCAAATTTGAAGATAGATTTGAAGACAAACATGGAAGAATTGAAGAAGTTGCTACAAGAAAGGGTCACTAATGGTGAAAAGGTAGTAAAGGAAACTCATGATGAGAACAAAAGAAATGTTAATCATGATTCCATAGACTCTAATGTTGGATCGAAGACTCACCATGTTCCAAAAATCGATATGAGGAAGTTTGATGGCAAGGATCCCGCCACATGGATATTACAGATGGAGCAATTCTTCGATCTCAATAATGTGCAAAACACACAAAAGGTACGTATGGCAACTTTATATTTGGAACCAAATCAGTTTGTATGGTATCAATGGCTTTGTTCTCGTAAACAATTTATCACTTGGGCAATTTTTACGGAAGAATTGATAGCACATTATGAGGATACAAAAAGCAACACTTTTTTTAGCCAATTGATAAGTCTCAAACAAAAGGGTTCAATAATGGAGCACATTGAGGAGTTCCAAAAATTGAACATAAGGGTAAAAGATATTCCAGAGGAGCATAGGATTGATGTGTTCATAGGGTCTTTAAAGGATAATATCCAACATGATGTTCGCCTTTGGGAACCTGATTCATTAGAGAAGGCATTCAGGTTAGCAAGAAAAATGGAAAGCAAAATTATGGCAACTAGGAAGCATACCATTCACAACTATAAAGACGGAAGTGTTGTTGCCCATAGTCTTCCACAACCTACAAGGTTGACACCACAACAATTGGAAGAAAAAAGAGCAAAAGGGCTTTGTTACAATTGTGATAGCAAATACACAAAAGGTCATAAGTGTGCTGAGAAGAAATTATTCTACATAGATTGTGAAGAGGAAGAAGAAAAGGAGCAAGAAAGGTCAAAAGAAGAGGATATATTCCAGGAACAAAGCCTAGATGAAGAACAAATAAATCCGACCATATCTTGTAATGCATTGGCGGGAATTACCACTCCTCAAACCATCAAGATAGAAGGACAAATCAAGAAGAAAAAGGTAATAGTGTTGATTGATTCAGGAAGCACCCACAATTTTATTCATTGTAGGGTAGCAAAAGAATTGAATTGCTTCCTATATCCAGCACCAGAGTGTCAAGTGATGATTGCAAATGGAGGAACAATAAATTGTTCTGGAAAGTGCCATAATATCAAGCTATCCATGGGAGAATATGTATTGACTAGCCCAATGCTTTCCATTCCAATGGGAGGTGCTGATGTTGTACTAGGAGTCCAATGGCTACAATCCTTGGGTACAATAGCTTTTAATTTTCAAGAACTTTTCATGAAATTTTCTGTGGAAGGAAAGGAAGTTGAATTAAGGGGTATTGCAGGGAAACCAGGAAAGATAATCAGCTCTAATGGAATGACAAAGCTTCTAAAAAAGGAGCAAAGAGGTGTAATTGCACAATTATGTTCGCTAGATGTTTCCACATTGGAATCATCTATTTCTCCAGATCTCCAAAAAGTCCTGGACAATCATTCCAAGGTATTTGAGACTCCCAAAGGTCTCCCACCTATGCGTGATCATGATCATGCTATTCATCTGATTCCAGGAAGTGTTCCTCCAAACATCAGGCCGTACAGATATCCCTATGTCCAAAAAAGTGAAATTGAACGTATGGTTGCAGAAATGCTAGAGGCTGGTATAATTCAACCGAGTCAAAGTTCTTTCTCAGCTCCAGTAGTATTGGTGCACAAGAAGGATGGATCATGGCGCATGTGTCCAGATTATAGGGAGCTCAACAAGCTCACTATTAAAGATAAGTTCCCCATTCCTGTCATTGATGAATTACTGGATGAATTGCATGGATCAATTTACTTCACCAAGTTGGATCTTCGTTCGGGATATCATCAAATCAGAATGAAGATTGAAGACATTCCGAAAACAGCATTTAGAACTCATGAGGGTCATTATGAATTTTTGGTCATGCCTTTTGGCCTTACCAATGCACCTTCAACATTTCAAGGTTTGATGAATTCAATTTTCAAACCATTCCTTAGAAAATTTGTGTTAGTATTTTTTGATGATATACTAATCTACAGCAAGTCTTGGAAGGATCATGTTGAACATGTTGACAGGGTGCTACAACTATTGGAGGAGAAACAATTATATGCAAAAAGATCCAAATGTTTCTTTGGAGTCCAGGAGGTGGAATATTTGGGTCATATTGTATCTCATGAAGGAGTTAAGGTAGACCCTAGCAAAATTAAAGCCATTAAGGAATGGAAAATCCCCACATCCATAAAGCATCTGCGAGGATTTCTTGGGTTGACAGGGTATTATCGCAAGTTTGTTAAGAATTATGGGAGAATAGCAGCACCTCTAACAACATTATTGAAGAAAGATTCATTTTCATGGACTCGGAAGCAACAAAGGCCTTTGAACATCTTAAAGAGGCAATGTGCCAAGCACCGGTCTTAGCTACACCGGACTTCACAAAAACCTTTATTGTGGAATGTGATGCTTCAGGAAATGGAATTGGTGTTGTTCTAATGCAAGATGAAAGACCCATTGCTTTTGAAAGTCGTCCAATCAAGGGAAAGTTTTTAAGCAAAGCTATTTATGAGAAGGAAATGTTGGCAATACTCCATGCACTTAAGAAATGGCGACCCTACCTAATGGGAAGACACTTCAAGGTAAAAACGGATCATGATAGCCTTAAATACTTTTTAGAACAAAGATTATCCTCTGAAGAGCAACAAAAGTGGGTCACAAAGATGTTGGGTTATGACTTTGAAATCATCTACAAAAAAGGGAAGCAAAATGTGGTGGCAGATGCACTCTCAAGAAAGGATGAGGATGTGGAAGCATTGTTGTGTGCCATTTCTATTATCCAACCAGATTGGATAAACGAAGCAAGGGAGGAATGGAAGAATGACGAAGAAGTGTGGGCACTTATTCGAAAGCTACAACAAGATTCCAGTACTTCTGATACATTTAGCTGGAAAAATGATTCGTTATGGTACAAAGATCGCTTATACCTCTGTAAGAATTCCCAGCTAAAACAAAAGATTCTTATGGAATTGCACACTTCTCCCTTAGGAGGGCACTCAGGATTTTTAAAAACTTACCACAGGGTTAAGAAGGAATTTTTTTGGGATGGCCTTAAATCAGATATTCAAAAGTTTGTGGCGGAATGTTTGGTTTGCCAACAAAATAAAGTTGAAACAATTAAGACACCGGGTCTATTACAACCTTTATCCATTCCAAGCCAACGTTGGGAGGAGGTTTCAATGGATTTTATCACAGGTTTACCCAAGTCTGAGGGAAAGAGTGTCATCATGGTGGTAGTTGACAGACTTACCAAGTATGCACACTTTTGTGCATTATCACATCCATTTAAAGCCAGTACAGTTTCTACTGCATTTATGGAAACAGTTCAAAAGCTACATGGAAACCCAAAGATTATTGTAAGTGACAGAGATCCCATTTTCACTGGAAATTTTTGGACAGAATTATTTTCTTGTCTTGGTACTCAGTTAGCTCATAGCTCATCTTATCATCCTCAATCTGATGGGCAAACTGAGATAGTAAACAAATGTTTGGAAGGATATCTTCGTTGCTTTGTATCTGATAAACAGACACAATGGGTCAAATGGTTGCCTCTGGCTGAATGGTGGTATAACACTTCCTTCCATACAGCAACAAAAATGACCCCATTTATGGCACTTTATGGGTATCAACCACCATCCATCACATCATATTTAAGAGAAAATTCTAAGGTTCAGGCAGTGGAACATCACATCGAACATCAACAACAAGTCCTCCAACTCTTAAAGGATAACCTCGTGTTGGCACAAAATAGAATGAAACAACAGGCAGATCAACATCGCAGTGAAAGAAGTTTTGATGTAGGTGATTGGGTATTCCTACGGCTACAACCATATAAGCAAATGTCCCTCAAGCAAGCTAAGAAGGATAATAAATTATCACCAAAGTATTATGGTCCGTACAAGGTGTTGCAAAAGATTGGTACTATGGCATACAAATTGGAGCTTCCTGCAGCTTCTCGATTGCACCCAGTTTTCCATGTTTCATGTTTAAAGAAGGTTATAGGCGACAAGCTCCCAGTTCAAACAATATTGCCAGAACTTGACGAGGAAGGAAAAATTATATTGGAACCGGAAGCAGTCACAGAAACAAGAACTCGACAGCTACGAAATCGATCAATTTCAGAGTATCTTATCAAGTGGAAGAACTTATCCGCTGAAGATTCCACATGGGAGGATGAGAATTTTATGCAGAAGTATCCAGAACTACTCAAGCGTTGAGGACAACACTTTTTTGAAGGAGAGGGGCATGTTGGGTCCCTATAATACTAGTGATTACCCCATTACTATTGTAGTTATACCCCTTATTTATATTGTTGTACCCATGTAGTGCCCATATTGTTACTATTGTGCCACATAGAATCCCTCTATTGTTATTTTTGTGCCCTACAATATTATTGTTATGTAGGCTTTGATTGTATTGTGACCACTTAGACTCCTATATATAGAAAGGAGGTTTTTCATTTGTATCATCCAAGAATTGTTCATTTATGTAATGTAAAGGAGGTTGCCCCCTCGAAGAGGCTGAATTCTAAGGCGTGGATCTCTCTTTTCTATCTTTTTGTGAGCTGGTTTCATAACAAAACCTCTGTAATATTGTCTTGACATACTTCCTTTGTTTTAACTAGAACTTCCTTTTGTCCCGATATCATTTAATTTCCATGCCCAAAATAGAGTTTGCAACACCAAGATCCTTCATGTCAAATTTGGAGGACAATTGCGTCTGAAAATCTTGGATAATTTATTTGTCATTTCCAATCAACAACATATCATCCACATACAAGAGAAAATAACTAACATGATCACCAATTAATTTAAATACACACAGTGATATGCTTTTCTTATGGTGAAGCCAAGTCCCCGAATACATGTATCAAATTTCTGATACCACATCCTTGGTGACTATTTTAACCCATACCAGTGCTTTCTTACCCTTCACCGCAAAGCCTTCAGGTTGCTTCATGTAAATCTCTTCTTCCAGATCCCTGTGAAGAAATGTTGTCTTCACATCCATATATTCTACCTCAAAATCAAAAGCAACAAAATAGATAAAGTCATCCAATAGAATCTACCTTGGCAATAAGAGAAAAATTATCACCAAAATCAATTCCTGACACCCGGGAATAACCTTTTTCTACCAACTGAGCTTTGTATTTCTCCACCTTGTCTTCTGCATTCATCTTCTTCTTAAATATCCATTTTATTCCAATGGGTTTCCTTCCAATCAAAAACTCCACTAGATCCCAAGCCTCATTTCTGTCCAAAGATGCCATTTCATCAATCATGGCCACTTTCTAGAGTTTTTTATTCTTTGAATTACTGCCTCCCTAATAGTTTTGGATCATCATCAGTAATAGATAAGGCAAAATTTGAATAGAAAGCAGGTGGACTATACCTTTCTGGTTGCCTTCTTTCTCAAACTGACCTTCTCATAGCTAGATTTTGTGGCTTTGCATCTTCTGATTCCTATTCTAATGTAGAGTCTGATTCTTGCTCCTTTAGTTAAAACTCTATCTTCTCAGGTTCCTTTGGTAGGACTTCATGTTTAATAACATCTTTCACCTCTCTAAATACCACATCTCAGTTGTACACAACCTTCCTTGTTTCTGGGTTCCAAAGCTTATAACCTTCTAAACCATCCTTATACCCAATAAAGATGCACCTTTCAGATTTACTATCCTAGGAATCAAGTTCTACATTGAAATTAAAATTAAAGATGGAATGGAAATTATTAAGGAACAATGGGAAATTGATCTCCATTTTAGGAATCTGGGGAAAACAATTTGTTCATATTTTTATTATATTAAGAAGGATATAGAAAATGATTGAGAATTCATTAATAATGAATTTCCAACCTTTGTGAACAGTATTATATTTCTTAGTGAGTTCCAAAGCACACAACATAGCCTCCTAGGGAATAAAAGACTAAAGCATATGAAAGCTAGTTGGTCTCCTATATTTAATATGTTAGAGGAGGCTATTGTTGATTGCACAAATGTTGATAGTAAAAGGAGCAATGCCTTTTTCAAAGCCATTCAAGTTGTTGATGACGTTAATGGCCCTCCCATGATTATAAACTTTATGCTTATCTCTAAATATATTTTACATGAAGAGATATAGATTATAAAGACTTCAGCAGATTAGAAATTAGACAACCTCACCAATTTATCAGAAGATGCATTAAGCAATGGTTAGTTACATTTGTAAATTATAATGAAAACTAGTTAGCTACAACAACACAGTTGCCAGAATATATCTGGAGTATTGATGAGGAAATATTCGACTTACATGTTAAGTAGGACATAACAGTTCCTCAAATGATTGAATATATTTAGGAATGGCCAAAGAAATAACTGAAAGATATTGCTAGCTTGCAAAAATGTCCAAATAGTTAGATTACCAACATCTCTCAAGCCATATAATGGAGCATCTTCTTCAACACAAAAAAAAGTCACTTGACATCATTTTTGTGAGTAGAAAAATCCTTTGAAGTATTTCCCCTCTTTCTTCCCATTATTTGATCATCTAAATTTCGTTATTCTTTCTTCACATCATTTAAGCTTATTGTGAACTGTAGAACTTTATTTTTCTTTAGGAACCTTAAATATTTACTAGTCCATAGGAGCTCAATACTAGTCCCCTTATGTGATGAATGCAATTACTTTTACAATATTAGGTGTTAGGATTTTGAAGCTTGCTTTAGGCGCCTAACTTCTCTAAGAATTTAAAATTATACATATATGTTTTATTCTTGCAAAGAGACCCCTTTAAAGAAAGCTATTCATTTGTGATTTAAAGACTTATTTAAAGAAATATAAATATTTTTAATGTTTTCTTATTCCTTTTATGATTTCCATGAATCAAATTATTCTGTAGCTCTCTCAATGCTTGGACAATTATTATTTTGTCTTTATCTATTATCTTGCTTCAATGGTACTTAGCTCATGAATGTTGAATCAAATGGACATGATTGGTTATATTTTCTTTATATTTATACTTTTTCTATATTTTTTGGTTACAATTCCTAGTTTGCTTACATGCATATGATTTGAATGTATATTATTTCTTTATTTATACATATATTCTAAGTTTGAGTGTGATGAAAAGATGACCACTAGCTCTCAAAAATCGAAGAGAAGCCTATTTCTTGGCCCTACGAGCTGTAGTAAAAAATGGCTAATTAGTTACTAAAGAAATGGTTGAAATTTGCATATAAATGACCATTTTTCAGTGGATGACCAATAGTAGCTAATTTACAGTATCTTATAACACGACCAACTTTTAATCGTTTTTAGCTTAGTCATTAATTTTTTGTCTCAATTTTATTGTCTAGTGGTATATTTAGTCATAAATTTGGTCATTGATTTAGTCCTTAATTGCCACAATTAATGACCAAATATACAACAAAATATATTATTATATGATCACTTGAGAAAACCAATTTGACTAAAGAAATATGACCAAAACGTTGGTCGTGTTATAAAATACTGTAAATTAGCTACTAATAGTCATATCTATGCAAATGTTAATCATCGTTTGAAACTAATTAATGACCAAAGAGATATGACTAAATTTCATTCTTGTTATAAGATATTGTAAATTAGCTACTAATAGTCGTATATATGCAAAATTTAGTTGTCATTTGTAATCACAAATTTATCATTTGCAGTAGTCATTTATCATTTTTTGGTAGTTTCATATTCATTATTATAAACGACTGATTTAGTAGTTAATATTTATTTCAATTACTTTCATTAATAATCATTATAAACAACTAATTTAGTCTTATATTCATTTTATTTGTATTCATCATTAATCAATATAAACTACTATTTTACTATTTTTAGATTGATTTTATGTGTTCATTATTAATCAACATAAATTAATTAGTATGATTTTGCAAATAAATTAAAAAAATATCATACAATGTGCATGTTCATCTAATATGAAAACACAAACTTACATATGTTAATTAAAAAACTAAATAATATCAAGTGCAACTATAAATAATTCAACTACATAATTTATATTATATAAAATGTCAAGTATTACAATATGGGTTTCCAACTTAATATTGGTTGGACTACAATTTAAACATGAAATATTGTTTCATCACTTCAAAACATTATCATTGTGTTGCCAAGGAAATGTAGGTGAATTCACCAACTCTAAAGACTTGACCATCAACTTGTATATGTGTGTCTCATGTGGGATATTAGCTTTAAGGGCTAGACTGGTTCTCTTGTTTATCTTTTTGCATTTGTGACTTCAGTGTTATTGTTCTCCTCTTTCTTCAATTCCTACATGTTACCATCAACACTAAGCTCCTCTTCTGAAAATGAAAGAAGATATAATGTAAAGTATAAGACATGAAAGACGAACACTGAAATATAAAATAAAGTAGACTATAAGTAATCTATATGATATATACCTCAACATCAACAATTGCAATGTCATTTTTCCCCAGAAAAGAAAGAAACTCAAACAAGTTCTCTTCTGTTAGGCGATAGTGGCCACTATGTGGCGAGATGACCTATATAAACAAAGGACATAAAATGTCACCATAGAAAATAACACCTTAGGACTTAGTATTCAACCTTGAGGAAAAACTTAGGCACAATCATGCTAACTAAGTTACATGCCAAAAAGCTCAAGTTGTAACTAACCTGTCAAAATAAAAGGAAATAAAAAAACAACATACAATAAATAATGTATGAAAGTTGGCTAAAAAATTGCATCATAGAAGAACAAATTCTTCTCTGGTTATCCATACATGTGGGTGGGTAACCTACCCCAATATGTCGTGATGCTTAGGGTCAAGATAAAATAAACCTCTTACTAACATAATAATTGATTAGTTGCATCTTGGCCTCCAAACAACTACCATGATTTCCCTTACACATCATAATATTCAAATATTTAGAAAACAACACAAGAAACAAGGATATAAAATTGGGTTCAATAATGATGATACATTCAAAGCGTTGTGAGGTTAATAAATTAGTTTTGTGTAAATCTAATAAATATGGTAATCTAAAAAGTTTCACTATGCCTTTTTTATCACAAATCTAAAAATGTGAAACAAAGATCTCTGTAATTATTAGATGAAGATCTTTGTAACCCTTTATGCTGCTATTTTAGCCATTATTAGAAATCTTAGAGGCAACATAAAGGGCTCTATTTCATATCACAACATACGCAATAGACCTACAACCAACCATTTAAAGTCCTCCAAATAAAAATTATGCAAAGGATTTTTCCACTAAGAGGATCTGCTCATATTATGACTAATAACTACTATAGACAAAAAAGAAGGGCACCCAGAGCAAAGGACATACTATCCTTCAATTTCTTAAAATGGTATAAAATCTAGAAGGGCTCTGCTCATACTTGAGCTCACCAAGATTCCAAAATACACCTCCAACTAAAAAGGAGCATTCCCAAATTAGTGAAAGTACATGTAAATTATTGAACTTGCAAATTTTAGAGTTAACATCTTGTAACTGTTGGTCATGTTATTGAATTAAGTTATGGATGGTTGAGCTAGTCATAGGTTATCATATTTAAAAATTTATATCATATGAAGTGCTTAATTCACCAACCATCATCCCTAATAGTTGTACTCCTCACTACCAAATATAATATATGGTGAAGTTATAAAGTAAGTGCCACTACTTATGTATAATTTATCTAATATGAACACCATTGACCTAATGCCCTCTCACTCCTTCTCAAGGCCAAAAGGCCCTCTACTATGGGGAATAGATAAGATAAGATAATGTCGTTTGTTGGACGTTATTAAACTTATCTAATCATCACCCTTCAGGGAGAAAAGATAGTGGGCTTGATAAAGAGGATGTCTCGAAATAAATTTGTGTAATTAAATACTCACTATAGATAGTTTTGTAGTAGTTTCATGAATCCTTACAATTTGATTTATCCTTCCTCTAGGAAATAATTATTCTCTCATTTGAGCAACATTAACAACATAGGTTTTGCAGACTACACAATTATTGGTTATATCAAGTTACAAAAAAATCAATATGAATCATAAAGGCTTACATATAAGAAAATGAATGGCAACATCATGGCTCTTTATGAAAAATTACAAGAAGATCACATCCCAATTTCATAAACAAAATTACAATTTCTATTATAATATAGTTCAGCTGGGGATGGGAAAAATATATTGAATAATGAATCTAACTAGTAATCACAATGTCCTGAAGATGCTTCCCATGAATAAGATTTCCATAACATGGCCCAAGACGCTCTCTTCCTTAGGCATGTGATGGTAATGGGGGAATCAATTGCCAATACTTTTCATCCTACAAAAAGAGAATCAACATTTGAATTTAGTAACATTTCATCAAGATACCAAAGTACATGAAAGAGATAGATCAAGAGGAATTAGCAATATCATATAGACAACTTCAACACAAATGAAAATATCAAGGCCCAAGATTACCTGAAACATATTATCCCTGGATGAAAAGGACAAATCGTAGCTCATTGTTCAGCTAAGAACGAACCCTCATGTGAAAATTTATGAATCTAGAAACATAAATCCTATTGCAGTGATCAATTTAACATCTCCTACTTGTTATTTCATTCAAAAAGTTATTTAATTACATAAACATTAATGTAAACACTACTGCAACCTACACTGATATACAGATCATAAGATGAAGCAATAATTGAGACACACACACAAGGGACACTGTTATTTTTGGACAACACGTCCTTGGAAAAACCGAACATGGGAAAATTAGTGCAATAGATAGAGGGTTTTATATTATTAAGCAAGAAGAATATGAGTACAACAAGTTACCTCTCACACTAGCAAACCTTACAGAGAAATCATGGAAGAAAGAAATACATACGAGGGTTTACCTCGTCTTTAAGCCTCAACTGATCCGATGAGAAATCTAGAACCCTCATAGAAAATACTGCACAATCCCTATGCAATCACTTCGTGGGTCTATGTCCTACCTCTAGAGGACTGCGTCACCCAATACGTTGGATCGATCTGCTCGATGAAGACTGTCTTTCAACCCTCCTAGCTCAGAACTTCGCTTTCCCAACAAAATCTCAGGCTATATACGAAACTCTGCATTGCCACTGCGTGATCCCCTCTTGGATTGTGTAGGCTCTGTGTGAGCCCCTCCTAGGCTGCGTAGGCCACTGCGTTGTCTTCCTGTCACTCAAGTTGCTTCTCTGCCACGTACTCTTTAGCTCAAAACTTACCTTTTGATCCAAATCTATACTTCGTCCCCTCTCATTGCAACAGATGACTGGTTCGATTCTCTCAACAAATCGTGCCCCAGTAAATTGAACTCACTGATCAATATTCTCTCTTGGTGTATATCCAACTGATCATCAAGACTCCTCTTATACTTTTCTTGTTGATGAATCAATGGCTGATATTAAGTCTCTAATCATCGACTAATATTAAATTAGACTTGATCCTCGTCTCTTATATTCTTCCCACCCATATTTTTATTAATACCCATTAATATTTTATTTTTTCCTAAGTTAAGACATAATAAACCAATTAAAAATATTTATTATTTTAATAAAATACAATCCAGGTGCAATTTGACCAAACGATTTCTGGGTCTCAGATATCTCATGTTTTATAGCCCCTCCAAAAAACTTTAGAGCTAGAGCACATCTGATGATATGCAAAAGTCAACATCTCATAGGCTGAGATGAGAAACAAGAAGGTGTGAACAACCCAAAGAAGAATGGGATGAAAGGGTATGCAAGATGTGGGAGCAAGGAGAGGTAAAGACAAAATTTTCTTGTTTCGTTGCAAGGTGTATTCTAACAACCAAATAGGATATCAATGAATTGACATTTGGAAGACTATTTTAGGAAAATCATGTCGAAGACACAACAAGCAGGTACTTATTTTGGCCAACAGGTTCCTCACTACAGAGTTAAGAACATAACATGTTTACAGTAAGTTTTCTTAACATGTAGTGATTTTTACACTCTCAAGTCTACCAATAACTATGTACCTATACTTCTGGCAATCCTCTTGCCTACTTGTATGGAAACTTTTCTTTATTTTCATAACTCTGATGGACAAAGAAAAGAATTGAATTGCAACATAAGATAAACAAGTCAAATTAAACTTTGATGAACACACTCAAATAAACTATTGCAATTTATAGTATTACCTAGGCTCTATATTATTATCATTTGCACGTGAAGGCTGACCTCTCTTCTAAACACTAAGACCAATGACCAACAAGGGAAACATAATCCAAACATAAATATTGTAAGACATAATTATTGGAAAATGTCAATTTCAACTCTAGTCAAAGTTCTCAAATATAATGTAAAAATTCCAAGAGAATTTCCTAAAATGATCAAATCTATTTCAAAGGACAAGGGTTTTTAAAACCAACCAAACTAGAACTAGAACCAACCAATTCAACCAGTTTGACCCTGAAAGAGGATGGCTTGTCCCTTTCACTAGTTTAGTGACCGGTTCCATATCAAACTGGTTGGTTTAGTACAAAACTAGTCTGGCAGGCCAATTCAACATATATATAATCAATATTTTATGTATTTTCTAGTAAACTAGTTCCTAAATTGATTCTAAGTCCAATTCCAACTTTTCAAGCATGGAAAACCATGGAACCATTTGAACACCATAATCAAAAGAATTTAACTGTCCATGATTAACTAACTGGAAATAATATGAAATGGATACCATGGCTCTTCCCCCTTATCTCCATTTGCCTCAAAACATGACCCTCTCTCCTATTCTAGAACAAAATCACTAGGACCAATTGTATGCATTTCCTTCTTCCGACCAACAATATTGGATATTGGAGTTGCTTTCAGTATTTTTCCAGGCCTTTGAGATGCAGCTAGTTCTTGTGGATGTAAAACCATCCACCTACTGAAATTATAAGAGACATGGCATTAACATTATGAATATAGGTCCCATAGAGATGCACAAGACACAACATAGTTTGAAACAAATATTTTAGTTGAATACAATTATACAACTATATAGTCTTATATAGAGATTTTAGTTGAATACAACTATATAGTCTTAAACAAAGACTTTAGTTGAATACAAGTATATAAGGTCATCAAGTGTCTTTTCTTCTCTCATGAACAATAGTATAAATGTTTCACTCTTAGCACTCGAAAGCCACAAGAGCTCTCCAAATCATTATGAGGAAATGATTATGCATGCCCAAAGAGTGAGATTCATCTCTCTTTTATCATCAGAATGCCATGAGTCTCTTTTTTATATCTTTTTTTTTTCCCTTGGTGTGATCATTTGGAGAGGGACATTACACTTGCACCAATATTGACTCCTTTGAAAATGACATTATACATGATACAGGTGGGGTTGGCCATAAAAATTGGTGAATGGCTTAAAATTTTGTCTATACAAGTGGGGGGCTGAATACAAGCATTGGTTGATGGCTTAGCATTTTATGATTTTATCAATCTCTTGGGTGTGAATCAATGGCTTGATGGTAACATGATAGTTTTTCTAGTCATTTCTTTGTAAGAAATGGCTACTCTGACTATTAATTGTAGAATGGTCCATTAGTACCCCCGATAGATTTTTTAGGTCATTTTTTGGTAGGAAATCATACTTGAACTATGAATATTTCAACATTTTGAAATAGTAGATAACTAATTTTTATGAGCTGCAGGGACAACCACCAGTATTACTAACCATGAGGGCATCAAAAGCCTCAATCTATTTCAAACATGTTCTAAGTTCTAGCGAACATAATTGTGCAATTACACCCCTTTGTTCCTTTTTTAGAAGCTTTGTCATACCATTAGAGCTAATTATCTTTCCTGGTTTCCCTACAATACCCCTTAATTCAACTTCTTTTCCTTCCACAAAAAATTTCATGAAAAGTTCTTGAAAATTAAAAGCTATTGTACCCAAGGATTGTAGCCATTCGACTCCTAGTACAACATCAACACCTCCCATTGGAATGGAAAGCATTGGGCTAGTCAATACATATTCTCCCATTGATAGGTTGATATTATGGCACTTTCTAGAGCAATTTATTATTCCTCCATTTGCAACCATCACTTGACACTCTGGTGCTGGATATAAGAAGCAATTCAATTCTTTTGCTACCTTACAATGAATAAAATTGTGGGTACTTCCTGAATCAATAAAAACTATTACCTTTTTCTTCTTGATTTTTCCTTCTATCTTGATGGTTTGAGGAGTGGTAATTCCCGCCAATGCATTACAAGATATGGTCAGATTCATTTCTTCTTTATCTAGGCTTTGTTCTTGGAGTATATCCTCTTATTTTGACCTTTCTTCCTCCTTTTCTTCTTCCTCTTCACAATCTATGTAGAATAATTTCTTCTCAACACACATATGAGCTTGTCACCTATAACCTTCTTTAAACATGAAACATGGAAAACTGGCTGCAATCAAGAAGCTGCAGGAAGCTCCAATTTGTATGCCATAGTACCAATCTTTTGCAACACCTTGTATGAACCATAATAATTTGGTGATAATTTATTATCCTTCTTTGCTTGCTTGAGGGACATTTGCTTATATGGTTATAGCCATAGGAATACCCAATCACCTACATCAGAACTTCTTTCGCTGCGATGTTGATATGCCTGTTGTTTCATTCTATTATGTGCCAACACGAGGTTATCCTTTAAGAGTTGGAGGACTTGTTGTTGATGTTCTATGTGATGTTCCACTGCTTGAACCTTAGAATTTTCTCTTAAATATGATGTGATGGATGGTGGCTGATATCCATAAATTGCCATAAATGGGGTCATTTTTGTTGCTGTATGGAAGGAATTGTTATACCACCATTCAGCCAGAGCCAACCATTTGACCCATTGTGTCTGTTTATCAGATACAAAGCAACGAAGATATCCTTCCAAACATTTGTTTACTATCTCAGTTTGCCCATCAGATTGAGGATGATAAGATGAGCTATGAGCTAACTGAGTACCAAGACAAGAAAATAATTATGTCCAAAAATTTCCAATTAAAATGGAATCTCTATCACTTACAATAATATTTGGGTTTCCATGCAGCTTTTGAATTGTCTCCATAAATGCAGTAGAAACTGTACTAGATTTAAATGGATGTGATAATGCACAAAAGTGTGCATACTTGGTAAGTTTGTCAACTACCACCATGATGACACTCTTTCCCTCAGACTTGGGTAAACCTGTGATAAAATCCATTGAAACCTCCTCCCAACGTTGGCTTGGAATGGATAAATATTGTAATAGACCCGGTGTCTTAATTGTTTCAACTTTATTTTTTTGGTGAACCAAACATTCCGCCATAAGTTTTTGAATATCCGATTTAAGGCCATCCCAAAAAAATTCCTTCTTAACCCTGTGGTAAGTTTTTAAAAATCCTGAGTGCCCTCCTAAGGGAGAAGTGTGCAATTCCATAAGAATCATTTGTTTTAGTTGGAATTCTTACAGAGGTATAAGCGATCTTTGTACCATAAAGAATCATTTTGCCAGCTAAATGTATCAGACTTACTGGAATCTTGTTGTAACTTTCGAATAAGTGCCGACACTTCTTCGTCATTCTTCCATTCCTCCCTTGCTTCATTTATCCAATCTGGTTGGATAATATAAATTGCGCACAACAATGCTTCCACATCCTCATCCTTTCTTGAGAGTGCATCTGCCACCACATTTTGCTTCCCTTTTTTGTAGATGATTTCAAATTCATAACCCAACATCTTTGTGACCCACTTTTGTTGCTCTTTAGAGGATAATCTTTGTTCTAAAAAGTATTTAAGGCTATCATGATCTATTTTTACCTTGAAGTGTCTTCCCATTAGGTAGGGTCACCATTTCTTAAGTGCATGGAGTATTGCCAACATTTCCTTCTCATAAATAGCTTTTTGTAAAAAATTTCCCTTGATTGGACGAATTTCAAAAGAAACGGGTCTTTCATCTTGCATTAAAACAACACCAATTCCATTTCCTGAAGCATCATATTCCACAATAAAGGTTTTTGTGAAGTTCGATGTAGCTAAGACCGATGCATGGTACATTGCCTCTTTAAGATGTTTGAAGGCCTTTGTTGCTTCCAGAGTCCATGAAAATGCATCTTTCTTCAATAATGTTGTTAGAGGTGCTGCTATTCTCCCATAATTCTTAAAAAACTTGGGACAATACCCTGTCAACCTGAGAAATCCTCGCAGATGCTTTATGGATGTGGGCATTTTCCATTCCTTAATGGTTTTAATTTTGCTAGGGTCTACCTTAACTCCATGAGATACAATATGACCCAGATATTCCACCTCTTGTACTCCAAAGAAACATTTGGATCTTTTTGCATATAATTGTTTCTACTCCAATAGTTGTAGCATCCTATCAACATGTCCAACATGATCCTTCCAAGACTTGTTGTAGATTAGTATATCATAAAAAAATACTAACACAAATTTTCTAAGGAATGGTTTGAAAATGGAATTCATCAAACCTTGAAATGTTGAAGGTGCATTGGTAAGGCCAAAAGGCATGACAAAAAATTCATAATGACCCTCATGAGTTCTAATTGCTGTTTTCAGAATGTCTTTAGTCTTCGTTCTAATTTGATGATATCCTGAATGAAGATCCAACTTGGTGAAGTAAATTGATCCATGCAATTCATCCAGTAATTCATCAATGACAAGAATGGGGAACTTATCTTTAACAGCGAGTTTGTTGAGCTCCCTATAATCCGGACACATGCACCATGATCCATCCTTCTTGTGCACTAATACTACTAGAGCAGAGAAAGAACTTTGACTCGGTTGAATTATACCCGCCTCTAGCATTTCTGCAACCATACGTTCAATTTCACTCTTTTGGGCATAGCGATATTTGTACGGCCTGATGTTTGGAGGAACATTTCCCGAAATCAGATGAATAGCATGATCATGATCATGAATAGGTGGGAGACTTTTGGGAGTCTCAAATACCTTGGAATGATTGTCCAAGACTTTTTGGAGATCTGGAGAAATAGATGATTCCAATGTGGAAACATCTAGCGAACATAATTGTGCAATTACACCCCTTTGTTCCTTTTTTAAAAGCTTTGTCATACCGTTAGAGTTGATTATCTTTCCTGGTTTCCCTGCAATACCCCTTAATTCAACTTCCTTTCCTTCCACAGAAAATTTCATGAAAAGTTCTTGAAAATTAAAAACTATTATACCCAAGGATTGTAGCCATTGGACTCCTAGTACGACATCAACACCTCCCATTGGAATGGAAAGCATTGGGCTAGTTAATACATATTCTCCCATTGATAACTTGATATTATGGCACTTTCCAGAGCAATTTATTGTTCCTCCATTTGCAACCATCACTTGACACTCTGATGCTGGATATAAGAAGCAATTCAATTCTTTTGCTACCTCATAATGAATAAAATTATCGGTACTTCCTGAATCAATCAACACTATTACCTTTTTCTTCTTGATTTGTCCTTCTATCTTGATGGTTTGAGGAGTGGTAATTCTCGCCAATGCATTACAAGATATGGTCGGATTCATTTCTTCTTTATCTAGGCTTTGTTCTTGGAGTATATCCTCTTATTTTGACCTTTCTTGCTCTTTTTCTTCTTCCTCTTCACAATCTATGTAGAATAATTTCTTCTCAGCACACTTATGATCTTGTCACCTATAACCTTCTTTAAACATGAAACATGTAAAACTACGTGCAATAAAGAAGCTGCAGGAAGCTCCAATTTGTATGCCATAGTACCAATCTTTTGCAACACCTTGTATGAACCATAATACTTTGGTGATAATTTATTATCCTTCTTAGCTTGCTTGAGGGACATTTTCTTATATGGTTGTAGCCGTAGGAATACCCAATCACCTACATCAAAACTTCTTTCGCTGCGATTTTGATCTACCTGTTGTTTCATTCTATTTTGTGTCAACACGAGGTTATCCTTTAAGAGTTGGAGGACTTGTTGTTGATGTTCGATGTGATGTTCCACTACTTGAACCTTAGAATTTTCTCTTAAATATGATGTGATGGATGGTGGTTGATATCCATAAAGTGCCATAAATGGGGTCATTTTTGTTGCTGTATGGAAGGAAGTGTTATACCACCATTCACCAGAGGCAACCATTTGACCCATTGTGTCTGTTTATCAGATACAAAGCAACGAAGATATCCTTCCAAACATTTGTTTACTATCTCAGTTTTCCCATCAGATTGAGGATGATAAGATGAGCTATGAGCTAACTGAGTACCAAGACAAGAAAATAATTCTGTCCAAAAATTTCCAGTGAAAATGGGATCTCTGTCACTTACAATAATCTTTGGGTTTCCATGTAGCTTTTGAATTGTTTCCATAAATGCAGTAGAAACTGTACTAAATTTAAATGGATGTGATAATGCACAAAAGTGTGCATACTTGGTAAGTCTGTACACTACCACCATGATGACACTCTTTCCCTCAGACTTGGGTAAACCTGTGATAAAATCCATTGAAACCTCCTCCCAACATTGGCTTGGAATGGATAAAGGTTGTAATAGACCCGGTGTCTTAATTGTTTCAACTTTATTTTGTTGGCAAACCAAACATTCCGCCACAAGTTTTTGAATATTCGATTTAAGGCCATCCCAAAAAATTCCTTCTTAACCCTGTGGTAAGTTTTTAAAAATCCTGAGTGCCCTCCTAAGGGAGAAGTGTGCAATTCCATAAGAATCTTTTGTTTTAGCTGGGAATTCTTACAGAGGTATAAGCGATCTTTGTACCATAAAGAATCATTTTTCCAGCTAAATGTATCAGACGTACTGGAATCTTGTTGTAACTTTCGAATAAGTGCCCACACTTCTTCGTCATTCTTCCATTCCTCCCTTGCTTCGTTTATCCAATCTGGTTGGATAATAGAAATGGCACACAACAATGCTTCCACATCCTCATCCTTTCTTGAGAGTGCATCTGCCACCACATTTTGCTTCCCTTTTTTGTAGATGATTTCAAAGTCATAACCCAACATCTTTGTGACCCACTTTTGTTGCTCTTCAGAGGATAATCTTTGTTCTAAAAAGTATTTAAGGCTATCATGATCCGTTTTTACCTTGAAGTGTCTTCCCATTAGGTAGGGTCGCCATTTCTTAAGTGCATGGAGTATTGCCAACATTTCCTTCTCATAAATAGCTTTGTGTAAAAACTTTCCTTGATTGGACGACTTTCAAAAGCAATGGGTCTTTCATCTTGCATTAAAACAATACCAATTCCATTTCCTGAAGCATCACATTCCACAATAAAGGTTTTTGTGAAGTCCGGTGTAGCTAAGACCGGTGCTTGGCACATTGCCTCTTTAAGATGTTCAAAGGCCTTTGTTGCTTCTGGAGTCCATGAAAATGAATCTTTCTTCAATAATGTTGTTAGAGGTGCTGCTATTCTCCCATAATTCTTAACAAACTTGCGATAATACCCTGTCAACCCGAGAAATCCTCGCAGATGCTTTATGGATGTGGGGATTTTCCATTCCTTAATGGCTTTAATTTTGCTAGGGTCTACCTTAACTCCTTCATGAGATACAATATGACCCAGATATTCCACCTCTTGTACTCCAAAGAAACATTTGGATCTTTTTGCATATAATTGTTTCTCCTCCAATAGTTGTAGCACCCTGTCAACATGTTCAACATGATCCTTCCAAGACTTGTTGTAGATTAGTATATCATCAAAAAATACTAACACAAATTTTCTAAGGAATGGTTTGAAAATGGAATTCATCAAACCTTGAAATGTTGAAGGTGCATTGGTAAGGCCAAAAGGCATGACCAAAAATTCATAATGACCCTCATGAGTTCTAAATGTTGTTTTCGGAATGTCTTCAATCTTCATTCTGATTTGATGATATCCTGAACGAAGATCCAACTTGGTGAAGTAAATTGATCCATGCAATTCATCCAGTAATTCATCAATGACAGGAATGGGAAACTTATCTTTAATAGTGAGCTTGTTGAGCTCCCTATAATCTGGACACATGCGCCATGATCCATCCTTCTTGTGCACCAATACTACTGGAGCAGAGAAAGAACTTTGACTCGGTTGAATTATACCAGCCTCTAGCATTTCTGCAACCATACGTTCAATTTCACTCTTTTGGGCATAGGGATATCTGTACGGCCTGATGTTTGGAGGAACACTTCCTGGAATCAGATGAATAGCATGATCATGATCACGCATAGGTGGGAGACCTTTGGGAGTCTCAAATACCTTGGAATGATTGTCCAAGACTTTTTGGAGATCTGGAGAAATAGATGATTCCAATGTGGAAACATCTAGCGAACATAATTGTGCAATTACACCTCTTTGTTCCTTTTTTAGAAGCTTTGTCATACCATTAGAGCTGATTATCTTTCCTGGTTTCCCTGCAATACCCCTTAATTCAACTTCCTTTCCTTCCACAAAAAATTTCATGAAAAGTTCTTGAAAATTAAAAGCTATTGTACCCAAGGATTGTAGCCATTGGACTCCTAGTACAACATCAACACCTCCCATTGGAATGGAAAGCATTGGGCTAGTCAATACATATTCTCCCATGGATAGCTTGATATTATGGCACTTTCCAGAGCAATTTATTGTTCCTCCATTTGCAACCATCACTTGACACTCTGGTGCTGGATATAAGAAGCAATTCAATTCTTTTGCTACCTTACAATGAATAAAATTGTGGGTACTTCCTGAATCAATCAACACTATTACCTTTTTCTTCTTGATTTGTCCTTCTATCTTGATGGTTTGAGGAGTGGTAATTCCCGCCAATGCATTACAAGATATGGTCGGATTCATTTCTTCTTTATCTAGGCTTTGTTCCTGGAGTATATCCTCTTCTTTTGACCTTTCTTGCTCCTTTTCTTCTTCCTCTTCACAATCTATGTAGAATAATTTCTTCTCAGCACACTTATGACCTTTAGTGTATTTGCTATCACAACTGTAACAAAGCCCTTTTGCTCTTTTTTCTTCCAATTGTTGTGGTGTCAACCTTATAGGTTGTGGAAGACTAGGGGCAACAACACTTCCATCTTTATAGTTGTGAGTGGTATGCTTCCTGGTTGCCATAATTTTGCTTTCCATTTTTCTTGCTAACCTGAATGCCTTCTCTAATGAATCAGGTTCCCAAAGGCGAACATCATGTTGGATATTATCCTTTAAAGTCCCTATGAACACATCAATCCTATGCTCCTCTGGAATATTTTTTACCCTTATGTTCAATTTTTGGAACTCCTCAATGTGCTCCATTATTGAACCCTTTTGTTTGAGACTTATCAATTGGCTAAAAAAAGTGTTGCTTTTTGTATCCTCATAATGTGCTGTCAATTCTTCCGTTAAAATTGCCCAAGTGATAATTTGTTTACGAGAGCAAAGCCATTGATACCATACAAACTGATTTGGTTCCAAATATAAAGTTGCAATACGTACCTTTTGTGTGTTTTGCACATTATTGAGATCGAAAAATTGCTCCATATGTAATATCCATGTTGCGGGATCCTTGCCATCAAACTTCCTCATATCGATTTTTGGAATATGGTGGGTCTTCGATCCCACATTAAAGTCTATGAAATCATGATTAACATTTCTTTTGTTCGAATCATGAGTTTCCTTTGATACCTTTTCACCATTAATAAGTATTTCTTGTAGAAAATTTGTCAAATCTGTCTTCAAATTTGCCATGTCTCTCTTCAAATCTGTCTTCAAATCTATCTTCAAATCATCCATCTTAGCTTCCACGCCCTTTATCTTAGATTCCATGCCATTTATCTTAGCTTCTGTTAGCTTTTGTGAGAGTGACATTTGTTGCACTTGTTCTTGTAATTTTGATATATCATGTAGCATTTCTTCCTCTTCTTCATGAGTCATGCTAGAGCTTTCAGGTTGCTTACTAGGTGTTTGCATTTTCTTTCCTCGGGGCATCAGTTACCTATAATAATGCTCTACTATGCCCTTTGAATTCTTTCAAAATAAATTTTCAAACCAATCTTAAGCAAAAATTTAAAAGAATCTACACACCTTTTTTCACTTTGTAGGAGCTTGAAATTGACTCTGATGTATCTCTGTACTTTTGGATCATCCAGTTCTAAAATTGCGATCTGCAGTTGCCCTCTGTGTCCTCTTTCCAATCCCACCAGTCTAATCCAAATTTGATTCTCCAAGGAAGAGTTATGTGAAATCTCCCACAATGACCTGATTATAGACTAGTTCAGTAGAGAGAACTTGTACAACATGCCACGAGTCACTGTTTCGACCTTTGGCTCTAAACAATATATACAAGAAACTACAATCTGTCTTCCTTCTGTAACTTCTTACGAAATTTCAATCCAATCCTCAAAGAGAAAGTTATGACGATTTTCCCCAGGTCACCTGTTTGGAATGTAATTCAGGAGTCTGCAAAAAGACCAACGTCCTCAGATCATATCTCCGCAAATATAGCATGCAAAGATCTGAAATTCGGACCCAAAGTTTATCACGATTTCTTCTCAAATGGGTTTTTTTTTAGCTTCTGAAGTGTCGCAGAAAAAAAGTTATAGTGAAAATGCCACGATGACCTATTTGGAGCAACAAAACCCTAGAATCTAAAGCTCTGATACCAAATGTAATGAAATCGGCTCAAGAAGAGATAGAAAAGATAGATCAACACCTTAGAATTCAGCCTCTTCGAGGGGGAAACCTCCTTTACATTACATAAATGAACAATTCTTCGATGATTCAAATGACAAAACCTCCTTTATATATAGGAGTCTAAGGAGTCACAATATAACCTAGCCGACCTAACAATAATAATATAAAGCCACAAAAATAACAATAGAGGGATTCTATGGGGCACAGTAATAACAATATGGGGATAATAGGGGCACAACAATATTAATAAGGGATGCAACTACAATAGTAATGGGGTAATCACTAGTATTATAGGGACCCAACAATCTCTAAGTAATGATGAGATGTTAATTTAAAAGGAAATACAATGCCATCCATATGAACATATACCAACTTTGTTAATAAGGGCATTGACACATTGTTAAAAAATTTGTACAATTCGTGAAAGTGATTACAAAGATTCTCTTAGTCATGATGACATTTTCAAGGTGATTGAAAATATTATTTAATTAATGATGAATGTTAATGAAAAATAAAAGGCAATATCATGCACATTACAATATACTACTTTATTTTATTTATATTTCGATTGCCACATTATTTTCAGGTTTTTTTGTATAATTCCTCAAAGTGGTCACAAAGACTTTCATAGTCATGATAAATTTTTCAAATTAACTACAAATATTATGTAAGCCATTATAAAGTAACTATGAAAAAGACAAGACAATGGAATCAATATGAACAAATACCTACTTTATTGATGATGACATTGACACATTATTTTCAAAACTTATATACAATTCCTCAAAGTGATTGTAAAGACTTTCCAAGCCATGATGAAATTTTCAAAGTAATTATAAAGAATCTCCGATTCATGATGAAGCTATTAAGAAAAAGAGAAGACAATTACATCCACATGAAAATATACCTGTTTTGTTGATAATGGGATTGACACATTGTTTTCAAAAATTTTGTACATTTCCTCATAGAGATTGCAATGACTTTCTAAGTCATGATGAAATTTTCAAAGTCTTTGCAAAGGCTATCTAAGTCATGATGATATTTTCAAAGTTATATAACTCTCTAATTCATGAAGAAATAGTTATGGAAAAAACATGACAACAACATCCATATGAAAACATACCTATTTTATTGATAACAGAATTAACACATTGTTTTTAATTTTTTTGTATATTTCCTCATAGTGATTGCAATGACTTTCTAAGTCATTAATAAATTTTCAAAGTGTTTGCAAAGACTATCTAATTCATGACGATATTTTCAAATTTATTGCAAAGAATCTCTAAGTCATGATGAAATGGTTATGGAAAAAACAAGACAACAACATCCATATGAAAACATACCTATTTTATTGATAACAGAATTAACATATTGTTTTCAAAAAAATTGTATATTTCTTCAAAGTGATTGTATAGAATTTCTATGTCATGATGAAATGTTTATCAAATACACAAGACAAGGGAATTCATATGAACATATACCTATTTATTGACAATTGCATTGATGTCATTGTTTTCAAAAAATTTGTACAGTTCCTCAAAATTATTACGAAGACTCTCTAAGTCATGATTTAATGTTTATGAAAATCACAATATAATGGCATCCATATGAACATATACCTATTTTATTGATAATGAAATTGACACATTGTTTTCAAAAATTTTGTGTATTTCTTCAAAATGATTGCAAATACTTCCTAAGTCATGATGAAATGTTTATGAAAAAGACAAGACAATGGCATCCATATGAACATATACCTATTTATTGACAATGGCATTGATGTCATTGTTTTCAATTTTTTTTACAATTCCTCAAAATTATTATGAAGACTCTCTAAGTCATGATTTAATGTTTATGAAAATTATTATCTAATGGAATCCATATGAAAATATATCTACTTTATTAACAGTGGAATTTATGTTATTTCTCTTAGGAATTTTATACAATTCCTAAAAGTTGTTGCAAAGGCTCTCGAAGTCATGAGGAGATATTTATGAAAAGGAAAAAACAATGGCATGCATATGAACTTATACCTACTTTATTCACAATGTTATTGACATCATTTTTTTTAAGTCTACAATTCCTAAAATTTATTGCAAATACTTTTTAAGTCGTAATTAAATGCTTACGAAAATGACAAGGCAATGTCATCGATATGAACATATGTGTACTTTATTGTCAATGAGATTGACACAATTTTCTTATAAGGAAAAAATAGAAGTTTCTCTTATCATTTTAAGAATTTGTCCCAATATCCTCGAATGTGATTATAAAGATAATGGATAACAACATAAATCCTAGCATATCATGGATGAGAACATATGATAGTGTTCCCATTGTTTTCAAATTTTGTGTACAATTCTTTGAAGTGGTTGCAAAGAATCTCTAAATCATGATGAAATATTTATGAAAAGGATAGTACAATTGCATCCATACAGACATATACCTAATTTATTGACAATGGCATTGATTCCATTGTTTTAAAAAAAATTATACAATATCTCAAAGTGATTTCCAAGACAATGGATGAGAACAATATAAATACTTTTGTATCATTGATGAAAACATATGATATTGATGCCATTTTTTTTTCAAAAAATCTCTACAATTCCTCAAGGTGATTGCAAAGACTTTGTAAGTAATGATGAATAGTTTATGAAAAATATAAGACAATTCCATCCATCTAAACATATACCTACTTTATTGACAATGAAATTGACACCATTGTCTTATAAGGAAAAAATAAATGTCCCTTATCATTTTAAGGATTTATCCTAGTTTCCTTGAAGGTGATTACAAAGACAATGGTTGAGAACATAAATACTAGTGTGTCATGGATGAGAACATATGGTATTGGTACCTTTTTTTTCAAAATATTTGTACAATTCCTCAATTTTATTGTGAAGGCACTCTAAATCATGATGAAATGTTTATGAAAAGGAAAATATAATGGCATCCATATGAACATATATCTACTTTATTGACAATGGCATTGACTCCACTCTTTCCAAAAAATTTCTAAAATTGCTCAAAGTAATTGCAAATCTAAGTCACGATGAAATGTCTATGAGAAAGAAAAGAAAATGGAATCCATATGAAAATATATCAACTTTATTGGTAATGACATTGGCATCACTCTCCTATAAGGAAAAATAAAATCATCTCTTATCCTTTTAAGAAGTTTTCCAAATTTCCCGAACATTATTGCAAATACTTTATAAATCATGACAAAATGACTCAATAATGAATACAATACAATGACACCAATCCATTGCATTATCGGGAAAATATAGTATATGACAATATAATAACATCAGCCCTAATGAAGAAAAGGGAAGATTAGTAATATGAGTATACTATTTATGATTATGGTATAAAAAAATCACTTTTACATTAAAGATCTCAACTTTCATTTAATTTTAGTAGTTAGTGTTATGTTATACATGTCATCCATATTTTGTTGTAAATTTTATCTCTTCTCTTAGTAACATAATGTAAATCCATCTTAACCCTATATCTATCAAGCATCGAAGGAGATAAACAATCAAAAGAGGCAAAATATGGATCTATGCTAATTCAGTTTATTATTATTATTATTATTATTATTATTATTATTATTAGTATTAGTATTATTGTGGTGGTGGTTTTTTATATTATTTTTTTATTGAGATGAGGGAGGAGCTAATGTAGGGGATTCATACTATAACTCGAAGTAATATGAAAACAACATTGAAAAAAAATTGAGATTAATATAATTAAAATTGAGAGAGAGAGAGAGAGAGAGAGAGAGAGAGAAAACATATATTCACCTTAATCTATGAAGTGTTGATACTTTTGTTATATTTTGGGCACCAAACTCAGGGTCCACACGCACACACATACAAATGTAAACATGCACGCACAAATGCATGCACACACACAATATATGGTAAATAATTCTTATTAACTTTACACATCAAATGAACTAAAAACACTAATATGTCTAAATAGAAATAAATTTGGTATAGAGGTGTTGTCTTGGTTCGGGCTGACCCAGGTTCAATCTATATTGCACACCAACAAAATCGTCAATCATTGGCCCTTTCGATAATGAGCTACAAGAAGATTGCAGTATCACCTGCAGTGACTATGGGAGGATGCAGAACCAGGTTTCTACAGCCTTGAGGGACTGGGAGATGTGGTATTATTATGTTATCTTATTCTTAGTACTTATAAATCACTTCACTACATTAGATTAATCACTTAAACATGCCATATAAACCATCACTGTGCTAAAGTAAAATGCAACTATAATAACTGCTACTCTACAACATATAATAAGAAAATATACACATAAAAACACCAATTTACCATGGTTCACCCTAGTGTAGGGCTATGTCCACAAGAATTGTTGCTTAATATAATAAATCTTTGAACAACAAATAGTTCTTGGCTTGTGCACTAAGTTGCAGGTTGTCTACGCACTCAGTTGCAGACTCAGGCCTCTGCGCACTCAGCTACAAAGCCTTGCCTTCTCTACCAAATGGTAGATCGCAATAATTTTCCCATAATACTAATCTGGATCAATTCGATGATTGTCTTCTTGTTATTTTACCCTATATATACTATTACATTGTAGGGTTACATCATCAAAATACCATGGTACAAATACCATGGAATCCCTAAAACAAGTAACTATGGTCCCAAAACCCTTGATCCCTTACAAAATCATGCGCTTTAAAAAAAAGAAGGGGCTTCGACTGACCCCGAATCCTTTACAACACTGCACAGTATATTTAATTCCTCAAAATGCGCTCTATTACGCACTCCACCCCACAAAATGCAGAGTCTTTGCCAAAATATAGGCCAATTTGGGTTGCGCCTGAAAGGCCCCTAACACTCACATGTGACTGGTCCCGAGTCACTCGACCAATTTTCCTCTAAAGTAAAATGTAGCTGTAAGAAATGCTACTCTACAATAGATAATAAGCAAATATACACATCAAAACACAAATTTACCATGGTTCGCCCTGGTGTACGGATACGTCCACAAGAATTGTTGCTTAATATAATAAATCTTTGAACAACAAATAGTTATTGGCCTACGCACTAAGTTGCAGAGTGTTTGCGCACTCAGCTATAGAGCCTCACCTTCTCTGCCTCATCAAAATATCATGGTCCAAATACCATGGACTCTCTAAAGCAAGTAACTATGGTCCCAAAACCATTGATCCCTTACAAAATCGCACGCTTTTACAAAAACAAGGGGTTTCGACCCACCCCAAAGCCCTTATGACACTGGGTGGTATATTTAATTCCTGAAAATGAGCCATGCTTCTCCACTACACACTCTACCCCAAAAATGCGAAGTCTTTGCCAAAATCTAGGTCAAGTTGGGTTGCGCAAACAAGAGGAACTTATAAAACCAATAATTAGATCATGCATAATAAGCACAAAATTTAAGCCCAAATCACAATTCTTATTAGTCCTTCAACAAGAATGAAGGGTTGTTTACAAGGGAGAATGTCCCTCGAGGAAATTATGTATACAACAATTCCCTTGGATCTGATCTAGTAGATCAAGCCCTAGATCTATCCTTGATTTGGATCTCATTTACTGCTTTGTTCTCTTTCTTTGGACTTGGCATAAATAAATATCTCACTCATAGAAATCTTGTAATATTTCTCATGTGAATATCTTTCTTTCTTGAGAGAAAATATCTCTCAATGTCTCATGCCACAACATGTCTCAATTCTCTTGCTTAGGCCCTCTTGGACCTCCACATACATTTTTAAACCTCTCACCCTACAAAATACCTCTCATCCCCCTCAACCTTTCACATGCCCTCTCAACACTTTACAAGCCCTCTCTTCCCTCTCGCCCTTCCATAGGTCCTTGTTGATATTTTTTCTGGTTAAGAAAGAAAGTCAACCTCGTAGGGCCAAGAAATAGGCTCCTCTTCAGTTTTTGAGAGCTAGTGGTCATCCTTTCATCACACTCAAATTTATAATATATGTATAAATAAAGAAATAATATACATTCAAATCATATGCATGTGAGTGGACTAGGAATTGTAACCAAAACATATAGAAAAAGTATAAATATCAAGAAAATATAACCAATCATGTCAATTTGATTCAACATTCGTGAGCTAAGCATAATTGTAGCAAGATAATAGATAGAGACAAATAATAATTGTCCAGATATTGAGAGAGCTATAGAAACGTTATGTCCTGCTTGACATGTAAGTCGAAGATCTCCTCGTCAATACTCTAGATATATTCTTGCAACTATATTGTAGCTAACTAGTTTTCATTATAATTTACAAATGTAACTAACCATGATTTAATGTATCTTTTGATAAATTGGTCAGGTTGTCTAATTCCTAATCCAATGAAGTCTTTATAATCTATATCTCTTCATGTAAAATATATTTAGAGATAAGTATAAAGTTTATAATCACGTGAGGTCCATTAACTTCATCAACAACATGAATGGCTTTGAAAAAGGCATTTCTCCTTTTACTATCAACATTTGTGCAATCAACAATAGCCTCCTCTAACATATTAAATCTAGGAGACCAACTAGCTTTGATATGCTTTAGTCTTTTATAAACTAGGAGGCTATGTCATGTCCTTTGGAACTCACTAAGTAGGATAATATTGTTCACAAAGGTTGGAAATTCATTATTAATGAATTTTCAATCATTTTCTATATCCTTCTTAATATAAGAAAAAATAAACAAATTGTTTTCTCTAGATTCCTAAAATGGAGATCAATTTCCCATAGTTCTTTAATGATTTCCATTCTATCATTAATTTTAATTGCAATGTAGAACTTGATTCCTAGGATAGTAAATCTAAAAGGTGCATCTTTATTGGGTATAAGTATGGTTTAAAATCTTATAATCTTTGGAACCCAGAAACAAGGAAGGTTGTGTACAACCGAGATGTGGTATTTAGAGAGGTGAAAGATATTATTAAACATGAAATCCTACCAAAGGAGCTTGAGAAGATAGAGTTTGAAATAAAGGAGGAAGAATCAGACTCTACATCAGAACAAGAATCAGAAGATGAAGAGCCACAAACTCTAGCTATGAAAAGATCAGTTCGAGAAAGAAGGTAGCCAGAAAGGTATAGTCCATCTTCTTTCTATTCAAATTTTTCTTTATCTATTACTGATGATGATCCCAGAAATATCAAGGAGGCAGTAGATTCGCGGGATGGAAAACTCTAGAAAGACGCTATGGTTGATGAAATGGAATCTTTGGACAAAACTAAGGCTTGGGATCTGGTGGAGTTTCAGACTAGAAGGAAACCCATTGGAAGTAAATGGGTATTTAAGAAGAAGATGAATGTAGAAGGCAAGGTGGAGAAGTAAGATATTGGTTGGTAGCAAAAGGTTATTCCCAGGTCCCAGGTTATTCTCTTGTTGCCGAGGTAGCTTCCTATTGGATTACTTTTATTTGTTGTTGTTGCTTTTGATTTTGAGGTAGAATAGATGGATGTGAAGACAACATTTCTTCACCAGGATCTGGAAGAAGAGATTTACATGAAGCAACCTAAAGGCTTTGTGGTGAAGGGTAAGAAAGAACTGGTATGGGTTAAAACTATCACCAAGCATGTGGTATCATAAATTTGATACATATATTCGAGGACTTGGCTTCAACATAATCAAAGCAGATCACTGTGTGTATTTTAAATTAATTGGTGACTATGTTATTTATTTGGTCTTATATGTCGATGATAATTTGCTAATTGAAAATGAAAAATAAACTATCCAATATTTGAGACCCATTTGTCCTCCAAATTCGACATGACGGATCTTGGTGTTGCAAACTCAATTTGGGCATGGAAATTAAATGATATGAGGAAAAAGGAAGCTCTGGTTAAAACAAAGAAAGTATGTCGAGAAAATATTACAGAGGTTCAATATTAAAGATAGTAAACTAATGAAGGTTCCTACTCCTGTAGGTGTAAATCTATCTACTGAACAGTGTCCCAAGACACAAAAAGAGGAAGAGGACATGTCTCATGTTCCATATGAAAGTGCATTTGGTAGCTTGATGTATGCAAAGATTTGTATTAGACCAGGCATTGCACATGCAGTGGGAGTATTGAGAAGGTTTATGTCAAAACTAGGGAAGGAGCATTGGAAAATAGTGAAGCAAGTTTTCAAGTATTTGTGTGGTACTATTGATTATGGTCTGTGCTACCAAGGAAGACTAGGATTGGACAGAGTTTTGGACATCCGTGGCTTTGTTGATGCAGACTGGGTTGGATATCTAGATCAAAGAATATCTACAACTCGGTATGTGTTTAACCTATTTGAATATGTAGTCAGTTGGATGAGAAAGAGAGAGTTTGTGGTGGAACTTTCAACTACAAAGGCATAATAAATGGAACCACTCACGCAAGCAAGGAAGAAGTTTGGTTGTAGAGATTGTGTTCAAGTATGGGGTTAGTACAATGAGCTATAAGGATAGATTGTGATATCCAAGTTGCAAATTTCTTGGCAAAGAACCCTTCTTATCATTCAAAGACAAAGCATATTGATGTTTAGTATCACTTTGTGATGGATACGGTTAAGGAGAAAAAGGTGTTGCTGGTAAATGTGGACACTTTGAATAATGTTGCCGATGCATTGACAAAGTCTGTGAGCACTGAGAATTTTTCTTTGTGTAAAGAAACAATGGATGTTGTAGAGCTAGACCAATGGTTTTATGCATGGGTTTTGCACACATTTTTGGGCATGATAGTTTTCTTCCCATGGTATTTTGTACATCTGGTCAAGGGAACTATGGTTATGTTCTAATCTAGGGTTAATGGATTGGGGTTTATGAATGCTTCAACATGTATATATATGTATTGTAACATTGAAAGGAACATAATGAAAAAACAATTTGGTAGCCTTGGTTTTGGGATCCGAGGGAAGTCTATATGTATATATATTTTATGTTTTATGTTCTCGCCATCGCTTATTTTCTATTTTTTATAATTCATATGCAGGTAATTTTTGTACAGGGTTAAAACCTACATTTCCATGAAAATACTGACGTAAGTAATGTGGACAAGACTAGGTCTCTATAAACAAAGAACAAAGACAATACCCTTCATGATAATAGTAAATTGAAATGATTTCTCAACAACCTTGATAATGCTTATTGTGAAATAATTAATACTTCGAAATATGAGGGTGTATAAATAATTTAAGTGTATGACTTACTAGCATCAAATATATCCAAACATAAATTGAAACCATACCTACATAACTCTTGACTAAACTAAATTTGTACTACAAATTTTCATATAAAATCTAGCCAACAACATATTATTGAAGAATCTCACAACAAATGTAGTGAGATAACCTAAATAAACACATCAACAATCATAAACTTCTACCACAAATTCTATTCATTTTGTATGATGAGATTTTCTTAAAAATAACATAACTGCATGCACAAAGAGATGTATATGAAAACAATATATCATGAAAATAATCATGACACCAAACTCCAGGTGGTGGTGTGTAAAGGATTGAAATGAAAAACATTTCTACTTTGTTGTAGTCGCTACCACATTGGCGACACACTGGTAGAACTCCATCTCTTTGTATGGACCTTGTCTCGTGCAAAGCGAGTCTAGCTCTTCTTAAAGTATTGTTCAATTCTTTGATCATCATAACTTCCTCACTAGCTTGATTTAAAGAAGTAGTCCCTACCATTCTCTTTATTGACAACAAACATACCAATCCAAGTCAACTGAGTTGTTTCTATTGGGTATGAGGGGTATATTGATGCACAGGTAATATAGACTGTCATATTTTTAGCTTCATCTCTGTAGTTTCTCCGCTGCCAGCAGGCCTGGACAGTACCCCGATGGAGTCACTTCAAGAACACAAGCATTGCTCTGCTACCATCGAGCCTGGACATTTCCCCGGTGGAGTTACTTGCTTCACCTCTTTGCGCAAGAAGCCTTTCTCTTCTTTTTCCTTTATTTTATATTTTACATTTCATTTTTCATTTTTCAAAGAAATATGCATAGGCACTTATTTATTTCATGAGGTGGAAGATGGATCCCAACTTATTGACAACAGAAGAGGTTGTCCCTTCATAGAAGGATTTTTATATATACCTTTGACATACTTGTTAAGGTTTCCACCCTTCACCTTAATCTACTTGACTGAGTTGATAAGGGTTAACCAAAGATAGAAAATCAATTAGAGTAGGAGGTACTAGTTAAAAAAGTGCAAGAATTGTGATTTCACGAAGACTTACTCCGAAAGGAACGTATTTTCCATCAGGGTATCATTGACTAAATAAATGCAAGATCTTCATAAAGAGAGGGAACATAAATATAACTAAGTGTTGATAGTTGTACAAGTCCTCTTGTATTTCACCCTACTTATCTCAAGAAGCCAAGCACGGTTTCTTGCAGAAACTAATCCTACGAGTGCATAAAAAAACAAACAAGAAAAGGAAAGAAGTAATATGAAAACAAAACCAAGTAAGAAAAAACAAACATGAAAGGAAACACTACTCCTACTCCTAAGCTAAGCAGAGCATGGGCCAACTCAGCTGAAGTGATATTTCCAATGCAACCATCAACGCATTAGTTAACTCATGTAGGTGATGTCATGACTAACAAGAAAGATATTCAAGAATACCAACAAACAATAAATGTAAAGCAATTACAACCAAAACATTTGAAGTTTGAATGCATCCATAGAAAAGAAAATATTAAAATCACATGAAACGCACTCTATAGCCGTATCATGGTGGTGTGTCACATTGCGCATGGATGACAAGAATGTACACTCCTTCGAACTTGGCAGACAAGAAAACATGAAGAAAGAAGGAAAATTTCGTTTCGCAACAGTGCTTGCTACATATGAGTCCTTTAATGCATGAACGATAGGGTTGTGTGATTCTGGTCTAGGATGTAAAAAATGTAAACTATATTGATTTTCAATATGAAAAGGAGAGTGATGAGGAGCTTGGGGAGGCTAATTTTTAATTTGATCGGAAGTGGAACTAACGTCAAGGCTACGAGAGCTTGAAATAACCATTAGCTCCAGCTGAAGTGCCTCAACAACTTGAGGATTTTCCACTTCATCACAAGATAGATCATCAAAGACTAGTGGCTTAGAAATATCAATAGTAGGTGAATCAAAATCATGATCAAGTCAATGAGTGAAAAGATCACGACAACCACGATCAGAAAATTCAATATGGACATCGACATCCTCATGATCTGATGAATCATAAAGATGAGTTGATGAAAAATAAAGAAAATTACCCTCTGAGTTTCCAGAGATGAAAGATGAGAGATCGAGTGGATTCGGGAAGAAATATTTGTCCTCTCCACAATTAAATGATAGATTGACATCCTATGTGTTCTGTGAATTTTCATAAGTAGAAACATTCGGAGATGGATTTTCATAAGATGAATCAGAAATTGAAGAATCGCAAAATATGTCAGGATAAAGCAGACAAGGTGTAGATAGAAGGAGGTCTTCCTTCATTGCAACTTCTTGTTGAGATTCCTACACATACTCCTAAAAAATGATAGCACACACCAACTTCGTCCATAACTTGATCCTCGTGAACATCATTTGTGGAATCCAGAACATATGAACAAAACAAACCAAAATTCGGACGACCAAAGTAACCAATGGATGAAGGCTAAGTAGATGAGACCACTTGACAACCATCAGGCTTGCAATCCAAATATGCGCAGAAATTCAGAGCAGGTGGGGTGGGAGGAGAATGTGACAGTTCAATAGGTAAGTTCACAACTTCTCCCACCTCCTCCTATGGAGCTAGAACTATTTGATGAGAAGAGCACATAGGGTCACTTGGTACAAGAACCTTATCCATCTCATATTTAGAAGCTCTAATACCGAGATATGTTGGGAGGTGTTTGAAAGATTATAACTCAAGTGGATTTTCCAAGATGTGAATAAGATACTGAAATCTTTTAGTCAGAAATTTGCAGTTAACTTCATCTTCTAGAAATTCAAAACAATAATAACGAAAATGATCATAAAAGTGCACAATAGATTTGTCATGTGCTTTTCATAATTTTAAAATTTTTTCATTAAGTGTTTTACGATCATAAAAGAATAATGCACGCCCTAACTCTCTGAACATGTGGTTGAAAGAGTGTATAGAGACTGCGATCAATGTGTGACACCATTGCTTGATGCACCCTTCGAATGTGTAAGATAACAACTCACAAGCAATGTCATCCGAGGGGACTTAATTCCTATCACAGAAACCCAAAAAGAAAACTCCATGAATTAATAGGGATGCTCCACTTTCACCACCATATTTAAGTTGTGACAAGTCATATATAACATCCACCAGAGCATCAAAATCAGTAGTGTGAAAAAAACATGTCAGGGTTGAGATTGCGATATAAGTCATGAATGATGTGTAGAAATTCAAAATAGACTTCAAGGGCTCAACTTGTCATTTTTCGCTCCTTCTAGCTCTAGAAATGTTGATGGTGCTGGACCCGCCAACATTCAAGGGGATCTCCCCAGTAATAAGTCCCAACTAGACCTCAAACCATTTGGAGTAGGAGTCCCAGCAATGGGTGGTAATATAGTTCCTTGACCATGATAGCACGTACAGATAAGTATGATGAATTTGTTCATAAGAAAGTGTGTGACCTTGCAACAAGTCAAGTGAGAGGCATGGGGGTTCTAACAAACGGAGGGGGAAAGGAAGTGTTCCCCTTAGAAGCTTGTAATAGTACGTAACTTGGAAGGAAGACATGAGCGGAATGACATCAAAAGATGGAAAGCAGAATAGTCCACAAACCAAAGTGACGGTTTAATCTAACAACATGCATTCAACAAGATTCATACACTTGCATACAAAGTAATTTATAAGAAAGTGTTAAAGTTAAACAACATACATTTCTAAAAAAGCCAGAATAGTGTGTTGGCTCTGTTATTATTATAAGTGAAAGTTCCATCCATACATACACCATTGATAGCCATTAGCCCCAAGAGTGAAACATTACACTCAATAGCACCTGCTCCTCTAAATACGTATACTCGCTCTACACTTTAGAGAAGTCAAGGCTCGTCACAATACTCCGAAGCCTTCTCGAAGCCTAAGCCTAGCCAAAATCTTGGCTCCTAAAATCCTATTCTATGATTTATGAGGTTCTATTTATAAAATAGGGTGGGGTGGGCCTTGACATTCCCCTTTATGACTCTTTGAATACCCTCACGACTCTTCAAATTCTTTACAAAAACTCATTACATTATATAATGACTATTCACATTTCACTAGTGCCACTTGGAATTTCACTTACAACATATTTACAAATAATATACATTTTCCACATGTACCCATGTGAGACAAAATAGGCTACAGATAGCCTAACAAAGCAAAACACTATGACTCAGAAGTTTGGGGAAAGACCAACTCGGAAACCTCCACTTGATGCTTCTCGGTGACGTACTAATACCAATCTTGGTACTATGCTATGGTGTCCCCAAACTGATTAATGGTGCCTTTCTGGTAGTGGACTCTTGCCTCCATAGCTTCTAGGTATGTGGTCTTGGAACCCTTGTCTAACTCATCCTGAAGCATGTGCAACATGGTCTTAACTATGACAGAACCACGAATGTACTTATGCATGTTTTCTACTCTTGGCTCCAAGTCATCGTTGGTGGCCTCTCGCCTGAGCTACTCCATGTACCTGTCGACCTCTAGTCGTACTTGGTTCTTTTGTTTCGCATCAGTGAGGGAACCTGAATCTTTTCACTCTCTTACTTAGTTGCTGGCTATTACGGCTCATAAACCTATATTGGTGTTTGTTGCTCTATCATTGCACCTTGCCTTTGTTCTTCTTCCTGCGCACTACATAATGTAGTTTTTAACCCCGCACATAAATTACTTGCATACGAATTCTAAAACACATAAAATAAACAATAGCGAGAGCATAACACATAAAACAAATATACACAAAGATTTTCCCCTGGATCCCAAAACCGGGACTACCAAATTGATTTTTCATTATGTTCCTTTCAATGTTACAATACATATATATATATACATGTCAAAGCATCCAATACCATGCACCGAGAACCATCGTGCCCAAAACCATGTGCGAAAACCATGCACAAAACCATAGGTAGGTCCGCCCACCTAATATAGGGTCCAAAAAAAAATTCCTCAGGGCGCTTCCCGAGACCCTATAGAGGTAGGCTAACCACCCCCCTCAAACCCCTCATACAGGGGGGGGCTTCAATCCCCCCCGTGACCCCCTCACTTCGCAATCAGTGCAAAGAAGGGGGGGCTCCACCCCCCCTCCAACCCCCCGGTTGACTAGGTGAGCTAATTGTGGAAATAATATAACACAATCGAGCACATAGTCCCAGTACTCAGCGTGGAATGTTGATGACTGGAACAACATAATGTGCAATTCAGTCTAGGCCAGGGCCTAGGAAAGACTGTGCATTGCATAGTCTCAGTGGCCAAACTGGGAGACTGGCTCCTAGAATTGTGTAGTGTGCAACTGAAGCCAGGCCATGACAACCTCTCCGCAATTCCAGAAGCCAAGGAAAAACCCTTGAGCTCCCAGATTACGTAGTGCATGCAATGAAATGTGAGATCCGAGCAAGGGGAGCCCATATTCTTCCATGGGGAGTGTGCAAACAAGTAGATATGAAGGATGATGTGAGAATGAGTGCAAATATGATTAAGTGCAGATATATGCATGTGAAACAAGTGCAAAAATTGATTGAACTAAAGGGAAATGAAGAATGTGAAGGGAGTCACCACAATGGTGATCGTTGGTGAAAAACCGAGAACTAAGTTGTGTAGAAGTTGAATGAAAAACCTTATCTACAGATCAAAACTATAGATATTTTTGAATGAATATACATAAAGAATACTAATTCACATATTACATTCTAATGATATGGAAGAAATTTAACAAGACCATTTACTTGTAATTCATATAAAAATTTAGGTTGAAGTGATAATTTTTAATGGGTTAATTCTATTGATGATAGTTATGGGGTTTGGATAAATAGATCTAGTTATTAGAAGATAATAGTCATGGTAAAGATTGGAATATGAATTAATATGATTGTGGGTCTGATGTAGAATATATATATATAGTCATGGTAAAGATTGGAAAATGAATTAATATGATTGTGGAGCCGATATAGAATATATATATATAAGAAATCACATACCAACAACGTCGAAACTGTGGATTTGGGTATAGAGGTTTAGCTCATGAGATGGGTTGTTTCCAAGCCTATGTGGGGCTTTAAGGGGAATATAATCCATTATATGTAGTAATCGAAACATTACAGTAGTCAACCAAATCGAAAGGAACTAACGGGATTACTCATAATTGCATTAACAACTAAGGAACCCATATTCTTCCGACTAGGTACGCTATCGGTTCCTAAGTAGAAATTCATTTAGTGATTTATGGTTTACAAGAAACTATATAAAGGAGGAGAGCACATAAATGAAAGGAGAATGACAACCGAAAACGTTTTAAGAGAATTATAGGGACAAATGCATTTTGTTACAAATTCTATATCAAATAGTGACAGTGAATTCTACTCTAATTGATATACTAGGAGTGGATTCAGTAGACCAAATGTTTCATTCATTATACTAGCTACATGTTACCATAAGAAATAAAAAAAATCTATGTTTAACTAAACCTAGAAGAAAAAAGAGTTGCCATTCCAATAACATATGAGAATAGATTGCGAGTAAATAGTAAACATGAGAAATACACAACAAGAATCGAAGGGGTGTAAGAGGCACACAACACACTCAAAAATGATGAGGTTAATGCATGAAAAATCATATTGGTAATTATATAGTATATAGAAATAAATATTACATTATTATTATAATTCAGAATACCAGGAATAGCAAAAGCTTGGTAGGGGATGCATGCATTCCAGAGTAATAATAACTAACAAATTCTTTAATTCAATTTGTCAAGAGGCGTTAAATAAAATAAAATCAGAGAGGTATGGCAATGATCATCACTAACTTTGAAAATATTATGGCGTAGTGAAACACATCAGCTTAATAAAAATTACCCCCCACACACAAACAAATATATATATATATATATATATATATATATATATATATATATATATATATATATATATATATATTGTACATTGAGATGACCCTCAACAACATTACAAACTAATTATATTTACTTCCGATAAAAGTATAACTTGACAAACTGGAGTTTTCCAGAGGCCATGAAGTCTTCATCATCCCTGAGATTAACAGAAAAGGATGATACAAACACTGAAGAGTTTTTTAGTACAACAGAACACATAGGTAATTAAGGTAACTCCGTGTAAAGGGGTATTACACCCTTGGAATAAAATCAAATACACTATAATTATGATGACAAATCTTCGATTTCCAATATAACGCAACCACCCTTCTAATTGTAAAAGTGTTCTAAAATCCATCACCAGAATGAAGGAATCGAACCGACCTGGAACATGGTGAGGGATGTTAGCCGAAAAGTCTTATGAGTGACATCTGGAAAAAGATCCAGAAGATCATAGTGGCCATACCTTTATCTGCCACAAAATAGAGAAACCGAATTAGTACTGTAAGCAAGGAAAACAATTAAATAAGCTACTCATAAGGTGCAAGTTTGGAGAAACAGAGGTGGTTACCTATAAAAAATTAGTTTGAGGAGCTTTCTCTGCGAAGGAACTGGAAGAATTAGAAATAACTCAATGTTAGATTGCATATATCAAAACAGAAAACCTGTCGAGAAATTACATTTGTAGATAAGTGAAGGAGAAGAGTATGTCATGGTGCGATGAGATAATACTTGGTAGGGGATGCATGGGAATAAATCGTTTGCATCCCTAGCCTTCTGGAACTCGAGCTGGGAATTGTCAGGTTGAGAATTTTCCCTACACCCATGACATTGGGGAATAAAAGAAAACTTAAAAATTTGTTGGCCTCGTCATCTAGATTATCACGGTATAAAGTTATCAGATACATAGAGATAAGTCTTTACTAGTTAAGATCATTGTGTAGTGTCACTAGATTAATGGATCACATGAAATCCCAAGAGACATTTTGGAGCTAGGACCAAGATAGATCCCGAGGTGCCAGCAAATGTTTAATAAAGCGTACTAACAGGATTTTACTTGGTATAAATTTGAGGATTTTACAGCGCTCATGCCTACACAGGACTAGTTTGTTGCTCCCGCGGCACTTATCTTTCTGTGCTCTTCTTGATGGGCTTTCCATCTCATTCTCAAAGAATGGTTCTTCCTGGTTCGCCGTTCCAGCGGCTACAGATTCTTCTGCTGTCCCTTCTGGACACACCTGGCAACTTTCCTTCATGTATTCCTTACTGATACGCGGCTATCTTGGTTTTCTGTTTGCGGCTTTTTCGCCTCTAAACTTTTCAGATCATGACTCTTTTTGTCTCTTTATAATTCCTGTACATGTATTGCAGTCATCACCGCGGCCTCCTTCTGGCCTCTCCTCCATCTATGGCTATTTTTGGGCTCTTTGGTTTGTGGCTCTCCAGAGCTTGCCACTTTATGCCTTTTTGCAGTCCCTGTACTGGACATGCGGCTATGGTTGGTGCCCCATGCCTTCATGTATTTCTGATCAAGAAAAAAAATTTGAGGAAGAACCTTCTCATATAAAATAGGAAACATGTGAGTTCGGAGGGTAGAAATTAAACTACCATAAATTGTTGGAATGTTGTAGAAGTAACTATATACAGAACAAATAACCTAAATAGAGGGCCATAGTTAAGAATTTACCATCGAGAAGGAACGGGGAGTCTGTGAAATGCATACAAGAGTGCAGAGGGTCAGACACTAGGTGCCTTTTGTTCATTCCTATCAGCACTCCATTCCTAGTTTTGACACCAAGAACACAAAGAAACGCCAGTTGTAGGAATTCGATGAAAGGAATTTGACAAATGTCGTATGTGGCAACTCGGTTATTGTCTAAAGAAACCTCCTTCCAGGAAACCATAGGTAGAGTAACAGAAGCACCGCCTCTCCATGACCAAGAGAAATGATAATAAGGGTTAGGGTTTTTCAGGCAAATATCAACTTTTGGATTTCCCGAGACCATCTGAACCATCCACCAGAAATCGAGGCGAGTAGTCCACTAAAAACCCCATGTGAACAACGCATGGAAAAGGAGCACCTAGAGAAAGTAGATTAGTTGCAGTGTCAGGTGTACTGCCTACCTCACACACCATCGTGGGTATAACAAGCCAGGTGGAGTGTACCAAGGAGTAAGTAAATTAAGAGCAACCTTAGAGTTGTAGTTAAGTCGATCAAGGAAATCAATTAATGGTCATACCCATGGACCATGAAGGTATTTAATGCAAAACAAGGGTTTAATTAGTAGGGGGTATGTCATAGATGGGGATATGGAAAAGAAACAATGAAATACATGATAGGCATATGATGGCATAGGACTAACGATACCCTTTTTATAATAGAGGAATGTGTAACCTTGTGCATATTATCCAATTCAAACAAATAACAGAGTAGAATTTATATTTGAAAGTATACACACATATCGAATGTATGCCCAATATGAAATTGGTACAACCCTGGGTACCATCAACACAAATGGTAGAAAGGGACAATATAAGTCATTAAATTGAGGACACTCACACTGAATCATCACACCTTATGTAAATACAAAGGTGAAGGTATTATGAGTAAAATCGAAATCGTAAGTGGGGGTTAAGAATAAATGTATAAAGACATAATGTATAAGAGTTAATCCAAAGTGAACCCATTGTTACAATATTAAGAGGTGTAAACATACATACATACATACATATATACACACACACACACACACACACACACACACACACATATATATATAAGGGAATTAATGTAGTCATGACCAACTAGTATCATATATTCCAGTGCGACTACCTTACTTGATGTTCATAGGGAGCTGAGAGTTAGTATAAGCTCTCGATATGTAGTAAAGGAGAAGATGACTATCTCAAAACCAATAAATTAAGTTGTAAGGCCATGTCATACAAAGGTAAGATGATATGTTGATCATTATAAAAGAGAAAGTAGAGTAATGGAGGAAAAGAAAGATGGGTGCATTATATAACAGCCGATGTTTGGTAATTAAAAAAAAAAACACAAAATTTGGTGTTAAAAGAGGTACATGAAAAGTGGTATCAGAGCGTAGGTTCAATAATGGAGCCTATGGAGAACCCGCGACCATTCCTATGGATTTTTAGATGCATTCCTAGGATGCATGTTAGAATGATGAGAAGAGGAAGAAGAAGAACCATCACTAGAATATGGAGAGGGAAGGGTCCCTTCTCCTCCACCTCCATGGTTTATTGAGGCATGATCATATGGCTCTTTCTTCTAAGTCTTGATTGTCTTCTCATATTTTGCAAATTATTTTTCCACTTTCTCTGTCATGGCGAAGAAGGTCTTGCGATAATTTTGCTCTTCCTCTATTTGAGCTTCCTCATCTGCCATTTTCCGTCTTCGTGTTGCAAGCCCCACTTCGGGATCAAAGGATTTTAGTTTTCCTTCACCTTTTTGGAGCTTGTTCCTGGTTAGCATTCACTCATGTAACTCACATCAAGAATACCTGCTCTGATACCAAACTTGATCCAGATATTTTATTTCAAATGTGCATACAAAATTGAATTTTAAAAGAGAATGTAACCAAGTGACATAAACACATAAAATAAGTGGAAATCAAATGCAACCATGAGATCAAAGGCACACAAACAACTTGATAATGGAGTTTACCTAGTGTGGGCTATGTCTCTGGGCCCTGCTCAATGTGGGGAGGCCTCTTTCATTAATTGGCAGTGAAATCAAATTACAAGCAATTACAAAATGACACCTTATACCTCCACTTCCGGGGATGGCCTGAAAATGTAGACCTCTGCTGAAGAAATAGACTACACGGTTGGATTCCTGGTGAAAAATAGTTAAAATGACTATAAAGTCGACCCTGTTCTGTGTTGGTGACCTCTAGAAGTCTAGGTAATCTTTTAGATTCCCTACAAGATTCCCTGTAGGAATATTCCCCAAGATTCTCTAGGAATCTATCTCGAAAAATGTGCCTAGGAGGGGTGCCAATTTAGCTATGGTCTACACACTTCTGAAATCAGGTTTCACGTTCCACGCATCTGCTCTCCCTTTGGTGTTGGGTTGAAGTGGTTTAAGTAATGTGTGTTTAGCATTTTAATTAACGTCGAGCAATTTGGCCCAATTATATTCGAACCTTGTCAAATCTTGTGGGAGAGAGGAGTTCAAGGATCAAACCCCACGACCTGCCCATTATTGTTTTATTATATGAAATAATGTTAGCAGTCCAACGGACTGGGACCACCGCTAACCGTTGATATATATATATATATATATATATATATATATATATATATATATATATATATATATATATATATATATATATATATATATAATGTTTCCCTCGTTGGCCCAGTTGGTCAGGTTTGACCGCCAGCCAACCAACCGGTAATATTTTTTTTATATTTGAATTTAGCCCATAATGGGTGTTTTTCCCGCCGACAGATTTGGAGGTCACTGGAAATATTAAGTAGGCAACAAATCCACCACCAGACTGATCTAAATTGTCACCTCCTTAGTAGAATATGGTGATGCTGACTGGGCTGCCACATGTCATGTCCTGATTGGTCTGTACGACTGACTGGGTGGATGACCAGGTTATTAACAACATGCTGATGTCAGGTGCCACATGTCAAGTTTTGGTTGGATCTCCCTTGTCCATACTACTACATCACCTATTATTGTCAACATCCATATGGCTAACGTCAACATATGTACTGCTGGCGTCAGCATGCCAAGTGTCCCTATGGGTTGTGCCTACAAAATTTTTAGTTGTTTCAAAAAAACTTCAGTAGGCCATAACTTCTTCATATGATGTCATATTGAGGTTTCGTTCACGTCGTTGGATTCCAAATGATGAGCTCTTTGATTTGAGACTGGTTTCACTGCATTTTGAAGATTTTGAAAATTTAGCCTTCTAGGATCCTCCTAGATCACCAGGGGATTAATTCTAAAACTACAAGGTATTATAAACCCAATATAATAATATTAAACCCTAGCAATTAATATTATAAACTCAAGGTATATAAACCCTAAGATAAATATTATAAACCCTAAAATAAACATGGTTGACATTCCATGACCATGGTTCATTTTCTTATTGAGACAATCTTTGTCAAAATGCGACGATGGACCATGGTTGAGCATGATTGATTTTCATGTTAACATAAACCCAATGTTTTATAAACCCAAGCGAGTAATATTAAACAAAATGGATTAATATTATAAACCCTAAAATAAACATGGTTGATCGTGGTCGACCAAGGTTCATTTTCATATTGAGACAATATTTGTTACAAAGCGACATTGGACCATGGTTGATCATGCTAGAGCATGATTTATTTTCATATCGAGACAATCTTTGTCACATTGTGACGTTGGAACATGGTTGAATTTCATATTGAGAAAATCTTTTTCATAATGTGATGTTGGACCATGGTTGACCATAATTATAAACACAAGGGATTTATATTAAACTCAAAGATTTATATTATAAACCCTATGAATAATATTACACCCTAGGAATATGAAAGCATAGATTAATAAACCCAACAGATTAATATTATAAATTGAATGGAATAATACACCAAAGGGATTAATACTAAAAACTTAAGGGATTATAAACCGAGGGGAGTAATATTAAAACCAAAGGATTAATATTATAAACCATAGGTATATAAGCCCTAAGATAAATACTATAAACCCTAAAATAAACATGGTTGACCATGTTTTACCATGGTTGATTTTCATATTGAGACAATCCTTATCACAATGTTATGCTTGATCATGGTTGACCATGGTTGATTTTCATATTGAGATAATCTTTGTCATAATGTGACATTGGACCATGGTTGCACATGGATGACCATGATTATAAACCAAAGGGATTTATATTAAACCCTGGGATTAATATCATAAACATTATGAATAATATTATACCTTAGGAATATGAACTCTTAGATTGATAAACCCAAGGGATTGATATTATAAACCCTAAGATAAATATTAGAAACCCTAAAATAAACATGGTTGACCTTGGTTGACCATGACCCATTTTCATATTGAGACAATATTTATCATAATGTGATGTTGGACCATGGTTGAGCATGATAAATTTTCATATTAAGACAAACTTTGTCACATTGTGACATTGGACCATGATTAATTTTGATATTGAGAAAATCTTTGTCACAATGTGACGTTGGACCATGGTTGACCATGACTATAAACCCACGGGATTTATATTATAAACCATATGAATAATATTACACCCTAGGAATATGAACCCTTAGATAAATAAAACCAACATATTAAGATTATAAACCCAATGGAATAAAAAACCCAAGGTATTATAAACCCAAGGGAGTAATATTAAAACGAAGGGATTAATATTATAAACCCTAATATAAACACTATAAACCTTAAAATAAACATGGTTGGCCATGTTTTACCATGGTTGATTTTCATATTGAAGCAATCTTTGTCACAATGCGATGTTTGACCATGGTTGACCATGGTTTACATGGTTGATTTTCATATTAAGACAATCATTTTCATAATTTGACATAGGATCATGGTTCCGCTTGGTTGACCATGATTATAAACCCAAGGGATTTATATTAAACCTTTGGATTAATATTATAAATCGTATGAACAATATTTTACCCTAGGAATATGAACTCTTAGATTGATAAACCCAAAGGAATGATATTATTAAACCAAGGGATTAATTATAAAATCCCAAGGTATTATAAACCCAAGGGAATAATATTAAACCCACGAGATTAATATTATAAACCCAAGGTATATACACCCTAGGATATATATTATAAACCCTAAAATAAACATGGTTGACTTTGGTTGACCATGATTCATTTTCATATTGAGACAATCTTTGTCACAATGTGGCATTGGACGATGGTTGACCATAGTTGAGAATGATTGATTTTCATATTGAGACAATCTTTGTCACAATATGACATAGCACTACGGTTGTTTTTCATATTGAAAAATTTTTTGGCAGCACAATGATATATAATAAATGGATGGTAAATGTCGATAGACATCTATCCATATTAAGAATCAAGAAACTTACTTTATAATACATCTCACATTTATAAAATTAAAAAATTCATAGAAACTAACTAAATCGCAACTTTATTTTAAATTATCATTAACAATAAAATATTAAATCAAAACCTCGCGATTCTATATTAATGTCCAAATTTATCCATATAAAAATAAAAAAATTCCAACTCACAAGGAACAACTCAATTGACTTTTTCCATGAATTAAGACATTATGTAAACATTGATATTAAATATTTAAATCCCCATAACTCGATCCAACTCAAAAAGGAAAATAAAGAGAATTATATTAGTCTTTTCTAAGAGAAAAAGATTTATTTTAAAGTGTCTCTTAAACTATTTTCATATGAATAAACATCTTTTCCAAATTCTTCCAACCCCTATCTGCCCCCTTTCTCTTTACATTATGAATCCATTCCTCATAATATGTAATACTATGTGGCAGGTCAATAGATTTGACGTAGATTCATGTTCTACGAGGTTGATATTCTTGCATTCCCTAATCACTCGAGGCTTATATCTCGATTTATGGGAAACATCATTGGACGTAGTAAATAATTACGATAATTTCTTGAATTCTATACAACATTATTCCTTTCCCCACTTCCAATGACTTGCACTACACTTATTTTGGTTTGTTTCTCCAACTTTCAAAGTTGCATGTTCTCTCTTGTAGGGAGAAAGATGTTAACAAATCCAATTAAAAATAGATATAATTGACTGAAAAAATATGTATACCCAAAATGAGTATTATTTCTAAATACCCTTTCTATTCAAGTGAAATCTAAAAATTTTATTGCCATTAAAACTCAAATTTCCCACCTTAAACATGGAATGTAAATGCTAGAATGTAACTTGTATACAAGAGCCATTTGTTGGAACTTCACATGAATGTTATGAATTCCCTCTTCATGATTGTTGGTAAATGTTTTGATAAGTAATATTTACTGTAAGTTTGTGGAAATATTTAACCACATAATCCTTACTTTCACTAAATGGTATATATATATATATATTATATATTAGAGGTGCCCGAAACACAACTGTGCAAAGTCTAAACCCAAAATCAAATCACTGTGTGGGGACAGACAAGTTGCGAAACCTACCATGCAAGTCGGCATGTCGGAATTCATGGAGGCCTACAAATCAAACCATTCAGTCCACTTGATTAAATCACTCCAGCGGTGGCAGATACAATGGCCGGGTTGTGAAAACTAATCTGGAAGTTTCTGGGTGGCAAATTTGTGTGGCCATGGCGGCCTATGAATTAGTCATTAATCTGGGAGTTTCTGAGGCCTACGAATTAAATCCTTAATTCTATCTCTCTTTTAGTAAATGGTAACGGTAATTCAGTCCACTTGATTAAGCCACTCCAGACGTGGCAGATACAATGGACGGGTTGCGAACACTAATCTGGAAGTTTCTGGTTGGCAATTCTGTGTGGCCTATGAATTAGTCATTAATTCTATCTCCAAGTTAAGTTAATGGTAGCAATTCAGTCCACGTGATTAAGTCTCTGGAATTTGGTTTGTCGTAATTCACTCCGGCCGTGGCACACATACTGTGGTGGGGATTAAATTTGAAAAAGAAGTTACATTTGAACGTGAAGAGTTAATTTTATTTTAATTTTTTTAATATTGATAAATTAAACTAAGTTATTTTTTTCAATATTTTTAAATTTTATATATATCTCACACCTGATAGTTTCTACTCTGTCAAGTTGTGTAGACGTTGAATGAAAAAAGCGAGGGCATACTTATTTAAATGCGAAGGGTTAATTTCATTTTAATATTTTAATTTTTCAATATTGATATTAAGTTTTTATTAGTATAATTTACTATTTTTATAAGAAAATGTGTTTAAATTTCATAAATATTTCACACATAATAGTTTTTATTACGTCAAGTTGTGTAGAAGTTGAATAAAATCTAGACGTGACGCAGGCTTTTCTCAGGTGGATTTCCATACTTAGCCTTGTAATCACTCCAAAGCTCATCCACGGATTTACCAGTGAGATCCTTGAAGTATCCGACGTCATATTTAAATTTTATTTTCGCATTCAGCTTGCCAACGAAACCAGGGGTAATGGTGTCCAGGTACGCGTAAAACCTGGCAGTGGTATCGTAGCCCTCGTCCCACTTTGTACCGGCGCCGGGCTTGACCCATGTTGGGGGGCGAGGCCGGCACTGAGGCGAACATAATCCGCGACGCCTTCGATCAGCCCCACCGGCGCAGTACCTTCGCCGTTCCACTGCCATTTTAACAAGACCATTTACCTATAATTCATATAAAAATTTAGATGGAGAGAATTTAAATCTTCTATAGAAAGGCGGGGACTTCGATTTAGTAATGAAGCGTGTGAATCTTAATGTCAGCGATTTTCTTATATTTAATTACTTAGAAATAACCAAATTCGTTGGAAGTGAGTAAAGACTCTATTCCCAGGTTGAATACGACTTTACTAACGAGTTGAACTCGTAACTTACCATATTGATTAAGCTGATGAATTAATTTAGAGGGAGCAACAGAAACTGTGTTATTAATGCTACTAGAATTGTGCATGCGAATACACACGATTAGTTGACCGTTATGTTACATATCAATTGTGAAGATGCAGTTATGTTACATACCAATTGTGAAGATGAATTCAGGGCTATATAACTTTATGTCTACACAAATGAAGGATATACAGATAATTCACTGCGGGTACATTCCTTTATGTAGGTAACTTAATTCTATTTGGTAAATTATACACAAATTGCAACTGCGGTGAAAAGTAGGAAAATTTATGTCAAAGTGATAATTTTTACTGGGTTAATTCTATTGATGATAGTTATGGGGTTTGGATAAATAGATCTAGATATTAGAAGATAATAGTCACGACAAAGATTGGAATATGAATTAATATGATTGTGGGGCTGATGTAGAATATATATATATATATATACGCTTTATATAAGAAATCATATACCAGCAATGTTGAAACTGTGGATTTGGGTATAGAGGTTTAGCTCATGAGATGGGTTGTTTCCAAACCTATGTGGGGGTTTAAGGGGAATATAATCTGTTATATGTAGTAACCAAAACATTACAGTGGTCAACCAAATCGAAAGGAACTAACCAGATTACTCATAATTGCATTAACAACTAAGGAACCCATATTCTTCCTACTAGGTACGCTATCGGTTCCTAAGTAGAAATTCATTTAGTGATTTATGGTTTACAAGAAACTATATAAAGGAGGTAAGCACATACATGAAAGGAGAATGACAACCGAGAACGTTTTAAGAGAATTATAGGGACAAATCTATTTCATTACAAATTTTGTATCAAATAGTGACAGTGAATTCTACTCTAATTGATATACTAACAGTGGATTCAATAGACCAAATGTTTCATTCATTATACTAGCTACAGGTTACCATAAGAAATAAAAAGAATCTATGTTTAGCTAAACGTAGAAAAAAATTTGAGTTTGCCATTCTGATGACATATGAGAATAAATTGCGAGTAAATAGTAAACATGAGAAATACACATGAAGAATCGAAGGGGCATAAGAGGCACACAACACGCGCAAAAATGATGAGGTTAATGCATGAAAAATCATATTGGTAATTGTACAGTACATAAAAATAAATATTACATTATTATTATAATTTGGAATACCACGAGCAACACAAGCTTGGTAGGGGATGCATGCATTCCAAAGTAATAATAACCAACAGATTCTTTAATTCAATTTGTGAATGGGCGCTAAATAAAATCAAATCGGAGAGGTATGGCAATGATCATCACTAACTTTGAAAATATCATGGTGCAGTGAAACACATCAGCGTAATAAAACTTACCCCCCCCCACCACACACAGATATATATATATATATATATATATAATATATATATATATATATATATATATATATATATATATATATATATCTTATACATTGAGATTACAACCTAAGGTAAATACTATAAACCCTAAAATAAACATGGTTGACTATGTTTTACCATGGTTAATTTTCAGATTGAGACAATCCTTGTCACAATGCTATGTTTGATCATGGTTGACCATGGTTCATTTTCATATTGAGATAATCTTTGTCATAATGTGACATTAGACCATGGTTGCGCATGGATGATCATGATTATAAACCAAAGGGATTTATATTAAACCAGAGGATTAATATTATAAACATTATGAATAATATTATACCTTAGGAATATGAACTCTTAGATCGATAAACCCAAGGGATTGATATTATAAACCCAAGGGATTAACTCTAAAACACCAAGGTATTATAAACCCAAGGGAATAATATTAAACCCAAGGGATTAATATTATAAACCCAAGGTATATAAACCCTAAGATAAATATTAGAAACCCTAAACTAAACATGGCTGACCGTGGTTGACCATGACCCATTTTCATATTGAGACAATATTTATCACAATGTGACGTTGGACCATGGTTGATCATGGTTGAGCATGATAGATTTTCATATTAAGACAAACTTTGTCACATTGCGACATTGGACCATGATTAATTTTAGTATTGAGAAAATATTTGTCACAATGTGACGTTGGACCATGGTTGACCATGATTATAAACCCATAGGATTTAAATTACACCTAAGGATTTATATTATAAACCATATGAATAATATTACACCCTAGGAATATGAACCCTTAGATAAATAAAACCAACAGATTAATATTGTAAACCAAAGGGAATAAAAAACCCCAAGGGATGAATATTAAAAACCCAAGGTATTATAAACCCAAGGGAGTAATATTAGACCAAAGGGATTAATATTATAAACCCTAGGTATATAAACCCTAATATAAATACTATAAATATTAAAATAAACATGGCTGACCATGTTTTACCATGGTTGATTTTCATATTGAGAGAATCTTTGTCACAATGCTATGTTTGACCATGGTTTACCATGGTTGATTTTCATATTAAGGCAATCCTTGTCACAATCTAGCATTGGACCATGGTTCCACTTGGTTGACCATGATTATAAACCCAAGGGATTTATATTAAACCCTTGGATTAATATTATAAACCATATGAATAATATTATACCTTAGGAATATGAACCCTTAGATTGATAAACCCAAAGGAATGATAATATAAACCTAAGGGATTAATTATAAAACCCCAAGGTATAAACCCAAGGGATTAATATTAAACCCAAGAGATTAATATTATAAACCCAAGGTATATACACCCTAGGATATATATTATAAACCCTAAAATTAACACGGTTGACTTTGGTTGACCATGGTTCATTTTCATATTGAGATAATCATTGTCACAATGCGGCGTTGGACCATGGTTGACCATGGTTGAGCGTGATTGATTTTCATATTGAGACAATCTTTGTCACAATGTGATGTTGCACTATGGTTGATTTTCATATCGAAAAAATATTTGGCAGCACAACGATATAAAATAAATGGATGGTAAACATCGATAGACATCTATCCATATTAAGAATCAAGAAACTTACTTTATGATACATCTCACATTTATAAAATTAAAAAATTCATAGAAACTAACTAAATCGCAACTTTATTTTAAATTATCATTAACAATAAAATATTAAATCAAAACCTCTCGATTCTACATTTTAATGTCCAAATTTATCCCATATGAAAATAAAAAAATTCCAACCCACAAGGAACAACAAGGAACAACTAAATTGGTTTTTTCCATGAATTAAGACATTATGTAAACATTGATATTAAAGATTCAAATCCCCATAACTCGAGCCAACCAAAAAAAGGAAAATAAAAAGAATTATATTAGTATTTTCTAAGAGAAAAGGATTTCTTTTAAAGTGTGTCTTAAACTATTTCGATATGGATAAACATCTTTTCCAAATTCTTCCAACTCTTATCTGCGCCCTTTCTCTTTATATTATGAATCCATTCCTCGTAATATGTAATATTATGTGGCATGTCAATAGGTTTGATGTAGATTCATGTTCTACGAGGTTGATATTCTTGCATTCCCTAATCACTCGAGGCTTATATCTCGATTTATGGGAAACATCATTGGACGTAGTAAATAATTATGATAATTTCTTGAATTTTATACAATATCATTCCTTTCCCCACCTCCAGTGACTTGCACTACACTTATTTTGGTTTGTTTCTCCAACTTTCAAAGTTGCATGTTCATTCTTGTAGGGAGAAATATGTTAACAATCCAATTACAAATAGATATAATTGACTGAAAAAGATGTATACCCAAAATGATTATTATATCTAAATACCCTTTGTACTCAATTGAGATTTAAAAATTATATTTCCATTAAAACTTAAACTTCTCACCTTAAACATGGAATGTAAATGCTAGAATGTAACTTGTATGCAAGACCCATTTGTTGGAACTTCACACGAATGTTATGAATTCCCTCTTCATAATGGTTGGTAAATATTTTTTGATAAGTAATATTTACTGTAATTTTGTGGAAATATTTAAGAACATAATCCTTACTTTCACTAAATGGTAAATGGTTCATTAAGAAAAAGCATGATTATTATTTCACCAGAACTAATTTAAATCAAAGAGATTACCATTTAGGATATTATTTCTTCCACTTTTTAAGTAAGTTCTATAATATACATCATGTGTTGATAAAGTTTTTAATGTTGTTAGCACTTCGTAATTCGTCCAAACTAAGGAGAGGAACCCCAATGTAACCACAAACCACTTTAAAACTGGATTGTAGCCCTTCCAATTTCAGAGAGGGCTCTCTCTATATGAATCTTCAGTCTTAGTTCTTAGGCTAAGTATGAAGATCAGAGAGAAATATGTTTAACAGTGTGATGACAAGGAAGAAGGAAAGCCCATTGGCATGGAGTCATATTAACCTAATGATTTTTAGTGAGAGGATGAAAAAATGAGGAATATTTAGACAAGGGCAAGGTAGGAAATCCTTCTGGTGTTTTTTATCAAATTTCGTTGTAGAGGGGTGGGAAGAGGAATAGTGGAATCAACAATATCTAAAGCATCTAATTGAGGATGAATTCTAAATATCTCAATGGAAGAAAAACACTAAATTATTCAATAAGCCATAACATATCACTTAAAAAGTGAATTCTAAAACAAATTATGCTTAATTAAACATGAAGACGTAAAATTTTAAGCATGATTGTAAAAAGAAAAAAAAATCACATACATAGGAGAAAAAATCACCATCAAAAGTTGACACATGAATCCTTGAGAAAATAGACCTTGCCCTTCATCATCCACTGAAAACTTTTTAAAATGAAAAAGTATAATGCACATTGTTTGCTTTCTCTAACGCTGACCAACCAACCTTTTGCACGCTAAAATTAATGAGATATATACAATTAGATCATCCCTAGACTTAGGGGGTTGAGCTCAACCATTTCCCAAAATATAGAGTTAGTTAGATTAGATTTAGAAATTGTCTGCTTGGAAATAGGGACCAAATTTATGGAAACTAGAGGTCAAATATTAGATCATATCTCTTGAATAATGACATGTGTTACAAAACCAAAGGCAGTTTTTGTAGATGAGCTTGTGATTGATAGAAACCTCTCTCCATTTTCGAAAATTCTTCTCCATATCCTCGGAATTTGCACCCAAGGACCAAGGCTAAAACAAGAAATGATGAAATCTGCAAAATAGATTGTAAAGATTCATTCAAATATTTCAATATATGATACATGTGAATAAAAAGAAGGAAGGTTTTTTTGTTTAGCTTGTGTTTGAAAAAAGCCTCTTTTGGTTTTCCAATATTAATTTCCATTTGATCAAAAACCGATTTTGAAGTTAACTGCTAAAACAGTAAAAAACGTAATAAATCCCCTTCAGCCAAAACGCAATGATCTTCCTTTTCATATTATATGATCAATGCTTGAATTTTGAACCAGAAAGACACTTTAGGAAACTTGTCATAATCATATAAATTTATTCAAGAGATGGGGAGTTGAATTGAAAGGTCAAACAGTTGAATGTGTGGAAGCGCAACGCGTTCACTGCGCTACTTCAAAAGCACAACGAATTCATGATTTGCATGCTTCTTATCATCTCCTAGGCTTTTGAGTGTATCACGCGTGTGAAAAACAACCTGAAAATCATTAGATACATATTGGATAACATTTGTTGATACTGTAAACTCCCATCCTTGAAAAACATCACCAACAACATAAGTGTAGTGAATTTGATTAAGTGTTGGGGTCTCCAGTTGAGGAAAATAGCTTGTTGATGATGCTGACAGTCTTAAAAACCCTCTTGAGCCTCCATACACAGGAAATAGCAGCAAAACCATGATCCTTTATCAAATTTTAATGCTTTGACAATAGCGCAACAAAATGGAGAAGCACAACAACAACTTGTGATGAATAATGATATGATGGATTGTTTGATGTGACCTTGCAACTTACTTGAAAAGACACCATTGACTTGTCCCAATAATGAGAAAACAAAGGCCCACTACTATCTTCACTCATGTTTTGGATTAAACCTTATCCTAGACTTATTAAACCTAAACCCTTTTAAAATTTTAACAACTTGATTTTATTTACCAATCAGACTTTAGTGTATCCTATTGACACTGAATCTTGATCTCTATGAGATCATAGCAGCACCTTACAAATTTACCAAAATAATAAAAAAGACTAAGCTTCACTTTGACTACTATAAGATAAGGCACTAACAAATGTAATAAATTTATTATAGAAGTTGAATTGTTCTATTCATAAATGGCACACTGATTATTATTTCATAAAAACACATAAAAAAATCATATTACACTCTACTATAACTTTATTGTAAATGATTTTTTTTACTTGTTATCAAATCTAACTTATTCCTAATTTAAAAGAAGAGATTCTGTTAAACACACATGGAAACATAGAATAGGAAAGATAAGTCATGTGAGTTCATATTTTATTAACAGGAGATGTACATTTATAATACAATGTTGTGACTCTTGGGTTTCAGATCCCAAGGTCTCTTGGACTGCTTTTGTCCATTCGGCTTCCACACTAACCCATTAGGATTAGGTGTCCAACATTCCCCCCCTTAATCCGAAGGGTTATGTATGAGTCCAAGAAGAGAGCTGTAATACAAAATGTGCAAAAAATGCATGGCAGCACTAGGCTGAATGTGCTCTATGAAATGTTGGTATAAAGGGCAGTGGTTTAAGGATGACCACCAACACTGGAACGCTTAGTGCAGTTCCTGGAACTCTTCCAAAACTGGCAAGAAGCTGGAGTCTTCTGCTAGAGGAAGTGTTCTTAATCTGTGATGGTTTAAGGATGACCAACAACTCTGGAATGCTTAATGCAATTCCTGGAACTCTTCCAAAACTGGCAAGAAGCTGGAGTCTTCTGCTAGAGGAAGTGTTCTTAATTTGTGATGGTTTAAGGATGACCAACAACTCTGCGATTCCTGGAATTCTTCCAAAACTAGCAAGAAGCTGGAGTCTTCTGCTAGAGGAAGTGTCCCAGACTGCCAACTGAAGGCATGTTCAGGCATCTTTGTCTCTGGATACAACTCTGAAACTGGTGTGGTAGGTTGTGGCTCAGGCTCGCTTGATGTGACTTTGAAGCTTGTAGATGACCATCATTTCCCCCCCTGTCAGGTACAAGGTGAGAAGATGGAGAAACTGCAAGACTGTTCAATATTCTGGAACAAGTTCTGATATGTGTTTGGAATATCTTCTTGGCTGTTGATGCCCATTGCCAAGAAGCGATCTATCCAAGATGAATCTTTGTTCTTGCAGGATGTTTGTTTCTGAAGCATATGTGTGAAGAATGGCTGGTTTTATGACAATGCTTACATGGATGAAGATCAAAATAGTGATCTTTCAAATGGCCAACTCGATCAAAGTGTTGGCATTTCTCAATCTGTTGTTGTTGTTGTTGTTGTGGAAGAGGGGCAGAATCTAGAACAGCTGAAGCTGAACTGTCATGAGGAGCAAGTGAACTGTTATGAATGAATCCAGCACTCTGAAATTGAATGGGCTTGGCATAGTCTGGAATATGAAAGGACAAGTCCTTGTCATATCCAAGACCAGTTTTGTGCTTGTTGTGGACAAGCTGTTCCCAAGGTCTGATGATGGGCTTGGGAAGTGCAGTCTTAGTTTCTGCATCTGCATGTACAACTGTTGCTTTATTGGGTACTGAATGAACTTGAACAATATTAACTTGCTGTTTATGGGAGTCTGTTTCATTGTTATGAACATAAACAGGTTCAGAATGATGACTCCACTGCTGTAATTCTTCCTGCTGCAGTTTTGATTCAAGCTGCAAAAACTCTATCTTTTCTTGTGCATATTGCAGACATGTTTGAATGTCTGAAAGAGAGGCTTTGTTAATTTTGACTGTGTTGTTAGCAGTGGACATGATTAGAGTTCTCAATAACTCTAATATTCTTTCAAGCTTAGCCATTTTTCTACACCTTAAAAATTGATCACAACTACTACTCAATGCAGAAAAGTAATATCTACTCACAGTACAAAGACACAGAAAAATCCTTTGTAAATGTGCAGCAAATGAATCAAGGAACATAAACTATAATGAGTTTTAAATATAGTTCCACAACTGGGGCAGCAGCAACTGCAAACTTGTTTGGATCCTTCAAATACTCGTTCACTCTTCAACGTATATCAACACTTCAGTATCAGCTAGTGAGAAGAATATACATCCACACAAACAGCCTCTAAATGGCATCCAAATTGTGACAAACTCATTCTGGTATGGTAGAAACTGACCCAAAATACCAACAGACCAACCAGCACAGAATCTTCTGAACAATTGTAAGTACACGACAACAATCATACAAAAAATTATTCATCTATTGAATGTCATAAACAGCCTATTGTTCTGTCGAGAGGATAGCAAATATCCTTGCTGGCTAAAACTGTATAACAAGAACTAGTGATTAAAGGAAGAGCTAAGCTGAAAGCAAGCTTCAAGTAGAGCAGTGTAGCAAAAGGACCATGCTTCAACAATAAAAAACTGGCAGGCTTTGTCTCGGCTACATTCACTCTTATTTTCCTCTTTTCCATAAGGCCTTTTCCTCTATGTCTCAACGAAAGCAATTTGCATGCACCATGTCACGATGCACCCACTTGATCAAACCTACTATGGACAAGATCTATTATCAAACTGATTGGATCTATACCCCGCTGATAGAATCACTCATGTAGCTTCACATTTCATATTATCTCTCTTTGTAAGATTGAATTCGAATACAATGATAATTTTCATGCCTAAAACCCATAAAGGCATCTTTCTGGGACAAGAGTTTTGGATCCAAATATAACCAGATCCATTAAAAGATGTTACTTATCTTCAGGCACAATAGCATATATTATACGGTCATAATGAGCTTAAAAGAGAACCGCACTTCCTTCTGATTTGTTTAGCCAGCTTGCCATATTCATGCAATGACTGTCAATCTAGATAAACCTACATTCTCTGAGCGAGTACCAAGAACAGCTTCTGGACTTTTGAGCTCAGCTTCTGGACTGTATATATGTTAACAGGTTCTGGACTGCGTATATGGAATGGCGTTCAAATACCTTAATCGGAGCAGCGTTCAAAACTTATGGGATCTCCGTCTGGCACCACGAACATGGGAAGAGACCTGGGCTCATCACGCTTCTGCTGTGTTCACACACCATTCATTTATGAACATAAACAGTAACTGAGCTTACAAAATGGCAAACCCCTTCACCTTCAGCATGTCAAACCTCATTCGAAATTTAAGAACATCAGCTTCAAAACTTATTCAGGGCGCACACACCATTTCGCTGAGACCACTGAGCGCAACACGAATATGCCTTTTAAATCCAGCAGCTTCAAAACGCAGCAACTTCAAAAAGTATTGGCAGCGTTTAAAACAGTTGTGACACCATTCACCATCTGAATTCCATTCGAACTTGGGAAACACACCATATGACGTTGTTGAGAGAATACAGTTTTAAAAATTGAAATGACCAGCACCGACTTGAGTCTATCAATCCGAAAATTTAAGGTGCCTGTCGTAGCTAGATTTTCGCTGTGGAAGTCCGTGGCAAACCAGCTACAAGAAGAACCATTTCCCTTGCAAGGGATGGGGAAGAGGCAGTCTTTAAGCATCGTTTGTATACTAATATCTTGATTGAGACTTGCCCAGATCAAGATGAAGTCATCACGCTACTGGAATTTTGTAGCTGGCAGAATCAGTCATTCAGTTTGTGTTTGCTGCAGGATATAATGGAACTTGTGCAAAGGGCTGTAAATAATGAATTAAATAATCTTCTGACGCGATTACTGCTTTTGAATGATTCCCTACAGATGACAAGGCAAGAGATAGCTCTTCTTGGATTCAAGAATTTTCCTCTAGGAATTATGGATTTACTTGTTTCCCGGGACCAAATGAGTTCATACAAGCGTTACACTTTGCTCAAGTTTGTTGTGAAGCTGGTTGCCCGATCCCCAGATGCTCGTTTGCTACTTCTAGGGAAGCAGGTTGAATGGTCAATAGTTGTTGATTGGCTTCAAGATCATCTGGATACAGATATATCTTCTGTCACTTTACAGGGTTCTAGGGTATCAAATGGTGATATCTCTCGAAACCGTTTGCAGAGGACTAGTACATCAGAACGAACTCTTCACCAAGCTCACAATTTGTTCAACTCTTCAGAAGGAGATCACTAATATTCTTTCCTTATTTGGCTCCTTGTATTATGATGGTTCACAATTTTGGAGTTTTTGATTTTTTTTTTGAACTATCAAGCCAACAGCGTGAACTATCAAGCTTCCAGAATGTGCACTGATCTACAGGAACGTCCATCCGATTCTTCTGCTACAGCTTTGAAGTGCGCTCAATGCAAAAATGGGTATTGATTTGACACAGAGAGAATCAGGCAGAGCTGTCAGATACGTTAGGGTGGCAAGGAGAATTTTGGTGTATCTGAGCAACAGAAATCAGAGAGAAGGAACGCTAATGGACCGCTGACAACATTGTAGGAGCAGGTATTCGATGGGAATACCAAGCGTTACCCATTATCACGCAGAGGGCAGATGAGTGCAGGTGCGTGTTAGCCAGACTGTTTGCAGCATGAAATATGCATGCACACACTAATGACAATTCTATCTGCAGAAATACAAAACTGACATGCACAGAGAGGCCACAACAAGTGGCTCAAATTTGGGCAGGGCAGAAATTCGCCTGGTGCTCTGATACCATGTTAAACACACATGGAAACATAGAATAGGAAAGATAAGTCATGTGAGTTCATATTTTATTAACAGGAGATGTACATTTATAATACAATGTTGTGACTCTTGGGTTTCAGATCCCAAGGTCTCTTGGACTGCTTTTGTCCATTCGGCTTCCACACTAACCCATTAGGATTATGTGTCCAATAGATTCATAGAATATCTCAACTATTTCTAACAACTCATGACCTAATTTTTTTACTATTAAAATGTAAACATTAATTCTAATACTACTTTCATTAAATAGTTGACAATTCATGATCAAAATAGTGTAAGAGAAATACTACTAAAAATATATTGTTATTTACAAATCGAAATAAAAAACTAGCATTTATAATATAATCCATATACTAATATGATGTATATCGAACCTTAATACCGTACTATATATCTAATATTAATACCATGCTATTAATTTTTATCACATGCATATATATCGAGGTTTCAAGGTCCGTTTTTATCAAAACCTTTCAACACACTAACATGATTTTATCAAAACCTTCGTGGAATGGATAATTGTTTTGATGGTTGTTCATAAATACAAAGACATTACAATAGTACTAGTTACACGTCAAAGGGAATTTAGTTTTCTTGGTTTATTAGATGTTGGATTTAACACGTCAACAAGGGAGGCTGCGAGGCAGCAAGTCCCTGCATTGAGAACCGAACTAGATGTTGATTCTGTCAAACTGAATTGGTCATCCTGCAAAACTGAGCTTCTAAGCCTTGACCCATGAAGGAGCCTGTCAACTTCTGCCTTCATCACCAAGTAACACAGATGCTAGCCTGTAACCTTGGAACCTTTCACCGGGAGGGAAGGAAGGGGAGCCTAAATCTATCAGCAGAAGATGAAGCCTGTAACCTCTCACCTTTAGCCAGGCAGGAACCAGAAGCCAGATGCCTTTACCCTCTTGCCTTTCAACTCTAGCCTTTGCCTTTCAACTTGAACCTTCTGAAAGAATACAGATGCCTTTGCCTTAAGCCAAGTCCAACAGATGGAATCAGCCTTTAGCCTTTTCACCTTGAGCCTCACCTTCAACCTTTAGATGCCGGTACTTCATGTCCCACAGTTGCTTCTAGCTGATAGCTTTATGAAATGCACCTGCATTGAGTAGGCTCAGTTAAAGGCAGAGACGAATATCATTGTAGAAATTCATATAAAGGCAGACATTTAGCAGAATCGCAAATAGGAAAACATATCCAATCTTGAAAATTCTCTTAAAAGCTATATTAGTTGTACCCACTTAAACAGTGAACCAAACCTTACCGATACCCTCGAAATACATGGGTTTAAGAGCCCATTGGAATATAGAATAGACACAGGTTGTTTCTAACATGCTCTGTAATGTCAATTAAACCTGAATGGAGTAACATGAAGCACAATTGATGAATCTACCTAGTAAACTCTGGCAGAAAAATCGGCATATGTTTTACTCTTTACTCTAAGGATTACTTACATGCAAATTATAGTAAATTGTAAGTTTGGGGTTTGATCTATTGACAATTTTCTGAGTTTGGCTATTCAAGTGTATTGCCCAAGATGTAAATGGCACAGTTGTACACTTGGGCCAAACTGGTCCTGTGTACCAAGAAGACATTGAATAATAAAATTAGAATAGTACAGACGGAAAAAACACAAAAAAAAATCCATTAAAAGACAAATTCCGCAAATCTTTGCTTTTTCTGCATGGTTTCTTGCAAATCCAGCAGGTTCCCTGCTTCAAGTGACGTGAATTGCTGTAGTTATTCTGACATGTATCAGACTTGGTAAAATTGAGTGTTTGGCAGCTACTTTAGTAAAATAATTTTTCATAGTGTCTCCTGTAAGCTACTTTATTGTTGAAATTAGAAATGCACCAAAGAGCCTAAAAAGGAAAAGATTATATATATAGAGACACACCCACAACTTTATAAGATCAAAAGATCACCAACCATTCTATAATACTGTTGTATATTTCATTGCTTAAAAGTTTCCCTTCTTGTCAGTAGTTAGTAGGCCGGGGAGCCTTACAAATACACACACATTTTAGTGCCATTTTGTTTTGCCACAATGCCTGGAAATGGCATTTCCTAGCAGATCTATAACCGGTGATCAAATAATGCAGGAAGCAGACCTAATACAAAATCCTTGTTATAGAACTAGAATGAGTAGAAGCCTTAATGGCCTTCCAAACAACTTCAATATTGGTTTTATCATTCAGAATCTGAAATAGTGTAGGGCACAAGACTCATATATTAGAAACAATATGCAGTGGATAAATTTGGTGGGGAAAATACTAAGAAAAAGAAAACAATACCTTAAGCTTGAAAATCTATTATACAACCTCAACTGAAGTCTGAACATGCTTGCCTACAACTGAAATTGAATGAGAAGACAGCGTAAGCTTGAAAAGCTATTATATAACCTCAGCTGAAGTCTGAAGATGCTTGCCTACAACTAAAATTGAATGAGAAGACAACCCATAGACTTGAGTTCCATTTCGGTTCTCAGTAGAATCTTAGCATCATTTTCCTGGATTCATTATGGTAAAAAACAATGAGATTGTCCTTCAGTCTTAAATTATCTAGAAGAATTGAACTCTGACAGATAGAAGTAACAGTTATGCATCTATACAGAAAAGTTTGTAGCATTTATTGTTAAGTTTTCTTACCTGGTAAAAAACTTTGGGAATACGCCAAACATTATTGTACGAAACACAACCATTATTATACTAATCACAACCAGTAGAGCTCTGAGATATGCCACACCACTTGTGGTTTCTTCTTCCACGTCAAGCAAACATTTCTGTATACACTGCAGAATAAGAGGATGGTCCTTCATCAATGCAAATATCAGTTACATGCAGGTGGGTCACACATATGGCACTATGCATGGTGATCATGGCGACAAGTAAAATGGGGCCCGCAACAAGTGGAATGGTAAACTAATGATCATGGCGACAAGTAAAATCGGGCCCGCGACAAGTGGAATGGTAAACTAAATAAATATCATATATTTAGTAAATTCATGTTTTTCCTTGTTAATCAAGTGGTCATAACGCAGTTGAAGAAGGCTATGGAGGACAGCAGAGAAAATTCATCTACGGGTTTGCCAGTGTGCCATACCGTACGTGTCGGGGCTGCTTCGAGGCCATCTGTTGAGAGGGATTTACAAGTGAACACATTTGGTTCTATATATTTTAGTAACTTCCCAGAGTTTCAGCTCTCTGAAGCTTCTTTAACATTCTGGCAGGTTTCTGTGCAATTTTAATCCTGTTGTAGCCCATAATTTGGCGATTTTCGAGCCAGAATTGCCCAATTTTGAGGGATTTTCACGACGATTGGACTGAGGGGGTGAGCTCGCTTGAATTCCGATGGAAAATAATGGTGAGCTCCTGCATTATTCTATGAACTTTGATTTTTGTTCAACTTTTCGCGTATATTTTCACTCATTTGAGCTGAAGAGCCTTTTAAGAAGTGTCCCTGTGCTGGATGAAGTGCTAGTATGCAGAGCTGAGAGGAATTATGCAGACCTGAGAGGGGACACAGGACCTTTAGTTTACCCTGCAGGGTTCCTTTACTTTTACATGGCCTTTCAGTTTCTCACAGGCATATGCTTCTGAAACCTCCTTTACCGTTGGAAGAAACGTTCTTGGTCTTTGTTTTTGTATGCTTTCATAATGCAGGTCAGTAGACGCGCTGGTGGCCTCAATTGCTCCAACAGCCCATAGGATTACAGCCAAACGGTGGAGTGCTTCATCAGAGTATTAGCAACCGGTGACTTGGTATGATCTTCGAGCTATAAGCTTCCTCGCCAAATCGTTTATCTCTCTCCGGCATTGAACCGTACGAATAGAGTCTTTGAAATGAGTCTTATATATGTAAAAACAACTCCAATTCGATTTCTCTCGACCTGCATTTCTCCTTACTAATTAATAGCGAGTCAGGTCGATTCTTACAGTATTCACTTGTTTAAAATTGTATAATCTGCAATGCAAATTCGATTTTAGATTGCAAAGAGTTTTATTCCAGAAACATGTATATCAGGCTTTGTGTTAATTGTATTGAGTTTAAATTATCTGTAAATTGAAATGATATTATATATTTGAGGTTTATGGTGTTAAAAATATTTAAGTAAATGTTTTTTTTAAGTCAATCGACAAGAAATAGCAACCTAACCTTTGGTCGAGTGCATTTCCGCTCCCAACTGCCCCCTTTTCTCCTGCTGAATGGATCGTTGTCTCTAATAGATACAATCACTCATTGCTTTATGGATTGAATACAGGAGGGAAACTTGTTGCGGCTAGTGAATCCAGAAAGACTGTTAATCCTGTGCCAAGCTTCTTCCTTCGTCAGTTTCTTTCGTCAAGTCCGGATTGGTTGGGACCGCTTCCTTTTGTGATAAGCACCCGCCAAGAACAAAGCCAACTACCAACAACGTGGAATACAAAACAGAAAGATAAGTGTTAGCCAAAAACAAACCGCCATTGCAAGTTGCTCTACAGCAGGCCTCAACTTTTTCCTGTAGAGCATCACTGGAAGTTGAATGTTACATCGCTCTCTCATTGCTTATCTTTGCACGACATGGTTAAACTGTTGTAGTTTTGACAACAATGGAAAAATGAGATGACTTACCACCAGAAGCGAAGACAACCCAAGCCGCAGACTGGCTCATCATAGCTTATCTTCATTATCATGCAGAAGAACTGACGCAGAAGAACTTTGGCTTATGGAAAACTCTCTTATGCAATCTGGCAAAAGGGACAACTGTTCCAGTTTATGGAATGGAGGGAGGCCAGCAGAACACCTGCACCACCTTGCATCGACATGTACACCACCTCATGCACAACACCTGCCAACTTGCAAACAAACCTGCTATAGCCAACCTACAAACAAACCTGCAAACAAACGCAAACTAATGTTAGCGAACTAATGTAAACATACCTGTAACATTAATATGAATTCTTCGACCGCCACAGATAATAAACACGGTAAAGCTAAATAAACCTATGGTCCAGCCTCTTCTGCCTTGGGAAGAGGCCAAATAAGAGGGCAAACATGGTCACTTTCGAAAACTTTGGTTATCCCGACAATGGTAAACACCGCGCCATTTGAAAACTTTGGTCACCTTGCCATAATCCGCTTAAATTAACAACATAGCGCTTCGAATTAATGCTATAGCATCGCATATGGATTACTATAGTCCCTGGCCATTGCCAGATGGTAGGGACTAATAAATGTCTTAACTTCCATTATGAGTATTATAACTCAAAGGACCAGACATGTTATCATAATGTATTGGAAGACCCGAATAAAAAAATCTATGCTTTGCAATCCATTAACCATAACCAAGTTTAAAATTTCAAATCAGATACTCCATATTTTGTTACGAAACTGACAGTAGTTTCGTGCACCTAAATTTCAATTTTGTTCACAAATATATTTGCGAATGAATGTTTCAATGCGAGATATTCAACATCTAAATTGAAGCATTCATAAAGGAGCATAACATATTTCTCTAGCATTTAAATTAGTTAAATTTAAATGTTGAATAGTGGTCTATTCATTTAATATTGGTAGTACTCTAAAGAAAGGTGGAAGTTATATTATGATTCACTTTGGATATTGGTATGTGACCAACCCAATTTTTGGTTACCCCGAAGAGTTGATTACATTGATAAGACATTCTTATTAAAGTATTATTGATTGGTATTGATGCACCTAGAAGAGAGTTCCCATAGAAGGGAGTTCCCACATAAGGTTTATGAACTGTTAATTCGTGACTATACTGGTTAGCTCAGTCGCTGGAGTTACCCAAAGTGTTTGTGATTGCTATAACCAATAGATTATCTTTCTTTCCAAATTAAATGTAATTATGTGGGAACTGAATGAGTATTGATACTTTTATTCGAGAGCTTGGAAGAATAATAGGGAAAGATTGAGCATTCTACATATAAGATTAATGTTTTAACTGTGAAGAATGCCCCAAAGACTTTTTCAGTCTTCACGCCAACACACCAACTGTTCTCCTTGCAACAGCTTGTAGATGGCCATCACTGCCAAAATAGTGTTATGCCTAATGTAAGGATGTTGATGCTCCAAATTAGCTAAAATAGAGGGTATTAGGGGCTCAATGGAAGTCATGGAAATCGAAACCACGAAGACATGGAAGTCGAAACCATGTAGATTGTCCTGGCACGTAACACAAATCTTAGCAGTAAATAATGCTTCAGACGAAGCATATTAGCAACACATTAAATCTTGCATTGATTAAAAAAGTCAAACATGCCTTATCCACTGGAAGTTGATATATAGGCCTTTGGTGAATTATCCATTGGATTTTGTATTATATAAAGAATATTCTCACATTATCAAATCTGGTAAGATTAGAAATTACCACAACTTCAGTTTTGCTTCCTGCAACCTCTGTCTTTCTCTCTTCCTTTGTTGGGTCCCTATAATACTAGTGATTACCCCATTAATATTTTAGTTATACCCCTTATTTATATTGTTGTGCCCCTATTACCCCCCATATTGTTATTTCTGTGCCCCATAGAAGCCCCCTATTGTTATTTGTGTGGCTTTATATTATTATTGTTAGGTCGGCTGGATTATATTGTGACTCCTTAGACTCCTATATATAGAAAGGAGGTTTTGTCATTTGTATCATCCAAGAATTGTTCATTTATGTAATGTAAAGGAGGTTGCCCCCTCGAAGAGGCTGAATTCTAAGGCGTGGATCTCTCTTTTCTATCTTTTTGTGAGCTGGTTTCATAACATTTGGTATCAGAGCTTTGGATTCTAGGGTTTCGCTGCTCCAAACAGGTCATCGTGGCATTTTCACTATAACTTTTTTTCTGTGATGTTTCAGAAGTCGCAAAAAAACCCCATTTGAGAAGAATTTGCGCTGAACCTTGGGTCCGAATTTCAGAGCTTTTTGCGCGATATTTGCGGAGATATGATCTGAGGAAGTTGGCCTTTTTGCAGACTCCTGAATTACATTCAAAACAGGTGACCTGGGGAAAATCGTCATAACTCTCTCTCTGAGGATCGGATTGAAATTTCGTAAAAAGGTACAAAAAGAGGACGGACTGTAGTTTCTTGTATGTGTGTTTCAGATTCAAAGGTTGAAACAGTGACTCGTGGCACGTCGTACAAGTTCGCTCTACTGAACCAGTCTAAAAGCAAGTCACTGTGGGAGATTTCACATAACTCTTACTTGGAGAATCCAATTTGGCTCAGACTTGTGGCATTGGAAAGAGGACGCAAAAGGCTACTACAGGTAGCAATTTCAGAACTGGATGATCCAAAATTACAGAGATACATCAGATTCAATATCAGGCTTCTATAAAGTGAAAAAAGGTGTGTAGTTTTTTTTTAAAATTTTTATGTAAGCTTGGTTTAACGGAATTCAAAGGGCATAGTAAAGCATTATTATCGGTAACTGATGCCCCGAGGAAAGAAAATGCAAACACCTAGTAAGGAACCTGAAAGCTCTAGCATGACTCATGAAGAAGAGGAAGAAATGCTACATGATATATCAAAATTACAAGAACAAGTGCAACAAATGTCACGCTCACAAAAGCTAACAGAAGCTAAGATAAGTGGCGTGGAATCTAAGATAAATGGCGTGGAATCTAAGATAAAGGGCATGGAAACTAAGGTGGAGGATTCGATGGTAAATTTGAAGATAGATTTGAAGACAGACATGGAAGAATTGAAGAACTTGCTACAAGAAAGGGTCACTAATGGTGAAAAGGTAGTAAAGGAAACTCATGATGAGAACAAAAGAAATGTTAATCATGATTCCATAGATTCTAATGTTGGATCGAAGACTCACCATGTTCCAAAAATCGATATGAGGAAGTTTGATGGCAAGGATCCCGCCACATGGATATTACAGATGGAGCAATTCTTCGATCTCAATAATGTGCAAAACACACAAAAGGTACGTATGGCAACTTTATATTTGGAACCAAATCAGTTTGTATGGTATCAATGGCTTTGTTCTCGTAAACAATTTATCACTTGGGCAATTTTTACGGAAGAATTGATAGCACATTATGAGGATACAAAAAGCAACACTTTTTTTAGCCAATTGATAAGTCTCAAACAAAAGGGTTCAATAATGGAGCACATTGAGGAGTTCCAAAAATTGAACATAAGGGTAAAAGATATTCCAGAGGAGCATAGGATTGATGTGTTCATAGGGTCTTTAAAGGATAATATCCAACATGATGTGCGCCTTTGGGAACCTGATTCATTAGAGAAGGCATTCAGGTTAGCAAGAAAAATGGAAAGCAAAATTATGGCAACTAGGAAGCATACCACTCACAACTATAAAGATGGAAGTGTTGTTGCCCATAGTCTTCCACAACCTACAAGGTTGACACCACAACAATTGGAAGAAAAAAGAGCAAAAGGGCTTTGTTACAATTGTGATAGCAAATACACAAAAGGTCATAAGTGTGCTGAGAAGAAATTATTCTACATAGATTGTGAAGAGGAAGAAGAAAAGGAGCAAGAAAGGTCAAAAGAAGAGGATATATTCCAGGAACAAAGCCTAGATGAAGAACAAATAAATCCGACCATATCTTGTAATGCATTGGCGGGAATTACCACTCCTCAAACCATCAAGATAGAAGGACAAATCAAGAAGAAAAAGGTAATAGTGTTGATTGATTCAGGAAGCACCCACAATTTTATTCATTGTAGGGTAGCAAAAGAATTGAATTGCTTCCTATATCCAGCACCAGAGTGTCAAGTGATGATTGCAAATGGAGGAACAATAAATTGCTCTGGAAAGTGCCATAATATCAAGCTATCCATGGGAGAATATGTATTGACTAGCCCAATGCTTTCCATTCCAATGGGAGGTGCTGATGTTGTACTAGGAGTCCAATGGCTACAATCCTTGGGTACAATAGCTTTTAATTTTCAAGAACTTTTCATCAAATTTTCTTCGGAAGGAAAGGAAGTTGAATTAAGGGGTATTGCAGGGAAACCAGGAAAGATAATCAGCTCTAATGGTATGACAAAGCTTCTAAAAAAGGAGCAAAGAGGTGTAATTGCACAATTATGTTCGCTAGATGTTTCCACATTGGAATCATCTATTTCTCCAGATCTCCAAAAAGTCTTGGACAATCATTCCAAGGTATTTGAGACTCCCAAGGGTCTCCCACCTATGCGTGATCATGATCATGCTATTCATCTGATTCCAGGAAGTGTTCCTCCAAACATCAGGCCGTACAGATATCCCTATGTCCAAAAAAGTGAAATTGAACGTATGGTTGCAGAAATGCTAGAGGCTGGTATAATTCAACCAAGTCAAAGTTCTTTCTCAGCTCCAGTAGTATTGGTGCACAAGAAGGATGGATCATGGCGCATGTGTCCAGATTATAGGGAGCTCAACAAGCTCACTATTAAAGATAAGTTCCCCATTCCTGTTATTGATGAATTACTGGATGAATTGCATGGATCAATTTACTTCACCAAGTTGGATCTTCGTTCGGGATATCATCAAATCAGAATGAAGATTGAAGACATTCCAAAAACGGCATTTAGAACTCATGAGGGTCATTATGAATTTTTGGTCATGCCTTTTGGCCTTACCAATGCACCTTCAACATTTCAAGGTTTGATGAATTCAATTTTCAAACCATTCCTTAGAAAATTTGTGTTAGTATTTTTTGATGATATACTAATCTACAGCAAGTCTTGGAAGGATCATGTTGAACATGTTGACAGGGTGCTACAACTATTGGAGGAGAAACAATTATATGCAAAAAGATCCAAATGTTTCTTTGGAGTCCAGGAGGTGGAATATTTGGGTCATATTGTATCTCATGAAGGAGTTAAGGTAGACCCTAGCAAAATTAAAGCCATTAAGGAATGGAAAATCCCCACATCCATAAAGCATCTGCGAGGATTTCTTGGGTTGACAGGGTATTATCGCAAGTTTGTTAAGAATTATGGGAGAATAGCAGCACCTCTAACAACATTATTGAAGAAAGATTCATTTTCATGGACTCCGGAAGCAACAAAGGCCTTTGAACATCTTAAAGAGGCAATGTGCCAAGCACCGGTCTTAGCTACACCGGACTTCACAAAAACCTTTATTGTGGAATGTGATGCTTCAGGAAATGGAATTGGTGCTGTTCTAATGCAAGATGAAAGACCCATTGCTTTTGAAAGTCGTCCAATCAAGGGAAAGTTTTTAAGCAAAGCTATTTATGAGAAGGAAATGTTGGCAATACTCCATGCACTTAAGAAATGGCGACCCTACCTAATGGGAAGACACTTCAAGGTAAAAACGGATCATGATAGCCTTAAATACTTTTTAGAACAAAGATTATCCTCTGAAGAGCAACAAAAGTGGGTCACAAAGATGTTGGGTTATGACTTTGAAATCATCTACAAAAAAGGGAAGCAAAATGTGGTGGCAGATGCACTCTCAAGAAAGGATGAGGATGTGGAAGCATTGTTGTGTGCCATTTCTATTATCCAACCAGATTGGATAAACGAAGCAAGGGAGGAATGGAAGAATGACGAAGAAGTGTGGGCACTTATTCAAAAGCTACAACAAGATTCCAGTACTTCTGATACATTTAGCTGGAAAAATGATTCGTTATGGTACAAAGATCGCTTATACCTCTGTAAGAATTCCCAGCTAAAACAAAAGATTCTTATGGAATTGCACACTTCTCCCTTAGGAGGGCACTCAGGATTTTTAAAAACTTACCACAGGGTTAAGAAGGAATTTTTTTGGGATGGCCTTAAATCAGATATTCAAAAGTTTGTGGCGGAATGTTTGGTTTGCCAGCAAAATAAAGTTGAAACAATTAAGACACCGGGTCTATTACAACCTTTATCCATTCCAAGCCAACGTTGGGAGGAGGTTTCAATGGATTTTATCACAGGTTTACCCAAGTCTGAGGGAAAGAGTGTCATCATGGTGGTAGTTGACAGACTTACCAAGTATGCACACTTTTGTGCATTATCACATCCATTTAAAGCCAGTACAGTTTCTACTGCATTTATGGAAACAGTTCAAAAGCTACATGGAAACCCAAAGATTATTGTAAGTGACAGAGATCCCATTTTCACTGGAAATTTTTGGACAGAATTATTTTCTTGTCTTGGTACTCAGTTAGCTCATAGCTCATCTTATCATCCTCAATCTGATGGGCAAACTGAGATAGTAAACAAATGTTTGGAAGGATATCTTCGTTGCTTTGTATCTGATAAACAGACACAATGGGTCAAATGGTTGCCTCTGGCTGAATGGTGGTATAACACTTCCTTCCATACAGCAACAAAAATGACCCCATTTATGGCACTTTATGGGTATCAACCACCATCCATCACATCATATTTAAGAGAAAATTCTAAGGTTCAGGCAGTGGAACATCACATCAAACATCAACAACAAGTCCTCCAACTCTTAAAGGATAACCTCGTGTTGGCACAAAATAGAATGAAACAACAGGCAGATCAACATCGCAGTGAAAGAAGTTTTGATGTAGGTGATTGGGTATTCCTACGGCTACAACCATATAAGCAAATGTCCCTAAAGCAAGCTAAGAAGGATAATAAATTATCACCAAAGTATTATGGTCCGTACAAGGTGTTGCAAAGGATTGGTACTATGGCATACAAATTGGAGCTTCCTGCAGCTTCTCGATTGCACCCAGTTTTCCATGTTTCATGTTTAAAGAAGGTTATAGGTGACAAGCTCCCAATTCAAACAATATTGCCAGAACTTGATGAGGAAGGAAAAATTATATTGGAACCAGAAGCAGTCATAGAAACAAGAACTCGACAGCTACGAAATCGATCAATTTCAGAGTATCTTATCAAGTGGAAGAACTTATCCGCTGAAGATTCCACATGGGAGGATGAGAATTTTATGCAGAAGTATCCAGAACTACTCAAGCGTTGAGGACAACACTTTTTTGAAGGAGAGGGGCATGTTGGGTCCCTATAATACTAGTGATTACCCCATTACTATTGTAGTTATACCCCTTATTTATATTGTTGTGCCCCTATTACCCCCCATATTGTTATTTTTGTGCCCCATAGAAGCCCCCTATTGTTATTTGTGTGGCTTTATATTATTATTGTTGGGTCGGCTGGATTATATTGTGACTCCTTAGACTCCTATATATAGAAAGGAGGTTTTGTCATTTGTATCATCCAAGAATTGTTCATTTATGTAATGTAAAGGAGGTTGCCCCCTCGAAGAGGCTGAATTCTAAGGCGTGGATCTCTCTTTTCTATCTTTTTGTGAGCTGGTTTCATAACATCCTCCACTCTGATATTTGTGTCCTTGGCTTCCTCTTTTCTTCTACTTGAAAAGTTGCTTTCATGATAATACAATCTTCTTTCATATTAAAGCTTTGTTCTCCCTCTTGCCTATCAGCAATATTCCTCCTCCCCTTGTCCTGCATGGGAATGTTGCCTTCTGTTGTTGTTTCTTCCAGGATTACTGTCATCTGTGGAGCAACCTGTGAAGTCCCTACTAAGCTGACGAGATCACGGAGTCTGGAGGCATTGTAGTAGTATCTCCATTGATCATCCTTTGGCCAATGGAATTCCCCGTTGATCCATACAAATACCATGGGTATGATACAAATTAAAGTCCCTAGTACCGAATTCAAACCTCACTATCTCCTTTCCCTCTACATCTGCGAATTTCAAGTTCTTTATCTCGTATAATCAAATTTTCAAATGAAGAGTGGGCCATGGTCCTTTCTTCTTCTTGTGCAATGTTGTTGAAAACCTTGTGGCGAGATGGTATGATACTTCTTGCATGACAATCGTGTCGGTGACATACCTTGGTAAAACATGCAGAGGCTTCTTTCTGCCAAACACTCTAAGGAAGGTGGCACTTGGTGAGGTATACCAATCTGTGATGTTTGCTATTGGCTCCATTGCTTCTCGTGACATGCAAGGTGGATCTTCTTCAAAGATGAGATTGTATAGTGGGATGATGAAGTGGTCAGTTAGCTATGCCATTACTCCTCGATAACCATGGAAAATTTTAGGGGCTAATATTTGCAGATGGGCTATTTTTTCATTTTTTTTCCAAAAAAGAGATTCGCCAATTTCCATTTTTTCTAAAAATGATTTGCCCAAATTTTATAGTATAAAATTATTTTACCTTAAAAATCGCCAAAAATTTATAGTGAATATAGACAAAATCATTAGAAATTTGACTATTTTTACAAATATATGACTAAACATTTTAAAGTTTGCATATTAAAAACTAGTAAGATTCGCTAATGTTTCTTAACTTTAAGATACTTTTCCATCCTTAAAATTTTCCCTGTCGATAACTGCAATCTGAAAGAAACTTGCAATAGATATGTATGGAAGGATCTCGTGGTGTCCATGTCCAGTTCATGCCAAGGAACTACTGTTGTGCACATATTGCATCCAGTAAATATGCAGACATATCAAATCTTGCCCGCTCACCCTCGGGAGGACTTCGAGCCTGTGCGACATGGCCCTTCAACTCTTGAGCCAACATATCTGACCAGTTGAATGACTTCCTGTCATTCACCACCTAGTTCAATAAGACTTCCCACCCTTCAGGAAAGGTTTCCATGCTCTACTGACCATGGATCCTACAAGCTAAGATAACCAAGAGCTAGTAGGCCTTCTTGAGGGACTTGGTCTTGTACACATGGGTGGGTGTCTGTCGAAACTTTGATGGCTCTTTCACCCAACCTTTGAAAATGTCTCTTGTGTTCACATAGTTGTGGGTGGCATAGAAAAGTGATTCCATGCACTCTACTGGCTCGAGCAAGTGATACATGCATTGATAGTCTTCTGCCCAAAAGGTGGCAAGCTTATGTCCGATGGCACTGCTCAATGCCATCATCTTCTCATCAATGTGTGAGACAATCCAGTTGATGACATCTGCACACGGGAAGGATGCATACCTACATGAAACCTTGTATGGTCCTGACTACCGGATGCTTAGATACACTTGTCAGTCCTCTAAGTCTACCTCAAAGTCCTTTTCAAAAGCATCTTTAACCAGCTGCCATGGCAGTGATGATCCCTTTCTATAAATAGTTGAGTGTCTACATACACTGGAAAGTCTACTTGTGCTTGCTCAACTGCCTCCCCAATACTGCTTTCAGTGGTTTCTTTTGAAGCAACTCTCTTAGGTGCCATGGTAACAATGACTGCTGGAGAGGTGCTCAACAACTGTTGTACCTGCGGGATAAAAAAGATACTCATGGCAAGCAAATATCAGTCTTAAGAAAATATACTTACAAGGCATGATCAATCAGCAAACCGGGTATCTGATGGGGAGGATTGTGCAATTCTCATTGACAAGAGGGATAAGATTCCTGTGGGAACTACACACTGCGCAGTCTCAGCAATGAAGGTCAAAGCTTGTGGCTTGAAACTGCGCAATGCACAGTTTAGCCTGGGCAGTGGTTTGGGAGAGATTGCACATTGCACAGTCTTAGTGGCCATGATGACAGACTGGCTCCTGGAACTGTAGAGTGCATAGTTGGAGCCAATTTGTACTATGCACTGCGCAATTCCAAAGGCCAAGCTTGTGACTTGACCCTTAGGATTTCACAATGCCCAGTTGGGCAAAGTGAAAACCGACCAAGGAAAGTGTGCAAAACGAGGAGATCTAAGAGATCGTGTGATATTGAGCGAATATATGAGTAATTATGAGTAAATCAATGTATATCAAGTGCAACAATTACTCAAACTAATGGAAAATCAAGTATGTGAGGTGAGTCGTAGCAACGACGACCAATGGTGCAAAAATAGGAAAATTAATGCGACACTTGGGAAAGGAAATCTAAAACTAAAAGAAAAAAACTTCTACAAGTTAAAATAAGTTGAAAATCCATCAACCATGAAGATAAATAAGTGAAATAGCACTCAGACAAGCAAAATGACAGAAAAAGCAGTAAAATATGACAAAATCAAAACTCACCCGGAAAAGAGATGATGATCGCACCAAAGGTTCCTTGATCTCCTCAGAAATGCTAGATCTCCAAGATCAAATGTGAAAATGAGATACAGAAGCATCGATTAAATAGATTTGAGTGAAATAGGCATTATGACGCACATGCCTAAAATCAAGGAAAATTTTACACTTAGCAGATGTTTCTAAAAATAGTGAAACTGCCTCATTCAGGATACTAAAATAGATCCTTATTTTAAGGGATACTTTTTTTCTTTTTAACTTTTTTCTTTTCTTGGGGAAACTTTCCATGCAAACTACCGAGAAATATTGCAAAGTTCTGGGTAACTGGGAAACTTTTCGGCTCAGTTCATTATGCAGTTTCTGAGCTTAGTGAAGGATTGCAGAGTTTCTAGAATCAGTGTTGGGGCTGCCTTCCATGACTGCGCAGTTTCTGAGCTTAAGGCCTGCTGCTAATTAGGACTGCATGATTCCTATCATCAAGGCTGCTTTCCCTCAAGCATTGCGCAGTTTCTGGAGGCAAGCCCATAACTATTGTGATACCAAGTTGGCAGATTAGATTGTGTCTTAGAAGAATCAACTAAGTGTGAAAAAAAGCTGGCACAAGCACAAATGAAAATTATAAGTCTTATTCAAGGCATGGATGCCTGGATCAGTGTAAGATGAGCTCATGTGCATAAGAAGGAAGGCTCCAAAATCAAAGCATAGGAAAAATTTTGGAGGGTGGTTGTAGCCGCTAAAACACAACCCTTATACCAATTCTTAGAAACCAAGATAATATTGAGAGGAGGGTGAATTCATATTATATCCAATTTTAATAATTATAAACAATAACTAGTATTTCATGTTATTCATAAATCAATAAAATAAGCAACACATAGAAACTCATAAAGGCACTAGATGTACATGGAAACCATTAAAGCAAGAAAACCACAAAATTTGTATCTAATATTATTGTTACATCAAATTTTCTAGCTCCAACTAGAGGGAGACACCCATCCCCTGAATTTACAATCACTTACTTGAAGGAAGCACCAATTCCCTAATCTTCATAGGCTCTAACCTAAAGGAAGCACTGACTCTATGATCTTTACATGCTCTAACCTAAAGGAAGAACCAACTCCTTGATGTTTTATAGGCTCCAACCTATTTTACCCAACAATCCTTATTTCATTTTCAAACCCAAATTCACAGGTGTGATTTATACAACTTTGTCTTGTACAGCTAGCATATTCTATGATTCAATTCTTGTTCCAAGTCCACTACTCATCTTCACAAAAAAAAATTGAATTTTTTGTTGTTGTTACATGTCTCCAACAAACTTCATTTCACTACTTTACTTTATTCCTTCATGCCACAAAATACCACGGATAATTCTTTTCACAAACTTCATAGATGATCTCGGATTGCTTCCCCAACCTTAACTACCAATATTTGTGGTTTATTTGTACTCTCCTATATTGATCAAATATAACATCGCTGATGTTCAATCTGTGTTATTTAATTTTTCTTTGTTGGAAATCTAATCTAGATGACTTGGAGATAACTTGATTCCTTGGAGGGCTTAAATTGAATTGCATGAAACCATATTATGTGACCATATTCTTGAAATTTTTGATTCTCAATGACTTGTATTATACACTTTAGCCCCAAAAGACTCTTTCTTTATTACATAGGATCACAAGTTGTGACCCAAGGTTACTTCTTTATCAACCTGCCACTTCACCACTCATCAACATTTTCTCATGTCCTTTATGCTCCAACTTTAAATGGATCACAAACCCCTCCGTGCTTTCTTATCTAGTGCCTACAAAAAAGAGTAATGACCATGCTTTATTGCTTGTCATTCACAACTTTATACTTGTTACTTTTTGTTTTTGACAACACTTTACTAGTCGGGTGGTGATAGATAGATTGGAATATCATTCAACAGTGTTTCCATTTGATGGGAAAACCTTTTCCCAACGCTTCTCCACTTGCCACTTTACCATTTATCAGTGTTCACCAATGCTTATTCCCTTACCATTGGAAAATGGGTGGTGTTTGATGGCGCCACCTTCATAAACATATAAAAAGCCTTCCACAATAAAAACCTTTGCAAAATTGGTCCATGGCACAAACTTCAAGATTTTTCCACATCACATGTGATGTGTTAATCCACATCAACCAATTAGATCATGCCACATCATCATTACTACCATCTTTGAAGACATATCACTACCACATGTCACCATAAAAAAGGTTCACTTGGCTTCCCAAAAAGGTCAAAATTGTGTGCCACATGCTATGACCACATATTTCCACATGTCACTACCACATATCATTTGTTTAGTCAACCATGTCATTTACCTGCCACCTGTCTAGCTACATGGCATCATGAAAGTTGTGCCAAGGCTTGATTCTTGTCACCTCACTGATCTGTTCATTATGTGCACTTTACATGGTACTAGTGGTCCAATAATCACCTTGGTACCAAACCCAAGTGCCCTGTGACATAGACCTTGCCACCCTAGATGCCCTTGCTATTGTTTGTGCATTAACAAGACTAGGTGGTTTGAAAAGAACCTAAGCACTTTATCCTAGCACCTTGTAGTCACGGGTATGGACATGTAGCTTATCACTCCTATACTTGATACCCATTTCTAAGTTTTTAAATAAATTTCCTATCACATTTTGGTGTAACAACAATCCTGCTAGAAGCATGAGGCTTTTGGAACCTTTCCTTAAACTTCCAAATTTCAATCTTATTTTCCATGATATTCCTTTGGAGTTAGATCAAGTTCCATATGCCATTGGAAAGGTCTCTAGGAGGACCATTTAGTTTCCTCATTGGAGCTAAGGAATTGAAGAGAAATTCCCTTGAAAGATATAAATTCCATCATTGTCCTCAAGTTAGAAAACAATACATTAATGATAACATACTTATTTGTTAGGGGAAATGTTATTTATAAAATGATTTTTTTCCACTAATGTTATTTTGCAATATTGTTAGTTGGGAAGATGTTAAAAAACAAGAAAGAGTTTTTGTTTTTCAACATTGGATAAATATTTGTAAATGTATTAAAATAGTGTTATTTTTAAGAAATTGTGTATTTAAGATTTTTATTTTTATTTTCAAGAATGGATAATTTTTTTAAATGTATTGATATGATGCTATTTTTAAGAAAATTGTGTTTTTTAACAAATGTTTGCGTTGGATATTTTTTAACTAGGAGTCCATCTTTTTAGATTTAATGTTGCGAAACCCACATCCAATTCAACCATAATATTATAGTACCATCTTCCTTGTATCTAAAGATAAAGGTAAGCCAACCATTTACAAAGAGATGGAATCGTGGAATATGCCTAAAAGGTGATTATGTTCCATTTATAGTAATTCCAATAAGGTATTCTTAGAAAATTACCAATTAAACAAGTGCCCTATCAAATCTCACTTTTCCATTTTAACCAGTAGATTCATCTCAATATCCTCACCAAAAACCAATCTAACCTTGTTCTCTGGAGCTTCAATCCATTACACTATCAAAAGTCGATTTTCCATTTCAACCACTAGATTCATCTCAATATCCGCACCAAGAACCAACCTAACTTTGTTCTCTGGAGCTTCACACATTTACACCCCTTCTTACATAGCTTTACCTTTGAATAAACTCTCTCCACCATAGTTGTACTGACACCACTGAGTCCTAGGTTACTTTCAACCCTATTTTTAAATCCAATACTTCCATCTAACTCTTCAAACCAAGCTAAATTTTCCTTGTAATTCCCATAATCCCTACAACTCTAATATGAAGGGTTTGCAAGAAATAAATCCACAAATGATGAAAACCTTATGAATTAACCTTACATAAGGAAGAATTTTTATTTTAATTGTTTAATGTGATTTTTTCGTTATAACGAAAACTCACCTTTAATGTTGATAAAGGATTTCTTACAGACATTTCACTTTCAACTATATTGGTTGTACCATCTTACATTTGAGTTGAGCGTTGTCTAAAATATCTAAATGAGAAAAAGCATATCCCTTAGTCACCTAGTGTTCTATCCATATCTTCCCTGAAAATCACATTACAAATTCCCTTAGCGATAATGCATCTATCTTTGAAGGGTTATTTGCAACAATCAACCAATTCCTCATCAACTACTACGTTTTACAAAATCTTATCTCTAAATTTTCTTGCATATTATTCCTCCCAAGTGTTTTCCTTCATAAATCTTTTTGGAAAGCTTTCCCCATCCTCAAGAACTTAAAGCAAAATGACGTTGTTAGTATTTTCTATGTTGAATTTGTTTGGTACGACGTATTGACTGGGGCTCAGCAAAAATAGAGGAGAAATTGTTTGAAATGGTTGGGAAATTTTTTTTTTTTTTTGTTATGTTGAAATGGGTAGGTATGTCGTATTGTATTGACCGCCATTATTTTTTTGGAATTTGGTTGGTATTCAATTGATTAAATTGTCTTGAACTAAAAATTGATAAGGATGTATACCATTATTGAGTTAAGAGTAATGAGTGTTCTACAATCTACTAGGACATTGATATTGGAATTTATGTATGTAACAACATCTTAAAATATATATATATATATGTTATAGAATTGAAAATTAACAAATTTATATCTCAAGAAATTTGAGCTCATTCAATGCTTCATAGATTTCAATTCAAGATGGATTTAGGTTAATGGCATATGAAAAATTTATAATTAATTATAATATCTAGATCAACATAATTACCAACTTGATAAGGATTTTCAGAGCACTTGATGTAGCATTTAGATCATACCAAACTGTTGAAACCATGAACACCATGCTATGTATTAGAGAAGTTCGCATGTAGTCTTCTGAATGGATCCCTAAATCTTGTTGGCTCCTAAATCCAACCATTCAAGTTTGTTTCAATTTCCTATTTTAGATGGGATCACACTTGAAATATTACCCAGATCATAATTATACAGTTGAACAATCTCCCTCAACTTCCTCGATTATGGTGGTATTTTTCCTGACAATTTGTTATCCCCCATAAATAGAATCTCAAGAGGAGAGTCATTTCCAAGAGATGGAAGAATGTCTCCTTCCATCTTGTTGGATTCGAGAGCTAGGTAGTCTATGTTTTGTAGTGAGCCTAGTTCAAGAGGAATTGGACCTGTCATATTGTTGTGTCCAATGGACACTTCTTGGAGAAATGTACAATTTCTCAAAGACGATGGAATATATCTAGTAAGGTGATTTTCCTTCAAGCAGAGATGTTCCAACTTGCCCAGATAGTCAAACTACATTGGTATAATCACAATCAAGTTGTTAACTGATGATCTAATTCATTGAAGATGAGTACAATTGCAGAATGATTTTTGAATAGGACCCCATAGCAAATTATAGCTGAGATCAAATATGCTCAATGCTTTGAGTCTCCTTCAGGTTGAATTCTTCATGTGAAATTATTATGAGAGAGATTCAAAGTGTGTAATAATGAAAGGCTACCTAGAGATGGTGATACTACCTTCCAATATTAATCCAACAAGTTTTATGGCCACCACTCTCTTCATGCCCTTTCCGCACTAGATTCCATTCCAAGAGCACAAATTTTGTGAGATTTGTGGTGTCCAGTTGAGGAGGGATATAAATGGATCGGACATGATCACATATCTGAATGAAAAAAGCACTTGCACTTCCCTTGTGTCATGAAGTGTGTCCATGGGTGATGTCAACTCAAAGTCCTCCAGCTTCAGTTGAAAGTAAGTGCTTCTACAAAGGTCACTCATTTAAAATTTAAGGATATCGAACACTATCAAGTTAAAAAAACTAAAATGGGAGAGTGTATCTTGATCCTTTACACACAAGCTCTTTAATTTGGCATCTAAAAAATTCTTCCTTAATATTTGGACATATATGCTCATTGTGCCTACCTTTGAAAGCCAGGATAAAAGCATTCCCTTTTGCTAAATTTCTCTCTTGGTGAACCACATACCTTGGCAAAGAAGCTGCCTTGCTTTGACAATCCAATAAGTTTGTATGTTTTACTTACGGGTATCCTTCATCTTGGTGTCAATGATATGATTCATTGTGTAACCACCCCTCCCACATTTACCCACTTTTATAAGCTCTCAAAGGTAAACATGAGTTGAGTGTCACTATGATATGACCTAGCCTCCAATTTCCAGTTATGGAAGTGGGGCTTACAAACAAGAAGTAAACTGACATCCCTCAGAGACTACATATCACTCAGGAGCCTACTAACCACCCTAGGTGATCAATCCCTGAGTTGGAACTCTTTTTAACTACGTTTACCTCTCAACCGCACCCTTGACACACTGTGTGTGCGGTTATGAGGCTCCAACTACACCCATAAGATTTCATGTATGTGGTTATGACCAATTATGTGCATGTGGTCATGAGATCTATGCCACTTTTTCAGGCTAGCCTCAAGGCCACTATCCAAAACCACCTGTAACTTTACAGAATCATAACAATGATGATGACAATGCTAAACAATCAAAACTTGAGCAAGGTCTTGACCAATATGTGCCTAATGCAAGATAGACATTTCGTCAAACATATAGTAAACATATAAGCTACAGGTCATGAATGCATATATGATCACAACTTCTAAACTTCATATGAGAATCACGAGGAAGGCTCTATGCCCTCTCTAGCTAGCTGCAATAACACTTGTTAACTCACACATTCATCAACCTTCCAGTAACTTATCAAATCATGAACAAGATCCATAGCTAGAGGACATAATAGAACCATGCATATAATGAGAATAGAAACCGTGAAAAATCAACCATAAGATCACCATAATAACCAGTATTGGTGCTCATAGATCACAATAAGAAAATATCTCATATTAACATATTAATCAACTCAGGGATTTCCACATGCCACCTGACCATAGGTTGGGTTGAACCAAAACTCTCTTTCAACCAATCACCCCCACGCCATATTCCAAGCATGAATGTGGGATCATATGGGTTTAACCAAAATAAAATCAATCAGGGATTCCAAATGGAAAACCACCTCAAACCTCAAGCACAATTATCTCACCTATACATTCCAAAGATCACTAACATCAACCAGATTGGTCTGTACCCAGGTTGTCTAGGGCTCTAGGAACTAGTAGTTGAACCCACAGCCTCTAGGGAACCCAAGTTTTTTCAAGGTTTCAGATAATTTGTCCCAACCCATAAGCTCTAAGGACTAGTAACTCAACCGATAGTCTCCAGGGAACCCAAGTTGTTTCAAGGCTCCAAAGAATTTATTTCAACCAACAACCATAGGAAACCAGAGAACCAATTAGAAAAAAAAATGGGGAACCCAATACATGATGGTTATTCAATAAATGGCAAGGCAAGGTTGAAATCTTTGTCACTCTAGGAAAATATCCTTGTCAATGACAACTCAAAACCAAGGAACCAAATGCATATACCATGCTTCCAAAAAAAAGTAAGGAATGTAGAAATTAGGTTGTATATTTGAAACTTCTTATGAAGTTTTAATCAAAATCACAAGACATAAACCTACTCTACTACTTTGTGGACATTAATTCACAATTTAGAACAAAAAACACATACATGTAAGAAGAAATAATACACATTCACCAATTATTTTTATATGGGGAAAGTAATCTGCTAAAAACCTCAATGCCATCTTGCATTAATCAAATGAATAGAGATGTATTACAATTTCTTTGCTCAATTGAGAACACCTCGCAAGTGCATAACATATCTCTTTACTCATTGAAGGCCTATAACCTAGACTTAGTCAAATTTTTCCTCAGCTTGAGCTCTTATTTTCTTGTGTCATTCCTTGAGGAATTAGCCCCTATTATTTAAGAATTCTTGTAATTGAATTGTGCAAATCCTTAGGCTGATCATCTGAATGCATGCAACACCTATACACTCAATATTAGTCTACAACTAATGTTACACTACCTTGTAATCTCCACCTCAACTGGCTAACGTGAATTCTCTACATGCCCTAGATATTTTGGGTTGAATGATTAGTTAACTAGATGATCACTGAGTTTGACTGAAGTCCCATTGCTTAATTGACCTTCCACTAGTTCCTCCAAATGTTGAAACTAGTTTAACTAAAAACAACTTTAGATAACTAACCTTGATTGCTACAAATTAGCAATCACACATGCTGAACTAAACTCCAACTCCTTCAACTCGAATTAATTGAGTAAACTAGGTAACACAAGCCATGTCACATAATTTAGCATCATCCAAGCTGTCTCCTGATGTGGAAATTTGAATTTTCTCAATTTAATCAAGGCAAAATCAAATTGAGAATTTCATGCTACATTTTTCAACACTCCCTCTCAGAAATAAAGGGATTATCAACCACCCCTATCCTACACCTATGGAACTCGAACTTCCCTCTTGACAAGGCCTTTGTCAAAGTGTCAACATCTTGTTCCTCTGTTGGAATGTACTACTACAACATTATCTGCCTCTACACATAGTCTCTGTCACACAGGATGAGTCGATCTTGCGGACAAGATAGACCTTCCTAGAATCTAAAGAAGAACTAATGACAAGCAAACCAACCAGACACTATCTTTCTCTAAATATTCTTTAATAAACAAAGGCAAACAAGTGTTTTTAGGGCCTACCTTGGGTCCTTCGCAAGTTTGTGGATGCCCTCGCTCCTTTGATCCAAATGAGCTCCTTTGTCGCGAACCTGCAAACACAAACAAGGCAAACAAATTAAATAGCACCTGAAAAGCCAATTTCATAAAACATATTTAACATGAAAGTCAAGGAGTCCATGAAACAAATAACATAAGATACTTGTTGAGAAAAATGAGTTTGATTGTATTGATTCAAAAGAAGAAGAACTTTACAACCTGTGCCTTGACGCTATACAAGCTCCTCCCAGGGTCCAGCAAGAAGTCTCCTCTACTTTGAAAAGTTTCACTCACTCCCCAATGAAGCCAAAAAGTTATGTGATCTCTCCTCTTAAGCTCAACTAGGAAGTCTTAATTTCACCAGCATTTACCCTCAAAATGTTCAACTTCTAACCTCTCTAGTCCTCACCCCAATGCCTGTATTTATAGTGCAATGGAGGGAAGATACTAGTTCCTCCTTCAAAGGGATAAAGCCCTCCTTCAAAGGGATAGCTCCTTTAGTCAAGGGATTAGCTCCTTCTCTTTTGGGATGCATGAACCACCTCAGAGCGAACAATCCACGTCAAAATTCCTTCTAGAATCCTCTAGATTTTACCCAAAGTGAGTTTTTTAAGATAAACTTCGCGCCTTTTGACTTTCACAGGGGTACGCACCCACCCCTTTATAGACAGAGCGTGCAAATATGCAGTTGACACGAAAAAAGGGTGCGGGCCTGCAGGTGACAGTGAGAGAAAGTGCAGAACCAGAGTTTTTATTGATTTTCAATGTCTTTCTCTCATTTTCAAAGCTTGACTTAAAGAGCTGAGGTCTGAGACTTGCTTAGGAGGATAGTATAAGTGTTGATAGACCCATACTGACTACAGATAGTCATGGTGACGATATTTTTGTGTAACAGATTGCCCCCTAAAGTGCAAAGTCTGTAGTAGATGAGGATTTCATTTATCATATAGGAAGAGTGAAGTACTTTATCATTTCGAGGATCATCTTGTGGAGAGCCCGGTCGGAACCTGTAAAAAAATTCAATGCAAGATATATATATATATATGAGATCATATCATCACTGAGGTAGGCATTCCCATACTCAGATCAAAACTAACTAGAAAACTATCTACTGCTCTGATATAGGAATGATCTTGTAATACATCACAAGTATAGACACATGTAGACACAGTATGGACGCAGCCATCTGTTTTTGAATAGTCCACATCATAATGAATACAAAATTCCTCGCAGCCTGGATGGTGGAAACTAGATCCAGGGTCTTCATTTCTACTTCCCGAAATAGTACGATTCTATCCATGCGAATAAATGTGTTGAAGTCGAACATGGTAGAAACCACTTGATTACCAGTCAATGATGTAAACTGTTAACAAGTGTGAGAGAAACCACCATTAATGTCAATGGCTCTCAAAGTACCCAGTACAATCCATGAGATGTGAATAGATGTGTTGATGTCGAACATGTCACGGAATCCCTTGATCGAAGGTCAATGATGCAACCTGTCGTCAAAGGCGAGAAACCTGCCATTGAGGCATGCAGATCCCAAGGTACTGACGATTTCTAGATCATCTTTCTAGATAATGAGCTGAAGTCGATAGAAAGCGATCCATCGCAGGCAAGCCCACGACACGAAATCATAGATCAAGTTGAAGAAATTTTGTTGCAAGGACTGACTCAGGGATGGTCAATATGGATGACAGATATTTTGTAGATGAATGGCTTATTGGCAGTGACCTCTTGAACACATAACGACACAGCAAATGGTTTGGTGACAATTGACCCAAAGTTAATACCCAGAAACCGGCTGAAGACTTTCAATGTGGTTTGATCAACTGTTAGGCAAAGGATTTCCCAACCCAGGTGAATAAAAGTGTCGTGTTCAAGAGGGGTTACAAAGTATGACAATCAGGCTCATTTTTCTCATTTTCCCCCACCATTTCTAGCAAGTACCTCTTTATTTTTAACAAGCTTGAGGAGGATAACATTTGCTTGATTATAAGCTCATCCTTCGGATGAGTCCAACTTAGTTTAGATTCGAACCCTAAGAAGGAGTGGTTCGTTCCTGTTTGTAATTGAACAAGTCCTTTACTGTGAAATTTTAACGAGTCCAGTATAGGAGAAACTCGGCGTTTTTCAATTTTAGAGAGTCTGAAAAACTTAAGAAGACTCCAGGGTTGACCTTTTTCGTAAATTTGTGTCTCCCAAGCCCGAAAATGTATAAAATAATACTTGAGAGAACCGCTTGATCTTTCGACCAAGGAGTACTTTTCGTAATTAGTGCCACTGATCTGAAAAAGTAAAAAAGTGATCAACGACACGTCATTTTATAACCAATATCGAATCTGAAATGACAAAGATCTGACAATCTTTTAATGTTTTTACGGTCAGTAAAAGAGCTGTAAGTGGGCCGTCTTTTTAGTTCCATTTTAACGAGTTTAAAAAGAGAAAACTCGGCGATATTTTCATATTTTAGGAGTCAGAAAAGAGCTTAAAGGTGACTCTAAATGTTTTTTCGTTGAAAATGGTAGATTTCGCCTGAATAATCCGTATCCTGAACAAAAAGCAAATATTACTCATACCTGTTTGAAATGGATAAAAATATTGCAAAAATACCCTTCCAAAGTGAAACATAAACAAATTTGCAATTCATTTACTCAAAAAACTTATAAAAAGGGGCTCCTGTCAATTCATTTTTACCGTTTGAGATTTGGGTGAGAAAATAGTGCTTTTGTTCAGAAAACTTCCCGTGAAGATTGCGGAAAATCCAACCGTCGGAATCGAACGCCATCTTCTCCAGGTAATCCACATCATCCTACTCTTCATTTTTAACCGTTTCATTTCTTGTTTTAGTCATTCATTTTATTTTTTGGAGGGTTTCTAGGCTTAAATTCCGCGCGCGAGGGCCCGCAGGTGTAACACTGGTAACCCGCGGGCCCCGACTTTTTCTCCATTGGGAAAAAGCTAGGGGCCTGCACCTTCCATCCAGACCAAGCACATACCCACGCACTGTGTCTAACCCGGAGGGTGCGTTCCCCTCCGCGAGGGTTTTTAACCCAAAAACTCTCAAAAATGGACCAAACAAAATAATTCCTAGCAATTTAATTAATCTTTTTACTTGATGCAGAGAGTACATCATGCTAGATTGGCGTGAAAGAGAGCATGAGGACATGGATGCTGCCACATGGAATCATCAACCTTCACTTGATGCTTTGAGGGCGTGCGGCTTGTACAAATTCTGGACCATTCCTGGCATGAGGGCCCAGGTGGCTTTCTTACAGTGGCTGGTTGATAGATGGAGCATACAGGACCACTGCTTCTTCATTGGTGGTCACCAGCTTGAGATTGAGCTGGCAGACATATATTTCTTGACTGGTTTGCCTAAGAGAGGCGAAGACTTGACTCTTTCCAGGACTAGGCCAGGTGGCCAGTCTGTCGATAGCCTCTGGCTAGAGTTCTACAACAGCCAGGCTAGAGACAAAGGGATAGACATAAAGACCATATCCCGTCCTGAACTCATGGTGATTGCGTTTACTGTCACCAGACTTTGCGGGGCTGCCGCATTACATATTGCCATCGGATCCCAGATGCGTATGGCAGTTGATTGCTTTCGAGGCACCATCTTCAACTGGTGCGATGCTGTGTTGGCCAATGTGAAAGGCCAACTGACCAGGGCCAAGAACGGACGACTAAAGACCTTTGGTTATGGGGCTTTGGTCGTGAGTTTTGGCCTGGAGAGGGTTCCTATGCTGATCCCGCAGCACCTCACTGTTGGAGTTGGGCTTCCTCGAGAGCCCAAACTGATGCGATGGGTCACAGTTATGGCCCATCATCCGAACGAGGGGACAGAGGTTGTTCGATTCAAACCTGAGTATTTCCAATGGTTGGAAAACCAGGTTTTTTCCATTCAGGATTTCCCTTACGCTGGGGTTGATTTTCGTGGTGACCCAGACATGGCTCTTCCTCCAGGAGAGCAGTGGGATGACTCAGGTAAAATCATTTTCAACATTTTTCCTATTTTAATTTTTTTATTATTTTTCCATCATCCCAAAACTGATAGTAAAAATTTCAAAATCCAGATGTGGGTCCACAGCGACCAACCGCTCTCCGGCCTTACGAGAGGAAACAACCAGTTGCAGCCGCGCCAGCCCCACAGGACGAATCAGCAAAGGTTTTGGCCGAGTTGGAGGCTCATCTAGAGCGCTTGACAGGAGATATTCCTGAGACCACTATAGATGAAATTCCTCGTCGACTTCAGCGCTATGTGATTCAAGTCCCAGGACCTTTTAGGAGGTTCCTTTGCAAGGTGGCCCGTGCAGTGGTTTCTTATAGAGATCATCACCAGTGATAGGATGATCGCCTATTGTGGGCACAGATGACATTTTTGTTTTTTGTACTTATCATTTTTGCCGATCATAAGGTTTTTTTCAACCTATGATCGAGGACGATGTATTTTTTGACACACTCCTATATATATATATATATATATATATATATATCACTATTACCGGCTTATCTTGTTAAACATGTGTGATGAAATGTTTTTAAATTTACATGTATGATTATTGCAAATGTCTATTTAACATTCGAGAAGCAATTGCATCTGCTAATGTATTTAAAGATCTTGGAATATGCTGATATTCAATGTAATCAAACTCACGTTCCAAGAGACGCACTCTCAAAAATAATCTCAATAACACTGGATTTCTAATGGCGTATACTCTATTAAGCTGTGATACAATGAGTTCAGAATCTAACCTCACTATCAAACTCCGAATCCCAAATGAAATAGATTCAGATAATAACTCAATCACTGCACTATATTCGGCAATGTTGTTCGTTGTTTGACCGAGGCTTACCCCATGCATAGATACCAACTCGTCAGAGGGCGAATAAATAACCCAAGCTGCGGAAGAAATGTTCTGTGTATTACGACAAGCACCATCAGCAAATCCAATGTATGTTTGGAGAGGCATCGACATCTGCAATATCAAGAGTAAAACCAAGATAAGCAGGAATAATGACGAAAAAACACTCTCTAAGCTAAGCACACTTTTTAAAACTAAAACACACTAGCTAGAAAGAAAGATTAACCTAACTAAAATCTCCAAACCCATCTTTTAAGCATAATACCTCTTCAAGTAAAGACCATTTCTGGGTTTACCTAAAGAGTCCCCGTCAAAGTTTACCAATTCATAGGCCCCTTTTGCTAGCTTTCGCTTAACAACATAGGGCCCATGCCACATAGGAACGAATTTTCCAGCGCCTAATTTATCATTAGCTTGATCGTACAATAACACTAGGTCTCCTTCCGAAAAATTTCGAGGGGTCACATTTCGATCATACTGAGCTTTCATACGTTTCGCATGAGTTTCGATCGCCAATGTAGCATCACGTCGATTCTCATCTAATTGAGCTAAGTATAACAAACGTCTTTCCTCTTCGGAAGTAGCTGGAAGTAACTCGATGGCCATTTGCAGTGACGGGATTTCGCACTCAATGGGTAACACAGCTTCCAGACCATAAACTAGTTGGAAAGGAGTGAACCCTGTTGATGTTTTCACTGAGGTTCGGTACGCCCAAAGCACTGAAAATAGCATGTTGTGCCAATTTGACTGATGAATCCCAATGATTCGTCGGATCATGACGACTAGAACTTTGTTGATGGACTCAACCAGACTGTTAGCTTGTGGATAATAAGGAGTTGAGCTATCGTGACGCAAGCCAAGCTGGCCTGTAAGTTCTGTCGTCATAACGTTTCGAAAATGGCACCCATGGTCAGTGATAATCACTTGTGGAACACCAAACCTAGCAATTATATGATTGAATATGAAAATTGCTGCTGTTTTGCCATCTGCCTCAAATGTAGGCATCGCCTTGGCCCACTTGGTAAAATAATCTACTGCAAGGATGATATACGCATGCCCCCCAGCCGAGTGAGGGTTACATGTAATAAAATCGATACCCCATTTGTCAAAAGGACCAACGACAATTATAGGGTGGAGAGGAGCAGGTGGAGCGTGCATCTTTCGATCAAACACTTGACAGTTGTGGCATTTTCGGACTGCGTTAATACAATCTTTAAACAATGACGGCCAGAAGTAGCCAGCGCGCAATATCTTTTGGGATGTGGCATACCCAGACATATGACCGCCACACGCTCCAGATTGACAGTCATTAAGAACCCTTTCAGCTTCCTCATGAGTTAAGCAACGTCGAAAAACCAAGTCCGCCCCACGGCGATAAAGAGTATCTCCAATAATTCTAAATTGTTGGGACTGGAATCGTATTTTTCGACGTTCTGATTTTGAAATTTCCGTCCAAAAGGATTGGGTCTGGAGATAGACGATGATATCCCCATACCACGGATCTAAAGTGATGATTAGAAACAAGGATTCGTCCGCAATGGGCTCCTCCGCCACAGTTTCCGTGTCAGCACGCGGGAAGTCACACATTAACTCCGCAAAAACTAAAGATTTCTTAGACTTAGATTTTTCAAACTCCAAGTCGAACTCCTGCAGGATGATGATCCATTTGGAGTACTTGCCCCCTAGCAATTGCTTGGTCAAAATGTAGATCATAGGGTTGCAATCAGAAATTACTGTAGTTTTACGTAGTAGAATGTAGTGACGAAAATGTTGGACAACTTGAACAGCTGCCAATGCCAATTTCTCCACATGTGAGTATTTTAGCTCAGTTGGATTTAACGTTCGACTAAGGTAATATATCACATGTTCACTTTCGAATTCATCTTCCTGGACTAACACCATTCCAATGGTGGAATGCGAAGCTACGAGGTATAAGAAGTAGTCCTGGTTGTAGTTGGGAGGATGCAACAATGGTGCATGGGTCAATTCGTGTTTCAGTGCATCAAAAGATTTCTGAGCTATCTCATCCCAAAAGAATGAAGTATTCTGTTTTAACAACTGGGTAAAACCCTTAGTGACCTCGGTGTAGTTAGGAATGAATCGTCGTAAAAAGTTTGCTTTCCCTTGCAAACTTTGGAGTTGGCGAAGACTCGAAGGAGGAGGCAAATTGATGATAGCTTCGACCTTCGAGGGATCGACGCGAATGTCGGCTTTCGAAACTACAAACCCCAGCAATCGACCCGTTTCTATACAGAAGACACATTTGTGTGGATTCAACCAAATCCGATAATGCCTACACCTCATAAAGATTGCTCGTAAATGGATAAGGTGATCAGCTCGATGTAATGAATGAGCAGGCAAATCATCGAGATAGGGTTGCACAATGTGCTTGATGTCATGAAACACATAAGACGTCGCCCTCTGAAAAGTTGCTCCAGCATTCTTGAGCCCAAAAGGTAATTTGCAGTAAGCAAATGTCCCCCATGGACAAATGAAAGCCATTTTTGGTTGATCGGCAGGTAGAATATTTATTTGATTATATCCGGAAAAACCATCCATGAAGGAAAATATTTCGCTGCCGGCACAATCATCAATTATTTGATCGATATAGGGAGTTGGGTAATTGTCCTTTAGACAGGCTCGATTAATGTCCCTATAATCGATACATATTCTTATTGTCCCTTGCTTTTTATTCGCAGGAACAATATTCGATACCCAATCCGTTAACGGGATCGGATAAATGAACCCTGCTTTCAGTAATTTTTCAACTTTTGCTTTAATTGCAGTAGCTTTTCTCGGGTGAATCTGACGCAAACGTTGCCGGACGGGTTTACCGTTCGGGTAAGTTTTTATTTCATGAAAAACAATCGCGGGATCAATTCTTGGAATTTCCTCATAGGACCAGGCAAACACGTCGCGGAATTCTTGAAATAGGGCCTTATATATTTGAATTTCGTCATCTGTACACGAGGCACCTATATGAATGTTCTCAACAATTCCAGGATTAACCGAAATGTCAATAGGAACAGTTTGAGAGATGTTTCCCAAATTCAAGTCCGAATCATGACATTTCATTGGATTCTGAGGTTCCTTGACATATTCAGTCGTAAAAATTGATGAAAAATCATTTTCAAAACGATCATTCTCGGGCAAGAACGAAGATCTATGATGGAGATCTTCCCATGGTAAATCATCTACACATAGGATTTCACGAATTTGCTCATCAGAGTGAACAAGTTCAGGAAACGTAGTCGAGTCCGAGCTTGATGCGAAAAGTGATTCCTCACGGACCACATTCATTAAGTCAATTTGGGTTGAAGATGGGTCGGAAAGCGACTGCACGGCCTCATATGCAATTTCATATGGACTCAAAGGCATAGCATCACCAAATGAGTCTATCTCAGATTCAGAAGGGATGATCCAAGGATCATCATAAACAATGGTGTCTGATGTAATCATATGAATGGAAGAAAATGAAGACGATGCGTTGATCGGAGGAAAAGGAAAAGTTCCCAGTAAACTGGCATCTTTAACTAGTCCTACTCCAACATCCTTATACAGGATAGTCGTTTTACCGACATGCTGAATGCTTTCAGAAGAGGCTGGGTTGGATGAAAAGTAAGCCAGCTGGTCTATTGTTACGATATTTCCATTATGTGGAAACTTTATAACCTGAAAGACCGATGAAACGACAGCTGTCATAGCGTAAGACCAACTTCAACCCAAGAGAAGGTTGTAATCTAGAGGGGCATCAACCACCTCCACATCTAAATTAACGGTTTTTCCTTCAACCCCTATAGGTAGATCCTATAGAATGCCAAAAGGATGAAACCCACGGCCATCAAATGCCTTAAGAATCGTCGGGGATTGATTTAGTGAAGGAGAACCAAGCGATCTCCAACACTGTATCGACATAATACACGTTGAGGCTCCCTCATCAATCACAGTTCTATGAATAGGCCTGTTTTTTACTATCACTGGAATCTGGAAAGCCATTTGATGAGGCAAACGCAGTGTACTATTTTCTAGATCGAAAATTATTAGGTTCGGGTCCTGAACGTCAACAGCTCCTATAGCCGACAAAAGTAATTTACGCTGTGCTAGACATGATTGCAGCACTTCCAAAGCCGAAATTGCTGAGGGTGAAATAGCTAAATCCTCAACAATGTTATAATTCTGAGCCGCTCTCGCATGTGGATTGAAAGCAGACTTTCGAAGTATACCCTTGGCGGGCGGTTTGATTACTAAGTCTGGGTTAGGTTTCTCGATTTGTAGTGGATCGGAACCAGGTGCTGAGGTTGATGGGTTAGAATGAGAAGATTCTACTTCTTTACCATCAACAGGACTTTTACTGCCATAATCTTGCAATCGAGTCGCAATCCTTACATGGGACATCATCAATATGGGTTCCTCATTGGCATTTGAGGAAGAACCTATCATCTTACTGTCTTGACATGGAAAAGGATCCTTCAAAACAGCAGGAGTTTGGGAACCTTTGACAATCTTCGCAACCTCTGCACGATGAGGCCAGTCTCTTGTAAAATGATCTTCATCACAAATGAGACACGGATAATGAGGTTTGCGTTTTTCATCTTTGGATTTCGCTTTTTCAGGTTTCTCTTTCGAATCTTTGTCCGTTTTATTTTTCTTCTTCCCTTTCTTCTTTCCACCGGTTTTTGATTTAGCTGTAGATGACTCTACAACATGAATATCAGCGGAAACTTCCACGGAAGAATCTCCTGTCGGGGAATCAGGCAAGGTTATGATAGGAGAAGAATTCTTGGAAGACTTCTTCTTACTTTTAGTGTTAACCGTACCAATCATACCGTCAGCGGCATGAGACCCAGAAGGAGCTGCAGCAATTTGATTTTGCTTGGGAAGATCGGGGATTTTCTCGTGTAACGTACCCGACTAAGTATAAACTAAGTCAAGGTACCGTGCTTGAGCAATCACTTTCTCCTCAGTAACAACTCTGGCTTTAGCCACATCTTCAGTGATCTTTGGCAACAAAGACTTTACAGACCATTCAGCCAAAATTTGATTCGGAATAAATACCTTCACTAAATGCCGTCGACGTCTCCATTCATGAATATGATCGGAAATATAAGTGGACGTCGATTGCTTTAACGAAGTTAACAATTCCGTGCCATTGTCATATCTGACTGGAAACTGAAAATGAGTTAAAAACGCGGTAGCTAACTGACTAAAATTATAAAAAGTGCCTCGCGGTAAATGTACCACTTAGCCGCGAGACCAATCAGAGTGCGCTGGAAAAGTCTAAGACGTATCGAATCATCTGAAATGGAGTTAGACGCACACCAGAGGTGATAAGTCATCACATGGTTCGACGGGGCCTCTCCTGATTTGCCTTCGAACTTAGGAATGTCATTGGGCAACTTATTTGGCATTGGCGGCCAAAACAGAAGATAGTTGATTGGATCGTTCGTTAGGCGCGACAAGTCAGGCAAGTCCAAAGTTGCGATAAACGGTAATTGACGATTAGGGTCCCTAAAACTCTGGGTCATGAGACCAGCCCCAGGAGGAGGATATCCAGGATAACTTGGAATCGGAATTGCATTTGGGATATTCTATCCTCCCGGGAAACCAGGATTAACCGGACCGTACTGGGGTTGTTGAGGTTGTTGATATGTGTACCCAGGGTACGGTTGATACTGATAGACTGGCTGCTGCACAGCAAGACCGAATTGGTACTGTCCCTGGTACGGTTGATAAGTAAATTATGGTTGACTAGTGATAACCGTACTTAAACCAGGTGTCCTGCAGGCATCTGAACCGAAGTTTGAATTGTGGGTCCAGACTAAGGTAAAGATGCCTGAGGAGTTGATACAGGAACAGTAAAAACCAGAGCTGTCGATACTCCAGAAGTAGATGGGGTAGATTGAACCGATGTTGCAGCAGTTTCATCAGCCGTTTGAGGCGGAGTACGAGGCGCACTAGGCCCAGGCTGTGAAACTACAGAAGGTGCAGAAGTTTGAGTGGTAGACTGGATGGGTTGCTGGGGTGAACCAGAAACCAAGGGTTGTCCAGTTTGAGATGACAACTGCACATTCGGTTGCAACACCTGTTGAACTTGAGATGGATCCCACACTAAATTCACTCCGGGGTACGGACCCATTACAGGTTGAGGATATGGGGGACCATAACCAGGTTGAGGGTAAGGTTGATAATTCAGAGGCACATTTCCAGTTCCTTGAACATATGATTGACCGGAAGGTGGTTGGAAACCTGGGTTCGAGTACTGACCTTGGGGTTGAAAACCTTGAGGCACGTACTGATACTGGGGTTGACCTTGAGGTACATATTGATACTGGGGTTGACCTTGAGGTACATATTGAGGCTGGGGTTGACCTTGAGGAACGTACTGAACCGTAGGTATGTACTGTCCTTGAGGTTGCCCCCCAGACACAATTTGGGTACCTTGAGGTTGCCCCCCAGGTGATATTTGAGGACCTTGAGGCTGCCCCCCAGGCGGTAACTGGCCACCTTGGGGTTGAGGATTAGGAGTAGTACCTGACATCATGAGAATATCTTCTACACTCAACGGTTTTTTACCATTGTTTCCAGTTAATAACCCTTGTTCAATGGGTTGAGGAGATGCTCCCGCAAAAGTACCAGAAAGTGACTGATACCCAGAGGGAATAGAAGGACCGCCGTACAAAAAGGATTCTAGTGATTGAGTAAACATGGATGACTGGTTCGACATATTTAACGAAGGAAAATAACCTTCAAGTGTTGAGTGATAAGGAACACGAGGTGGTGAAAAACTTAACCCTGGGTTTTCCAAGTAATTAGTTAAAGAAAGATACCAAGTAGTGCTCCTAGGGGGACTGCAAAAAATTGATTCACGTTCCCTTAGATCAATAACAGGTTGATTTTCAGGGATATAAATGCCTACTTCTTCTGGAGTAGCAAGTTCTTCAATAGCTATCAAACCAGAAGGAAGATCTTGGGTAATTATTCTTTCTACCCTAGGTGAATCAGGACCACTAGAAGTTGAAGAGACAAACCCCGATGTTGGAGTAACAGGTTCAGATATCTCAGGTTCTTCACCTATATCACTAGTAGATGAAAATCTACCAGCAAGTTTGGAAACAGAAATAGATTGCGGATCGTAACCTATTACTAGAGTTTGGTAATCAGGATGCACAACCAATGAAGACTCTCCTTCTTCAGGTGACACAACTTTATTGCCACTAAGAGTGACAAGGACTTTCAAGCCTTCAAGCTGGCTCGGGACTTCTTCAGGAGGTTGGCCCCGAAGTCTACGGGACTTCCTCAATAAATCAGCCACGGTTACAAACTCAGGAGACTGGCCCCGAAGTCTACGGGACTGTCTTGGTAATTCAGCCACAGTTAAAAACTTTAACTACTTCACACGAAAACAAAGTAAAATCTCAATGAAAACCACCTAAAGTCTCTAAAGAACCAAGCAAATTTGAATCACATGCCTAAAGAATCTAGAGATCAAACACACACAAACAGTAACTTTCCGGACCGAAAACACTAGTTGGTGATGAAATCCAACGTCGCAGAATTCAGTACAGAAATGGTGGTTGGAACAGTTACCCCGGCAACCTGCTTAATGAATAGACTGGCACAAGTTCCTCCATTTAACCGTCTCGAGTGAAGTGAACCCCCCAGAAAATCCAAGTGAGTCTAGCCGACGTCTGCTCCAGGTACAGTGGGATCTTCTCACCACTATCACCTCAGGAAGAATCCTAAAGAATATGGTCACTAAGGCTACCAACTGAGACAAATACACCTGGGGGAACAGTCTACGATCTGATATGCATGCAAGGGCAGAGTACCAAGCTCAATCCCCTTGAAGGCTCCTTGACATAATCCAAGGTTTACCAACAAGTGACCCCAGGCTCCTCGACAATGGTTAATCCGAGGTTTACCGTTTTTAATACGTGAATATCTGGCGTCGTTCCCAATGAGGAAGGATTGATTCCCACACTGGTTCGGACATGATCTCGTGCTTCTCCTTTAAGAGGAGCTTTCCCAGAGCATAAATGCAACAATTGGATTTCTTCCTACCACAAGATTCAGCTACTTGTTTGTTTTACTTGTCTTGGAGAGTTAATTACTCTCCTACTCCAAGACACTAGCCTAAGCTAAATTGGTGTATCAGAGCCCTAGAAATAAAAATGTTACTAGATGAATTTTACTTTAAGCATTATTTTTATTGGTTTTTGTTTAAGTCAAGAGGTGGCGGAGATGAAACTCGTGGTGTAAAGACTCGACTCAAAATCACTAAAAAATGCACTTAAGATGATTAAAACAATCTTTTCTCTTCGATGAACTTCTAGCTAGGAAAGAGTTTGAGAATGCAAATACTTTGTAAACACAAATCTTTCTTAACAAACAAATTAAAAGAAGAGCTTTTCGTTTTTTCCAAAGCACTCAAAACGAGACAACTAGTTATTTCACAAAAAATTTCCCTTTTCTTTTCAAAGCACTCAACCACTACAAAAACAAACTTTTTTCAAAAGAGAGATTTTTATATTTTTCATAAAATACTCAAAACTATGGAAATGACTAACTTTGAGATCTACAAACTATAAAAACCTATTTGAAGTCAAAGCTTACTAGATGTATTTTTCGAGGATGTTTTACTTAGCAAAATGCAAGCTAAGGACTAATTTATGCAGAATCACAACTAGTCAAAAAACAACCAATCTTTCGTTTTCTTTTTAAAAAATGAAAATCCAAACTTTTAAACACAAGCTTTTCGAAGTTTTGAAATGAGAAAACTCAAAGCGGATTCCTCAACAAGGGGAGATTTCATAAATGGTCAGACTCATAAGAAGGCTGGTAGACACCAAGGTGATCTGAGGTCCCTACAGCTTCTAAGCTCAGAGCCACTACACAACCAAAATGAAAAACAAACCCAACAAGCAAAACTCCTAGGAATTTCACCTAAAACCCTAACACTAATGAAATTAAACCAAGGAAAGCTTTTGACAGGGAACCAGTAGGTCTGGGTAGTAGCTAAAACCTATAAACAAATTCTAAACTGATAAAAAAGAGAAAAATATAAAATTTCTCAAACTTTTGATAGGGTACGCAGGCAGCATGTTTACACAGGTGCCTTCACGCTCTGTGCACAAAGCAAAAGTGCGTACAAGTACACACTGTGCTTAACTCAGAGGGTGCGTGCCTCTCCCAAAACTATGAAAAATAAAAACTAATTCAAAATCAAGTAAATCTACCCAATCCCACAATCATCAAGTCAAAAACAGAAACGAAAACACAGTTTCTTAGGTCAAAGTAAAAACAAGGAAAACAATCAAGTCCCCAATGGAGTCGCCATTTTGTCACACGGAATGAGTCGATCTTGCGGACAAGATAGACCTTCCTAGAATCTAAAGAAGACCTAATGACAAGAAAACCAACCAGACACTATCTTTCTCTAAATATGCTTTAATAAACAAAGGCAAACAAGTGTTTTTAGGGCCTACCTTGGGTCCTTCGCAAGTTTGTGGATGCCCTCGCTCCTTTGATCCAAATGAGCTCCTTTGTCGTGAACCTGCAAACACAAACAAGGCAAACAAATTAAATAGCACCCAAAAAGACAATTTCATAAAACATACTTAACATGAAAGTCAAGGAGTCCATGAAACAAATAACATAAGATACTTGTTGAGAAAAATGAGTTTGATTGTATTGATTCAAAAGAAGAAGAAATTTACAACCTGTGCCTTGACGTTGTACAAGCTCCTCCCAGGGTCCAGCAAGAAGTCTCCTCTACTTTGACAAGTTTCACTCACTCCCCAATGAAGCCAAAAAGTTATGTGATCTCTCCTCTTAAGCTCAACTAGGAAGTCTTAATTTCACCAGCATTTACCCTCAAAATGTTCAGCTTCTAACCTCTCTAGTCCTCACCCCAATGCCTGAATTTATAGTGCAATGGAGGGAAGTTACTAGTTCCTCCTTCAAAGGGATAAAGCCCTCCTTCAAATGGATAGCTCCTTTAGTCAAGGGATTAGCTCCTTCTCTTTTGGGATGCATGAACCACCTCAGAGCGAACAATCCACGTCAAAATTCCTTCTAGAATCCTCTAGATTTTACCCAAAGTGAGTTTTTTAAGATAAACTTCGTGCCTTTTGACTTTCACAGGGGTACGTACCCACCCCTTTACAGACAAAGCATGCAGATACGCAGTTGATACGAACAAAGGGTGCGGGCCCGCAGGTGACAGCGAGAGAAAGTGTGGAAACAGAGTTTTTATTGATTTTCAATGTCTTTCTCTCATTTTCAAAGCTTGACTTAAAGAGCTGAGGTCTGAGACTTGCTTAGGAGGACAGTATAAGTGTTGATAGACCCATACTGACTGCAGATAGTCATGGTGACGATATTTTTGTGTAACAGTCTCGTAAATGGTGATACTATATATCTATATGCTTGGATCGATCATGAAAAACATGATTTTCAGAGAGCTTGATGCAATTATTATTATCACAGTCGATCATAGTTAGATCCATCATTTGAAAAAACAATCCAACAAGTATCTTTCTCATCCAGATTGCCTCACATGTTGCTTGACTGGCAGCCATGTATTCTGCTTCTGCTGAGCTGAGCACCACATGTATTTGCTTCCAACTGTACCAAGAAACCACTGCACACCAAACACTAAAAAATTCCACCTAGTGTACTCTTTTGATCTGATGGACTCCCCGCCCAATCTACATTTTTGAAGCCACATAGCTTCACTCCCTCTATCCGTCTGTACCATATTCAAAATTGGGTAGTGCCTCTGAGGTACCATAGAACATGCTTAGTTTCCCTCCAAAATAATTTGGTTGGCCTAAGCATATCTTGGCTCAGCTATTTGACTACATAACACATATTTGGTCATGTGTTCACAAGATAGATTAGTGAACCCACCAATTGCTGGTAAATAGTAACATCCACTTCCTCACTTGAAGTGGCATCCTCTTTCCTCTAGTTGGTCGCTAGAAGTGTCTTTATGGGTTTGAAACTTTCCATGTGAAAACTCTTAAGTATCATTGGCATAATTTCCCTAAGAGACAAATAGTTCCCCATCACCTCTCCATACTTCCAATCCAAGGAAGTAGTGCATGAGACCCATGTCATTCATTTCAAATTCTCTTGCAAGGTCCTTCTTTCAAGATCTGATCAGCTTCTCATCACCAGATAAAACTAAGTCATCAACATATAAGACAATAATCAACAATTTACCTTCTACCAAGATATGATAAATGTTTGCATCTGCTTCACTTTTGGTGAAACCCAAACCAGTGAGATAGCTATCAATCATGGTGTACCAAGCACAGGGTGCTTACTTTATACCATACAACACCTACTTGATTCTTCATACATGAGACTCCCGATCAAAAGTATCAAAGCCTTTTGGTTACTCGATATAGACCTCCTCCTCAATAACTACATTGAGGAGTGTTGTTTTTACATCCATCTGGTGGGTCTTCCACCCCATCTGTGTAACCAATGTAAGAATTGATCTAATGGATGAGTACCTTGCTACAGGAGCAAAGGTATCCTCATAGTCAATCCCCTCAACTTGAGAGTACCCCTTGGCCACAAATCTAGCCTTGTATTTTTCTATGCTTCTATTTGTTGCATGATTTACCTAGAAGATCCATCTTAAACCCACAATTGATTTATCTACTAGTATTGGGATGACTTCCCAAACAATGTTCTTTACAGCTGAATCATTTCCTCCACCATTGCATCAAACCATATAAATTTCTCTATTTCTTCCTCGAAATAGGATGGTTCATTCTCTACAAGCTGAGTCATTAGATCCATGTAGCTATTGTACCGATTGGGTGACCTTCTCTTCCTCTGCTAATTTGAAGGAGCACCCACATTCTCCCTCACATTCTACACAAGTATCTCAACTTTGCTGGTCCTTTTTCTACCTTCTATGGATGGTACTTCTTGAGTGGATGTTTCCACTCTCTTCTTCTCAATTTGTGGCTTCTCTACAACTTATTGATGTTCCTCCTTTGGAGCTAAAATCTCCTCCTCTGGTGGGATTTGAAGCTCCCTCTCAGGAGAGCACCACAATTCTTTGTCTTCATTAAATTTTACATCCTTTCACACAAATTTCATTATGAGGGATGGAAAGTACACACGGTAGTTGTGGGGAATTTATGTGTAACCCACAAATACCCCCAATTACATTGTCGACTCTGTTAGCATAAGGTTTACACCTTCATTTCAATTCATCAATGTCAGTCTATATTTTGCAAATCATAAATCATGTAAATGGAGGTGTTCTATTCATTATAAGGGTTACCAATATTAGGGAAATGTCTCATTAAAACTCTTTTACTTGACCCTAAGTCAATGCAAAATTTCTCTTAGTCACTTGACCTATAGCAAAAACTTGGGTGGCGCTACGAAATGTTTTCAAAACGCTTTTTGAAACAAATTAAAACTTGATTTCTGACCCGTTAAGTCATATTTTTTTAGTGCTCAAGAGATGGTTTGTAAAATAATGGTCCTCCTCCTGCATGATGTAACATTTTCTAGTAGTTTTAAGCCCATTTGAGTCGTTTTAATTCAAACCCAAATTTTCCCTATTTTCCTTAAAACAGAGTTTTCCAGCAAACCTAGATTTGTAGTTTTCATGTGCAGGAAGATTGTTGAGTGTCTTTCATTCTTCTGTTAGGGTATTTCAAGGTTAGTAAAAGTGTTTGTAGGTCTAGGAGCTTTGTAATACGGGCCAGTTTGGCCATGTAAAGAGATATAAAACCCAAAAGTTGATCAAAGTCCACCAAAACTTACTAGAAGGGTGACAAGGAGTCAAAACAAGTTGGACATCCTTGCTTAAGTTTAAAAATACATAGAAAAATTATTAGTTTACTTCAAGGGTAGAGTATTACATAAACCCTAATTTGGTTGCCTCAAACCCTAATGCTTCTTCAATAGTTTGGCTTACTCAGGTTAATATTTCAAGAAGTAAATTATTTTTAAATGTACTATGGTCATATATTAGAGGTTTTTATAGCTGAGGATGTGCAGAGCATACAAGTTAAAATAAGGAAAAAACAACCTTGAAAGGGAACAAATTTACCAACTAAAGGAGAGAAATGATTTAAGAAGAAATGACAACACACTGCTTTTTCCTATTTTGGTAGCCCTGTTCAAACAAAGATTCTAAGCAGCTCATAATTTTATTTTTTTTAAAAGGAGGTTTTTGTTGTAAACAGACTTTTTTCAAAAAGCCTCTTTCATATTTTACTCAGACCTCATGGTTTATAAGCTACAGAGGAATGTTTTAGGTCTTGTTTTCAGATTTTGTAATTCTGTATTTTCTTGTTTTAGTTATTATTTTCAAAATCCATTTCCGAACAGATGGAGATGAATGACAAGAGGTTTTTGTAGATATCATGGTTTTTAATATATGAATGTACCTTTGGACCATATGTTTAGGAATTTTCCAGATTTTTTGAAATTATGTTTCCTATAAAAATGCCAAGTCAACCACTGAAGGCCACCTCACCAAATTCGACTTAGAGAGAAAAATAAATATGGGCTTTTAGATCCATTTATTTTGGATCTTGATGGTTATTGTAATTAATGCTTCCCACAAATTGTGAATCTGAATCTCTATTGTATTTTCCTATATATTTAATCACAAATATTAAGAAAGGGTTGGATTTTCTAAAAATTATAGTCACTGTCTAGTGTTTTGAATGCTTCAATAATTTCATTATCCAAGAGCACTAGGTTCTAAACAGTGATATAAGGATTCATGAGATAGTGGATTTTAGTATCTATAGGCTTTGTGTTTTTAGATTTCTCCTTCAATAATCTCATAACTGCATTTCCTTCTGAATGTTAAATTAATTTAGAATTCATTATGTTCTTGATGCTTTGAGTTAGGTTTTCAAAGGTTCTCATTCTGATCTTCTTAATCCACCTTAGGATTCATTGTGAATGCCCTATTGTGGTGGATTATTTTTCTTTTTCATCGTCCATCTAACGAAAATTGCAAAGCTCTAGGATCTGTTATCAACCTTGCCTTTATCAATCCTAATTAGACAACAAGTTATCTTTGTAAGCCTATCTAAACCCTAGTTAGTTGACTCCATCACGCAATGAGCTATTGATTTTAGGCCCAACCAAACCCTACATAAACACAACCTATATAAAGATCTAGCCACAGTGTAAAGATTAGAGAGATCCTTCTTTGGATTGAAGGGGTTAGCCTTCAATCTACAAGTTGGATTGAAAAGGTTACCTGGAAATTTCTCTCCTACAACCAAGAGAAACTTTCTAAGTGCTAACATCTTGGAGACCATACCGATATTACAAAAGGTTTATCATCCCCATAACTCATTTGAAGATCATATCTACTTTCTAAGAGCAAACGAAAGGTTAAATAATAGATTGGTTGTTCGATTTGTCTTGGCGACTCTAGTTTCAGTGAGATCCATAATTGAAATTGTCACTGGTGACTCCGCAATATGAATATGGCTTCCATGGAGGCTTATATATCCATAAGGTATGCTCCTATGAGCTTCTCACATGTTCCTGGTTTTCCAAACTGTTTTCCCCGCATAGACTGGCAAATATATCTCCCAAAGTTCAATGATCAGGAAGGAGATGATGCAATTTTGCATCTGATTAAGTTTCATAGACATACATATAAGCTTGGGATTCAGTTTCATAATGATTGTTTAATGAATATGCCTAAGGTCGCGAAGCAGGGTCTGTCTCTTCTCTAGCGGGGTGATAAGGGAATCCACTAACACACGATGTAGCGATGGTCGTTTTCAGGCAAGAATCCCAGGCAGGGTCTAGTCTATTTGGTGGCCTAGCAATAGCGTAAGTAAGTGGTGGGAAATTCCCCACCCACAATTTGAAAGCGCGAAGGTCCGTTATGGACACCTTGGTAGACAAATCTATGTCATGGTATGAGAGATTAAAACCAGGTAGCTTATACTCTCTTAAAGATTTCCACACAATATTCTTGGAGTATTATGCAACATTTCATCCTTCTTTATCACTGTTCCAAAACTGTTGTGAGTATTGTGAGGATTTTATTCAGTACTTGCAAGATATTTATGATGATGAGGAGCTTATGGATGATGAAATTATAGAAGCCCTTTATGAATATTCTTCTCAACAAGAAACAATAGAAACTAGTTGTTGTGATAATCATAACAATTTTCAGCAAATTAGAGCTTCTCCCTTGACTGAAAATGAAATAGATCAGCTTCTTGGTGTAGACAGTCATGTTTCATCCCCTGAAATTGATGAAGATATGAAATAGGTTTGTCAACTTTTATGTGACCAAGAGTATAAGGGTAGTCCAACAATTGCCTCTTCAAATAAATCATTTTCTGAGTTTTTGCCCCATGATGAAATTATTGAAAATCAGAATTATGCAAGTGCTCATATTGGTGTTTTCTTACATTCACAAGGGAATCATGTACAATAACTTATTTCTCTTCATTCATCTTAAAGTCAAATTGACAGTTTTCAAACAAATTTACTGAAGATTAATGAGGCAAGATCAGAATTGTTTGATGAGAAAGAAAGTTTTTTTTAATGCATATGATGTGGTTGTCATATTTGAACCTATTCTATATGGTATAAAGTATTTTTCTAATGAGAATGATGAATAGTCTACTGCCATTTTTTTTTAGAATGATGTTGAGAATCAAGGTATAAAGCAAGAACAACCAACAACTGTAAATGAAGTTTGTTCTCTTGTGTTTTCTCATCAAAAATAGGTGAATTTTCATGTTTTCCATGATCAATTTATTGTACTCATCAGTGAAGGTGGTGTTTGTTTTGTTCATAAGCTCAAGCTTTGGATTCAATTTTCGTTTTGAGTTGCCATCCTTTACATTCCTCTGTTTGCTTATAGAACATGTGAACAAAATTTCAGTGAGTGGCCATCTCCTTGCCCGGCTGAACTGGAAATTTCGTATCACCTTATTGGGAAGACTTTCAGTAGGATAGTGTAGATAGAGGTGTGCAATAAGCTTGTCAGGGAAAGCATGAGTTTCAACATCTATTTCAACTTTTTGTTTTTCAGTATGCAGTAGTTTCAGGTCATTTTGCAGTTTGCTTTCAGTTGCAAGTCACGTTGGGAGAAACCCAATGGATCAAGAACAAGGTCTACATGTTCTTACTACCTCTTAGGAGACAGTATCCCCGTTGGAGACAGTTTTTAGCATCAGGTTTACATCTTCATTTCAAGTCAATAATGTCAGTCTATCTTTTTGCAAGTCATAAATCATGTAAAGGGGGGTGTTGTATTCATTATAAGGTTTTCTAAGCCTAGGGAAATGTGTCATTAAAACTCTTTTACCTAACCCTAATTTTATGCAAAATTTCTCATAATGACTTGACCTATAGCAAAAAATTGGGTGGCTATACAAAATATTTTCATAGCACGACGCTAAGAATTGTTTTCATAACACTTTTAAAAAAAACGTAAACTTGATTTTTGACCCGTCAAGTCATATATTTTGAGCGCACAAGTGGTGGTTTGTAAAATAATGGTCCTCCTCCTACATGATGTGTCATTTTCCGAAAATATTGAGCCCATTTGAGTCGTTTTAAATCAAACCCTAATTTGCCTTGTTTTCCTTAAAACAAACTTTTCCAGCAAACCTAGATTTGTAGTTTTCATGTGCAGGAAGGTTGTTAAGTGTCTTGCAACCTTCTTTTAGGGTATTTCAAGGTTAGTAAAAGTGTTTTCAGGTCCAGGAGATTTGCAAGATGGGTCGATATGGCCATGTAAAGAGATATAAACTGTAAAAGATGACAAAAGTCCACCAAAACTTACTAGAAGGGTGACAAGGAGTAAAGAAATGTTGGAAATCTTTGCTCAAGTTGAAGAAGACAGAAAAATGATCAATTTATTTCAGGGGAAGAGTATTACATAAACCCTAATTTTGTTGCATCAAACCCTAAAGGTTCTTCAATAGTTTGGATTATTCAAGTTAACCTTTCAAGCAATAAATTATTTTTGAATGTATTACGATCATATATTAGAGGTTTTTGTGGCTGAGGAAGTTCAAAGAATAGAAATCAACATAAGGAAAAAATAGCCTTGAAAGGGAACAAGTTTACCAACTAAAGGAGAGAAGTGATTTAAGAAGAAATGACAACACTCTGTTTTTTCCTGTTTTAGTAACCCTGTTCAAACATAGATTCCAAGCATCTGGTAATTAATTTAAAAAAATCAAAGGAGGTTTTTGTTGTAAACGAGCTTATTGAAAAAAGACTATTTCATATTTTACCCAGAACACATGGTTTAGAAACTACAAAGGAATGTTTTAGGCCTAGTTTTCAGATTTTGTAATTTTATATTTTCATGTTTTAGTTACTATTTTCAAAAATAGTTTCCGAACATATGGAGATGAATTTGGGAAAACCACAAGAGTTTTTTTGGAGAGAATGGATCAATGAACAAAAAACGCCTTCCATTTTATAAAATATATCATGGTTTGGAATATATGAATGCACCTTTGGACCCTTGTTTTGGGAATTTTCCAGATTTTTCAAAATTTTGTTTTCTAAAAAAAGGCCAAGTCAACAACTGGCATTAGGGGAATTTTGAGGTCTAAAATGGGGCTCCTCTACAACCAAAATAAACTTTATAAGAACCAATAGGGTTCAATATGATGATATCAACCATGGGGGATGATTCACCATTTTTGGAGTAAAAAAGTAAAAAGATAAAAGAATAAAAAATAATAAAACTACTTTTTCAACTTGTATTTTAAACTTATCTCTCTAAGGGTTTACTCAAATTTTGAGTGAGAGTACTCATTGGATTAAAAATTTAATTCCTCATCCAAGGAGTACCCATGTTGTATACTTTCGATGGACCGTGCTACATGAAAAATGAGAAATACATGAAAAAACGTGATTGCAATAACATTTTTCATGTATTTCTCCTTTTTCGTTTAGCACGGTCCATAGTGTATGGAACATGGGTACTCCTTGGATGAGGAATCAAATTCTACATCCAACGAGTGTTTCCACTTGAAATTTGAGTAAACCCATAAGGAGATAAGTTGAAAATACGAGTTGAAAAATAATTTTTTTCTTTTTTCCCTCTAAAATTTGATGATGTAATCTAATCTTATTTTATTATTTCCACTATTATTTTATAATTTCCTTAGGAGGCCCATTTTATACCTCAAAATTCCCCTAATGAGGCCACCTCACCAAATTCAACTTAGAGAGCAGACTAAAGATGGATTTTCATATCCATTTATTTTGGATCTTGATGGTTATTGTAATCAATGCTTTCCACAAATTGTGGATCTAAATCTCTATTGCATTTTCCTATATATTTCAACAAAAATATTAAGAAATGGTTGGATTTTATTAAAATTATAGTCAGTGTCTATGTGTTTTGAATGCTTCAAATATTTCATTTGCAAATATTAGTAGATTATAAACAGTGATATAAAGATCCATGAGATAGTCAATTTTAGTATGTAATATCTCCATGTTTTCAGATTTCTCCTTCAATAATCTCATAAGTACGCTTCCTTCTAAATGTTTGGAAATTTTAAATTAATTCAGAATTCATTATGTTCTTGATGCTCTAAGTTAGGTTTTCAAAGGTTCTCATTATGATCTTCTAAAGCCACCTTAGGATTCATTGTGCATGCCCTATTGTGGTGGACTGTTTTTCTTCTTCTTCATCCATCTACAACAAATGACAAAGGTCTAGGATCTACTATCCACCTTGCCTTTATCAATCTTGATTAGACAACTAGTTATCTTAGTAAACCTATCTAAACTCTAGCTATTTGACTCCATCACAAAGGAGCTATTGATTTCAGGACTAACCAAACCCTACATCAACAAAACTTATCTAAATATCTAGCCACAGTGTAAAGGTCAGAGAGATCCCTCTTTGGATTGAAGGGGCTAGCCTTCAATCTACAAGTTGGAGTGAAAAGGTTACCTTGGGAATTTCTCTCCTACAGCCAAGAGAAACTTTCTAAGTGCTAACAATATCTAGCTTCTTCCTTGATTCTTTGGAGACATGGCATTAAACAGAGGCTCCAAAATTCCTGAAGTGAGACATATCTGATTTTCTCCCCGAGAAAGCCTCCTCGTGTGTAATCATGCCCATAAATCCAATGAGGACTCCAGTTCTGCAAATAGACGATTGTGTTTCATGCCTCAAAGTAAAAATGTAGAGGTAGGCCTTGATCATGTAACATCACCCTTGCTTCTCCCACAATGCTATGCTTATTTCTCTCAGCCACCGCATTCTACTGTGGGTTGTGGGGTGTTGTCAAATATCCTCAAATACCTTCTTTTGCACAATTTTTTTAAATTAATTCGACACGCACTCACCACCATTATCGCTCATGAGAGACTTCACCTTCTTTCTCGTTTCTTTCTCAACCAGTGCCTGGAATTCTACAAAATTGGAGAATGTATCATCCTTCTTCTACATGACGAAGATCTAGCACTTTCGTGAGAAGTCATCAATAAAAATGACAAAATATTTGTTCCTGGTAGTGGAGTATTTCGAGAAAGGTCCACAGACATCAGAGTGGATCCTTTCCAGGATGGCATGTGCTTTATTGTCTCGATCATGGAATGTGGATTTTGTGTACTTCCCCAAAGTACATCATTTGCATACATCCTGATGCTCAAGTGCTCCTTTGGGGAGGCCTGTGGTTATCTGTTGCATGACCTTCAAAGCGCCATGGTGAAAATGGCCAAGTCTTCTATTCCAAAGTTCACTCACATCGCAACTCTGCACCTTCTCCACATTTGTGCTTAATGCATCACAATTCTCCAAATCTAGCTTCTACAGGTTCTTCACATGAACCTCGATTTTCTTCACCTGTCCCGTGGCTATGTGTCTCAGGAATTCCTTTCCTTTTTTGAAGATCACATTGTAACCATGAACTTCCAAAATTGCAACAAAGATGATATGTTTCTTTAGGCCCGAAACGAATACGACATCCTTAATCCTAATGGGGGAGCTCAACTCCTTATGAAAGGTGATTGTATCAGTCATGTTCATGTTATACCTTTCATCGTCCCCCATCTCAATGTGCATTTGCAAATATTTCTCTTCCAGTTCACCAAAAAAATCTATATTCCCCATCATGTGGAACAATGCACCTAAGTCCAAGTATCACACGCTCCCCATAACTATGTTGGACATGCATGCAATGAGGGTAAAGTCAAGCTCTAACTATGAATCCAAAGCTTCACCTACTGCTCCTCTTAAGGTCTTATTACTTATCTTCTTGTCTGGACACTTCGTGGCATAGTGCCCAAATTCATGACAATGGAAGCATTTAATTTTTGACAAATATTTCTTCTTGCCCCCTTGACTAGAATCTAGTTTGGATTGGGATCTCTTCCCTTATAACTTTTTCTCCTTTCCATCTAATGAAAATTTTACTTCATCCTCTCCCTTAAATGAAGTCCAATCTCTCATTAAGGGCATTTTGAGGTCTAAAATGGGCTTCCTAAGGAAATTATAAAATAATAGTGGAAATAATAAAATAATATTAGATTACATCATCAATTTTTAGAGGGAAAAAAGAAAAAAAAAAATCAATTCGTATTTTCAACTTATCTCCCCATGGGTTTACTCAAATTCTGTGCAAAAACACTCGTTGGATGGATAATTTGATTCCTCATCCAAGGAGTACCCATGTTGCATACTTTCGATGGACCTTGCTACACGAAAAATGAGAAATACATGAAAAATGTGAATGCAATCATGTTTTTTTCATATATTTCTCATTTTTCATGTAGCAATGTTCATCAAAAGTATGCAACATGGGTACTCCTTGGATGAGGAATTAAATTTTTCATCCAACGAGTACTCCCACTCGAAATTTGAGTAAAACCTTACGGAGACAAGTTGAAAAAGTAGCTTTATTATTTTATTATTTTTTAACCATTTTACTTTTTCACTCCAAAAATGGTGAATCATCCCCATGCTTGACATCATCATCTTGAATCCTATTGGTTCTTATAAATTTTATTTTGGTTGTACATTTTTCTTAGGAGGCCCATTTAGACCTTGAAATTCCCCTAATGAGTATTCTCCCTTATTTCCTCTTATACCAAATCGGACCATAAGTGCTCCCAATTCGATAGTTTCTCCCTCCTGTTCACTGAATCTTGATAATTATGTCAGCTCTTAGGAAGGCCCAGAAGGACTAGGCTTACATAGTATTTTTTAAGGACATTAACATCGACCCCGCCAAGTTCATCATGACAATATGTAAACTTGTTCATATACTATGGAATTGTGTCATTTGTCTACATCTTGATACTTCGAAGTTTATCCTTGAGTGCCAACTTCCTATGGTCACTATTATTCTTGAACAATTTTGTCAGCGATTTCCACATCACGAACAAATTTTCTTTTCTGTGGAGATTCGAGACAATATGATCTCGTACTCCCTCCAAGATTATTTTCCTCAGCTTGGCTACATCTTTCTTCCATTGAGCAAGGTTTTGGGCATCAAATACTTGAGATTTTACAACATGTGTTTTGATGTATTTAGTAATCCATTTTCATCCAGTACTGCCTCCATATGATCCTTCCATGAAACAAAATTAGAGGTGCCTACCAAGGCATAATCTAGCCTTAGTCCATTGAAGACCATCTTCTCAGCTTTGAAGAAATCCTACTACACTGATCTTCAAATTTGAACTTCTAAGAAACAACTTTGAATTTCTTGATCTAATGTAAATCTAGTTCTGATACCATGTAGAAATTAGGTTGTCTATTTGCAACTTCTCATGAAGTTTTAATCAAAATTGCAGGAAACAAACCTACTTTATTGCTCTGTGGACATTAATTCACAATTTAGAACAAAAATCTTGTACATGAAAGAAGAAATAACACACATGCAACAAATATTTTTATCTACATAAATAAATATGCTAAAAACCCCAATGTCTTCTTGCATTAATCAAATTAATAGATATGTATTAGAATTGATTTTCTCAATTGAGCACACCCTGTAAGTTCATAATCTATCTCTCTTCTCACTTAAGGCCTCTAACCCAGACTTAGTCAATTTTTTCCTTGTCTTGAGTTTTTATTTCCTTGCATTGTTCCTTGAGGAATTAGCCCCTATTATTCAATAAATTCCTCTAATTGAATTTCACAATTCCTTAGTTTGAGCATTTGACTACATGCAACACCTGTACACTTAAGACTAGTTTACAATTGATGTTACACTACCTTTGAATCTCCAACTCAACTGGGTAACTTGAATTCTTTGCATGCACTAGATATTTTGGGCTAATTGATCAGTCAACTAGATTATCATTGAGTTTGACTGAAGTCCCATTGCTTAATTGACCTTACACTAGTTCCTCCAAAAGTTGGAAGTAGTGTGACTAAATGAACCTGATATAACTAACCTTGATTGCTACAAATTAGAAATCACACATGTTGAACTGAACTCTAACTCCTCCAACTTTAATTTACTGAGTAAAATGGGTGAAACAAGCAATATCACACAATTTAACATCATTCAAGTTGTTTGTTGATGTGGAAATTTGAATTTTCTCAATTTAATCAAGGCAAAATCAAATGGAGAATTTCTTAGTGCATTTTTCAACAAGGAAATGACACATGCAACCAATTACCTACAAGTTAGGACTATTGTAACTTCTAATCCAACTATCTCCTTACTCTCCCTTGATTTCCTTTGCTTTCTTTCTCTAATCCAAGTGATTGCTAGTATGCTCCAAGAATTCTCTAAGTGTGCAAGAGTGTATGAGAGAGAGAGAATGAACGGAGAGAGCCAAACTGAACTGACCAAATCTAGAACTGACAAAAAAAATATGAACTAATTCTCTGATGCCTTTCTATCATTGATCTCCCTTTTTCTTTATTTTCATTCTGTTTTCCTCTTATTTCCCTTGCATGAAAATTTGTGCCTATCCACCTTCCCTTTCTCCTATTTTCCTTTCTTTTTTTAATTAAATGTCATTTATTGCTTCTTTTCCTTTTCCAATTTCCATAGCCATTAATTACACCACAAGTGATTTCCACTATAATGTTTTCCCACCATTCAGCTTGGAATACGTCTCTCGTGACCTTGGTCTTGTTTTTTTTACATGGAAAATCAAACAAGGGTTGTTACAAACCCCTCCCCCTTGGGGGAACACCAACCTCAGTGTTATATGACACTTATGACAAACAAAACATGTTTCCCATGGATATTTATAACACAGCTTGATGCAACATTTACATCATACCAAACTGTTGAAACCATGAACACCATACTACTTATTGGAGCTTTATAACACAACTCGTTATCATATTTACAATATATCATGTTGAGAAATAAAAAACATACTACTTATGGAGTTTTATAACAAAATTCATTACAGTATATACAATACACATATTCATGTATAAATATAAGTCAAAATACATAAACCAAACACATCTACTCAACCAACAAATAAAGAAAGATACAAGGCCCACATATGATCAACCATCTCCCATGTAGCTTCATCAAGTCCAAAGTGATTCAATTGCACTTTAACCTTCTCTAGTTATCGGCTCCAGATCATGCACTATTTCCACAACAACATGCACTGAGGTTCTACCAAGAATTCTCCCTCTAGTTCCACTTGAAATATAGACCAATTAATCACATGATCAACATCTTGGACATATCTCTTAAGAAATGAAACATGTAAAACATTATGGAATTTCACTATTGGCAGTAGTGCAAGTTGACAGGTCACTAATATAATCCTCTCAAGGATCTCAAATGGCCAAAAATACCAAGGTTCCAGCTTGGCACATGCCCCAATTCTCAAGGAGCTCCTCTTGGGATTGATACACAAGTACACGCGCTCCCCAACTTGAAATTCCTTGAATGTTCTATGATGATATACATAACTCTTCTCCCTATCCTGTACTGCATTTAAAATGCTCTTAATAACCTACATCTCTTATTCCATCCCATCTATCATATTCAGTCCAGTCATGACCCTGTTCACTGGATCACTCCAACTGATAGGATTATTGCAACTCCACCCATAAAGAGCCTCAAATGGGCTCATCTTCAAGGACTCCTGAGATCCATTATTATATGAAAAATCCACTAGTGGAAGATACTCCTCCCACCTCCTCTATTTATGCATGACATACATCCTCAACATACCCTCTCGAATCATGTTAACCCTATTTGTATGTCCATCTGTCTGTGAATGATCAGTTGCGCTGAAACCTAACTGTGTCCCCAAGCCTGCAAAAAACTACTTCCAAGACCTGGAAGTGAACTTGGCATCTCTATCTAATATAATCTTCTTGGGAACACCATGCAACCTCACTATCTCCTTGATGAAGATTTGAGCTACCTCACTAGTTGAATTAGTATACTTCACTGAAATAAAGTGAGCTACCTTACTCAACCTGTCAACCACAAACATGATGGAATCATGTTGTCTCGATGACCTCCAAAAACCTATAATTAATTCCATGGAAATGACCTCCCTAGGCTATAATAAACCATATGGATGCTTATACTCTTCGTTCACCCATTGACAGTCCAAGTATCTTGTAATAAACTCAGCCACCTCTTTCTTCAAATTCAGCCAACGATATAACTTCTTAACAACTATCAAAGTCTTCTGATATCTCGAGTGGTCTGAATACAACTTGACATGAAACACCCTCAAGATAATATTCTTGATCTCACTTCTATCTGGCACATAAATCATGTTCCTAAATCTAACCAAGCCATATTTCATGAGGTGATACTCCTCATCTTTTTCACCCTCACTATGTTGCTACAATATCTGCTTCAACTATTGGTACCTATCATCATGCTTCCCTACATGCGATAAGCGCTCTTATAAATTTGTCCCATATGAACTCACAACTGAAATTTGATTCTCCTACACTCTCCTACCGAGAGCATATGCAACCCTATTCTCCTTTCCTTCGATGTATATGATCTCAAATTCAAAATCACTTTGTGTAGCCAACCATCTAGCTTGCCTGGAATTCAGATTAGGTTGGTCAAACAAGTATCTCAACCCATTGTGATCACTCATTAGGATGAACCTCTTCCTAAGAATATAATGTCTCCACATCTTCAATGCATGAATGATAGTTGCAAACTCAAGATCAAGAGTCACATAGTTCCACTTGTGCTCATTTATATTCCTTGACTCATAGCATAATACCTATCCTTCCTGCATCAAGACTCCTCCAAGTCCTTCCTTGCAAGAATATATACAAACCAAAAACTCCTTATAAAGATCTGAAATCTTCAAGATTGGAGAATTTGTAAGAAAATATTTCAACTGTTCAAAACTATCTACACACTCCTCAGTCCATTTAAACGTCTTCCCTTTTCTTTCCAAATATGTGATAAGATAGTCAATCCATGAGAAGTTCTTGATGAACCTCTTGTAATAACCTGCTAATCCCATGAATGATCTGACCTCATCCACATTCCTAGGAGTTTGCCACTCCTTGGAAACAACATGTCCCAAGTAATGAATCTGAGACTGAAAGAAACTACACTTGTTGACCTTGGAATATAACTCATGCTCTCTCAATAATCTCAACACTATGGCAAGTTTCTCTGCATGCTCCTCCTCATTCTTTGAATATATCAATATGTCATCAATAAACACTATCACAAACTTGTCCTGGTAAAGACACAACACATTATTCATAAAACACATGAAAGTGGTTGGAGCATTGGTAACACCAAAAGGATCCACCACAAACTCATAATTTCGATACCTTGTATGGAATTCACTCTTGTATATGTCTTCTTATTTGATGCGCACCTGATGGTATCCTATTCTTAGATCAATCTTTAAAAATATTTCCGCTCCCTTCAACTGGTCAACAAATCATCAATCCGTGGCAACAGATACCTGTTCTTGATAGTCACTTTATTCAACTGCCTATAATTCATGCACAGTCTGAGAGTATGATCCTTCTTCCTCAAAAATAGTACTAGTTCACCCCAAGGCAACACACTTGGCCTTATATATCCCTCATCAAGAATTTCCTTAAGCTGCAACTTCAATTCCACCAACCATGGAGCGCTCATCCTGTAAGGTGCCTTAGATGTTGGTACTACTCTTGGCATCAACTCAATATAAAAGTCCACCTCTCTATTAGGAGGAAACTCTGGAATATATGCAGGAAACACATCCTAAAACTACTGCAAAACAAGATATGCCTTCAAGACTTCCTCATCTTCAAAATCCTTCCCTTTATCACTAGAAATATGAACAACAAACAATAAGTATAATATCCTGCAATTGTGCTTTGACTGCATAGTTGTAACAGTTCTCACTGATATAGGCTTCTTACTTCCCTGTAAAATTCTCCTTTCCCCATCATCATATAGGCACACAATAGCCTTATCACAACAGTCCACTTTAGTCATGTTGTAACACCCTCTTCCCACATTTACCCAAGTAACTGGCCAACTGGGGTAAATATGTGACGAGAGACTACTATGATTAGATTCCACCTCCTATGTGACCTTAAGGAAGTGTAATTGATGGAAACACAACATACAAACCTTCCACATCAGCTACATGACTCCTAGGAACCATCCCAACCACTCAGGTAGCTAGCCCCTGGATCCCACTTAATTTTTTGACAACTTGACCTCTAGACGCTCTCATGCTATAGACCTGCTATCATCTATGAGGCTTTGGACGCTCTCATGACAAGGCATGCTAGCATATAGAGACTATTTTTCGCAGTGTTTTCCCAGTGTCCTTGGGATTTGAGCCACTCTTTTAGGCCCAAAGCCTAGGTCACAACCCAGAATTGAATGACACCTTCAGAACATTAAGATAATAGGGAAACAATGATGAAAAAGTAAATACTTGAACAAGCCCTTAACCATACCTTGACTAGCCATGACAGCCATTTCATCAAACATATCACAAATATGTAATCTACAGGTGTAAACAATAGATTTAAGCATAGGGATCTCATACTTAAATGAGAATCACTAAGAACCAATGTTCCCTCATATCATTTGTTGCATTATCATCTATTAGGTCATATATACATTTTCCATTCATTTACAAGTAAAAACATGATGAGAGCCTATTGTAGTGGCTACAACCACCCTCCAAAATTTTTCCTTAGCCTGTTTTGGAGCCTCCCTACCAACCTTGACAGCAACTTGCCTTGCTTCGTCAAGTCCTCAAGCTTCAATGTCTTTCTTGCTCAATGGCAGTCTGTCAATCACAACTTGATATTTTCCCTTCACAGGCTGCTCATCCGGACTTGGTCCAGTTGCAGGCTAAGCAGCTTCCCCTTGAAAATTGTGCATTTCTGGAGGGAAACCAGCCTTCCCTCCAGAAATTGTGCAATCCTCTCTGGCAGACTGCTGGGCTCTAGGATTGCGCAATCCTGCTAGCCAACTCTCCCAGCAGGATTTGCGCAAATTTTCCTAGTAGCAGGTTGTTCAACCCAGTATTTACGCAAATCTGGATAGCAGTCAGCTGCTCTACCTAGAAATTGTGCAAATTTCCTAGGCAGCCAGCCCAGCTCCCATCCAAAAATGCACATTTTTCTCCAGTAGTCTCTTGCATGTGCAGCTAAGTTGACCAGTTCCGTCCGGGACCGAGCAACCCTGACTTGCATGCATGGGCTAATTCTCCCAAGGCAACATGCAAATGCATCCCTTGTTTTAGGGATTTATGTTTAGCAATTGGAGGTTACATGCAAGGATAATTTCAAAAACCTCCCACCAAGTGTCGCTTCCCCTAGATTTGTGGCATGCACGTCACAACCTCGATGTTATCAAAACTCATCAACCGGATGCTACAGAGCTCATTCCTCACATCAACCTTGTAGCTCTGACATCCCACATCACATCTAGGAGCAGTCGACACATTCAACTTAGTTGTTTTGGGGTAAGCTCGCTTCCCATGCCTTGTGCTACATTTATGTCACTTTTTGTGTTTTCGCTTGTGGGAGTATTGTTTGCTTGATTTCTTTGAATGCTTGTTGTTGTTTACATATATACTAGCTTGTCCTAGCTCTGTTTCAATTTTCATTTCTATCTCACTGTTGTCGCATGCATGAAACTGTTTTGCACGGATGTTCGCCCAACCAGCGAATTGCCTCACCCACATGCATGTTGATCTTCTTGCTGAATCTTTCATTCATGTTTTGCATGCACTATTAATCACTTCTAATCATGGGTTGGATTGCATGCATGTCATTAAGCGCACACATGCAATCCAACCCATTCAACACACTCACCAAGGCGAAGACAAGAAGCAAGTCCAACTGGGGTTGAACATGTACTTCGGCAAGTTGATGTGCATGACCACTAGCATACACTTGAAGATCAGCACGGACATTATGCATTAGTGTGTTGTCGGTTCAACTATACCCAAGAAGACCATGCGTATGTTAGCAGACGAGTTGGATGAAGGGGCCGAACCAATGCATTGGTTGCAACAGAGGCAAGAGTTCGCTTCAGCAAGATGTCACCATGAGGTGCATGCACACCATCACGGATGACCAAGCTTGGCATCAGCTCACCACCTTCACCGTCACAAGCATGTGAAAGAGTTGGTCTCATCATAGCGGACCGAGTGTAAGTAAGTTCTTGCAAGGCTTGCTCAAGTCATGTTGTCTCATATGAGTACATGTGCATTGTAATGTTGAGTCATTTCAAGTGTAAGTCAGGTGTCAATAGTTGGATGTAACAGTCATAGAGTAGGTGAAGAGTCATGAGGGTAGTTGAACTGTCACAAAGGGGAATGTCAAGGGACACCCCACCCTTTTCTATAAATAGTCCCTCATTACTCATTGTACGGCCTTTTGGTCAGCCAAGCTTCTACTAAGACTATCTTAAGAAGGCTTGGACAGTATTGTAATGTGCCTTGGCTTCTCCACTACATGGAGCTAGTACATCTCTTTGGAGGAGTAGGTGAATGTGGCTGTAACGTTCCACTATTGGGGCTAGCAGGTTTACATGGTGTATTGTATGATTGTGACTTACACTTCTTTATATAATAAGAGCCAGTACATTTTCATGCATATGTTGTTATTGTAGTTGGCCTGCTCTGGTTGCTTTAATGATATATGTTGTTTAACTTATGTACTTGTGTATGAACTGATTTGTATGCAATTATATGAATCTTGTTGTTAATGTGTTGCATATGTTGTTAATGTTTTCATCGTCCGTGTCAACTACTTTGCCGGACATCATATAGACCTTTCACACGGACCTTTCTATAACAACCATCACACTCGTCTCGGACTGATCCGTGAGTGTTGTGCGTGTTATCTTACCTTGTATGACGTGACTGTCGTATCCAAATGGACTGCTCCGCCAGAAGCTGTGCATGTCTTTTGTGTTATGTGTTCCTAGCCAAGTTGGGACTGATCCCTTTCAACCTGGAACTCACCTTCACCTTCTTCTCCCTTCGAAGTGTTAGAACCTCTCATACACCTTCCTTGACTCACTGCATCAGTCACAACCTTGCTACTGATAGAGTTGTCTTACTTGCCTCTGTGTAACATCACAGTCAAGGCATTACCTTATAACCCATTGCTGGGACTCCTACACCAAACGGTCTGAGGTCTAATTGGGACTTCCTACTGGGGAGATCCCCTTGACATGTTGGCAAGTCTAGCACCGTCAACATAGCCATACATAGCCATTGTCATAAAACAGACACATAAACAGCATAATAGCAACAGAAATACCAATGAAATCAAAACCGTATGATCCACATATAAACGAGTACAATAGTCATATAAATATAAGGAGAAATAATCTCATATGGATGATGCAAAATCCAAACCCAGGATGGGACTACCAGGCTCCATCTGACCATAGAATGGCTGAGCCAAATATCTCTTCAGCCATTCACCCTCGTGCCATATTCCAAGCGTGAATGTGAGATTCAAACTAGAAGAACCAACCAAGGCATCTTGAGGCTAAACCACCTCACCCTCATCAATAGAAACCAGGCTTTATTGTAATCCATCAAAGATCACTAGGCCAACACAATGAACATGTAATAACAGGCTTTACCATGATCTCCACCCAATCACTAGGTCAAACAAGCATGGATGCCACCAGGTTTCTCCACCTACATCATGAGGAATTTCCATATCTCCTAGTCTCTTGGGCTTTACCGTAGTCCACACCGTCTCACTAGGCCCTAAACCGAGACCCACTCTCTAGGCTTTACCACATATCTCAACCCAAGATTACAAGGCCCAACAGAGAGAAAACCACCTCTTGGCTTTACCGTATATCTTATCATTCACCGACAAGGATTCCTAGTCCCACCGAGGTAACACAATATTGGATTTACCGCAACCCACAGTCTGGTCAGGGGTTACTAGGCGAATCGTTTTACCATGATCCACAATCTGGTTCAAGGACCACTAGGCCATGTGCTCTATCATTTGGATATCCACCTCACTCAGCTTCAAATCCATTCGGCAATCCATCTCAACCAAACATGAGAACCCCATCACACCATGGCTATCTGGAAATGGCAAGGCTAGGATGAAAACATTGTCACACCTGGAAAAACCCATTCCATAATAGAAAAAGATCTTCATGCAATATCATGCATGCCAAATCTAGCAAGGAAAATACACATGCAAATTGACGCCCACAAAGAATATTGTTGTAGTTGCTTGATCCTGCTCTTCCTTGTTTGATCTTTGCTTCCTCTTGCCTTCTTTTCCTTTCTTGATCCAATGCCAAAATGATCCAAGAAAAGTCCAAGTATCCAAGAGTGAGAGAGAGAGAATAATGAGAGATATCCAAAACTGAATTGACAAAAGGTTACAAACTGATCTTCATAAGCCTTCTTATCAATCAGGCATCTATTTTCTTCATTTTCCATTATTTTCCTTCATTTTCCTCCTCACATGCAACATGTGACCTTTCACCTTCCTTTTCTCCTAATTTCCATTCTTTTCATAAATAAATGTGCCAAAAATTCCATTTTGCCTTTCCAAAGCCTTAGCCATTTCCTTTGTCAATTCCTTAGCCATAATAAACCAAATGAACACCCACTAGGATGCCTTGCCCACCATTCGGCTTGGAATAAGTGTCCCATCAACTGTGGTTATTATTTTTGGATTTATTAACTTTTATTAAATGGAATTTTCACCAGGGTTGTTACAAAACCCTCCCCCGTGGGGGCCACCTTCCTCAGTGTTCAACCAAACTTATACCTCAACAAAACCATTGAAAATAAAACATAATTCCCATGGAGATTTATAAAATAGCTCGATATAGTATTTACAATTATCACCCTACTGAGAAGAAAACCAACATGACAACATAATGACATGACATCCATACCGCTTATTAGAGATTTATAACATAGCTCATGGAGGTATTTACATCCATATACATCTGTACATATACCAAAACATATACCAAAGACATATACCAAAAGACCATACCAAAACTTACTTTCCTCAACTTACAAACAAAGAAGGATACATATTCCACACCTGATCTGCCATCTCCCAAGTAGCTTCATAGGGCCCAAAGTGCTTCCACTGCACTTTAACCTGCTTGATTGCTCGGTTCTGGAGCATGAACACTTTTTTTTGTAATATACACTGAGGCTTTGACTGGAATTATCTATTTGGTTCCACCTATAATACAAACTAGTCAATCACATGATTAAAATCTTTAACATACTTCTTAAGTAATGACACATGGAAAACATCACGAAATTTCATTTTCGGATTTAATGCAAGTCGATAGGCTACTGGTCCAATCCTCTCAACAATACTCAAGTGTCCACAAAACTGTGGTGACAGCTTGGCACATGATCCAATCCGTAAGGAGCTCTTCTTTGGTTTGATGCGCAAGTACACATGTTCCCCAACATGGAACTCCATGAACAACCTTTTCCGATATGCATAGCTCTTCTTCCTATCCTGTGCTGCCTTTAGATTATTCTTTATAACACGCATTTCCTATTCCATGTCTGCCAACATATCCGGTCCAATCAATACCCTATTAACTGGATCACTTCAACTAATGGGAGTATTGCAACTCCGCACATACAATGCCTCAAACGGACTCATCTTCAAGTATTCCTAATTCCCATTATTGTAAGAGAAATCTACCAGTTGAAGATACTCTTCCCACTTTTGTTGTTGATGCATCAAATACATCCTCAACATGTCCTCGAATATCCTGTTGACCCTCTTTGTTTATTCATCAGTCTGCGGATGATAAGTTGTACTGAAGGCCAACGCTATGCCCAAACTTGAAAACAAGTCCTTCCAAAACTTGGAAGTGAACTTTGCATCCTTATCTGACACAATATTCATTGGAACACCATGCAATCTGACCACATCTTGAATGAATACCTGTGATACATCGCTAGCCGAGAATGTATACTTCACTAGAATGAAGTGTGCAACCTTTGTCAACCTGTCCACAACAACTACGATGGAATCATGATGTCTCACTATCCTCAGACAACCTTTGATGAATTCCATGGAAATGACCTGTTGTTTCCACTCTAGAATCGAAATTGGTTGTAGCAGTCCACCTAGATCCTTACACTCTGCCTTCACATGCTGACAATCAAAACATCTAGCCACAAACTCTGCTACATCCTTCTTCATATTCAGCCAATAATAAAATTTCTTCACTATAGTCAATCTCCTCTAGTAGCCTGGGAGACCTTAATATGGTTTCGCTTGAAACTCTCTCAAGATCACCTTCTTGAGCTCACTATTGTATGGCACATATACCCTATCTCTAAATATGACCAATTTGTTTGCTGTAAGGAAATAGTTCATATCCTGTGCACTTGGTGTTGTACCTGTACCTATACCACTACTTTTACCTATACATGTACCTATACCACTACCTGTACCTATACATGTACTCTGCTACAACTTGTGCATAATCTCCATATACCTGACATCTTACTGACCTACCTATAAGATCTTGTCCTGTAACTCTGTCCCATAGGAGCTCATAGATGATAAGTGATTTACCTGTACCCACTTGCTAAGAGCATATGCCACACTATTCTCCTTTCCTTGGATGTACCTGATCTTGAAGTCAAACTCATTGATCGTGGTGAACCATCTAGCTTGCCTGACATTCAGATTCAACCAATCAAACAAATATCTCAACCTAATATGATCACTCATTAGTACAATCCTCCTGCCAAGAATAGTGCCTCCACATCTTCAATGCATGTATGATCGCTTCTAACTCAAGATCATGTGTCAGGTAGTTCTGCTCATGCTCATTTAGTTTTCGCAACTCATAACATACCACTTGTCCATCCTGAATGAGAAATCTACCAAGTCCCCTCTTGCAAGCATATGTACACACTAAAAACTCCTTGTTCGGATCTGCAATATTTAACACAGGAGAATGTGTCAACAACTACTTAAGATGCTCAAAACTAGCCTCACACTCCTCTGTCCACTCAAACTTCTTACCCTTTCTCTGCAATGATGTAATAGGATAATAAATCTGTGAGAAGTTCCTAATGAACCTCCTGTAATAGCCTACCAATCCCATGAAGGATCTCACCTCATCCACATTTCTAGGAGCTACCCACTCCATGATGGCTCTTATCTTTTATGGATTTATTTTGATGCCCTCCTTGGAAACAACATGTCCCAAGTAGTGTACCTCAGTCTGAAAGAAACTGCACTTGTTGAGCTTAGCATACAACTGATGCTCTCTCAACAACCTCAATATTGCTGCTAAATGCTCGGCATGCTCTTCCTCATTTTTAGAATATACCAATATGTCATCAATGAACACAATAAAAAAATTATCCAAATACAGATGCAACACACTATTCATCAAGCACATAAATGTAGTTGGAGCATTAGTCAAACCAAATTGAACTAAAACAAACTCATAATTCCCATTCTTGGTCCAGACAATTTTCTTGTAATTGTCATCATCTTTGATGCGTACCTGATGGTATTCGGATCTTAGTTCAATCTCCAAGAACATTTTTTCTCCCTTCATCTGATCAAATAGATCATCAACCCTCAGTAATGGGTACCTGTTATTGATGGTCACTTTGTTCAACTGCATGTAGTCATTGCAAAATCTGAAAGTACCATCCTTCTTCTTCACAAACAATACTGGTGCACCCCAAGGTGATACACTTGGCCTATTATATCATTTAACCGACATTTCCTTAAACTGCAAATTTAACTCTACCAACTTAGGTGTACTCATCTTGTAAGGTTCTTCTGATGCTGTAGTTGCCCCTAACACCAACTCAATAGAAAAGTCTACTTCCCTATGAGGTGGAAACTTTGTAATGTCCTCAGGAAATACATCCCAAAACTATTGTAGAACTGGGTACCTTCTCAAAACATCTACATCCTCAACTTCCTTACCTTTGTCACTATTTATGTGCACTGAAAATAACACACACCCTTTCATGTGACTACGCCTGACCTGCATAGCTGTCACCATACTAACTGATGTGGATTTCTTCTTTCCCTATAAGACTCTTGGTTCCCCATTTTCATCCACACACTCAATGGCTTTGTCATAACAATCTACCTTGGTTCTATGAAGATACAACCAATCCATGCCCAAAAAAATATTGTATGATCCCAATGGTAATACATTCAAATGTGTTGTGGTAGGCATACCATTCAAATCAAATGCACAAGCTCTTACCCAATGATGAACTCGCTTCTTTGTACCTGTATCCAACTGCACTAACCAAGATTATGCATGCAATTCCTTACTAAAACCACACTTATCCACCAAGTTAGGACTAACATAACTATAATTATATCCAGGTTCAATCAAAATAGAAATAACTTGATCACAAAGCTTACCATCCATCTCAATGATAGATGCCTGATGGTCTGCCTGTTTGTTATCCAATGCTGCATAGATACGAGGAACGCTCTAACCAACATCCCCAATAGTCTATGCCTCCTGCGCACTATATATATGAGGCCTAACACCCTGATTCCATGGAAAATCTCTCTTAAGATGCTCCTTACTGCATTTCCAACACTCCAACCGACCGATACCCTCACCTCTATGTTGTTGCTCCTGTGACCCATGTCCCTGTCTAGGTGCATTGAACCTCTTTTGCGGTGCCACATTTTCTTCCTCATCTACATTTTGATGCCTTGCTCTTTTTGGCTGCCATTTACCTTTACCTTTGTCTTTCCCTTTCCATCCTTGGTGATATTCATTCTTATGCTTTGATTGTTCATAACAATGCTTCAATTTCCCAATGACTTCCTCAAGTGACCAAGGCTCATCATACTCAATCTGATCTCTAAATACTAATGGAAATCTGATGACAAATCACTGAAATTTAGCCTTCTCTTCTTTAAAATACGGTACATACCTCAATAGATACAAAAACTTGGTAGTGTACTCTTCATCTGTCATTGATCCCATATTTAGCCAATAAAACTCTTTGGCCTTACTGTCATAGTACCTTTTTGGCAATTAATTCTTCTTGAAAAAGCCTCTTGAACTCATGCCAACTCAAGTCATTGGTCTTGATGTCTCAAACCTGCTTCACATCTTCCCACCAGATGTCTGCTTTACCTCTCAGGCTGAAGATGGCTAATCTAGCCTTCATATTATCTTTGTAATTATGAAACTCAAAGAACTTCTTCATCCCAAGTATCCAAGCCTCTACATCTTTCAGCTTCTTCACATCTCCATAAAAAGTAGGTGGCTTTGCTTTCTTAACTCATTTGGTAAGTATCCCCTATCAATCCTCCTGTAACTATGATAATGATGACGATCATAACGCCTATCAGAGTGAGAACTAGAATAGTACCTGCATCCATCACCTCCCTTATCAAAAGTATCCAACAATATGCCATCTCTAACAGTGTCATGCTTATCTAACTTGTGACCACCATGAGACCTACTTCCATATGCCCCATTAGTTATGTCCTCCTTTCCATGGTTGATCCAAAGTGGCCCTTGTCACTGCAATTCTGACAAACTCTGAAGAAGTATTGCATTAACCTCTACTTGTTTCTCTTATGCCTATATGATCCTATCATTATTTTCCTTACAACTCCTTATTTATTCCTTCAAGCTTCTCAATGTATCTTCAAAAATAGAAGAGTGGCCAACACTACGTTGCTCACTTGATTCACAGGGAGAGTCTTTGCAGTCTATCATCTTGCTAGTCATTTTGATCTTTCTCCTGCAAGGCATACTATGTTAGCTAAACCAAATCACAATAAACTAACGTACCTTAGCATAATTTGGGGAGGATATCTCATCTGCAAGATCATCAAATCAGTGTGATACATGTATAAACATAATCATAATATCATATAGACATATAATACATAAGAACATAACCATGTAACCATCAATCTAGCTAGAATCCAATCATCAATGCATGACCATATCAACTACACATACCATGACCTCATGCATGAGAAAAACAAAAAATACCTACATACACTGAAAATACGCAAGTGTACAACATGTAACCAATCATACAGTTATGACGACATGCTTCATAACAACAACATCCTCTTCCACATGGCGACATCACTACAACCATGTTTGACACCATGCATATGCAAAAAGCACATAGACCACAAGGATGATTAACACATGTGAAAACAACATGAATGCATCACCAACACACCACCCGTCCAGTCTGAGGGGTGAACCATGCTCTAATACCACTCTGTAACAAACTGCTCCCACATCTACCCAAGTAACCACCCAATCGGGGTAAATATGTGAAAAGAGGTTACTATGATTAGATTCAACCTCCTATGTGACCTTAAGGAAGTGGAATTGACATAAAAACAACATACAAATCCTCCACATTAACTACAAGACTCATAGGAACGATCCCAACCACTTAGGTAGCTAGCCCCTGGGTCCCATTGAAGTTTTTGACCACTTGACCTTTGTACGATCTCATGCTATAGGAATGTTAGTGTCCAGGAGACTCTAGACACTCTCATGACAAGGCATGCCAGTGTCCAGTGACTATTTTCCTCAGTGTTGTGTGAGCATCCCCAAGATTTGAGCCACTTTTTCATGCACAGAGCTCAGGTCATTGACCAGAATTAAATGACACCTTCAAAACAGTAAGATAATAGGGAAACAATGATGCAAAAGTAAATACTTGAACAAGCCCTTAACTAGACCCCAACTAGCCATGATAGGAATTTCGTCAAACATATCACAAATATGTAATCTACAGGTGCAAACAACAGATTTAAGCATAGGGATCCCATACTTATTCGAGAGTCGCTAAGAACCATTGTTCTCTCACATTATTTTCTGCATTATCATCTATTAGGTCATAGATACATTGTCCATTCAGTTACAAGTAAAAACATGATGAGAGCCATACATAGCCACTATCATAAAACAAATATATAACCAACAAAATAGCAACAAAAATACCAATGAAATCATAGCCATATGATCCACATATAAACTAGTATAATAGTCATATAAATACAAGGATAAATAACCTCATATGGATGATGCAAAATCCAAACCCGGGATGGGACTACCACGTTCCATCCAACCATAGAATGGCTAAGCCAAATCTATCTTCATCCATTCACCCTCATGCCATATTCCAAGCATGAATGTGGGACTCAAACCACAAGAACCGACCAGGGCATCTTGAGGCTAAACCACCTCATCCTCATCAATAGAAACCAAGCTTTACTGTAATCCATCACGGATCACTACGCCAACACAATGAACAAGTAATAATAAGCTTTACCATGATCTCCACCCTAGGCCAAACGAGCATGGATGCCACTAGATTTTTCCACCTACACCATGAGGAATTTCCCTATCTCTTAATATCTCAGGCTTTACCACAATCCACACAATATCAATAGGCCTTAAACCGAGACCCACTCTCCAGGCTTTACCGCATATACCAACCTAGGATTACTAGGCTGAACGAAGAGAAAACTACCTCTTGGCTTTATCATATATCCTGCCATTCATCGACAATTATTCTTAGGCCCACTCAGGCAACACAATCCTAGCTTTACCGCAACCCACAATCTAGCTCAAGGGTTACTAGGCCAGTGGCTTGATCGTGGTCCACAGTCTGGTTCAGGGACCACTAGGCCATGTGCTCTATCATTTAGAGGTCGAACTCACTTAGCTTCGAATCCATCCGAAAATCCAGCTAAACAAACCATACGGACCCCATCGCATCATGGCTATCTAGAAATGGCAACACTAGGATGAAAACATTGTCACACCTGGAAAAACCCATGCCATAAGAGCAAATGAACCACATGTAATACCATGCATGCCAAATATAGCAAGGAAAATACACATGCAAATCAATACTTGCAAATAATAATATTGTAGTTTCTTGATCTTGCTCTTCCTTGCTTGATCTTTGCTTCCTCTTGCCTTCTTTTCCTTTCTTGATCCAATGCCAAAATGCTCCAAGAAAACTCTAAGTGTCCAAGAGTGAGAGAGAGAGAGAGAGTAATGACAAAGCTCCAAAGCTAAAATGAAAAAAGGTTACAAACTAATCATCATAAGACTTTTTATCAATTAGGCCTCTATTTTCTTCATTTTCCATTATTTTCCTTCATTTTCCTCCTCACATGCAACCTGTGACCTTTCACCTTCCTTTTCTCCTAATTTCCATTATTTTCATAAATAAATGTGCCAAAAAATTAATTTTTCCTTTCCAAATCCTTAGCCATAATAAACCAAATGAACACCCACTAGAATTTCTTGCCCAACATTCAGCTTGGAATAAGTGTCCCATCAACCGTGGTTATTATTTTTCCTTTATTAACTTTTATTACATGGAATTATCACCAGGGTTGTTACCCCTGTGAATGAACCACTGATCCATGTCAAAAATAATACTATATGAACCTAAAGTAATCAAATTTACATGTTTTTATTAGGCATATGATTTAGTTCAAATGCACAGTATATCACCCAATGATGAACTCTTTTCTTGGTCCATGTAGCCAACTACACCAACCAATATTTTGCATGCACATATTACATCTAAATAATGGATGTCTAATGATCAACCTACCTATTATCCACTATTGCATAAATCTAAGGAATACTCTGACCAACATCCCCAACTATATATGTAACAACCCTAGTTAAAAAAATCATGCAAAATATATAAATACCATGAATTTATGGGATACTTATTCCAAGTTGAATGGTGGGTAAGACATCCTAGTGGGTGTTCATTTGGTTGTTTACGGCTAAAGGGAATTGGCAAAGGCAATGTCTAAGGGTTTGGAATGACATGAGGCATTTATTGAAATTTTATTTATGAAAATAATGGAAATTAGGAGAAAAGAAAGGTGAAAGGTCATAGGTTGTATGTGAGGAGTAAATTGAAGGAAAATAATGGAAAATGAAGAAAATAGAGGCCTCATTGATAAAAATGCTTCTGAGGATCAATTGGGAAGGTTTGATCAGTTTAGCCTTTGATCTCTCTCATACTCTTGGACATTTAGAGTTTTCTTGGAGCACTTTGACATTGGAGCAAGAAAGGCAAAGAAGGCAAGAGGAAGCAAAGATCAAGCAAGGAAAGGCAAGATCAAGTAGCTACAACAGGCTTCATTACAGGTATCGACTTGCATGTGTATTTTCCTTGCTAGATTTCGCATGCATGGGATTGCATGTGTTTCTTTTTTACCATAGCATGGGTTTTTCTAGGTGTGACAGTATTTTTAGCCTAGCCTTGCCATTTTCTGATAGCTTTGATGAGATGGGTTCTCTCATATGGTTTGTGTTGGATGGCCAGATTAGATTCAAAGTTGAGTGGGGTGGATCTCCGAATTGACAAAGACATGGTAGTAGTTGTCCCTGAACTAGACTAAGGATGCATGAAGCCATTGGCCTAGTAACCCCTGAACTGAACTATGGGTTGTGGTAAAGCCAGATTGTGTGCCTCAGTGGGCCTAGGAATCTTTGTTGGTGGATGGCGAGATATAAGGTAAATCCAAGAGGTGGATTTTCTCTCCGTTGGGTCTAGTGATTCTAGGATGGAATACATAGTAAAGCCTAGAGAGTATGTCTTGGGGTACGGCCTAGTGATCCCTAGGTCAAACTGCGGATGCACGGTAAAGCTTGAGAGACTAGGAGGCACTCAAATTCCTCATGGTGTAGGAAGAGAACTCTGGTGGCATCCACATTGATTGGTGTTTCTGATGTGTTCTATGAGTCCCATGTTCATGCTTGGAATATGGCATGGTGGCGATTGGCTAAAGAGAGACTTGGCTCAATGAATCTATGGTTGGATGGAACATGTTAGTCCCATCACCAGTTAGTTCATTGCATTGATTAATGAGAAATTACTTCCATTGTTTTCATGTGTAAATGTACTGACGTATATATGGATTTTGATGGTTGATATGTTCATTGTATTTATGTTCCTATTATGTTGGTTATAAGTACATTTTATGGAAGCAACTATGTTTAGCTCTTATCATGTTTTTACTTGTATTTGAATGGATATTGTATCTATGAACTAATAAGTGATAAGGAAGAAAAAGACATGAGGAAACAATGGTTCATGACGATTCTTAGATAAGTATGGGTTTCCTACACTTAATTCTATTGTTTACACTTGTAGGTTACATGTTGACAATATGTTTGATGAAATGCCTGTCATGGCTAGTAGGGATCTGGTTAAGGTCTTGATCAACTATTTTTCTTTTGCATCATTGTTTCCCTGTATTTTACTTGATTCCAAGCTTTCATTCCATTATGGGCAGTGGCTTGGGCTCTGGGCCTGAAAAAGTGGCTTAATTTTGGACGTTGTTGGCATAGAACTGGCAAGTTTGGTCCACAGTCATTAATAGGCAGGCCTATGAGAGCGAATTTAGGTCTCTAGTCACCTTCTTGCCCATAGGATGAGAGTGAATATAGCCCAAGAGATCCAAAACAATAGTGGGACCCAGGGATAGACTGTCTGAGTGGCTGACTTGTTTCTTGAGCATTCTGTTGATGATGTTAAATGACTGTGTGTGATGTTTTGTCGATTCCACTTCCTTAAGGTTACCTAGGAGGTCGAATATGATCATAGTAGCCTCTCATCTCATGTTTACCCTAGTTGGTATGGTTACCTGGGTGGATTTGGGAGGAGGGTATTACAGAGTGATATTCGAGCATGGTTCAACTCTCAGACTGGATGGGTTGAATGTGTTAGTCATGCATGCATGTTAGTTGCATGTGTGTCTCCTATGCTTGCATTTCATGTGCTTGTTGCATTTTCTTGATGATTGATTAGGGTTGTAGTATGGTTATCATGGAGAATTTGATATTGATTTTCAAAAAATTATTTTTCATGAGTACGTGATTGGTTTCATATGGTCATATGTCGCTTATATGTTGAATTTATGTCAGCTACTTACATCCTTGTATGTTAGGTTACATTTTTGAATATTTTGGATTACATGTATCAGTCTTGTAGGTTGATTACAATAATTGATTGCTTATGTTCGACTACATGCATCTATGCGTATGTGTGGTTGATTTGGAATTGCTTATGCACATTGTTGGTTGCATGTGGAAATGTGTACAATGGAGTAATGGTTGTTTTCATGCATGAGGTCATGGTTTGTTGAGTTGATATGGACATGCATTGATGACTAGACTCTAGCTAGAATGGTGTGTATATGGTTTTGTACTCATGTGTTATATGTATATATGCAGTTGTTATGCATGTACGGTCTTGGTTATATTTATGCATGAATAGTAGGTCAAACATGCTTTGTGAAATCATTGTATGCAATTTAGGTCATCATGGTGTTATTGTTATGTTATGATGCTGTTGTAGTGGCTACAACCACCCTCCAAAATTTTTCCCTAGCTTCATTTTGGAGCCTCCCTAACAACCTTTCACAGCGCCTTGTCTTGCTTCGTCAAGTACACAAGCTTCAATGTTTTTCTTGCAAAAAGACAGCTTGACGATCAAAGCTTAATGCATTCCCCTCATAGGTTGTTTCTCAGACTTGTTCCAGCTGCACGCTGAGCAGGTCCCTAAAGAAATTGCACAATTCTAGAGGGAAACCAACCTTCCCTCCAGAAATTGCGTAATTCTGTCTGGCAGCCTGCTGGGCTCTAGAATTGCGTAATTCTGCCAATCAACCCTCACAGTGAAAATTCCACAATTTTCCCCAACAGGGCTGCTCAACCCAAAATTTGCGCAATCCTGGGTAGCAGTCAGCTGCTCTACCTAGAAATTGCACAAATCCTCAAGGCAGCTAGCCCAGCGCCCATCCATAAATGTGTGTTTTCTCCTAGCAGCTTGCATGTGCAGTTGGGTTGACCAGTTTCACTCGGGACCAAGGAACTTGAATTGCATGCATGACTTGCTTTTTCCTATAATAGGAAAATGCAACATGCAAAGAACATCCCTTGATTCAGGGAGCTATTTTTAGCAGTCAAAGGTTACATGAGAGATCATTTTAGAATCTTTCCTCCAAGTGTTTATTTTTCCTAGATTTGTGGCATGCACATCATGAGCTTCAAATTTATTTATTCAATGCATCAAAGCTCATTCTTTCACATTGATCTTGGAGTTCTGACATCCCATAGCACATCCAGGACTCTTCGACACATCCGGCTCAGCTATTCACAGGTAAGTGGTCTCAACTTGTATTTTTCAACATTTTTGTTGCTTTTGTCTTTTCACTTCTGTGAGTGTTGTTTTCTTTATTTCTTTGGACAATTGTTGTTGTTTACATGCATACTAGCTTATACTAGCACCGTTTCAGTTTTCATTGTCGTCTCACCGTTGTTGCATGCATGAAACTGTTTTTCACGAATGGTCGTCGATTCGACAACTCACTTCACCCACATGCATGTTGTTTTGTTTTCTGAATCTTTCATCCAATGTTTGCATGCACGATCAATCACTTATGCTTTCACTCAGTATCGCCATGCATTCACTTTCATATTTTCTTTCAGTTGCCCGTCGGCGGGTCTGGGCAGTCTTGGCCTGGGCTCTACCTCACCAAGACAACATTGCACAATATCTAGAAGGAAGGCTTTGTCTTCCTCTCTAGAAATGCACATTTCTTCCCAAGAACTATCCTCTAGGACTGCTTTGCACATTTTTGAGGGACAGTGACTGTTGGCCCAAAAAATTGTGCAATGCAATCACTGAGCCTGCAGTCATTGCCAGTTGGAATTGTGCATTATGAAATTCCAACAGTCAGTAGTCAGCCAGGATTGTGCATTGCACAAAATCAGCATCCAGTCTTCCCTCCCAGACAGCCCAGACTATCTTTTGTGCAATTCTGACAGCCAGTCACCCAACCTCCTAAAAGAAATTGCACAATCTTTGCCTATTATTTCCTAGGTATGTGTTATGTCATTCCCCAAATTTGCTTTGGTTTTCACTAACAGATTTCTTGCCATGCATGTTGCTTTGTCTCTAGATATTTCAGGTGTTCATCCACCTCTTAGCAGTACAGGATCAATGGCCTCCAAGAGAGAAAGATTGAAGGACACTAACGGAGGTGCAACTGGGGTAGCAACTAAACAGGTTTCTGCATGCCAACCAATCTATGGGGATACCAAGTTGTTTCTAGACAAGGACATCAAGATGAAATGGAAAGAAGTCAATAAAGCATTTTCAGGCACTTTTAGGGAATACCTTGAAGACCACCAGGTGTATGTAACATTCACAAGTCCGGCTTGTACCGGATTGCATGCAGATACCCCGCATTCCCATCCGTGGACATGATACATTATATCGTCTCACACACTCATCCCGAGATGATGAATTTAGTAGTGTCAGTGGGATGAATATTGCAACCTTATAGGCATAGGATTATGATGATATGTATGAGATGTTGAAGCCTGTGACTATCATGGAGACTCCCTTCAGCATACCCAACAATAATGCCGACTCCAGAGAAATCTTGAAGAACTGGGTAAAGGAGCTGGCTAGATTCAAGTTGACACCCAACCAGATCTACAAAACAAAGATACTACAGAAGGCATATCAGTACTTGGTCATATTTTCATGTCGACTGTGTGGCCAAGAAAGCACGGAAACCTTCCCATAGAGTTGGGGGATCATGCTGGACCAACTGGCTAGAGAAGGAAAAACATGTAACTGGTCCAGCATGTTGGCTCATCAGTTGAATGAATACGTAACGAGCACCCAACAGTCACCCAAAGGTATGCAAGTAGAGATCTAAATATCTGCCTATATCTTAGATGAAATCTGTGCCTGATAGGAGTTCCTAGGTTTGGAGTGGGCATGGTCACCGGCAGAGATTGCTATGAACACATATTGTAAGTTCTTGTCCGAATGAAGATTCAGACGAGTTATCACATGATTTTTTGATCATGTTTTCACCCCTATATACAAGATGATCTTCGAACATTATCCACCCTGCATGTCGAAGGCAACAATGGAGGCACTCATAGACATTGCTGATTGGTATGCCTCACCGTCCGACACCTTCATACGAATGTTCAACGCGGAGAAGCCTCCGCATGTTCTACCGAAGTTTTCCTTGGACATACTCGTCATGTAGGAAGTAGCATATCACATCTCGGCAGGATTGAAAGCTAGACTGCATCGGTAGAAGAAGGCACCTTGGCCTGCTCTTCCGCTGCGCATCGGGTTATACGAGATACATAGTTTTAAGCAAGAAAATGTCAAAGCAGAACAGATGAAGAATTACTCATTTGACCTTGGAAGTTACAATCCTTATGACCCACATTGTGTTGTGAAAGATCGTTGCACGAGAGAAAAATTCAACTGGAACCACATGGCATTTCATTGGGCGGAGGTGGACCCATGGAGATATTTCCACAGTTTCTCCAGACCCAATGAATAGGTCGACTTTTCTATGGAGTGGTTAGCGAAGCAACATGAAGCAACATCCCAAAGAGAACCAGTAGCAGCAGCAATAGTAGAGGTAAGAATACAAGTGTGCAACAAGGGCAAGAGGAAGATTGTCAATTGCATGGAGGAAGAGAAAAGTTGCAAGTTTTGAGCAGATCCACTTGTGGAGAAAGTGACTTTGGCTATAGAGGCAAATAGGCAACAATGCGACAAGCGAATCATGCAAAGGTAGAGGTAGAAGAGAAGGATGGAAGAAATAGAGAAGGAGATGCATGAGTTGAAGGAGCACCTACGGAAGGAACAAGAGCTGCACAAATAGGAGAGGAAAGCGCAACAAAAACAAGTACAGTAGGGGGCGCAACATGTGAAAATAGATGAAATAGCACTCGTACAGGTAGTGGATTCATAAAAACATCTGGCATTAGGTATACAGGGTGAACCATCGTAGGAGTATAACTTCGCTCGTGAGATAGAGCAAGCACTTCAACAGTTGGATACGAATATGGAGAAATGGGAATGGGAATAAGACATTGACCTCATGCCTCACCACCAAGAGGTCGACTTACTTGCTTCACTGCATCCAGATGATGAGCAAGTCTCAAGTGACCAAGGAGGCACCGAGATCCTTGGAGATCAACCGGAAGGAGAGATGCACAACATCTCATTCGATGAGTCTCAACATAGAGTTGTGCAGTCTCGTAAAGTGTCAACTCTGGATGATCATACATCTCCTATGCTAGTTGAGGAATGAGTGATCGTGTTTCGCATGCGCAAACATCAAGCATCCTTGGCCGATGCTACCAGAGTGTATGCCAAAGGCACTAGCTCAAGTGTTCACTTTTTGATAGCTGAGAATGAATGAATGGCTAAGGAACTACAAATAGCCAAGAAAGGAGGAGAGTTGGTGACAGCGTCCGCCCGAGCTGAACTGAAGAAGGCAATACTAGATGAAGTATTGTCCCTTGACACAGTTATGCGAGCGTTGTATTCCAAGTTTGGTACCATGCATAAGGTAGTCATCCATCTCAATGGATGGCAGCAGCGATGTGCTAGAAGAGCACGTATCTTGGCAAACTTGCATGCTACTATTGATCACATGCAAACATGGATGATGAGATACAAGGGAGCCTCGCTTCACTTGCCTAAGATGATGAAGGTCAATGAAGTCGAGCTGAAGGCACGTCTTCGGAGTTAGATCCGGAACAATGAAGAGCTCCCGCAACTCATCGCTAGTATACAGGCTTCCCATGAATGTGTATTCAAGGGTATGGATGTTGTGGTGCACGCACATGCGATCCCATCTATTGGGACTCTCACCTAGGCGAAGACAAAGGCACAAGTCCAACTAGAGCTTGACTCGTACTTCGACGAGTTGATGTGCATTGCCACCAGCCCAGACTTGCCCATCAGTGCAGACATCGTGCACAAGTATGTTGTTGGTTTGGCCACATTAAATACAATGATGTGCATGATTTCAGACGAGTTGGACAAAGGAGCCCAAGCAGTGTACCCAGTTGCTATGGAGGCAAGAGTCAAGTTCCAGAAAGATGTCACCTTGGAGAAAACGGACACCATCAAGGACTACCGGTCTTGGCATCAGTATGTTACTGTTGATCATCATGAGGATGTTGAGGGGTTGGACTTCCATGGTTGTCTAAGTCAGAGTGATGTCTAGCATGGCTTTCTTAATCCATTTTGTCTCACATGGGTACATGTGCATTTTAATGTAATGCCATGTCAAGTGTAAGTCAAGTGTCGATAGCTGGATGTAACAATTCTAGAGTAGATGAAGAGCCATGAGAGTAGTTGAACTGTCATGAAGGGGAATGTCAAGGATCACCCCACCCTTTTCTATAAATAGTCCCTCTTAACTCATTGTAGAGGATTTTGGTCAGCCAAGCTTCTGATAAGACTATCTTGGAGAGAGCTTGGACAGTGTTGTAATGAGCCTTGGCTTCTCCACTGCACAGAGCTAGTACATCTCTTTGGAGGAGTAGGCAGTTGTGGTTGTAACGTTTCACTGTCGGAACTAGTGGTTGGACATGGATGTATTGTATGACTAGAACTTACACTTCTTAATATAACAAGAGCCAGCACATTTCATGCATATGTTGTATTGTATTCTATGCTATCTGGTTTACTCTAAATGATATATGTATCAGTTTACTTATGCATGCATGTATAGCTATTTGTGCATGTATATGTGAATCTGTCTGAAATGTGTCGTTGGTTTAACCATCTCTTTGGATTGCTAGCTAACTTACCTTCCATGTTGTGATGCATCTTTGCTCATGTTTTCCCTTCTTAACTGCATGCTATCACAAGTTTCCAAGGGGCGCACTCATCTCAAACCCATGTGTTAGAACCTCTCATGCACCTTCCTTGGATCACTGCAACTGTCACACCCTTGCTACCAATAGAGTTATCTTACTTGTCTCTGTGTGAAATCGCGGTCAAGGCATTACCATACGACCCACTGCTGGGACTCCTACACCAAATTTTCTGAGGCCTAATTCGGACTTCTTACCGGGGAGATCTCGTGACATGTTGGCGGGTCCAGTACCGTCAACATTTATGGTGCTAGAAGGAGGGCCAGATGACAAGTTGTTTCCTCTCATCCTGTTTTGGACCTTTGCATATCTATCATTGATTCTTGCACTCTCCTCCCTCAACGATGTTTTTCCAATCACAAATATGTCACCATCCTGAGGGAGTTTTTTGATCACTTGTCCAATTACACGTATGATGGTGAAGGCGAAGTGACCTAGCCTGAGTTCTTACATGACTTTATTTCCATGCTTCATGAGGAAGATGGATGTTTTGACAAACAGGCCAGCTTGCTACTTGCATACACACTTCACGAATCTCCACATCAGTGGTTGCGCAGCCTAACGGCTAACAACATGCACTCACTTGAGCACTTATGTGATCTCATTGAAGACACTTTCTATCATTTTGATCCAGACCATATTGACCAAAAGCTTTTACAACAACGAAAGGCTCCACATGAATCGGTTATGGATTTTTGGCAACGCTTTCGTGACTTGCAGTTTCAAGCTCTGAAGAGCCAAATTAAATTTTTCTATCTTTGCGATGGATTTGAGTATTGCGTTAAGAAATCTACTCGTCCCAAGAAGAAGTTTGAAATCAAGCCTCACTCAATATTCTTCAGAGATGGAGCTGCACAATCTCAGATGGAGACGGTCACTGTCACAAGTGACTGTTTGCCGTCCTCTCATCAAACAACCCCACCACTTCAGAGCGATGTTGAGGATCATGCTCACACACCAGTTTAGCTATCACATCCTCCCATATCACTTCGCTTAATTTTCACACATATTTGGTTGTGAGTCCATCGAGTTGTCATATATATCTTCCTCCACAACCTTCATCTTCGCACTTGGTTGTTCCTCCGGATGATATTGTCTTGTGTTCTTCCATCCCAGACTCTACACTTGTTATGAATGAGGAACAAGCCACTGATGAAGTTGGTGTTGCACAACCATCATGCACTGTCATTCATGAAGAGTATGAGTGGGAGCTTGAGTATAAACACTCAGCGAAGGGTGACTCCCTTCCATCCGAGCCCCCCCCGTTCCTTCCTGACATCTTTGGTGAACTTGCCATCCATGATTTCGCATGTGTATCTTCATCCATGGATGCACCCATTATTGATCACTCACATGATACACTGGATGTCAATCCATCATCTGAAAATGAAGAGGATAAGTTATTCATTGAAAATCCACTTGTTCTTTCATCTGCCTTTTCCGGAAACACAGAGGATGAATCTGTTTGCTTCTCATCTAGATCATGGCTGTCGTGATCCATTTATTTCCATATTCGGTCATGACCATGATTCTATCACAGTTGATTTTTCGAAGCCACTGGTCTGTGATGATCTATCTGACGATGAAGTTGAAACATTCCAAACTGTCGAGGCACTTCAGCCTGAGCTGATGGTTATGTCAACCCTTGCTGTCTGAAGGTTGGTTTCACTTCCAATTAGGAAATTGTTCAATCACCTAAGGCTCCTCATCACTCATCTGTATGCATTGAAGATCAATCTCACACACAGATCATGCTTCCTCCACTCGAACTACACGATCCTATCACTCATGCATTGGAGGAATCTTACATTGCAAGCACACATGTACAATGCAAGTTGTCTTTGTTTCTTTCGTTTGCTTGCATGTCATAGTCAAGAATGTGCATATGCCTCACAACTGCACACAGTGTCACACAGCACTTGTGATATGTCCACGGACTTCTTGTCATATACTTGCACTCACTTATGTCCTGTGGGCACTTTGAAACATGAAGTGTGGTTGTCTTCATTGTTATATCTTTCTTGCTTGCTGGTTCACACAACTAGGTTTCTTGCGGACCAAGCCTTCACCAACATGGGTCAACCAATGCGCCAATGGCTGCATTGGAAATATCACTTCATGTGATCAGGCCCATGCACCGTTAGCTTAGGAGTAGGAGTAGTGTTTTCTTTCAGTTTGTTTTCTTGCATGCTTGTTTGCTTACTTTGTTTATTTGTTTGTTTGTTTGTTTGCTTGTTTTCTTACTCGCTTTGCTTTCGCTTTTGCTTCTACTTCTGCTTTGCTTTGTTGTTTATTGTTTGCTTGTTTTGTTCGTAGGTTAGTTTCACATGAAACCATGTATGACTCTTGAAACAAGCTAGGTAAAGTACAAGAGACCTTGTACAACTATCACTACTTGGTTATCTGTCATCCTGCCTTTGTATGAAGAGCTTGTTACTTTTAGTCCATGATACATCGATGGAAAATACGTATTGTTTGAAGTGAGCCTTGGTGAAAACAAAATTCTTGTGTGCAAGCGAGTGTCACCTACTCTAGTCAGTTGTTTTTGGGTTAACCCTTGTCAGCTCAGTCAAGTAGAGTAAGGTGAGGGGGAAAACCTTAACAGACACATCAAAGGTATAATACACTACTTCTCTATTGGAACAACATCTTTTTCTCTCAATAAGTCAGGATCCCTCTTTTTCCTCTAAAATGAATAAGTGTTATGCACAATTATGAAAAAATAAAAAAATGAAAAGTGAAAAAAACACAAAAATGAAAAATGAATAAGGCGAAAGAAGATAAAGGCTTCCTGTGTAGAGAGGTGATGCAAATAACTCCATTGAAGTACTGACCAGGCTCGCTGGTACGGAGCCATGCTTTTGTTCCTATGTGACTCTGTCGGGGTATTGTCCAGGCATGCTAGCAGTGGAGAAAGAACATAGATGAAACTGAGACTCTGATGACTATACTGCTTGTGCACCAATATACCCCTCAACCCCAATTGAAACAACTATGTTGCCTTGGCTTGGAATGTGTATCAATCGACCAAGAGCTTGGCAGATGCTACATCTTACAATCAAGCTAGTGTGAAACCAAGATGAGCTGAGAACTGAACAATACTTCCGGAGGTGTTAGACTTGTTTTCACGAACAAGATCCATTCAGAGAGCTGGAGTTCTACCAGTGTGTCACCAAGTGTTGTAGCGGCTACCACTACCCTCCAAAATTTTTCCCTAGATTCGTTTTGGAGCCTCCCTACCAACCTTTCATAACACCTTTTCTTTCTTCGTCAAGTACACAAGCTTCATTGTTTTTCTTGCAAAAAGACAACCTGTCGATCAAAGCTTGAAGCATTCCCCTCAAAGTTTGTTTCTCGGACTTGGTCCAGCTACAGGCTGAGTAGCTCCCTCAAGAAATTCCGCAATTCTGGAGGGCAAACAACCTTCGCTCCAGAAATTTCTTAATTCTGCCTGGCAGCCTGCTGGGCTTCAGAATTGCGCAATTCTGCTAGTTAACCCTCACAGTGAAAATTGCGGAATTCTCCCTAGTAGGGCTACTCAGCCCAAAATTTTCACAATCCTATGCAGTAGTCAGCTGCTCTGCCCAAAAATTGCGCAAATCCTCTGGGTAGCCAACCCAACTCCCATCCGGAAATGTTCATTTTCTCCCAGCAGCTGAGCAACATCTTGCATGTGCAGCTGGGTTGACCAGTTCCACTCGGGACCAAGGAAAATTGACTTTCATGCATGACTTGCTTTTTCCCAGAATAGAAAAAGGCAACATGAAAAGAGCATCCCTTGATTCAGGGAGCTATTTTTAGCAGCTAGAGGTTACATGCAAGATCATTTTAGAATCTTTCCTCCAAGTGTCGCTTTTTCCTAGATTTGTGGCATGTGCGTCATGAGCTTCAAGCTTATTTATTCGATGCGTCAGACCTCATTCTTTCACATCAATCTTGGAGCTCTAACATCCCACAGCACATCCAGGACTCTTTGACACACAGCTCAACTATTCACAGGCAAGTGGTCTCAACCTGTCTTTTTCAACATTTCTATCACTTTTTGTGTTTTCTCTTGTGTGAGTGTTGTTTTCTTGATTTCTTTGAACACTGGCTATCATTTACATTCATACTAGCTTGTACTAGAACTGTTTCAGTTTTCGATTCCATTTTAATGTTGTCTCATGCATGAAACTGTTTTTCACAAACGATCGTTGATTCGACGACTCTCTTCACCCACATGCATGTTGTTTTGTTTTCTAGATCTTTCATCCAATGTTTGCATGCACGATCATTCACTTATGCTTTCACTCAGTATTCCATGCATTCACTTTTAGATTTGCTTTCAGTTGCCCGTCGGTGGCTCTAAGCAGTCTTGGTCGAGACTCTGCCTTCCCAAGATAGCATTGCGCAATCTGGAGAAGGAAGGCTTTGTCTTCCTCTCCAGAAATGTGCATTTCTACCTAGGAATTGTCCTGCAGGACTAATTTGCACATTTTTGAGGGACACTGACTATTGGCCTTGAAAATTGTGCAATGCAGTCACTGAGCCTATAGTCATTGCCAGTTGGAATTACGCATTGTGCAATTCCAGCAGTCAGCCTGGATTGGGCATTGCGTAAATCCAATAGCTAGTCTTGCCTCCCAGATAGCCCAGACTGCCTTTTGTATAGTTCTGGCAGCCAGTCACCTAGCCTCCCAGAAGAAATTCCACAATCTTTTCCTATCATTCCCCAGGTATGTGTTATGTCATTCCTCGAATTTTCTTTTATTTTCGTTGACAGATTTCTTGCCATGCATGTCACTTTGTCTCTAGATCTTTGAGGTGTTCATACGCCTCTTATCAATACAAGATCAATGGCCTCCAAGAGAGAAGGATTGAAGGACACTAACAGAAGTGAAACTATGGCAGCAACTGAACAAACGTTCACATGTCTACCGATCTATGAGGATACCAAGTGGTTTCTAGACAGGGACATCAAGCTGAAATGGCAAGAAGTCAATGAAGAATTTGCAGGCACTTTTAGGGAAGACCTTGAAGATCTCCAGGTGTATGTGAACATTTAAAAGTCTGGCTTGTACCAGATTGTGTAGGAATTTATAGGATACCCCATGTTCCCATGCGCAGACATGATACACTGGATTGTGTCACACACTTATCCTGAGACGATGATTTTGAGCAGTGTCAGTGGGATGAAGATTGCACACTTCTGGGAATAGGATTGTGATGAGATGTATGAGATGTCGAAGCCCGTGACTATCATGGAGACTCCCTTCGGCATACCCAACAACAATGCCAACTCCAGATAAATCTTGAAGAGCTGGGTACAGGAGCCAACTAGATTCAGGTTGACACCCAACCAGATCTACAAGACGGAGATATTATGGAAGGCATATCAATGCTTGGTCATATTTTCATGTTGAATGGGTGGCCAAGAAAGCACAAAAACCTTCCCATAGAGTTTGGTGATCGCGCTAGACCAACTGGCTAGAGAAGGATGACCATGTAACTAGTTCGACATTTTGGCTCATTAGTTGAAGGAACAAGTAACGAGGGCTTGACAGTCACCCGAAGGTATACAAGTAAAGATATACATGTCAGCCTATATCTTAGATGCAATCTGTGCCTGACAAGAGTTCCCAAGTTTGGAGTGGGCATGGTCATCGACTAAGAGTGTTGTGAACACATATTGTAAGTTGTTGTCAAAATGTAGCTTTAGAGGAGTTATCACACGGCTGTCCGATCATTTTGTCACCCCATTTTACAAGATGATTTTCGAACAGGATCCACCCTGCGTGTCGAACGCAGCAATGGAGGCACTGATAGACATTGCTGATTGGTATGCCTCACTGTCCAGCACCTTCATATGAATGTTCGGTGTGGAAAAGCCTCCACATGTTCTACCGAAGTTTTCCTTGGACATATTCGTCATGAAGGAAGTAGCATATCACATCTCAGCAGGGTTGACAGCTAGACTGCATCGGAAGAAGAAGACACCTTGGTCTGCTCTTCCGATGTGCATCAGGTTATACGAGATACAGAGTTTTAAGCAAGTGGATGTCGAAGTAGAACAGATGAAGAAGTACCCATTCAACCTCCAAAGTTACAATCCATATGACCCACATTGTCTTGTGAAAGATCATTGTGTGAGAGTACAGTTCAACTGGATCCACGAGGAATTTCATTGGGCGGGGGAGGACCCATGGAGATATTGCCACAGTTTCTCGAGACCCAATGAATAGGTTGGCTTCACTATGGAGTGGTTATCGAAGCAACATTAAGCAATATCCCAAAGAGCACCAACAACAGTAGAGGTAAGTATACCAATGCACGACAAGGGAAAGAGGAAGATTGTCGATCGCATGGAGGAATAACAAATTTGCAAGTTCTGAGTAGATCCACTTGTAGAGAAAGTATCTTTGGCTATAGAGGTGAAGAGGCAACAATGTGACAAGCGAATCACATAAAGGTAGAGGGAGAAGAGAAGGATGGAAGAACAGAGAAGGAGTTGCATGAGTTGAAGGAGAAACTATAGAAGGAACAAAAGTTGCGCAAACAGGAGAGGGAAGCATGGCAACAACAGGTACAACAGGGGCCACAACATGTGCAAATAGATGAAACAACACCCGTACAGGTAATGGATTCATCAGAACATCTGGCATTAGGTAGATAGGGTGAACCATTGTAGGAGCAGGACTTTTCTCGTGAGATAAAGCAAGCACTTCAACAGTTGGATATGGATATGGAGCAACGGGAATGGGAATAGGGCATCAACCTCATGCCTCACCACCAATAGGTCGACTTACCTGCTTCACCACATCCAGATGATGAGCAAGTCTCAAGTGACCAAGGAGGCATCAAGATCCTTGGAGATCAGCCAGAAGGAGAGATGCACAACATCTCATTCGACGAGTCTCAACATAGAGTTGTGTAGTCTCGTAGAGTGTCAAATCTGGATGATTGTACATCTCCTACACAAGTTGAGGAACAAGTGATTGTGTCTGATGTGTGCAAACATCCAGCAGCCTTGGCCGATGATACCAGTGTATGCCAAAGCCACTAGCTCAAGTGTTCACTTTATGATAGTTGAGAATGAGTGAATGGCTAAGGAACTATAGAAGGCCAAGCAAGGAGGAGAGTTGGTGGCAGCGTTTACCTAAGCTGAACTAAAGAAGGAAATACTAGATGAAGTATTGTCCCTTGACACATTTATCCGAGTGTTGTACTCCAAGTTTGGTACTGTGCATAAGGCAGTCGTCCATCTCAATGGATGGCAACAACGATGTGTTAGAAGAGCACGTATCTTGGCGAACTTGCATGTTGTTGTTGATCACATGCAGACATGGATGATGAGATACAAGGGAGCCCTGATTCACTTGCCTAAGATGATGAAGGTCAGTGCGGTTGAGTTGAAGGCATGTATCCGGAGTTAGATATGGAATTATGAAGAGTTATCGCAGCTCCTCACTATTATACAAGCTTCCCATGCATGTGTATTCAAGAGTATGGATGTTCTGGTGTGCGCACATGTGATCCCATCTATTAGGACTCTCACCCAAGCGAAGACAAAGACATGGGTCCGATTAGAGCTTGACTCGTACTTCGACGAGTTGATGCACATTGCCACCAACCCAGATTTTCCCATCAGTGTAGACATCATGCACAAGTATGTTGTTGGTCCAGCCGCATTGAAGACAATGATGCATATGCTTTCAGATGAGTTGGATAGAGGAGCCCTAGTAGTGTACCCAGATGCTATGGAGGCAAGAGTTAGGTTCTAGAAATATGTCACCTTGGAGTACACAGATACCATCAAGGACTACTGATCTTGACATTAGTATGTTACTGTTGATCATCGTGAGGATGTTGAGGAGTTGGACTTCCATGGTTGTCTAAGTCAAAGTGATGTCTAGCATGGCTTGATCAAACCATTTTGTCTCACATGGGTACATGTGCATTGTTATGTAACGTCATGTCAAGTGTATGTCAATTTTCAATAGTTGGATGTAACAGTCATAGAGTAGATGAAGATTCATGAAGGTATTTAAATTGTCATAAAGGGGAATGTCAAGGGTCACCCCACCATTTTCTATAAATAGTCCCTCATAACTCATTGTAGAGGCTTTTGGTCAGCCAAGCTTCCAATAAGACTATATTGGAGAGATCTTAGACAGTATTGTAATGAGCCTTGGCTTCTCCATTACGCAGAGATAGTAGATCTCTTTGGAGGAGCAGGTGATTGTGGCTGTAATGTTCCACTGTCGGAACTAGTGGTTGGACATGGATGTATTGTATGACTAGAACTTACACGTCTTAATATAACAAGAGCCAACATGTTTCATGCATATGTTGTATTATATTCTATGCTATCTGGTTTACTCTAAATGATATATGTATCGGTTTACTTACGCATGCATGTATACTTATCTGTGTATGTATGTATGAATCTTTCGGAAATGTGTTGTTGGTTTAATCATCACTTTGGATTGCTAGCTAACTTGCCTTCCATGTTGTGATGCATATTTTCTTGTGTGTTCCCTTCTTAACTGTGTGCTATCACAGGTTTCCAAGGGGTGCACTCCTCTCAAACCTTGTGTGTTCGAACCTCTAATGCACCTTCCTTGGCTCACTACAGTTGTCACACCCTTGCTACCAATAGAGTTATCTTCCTTGCCTCTATGTGAAATTGCAGTCAAGGGATTACCATACGACCCACTGCTGGGACTCCTACACCAAATGGTCTAAGGTTTTTTGGGACTTATTACCGGGGAGATCCCCTAACATGTTGGCGGGTCCATCATCGTCAACAGATGCTAATGTGTTGAATGAGGTAAAGCAGTAAATGCAAATCATCAAAGTGAAGTTGCAGCATTGGACCTCAAGGCAAGAGCATGTTGTCATATAGGTTTGTGTTGGGAATGCATGTATGTAAGTTAAGGATTTTTATATGCATTAGGGTTATATACATTAGGTTATGTACACGAATTTTGATGTTATGGTTATGTACCTCATAGATGATGATTTATTAGCATAGTCATATGCACATGTGTCAGATAGTCAAGAATAATAGTAACATGTGGTTGTAAGCATTATTATTGGTTGTTAGGGTAGATAACTTGATGATTTTGTTATATGATATGTTGTTGATGAGTATGTTATATGTTAATTTTTTATTTTTATATGACAGTTAGCTTGAAGATTAGGTTTTATGTTGTTGATGAGCACGATATATAGCTTATTATTGTTATATGCTATTATCTCGATGATTAGGGTTATTCATTGAGATCTTGATGTTGTAATTTGGATTGGTCATATGTGTGATGGTTATGTTCATAGCATTGAAGATCTTGATGTTATATGTATTATGTTAACCTAGTTTGACCTATGCAGATAGTTACGGTTGTGATATTCAGGTATGAGCCAACATATTTGTGATATGGTGTCATACTAATCTACACTGATCATACATATGTGATTGTTATGCATGAATGACAAATGCTTATGAGCTTATGATGTGAACATGTTAGTTATTTACTATTATGGATATAATGATTTATGTTTGAGTTGATATGTTGTGAAGTTGTATCATGTTAACTTAGCTTTATTGTGTAGACAAGATAGCCTCCCTTGATATACATTAAAGTATGAGTTTTCTTATGTCGTATGTTTGGTGCTTAGTTGTTTGATTATGACGTTTATTGTTGTTTGAGTGTTTGGTGCCTAGTTGATTTATTTAACATGGTATGTTTGCAAGTGGGTTGAATGTTTGATGAATTAAATAATATGAGTATGATTTCCAATGATCTTGCTTTAAGATGGTTTTACTAACACATATGTGTTGAGAGAGTTGATATATACTTGAGTGTAGTAGGTGATAGTTGCAACATTGTGTCTAATGACTACGAGTTGACTATGGATTATGACATGATTGTTAGTCTTGTTAAATATTGATTTCAAATTGATATATATGATTGTCTTGATATTTGGAACATGTGGTTGACATGTGTGAACAGTTGCAGGAAGCATGCTAGTATTAGTCTGACAAGGTAATAGTTTATGTGTTTATATCACTAACATTCGGGTGATGTGACGGTGCATAATAAAACTAAATTGCAACAAGGAAAAGTTCAAAGAAAGGAATTGGGCAATAATTCCTTTGGCTATGTTCAAAAAACCTAATTCCAAATGAATGAGTGCTTTGCCTACAGGAAGTATTCTTAACCTTAATAATGTTTGACATTATGTGGATACATGCTATACTCATGAACATGTACTTGACATGTATATTAGCTAGTCTTTAGTTATAGGTGGATCTGTCAAAGGATTGGAGTCCCTTGAATGATGGCATGGATGTGTTTAGTTGCAACCAACGTGCTTGGTACAACAAGATGAGGTAACTAGTGTATTGTTATCTTTATTTATGCACTAATAGTTATATGTTAACGACAACACAATGCAAGGATTTTCATGGCAAGAGAGGTTGCCATGAAATCTTGAAGAAGACTCAGGTTGATCTTTTCTTGGGAACCATGGGTATTGAGTCATGATGTTTGTTGATTGCTTAGGGATCTTTTGGTGAATTGTCATGCTTGATTTGCAGTTTTGTTTGCATATTGTGCTTTTATTCTTTTGTGATTTTCTTGCACTTGATTTTTGGTTTTGTTTGTGTCTAGTGCATGACCATGTCACTTGGGTTGTGGTGTCGATTATTGGCTTCATGGTTTCCTTCTTGGTTGTTTTTTGTATTGCCTTTTATGTTTTGAGTCTTTGGAATTGGTTGGGAAAGAGGAAAGTTGATGGATCTCGGGGAGAGTTGTGTAGTACCCAAAATGTAATGTAAGATTTAGATGAAGCTATGTGCATGAGTAAGTGCGGGAGATGGTAAAACTATGACAATCAGTTGGATTGGTTGGGTCCATTGGTGTAAATGGATAATGGTAGTATAGTCATGAGAAAGGCAACAGGAAGGTGAAGTAAATGGATCTAAGGTGTCAGATGCCTTGGCTATGTTGGGAACAATTATTCTCAATGTTGTGCATGTTGTGCACAAATAAGGAAGTTCTCTTAACCTAGACCTTATAACATCTAGAAATTTTGTTGTGATCATGATTATGCTGATGTTTATATGAATACATGTATGTATGTATGTATGTATGTCATTTTCTGATACGACCATGATTTTTTAATGCTAATGTTTATGTATATGTATGTATGTATCTATTATGAAACCAACTCACAAAAATATAGAAAAGAAAGATCAACGCCTTAGAAATCAGCCTCTTCGAGGGGGAAACCTCCTTTACATTACAAAAATGAGCAATTCTTGGATAATAAAAATGACAAAACCTCCTTCCTATATATAGGAGTCTAAGGGGTCACAATATAATCAAAGCTGACATAACAATAATAATATAAGGGCACAACAATAACAATAGTGGGCTTCTATGAGGTACAATAATAACAATATGGGGACAATAGGGGCACAAAAATAACAATAAATGCTACAATGACAATTGTAATGGGGGAATCACTAGTATTATCGGGACCTTACATGCCCCTCTCCTTCAAAAAAGTGTTGTCCTCAATGCTTGAGTAGTTATGGATGCTTCTGTATAAAATTCTCATCCTCCCATGTGGAATCTTCAGTGGGTAAGTTCTTCCACTTGACAAGATACTCCGAAATTGATCGATTTCATAAATGTCGAGTTCTTTTTTCTGTGGCTGCTTCAGGTTCCAATATGATTTTTCCTTCCTTGTCAAGTTCTGGCAATATTGTTTGAACTAGGAGCTTGTCACCAGTAACCTTCTTTAAGCATGAAACATGGAAAACTGGGTGCACTCGAGAAGTTGTAGGAAGCTCCAATTCGTATGCCATAGTGCCAATATTTTGCAACACCTTGTACGAACCATAATAATTTGGTGATAATTTATTATCCTTCTTAGCTTGCTTGAGGGACATTTGTTTATATGATTGTAGCCGTAGAAATACGCAGTCACCTATATCAAAACTTCTTTCGCTACGATGTTGATTTGCCTGTTGTTTCATTCAATTATGTGGCAAAGTTAGGTTATCCTTTAAGAGTTTGAGAACTTGTTGTTGATGCTCGATGTGATCTTCCACTGCTTGAACCTTAGAATTTTCTCTTAAATATGATGTGATGGACGCTGGTTGATATCCATAAAGTGCCATAAATAGGGTGATTTTTGTTGCAGTATGGAAGGAAGTGTTATACCACCATTCAGCCAAAGGCAACCATTTGACCCATTGTGTTTGTTTATCAGATACAAAACAACGAAGATATCCTTCCAAAGATTTGTTTACTATCTCAGTTTTCCCATCAGATTGAGGATGATAAGATGAGCTATGAGCTAACTGAATACCAAGACAAGAAAATAATTATGTCCAAAAATTTCCAGTGAAAATGAGATCTCTGTCACTTACAATAATCTTTGGGTTTCCATGTAGCTTTTGAATTGTTTCCATAAATGCAGTAGAAATTGTACTGGATTTAAATGGATGAGATAATGCACAAAAGTGTGCATACTTGGTAAGTCTGTCAACTACCACCATGATGACACTCTTTCCTTCGGACTTGGGTAAACCTGTGATAAAATCCATTGAAACCTCCTCCCAACATTGACTTGGAATGAATAAAGGTTGTAATAGACCTGGGATCTTAATTGTTTCAAATTTATTTTGTTGGAAAACCAAACATTCCACCACAAACTTTTGAATATAATATTTAAGGACATCCCAAAAAAATTCCTTCTTAACCCTGTGGTAAGTTTTTAAAAATCCTGAGTGCCCTCCTAAGGGAGAGGCGTGCAATTCCATAAGAATATTTTGTTTGAGTTGGGAATTATGACATAGGTATAAGTGATCTTTGTACCATAACAAATCATTTTTCCAGCTAAATGTATCAGATGTACTGGGATCTTGTTGTAACTTTTGAATGAGTGCCCACACTTCTTCATCATTCTTCCATTCATCCCTTACTTCATTTATCCAATCTGGTTGGATAATAGAAATGGAACAAAGCAATGCTTCCACATCCTCATCCTTTGTTGAGAGTGCATCTGCCACAACATTTTGCCTCCCTTTTTTGTATATGATTTCAAATTCATAACCCAACATCTTTTTTACCCATTTTTTCTGCTCTTCTGAAGATAATCTTTGTTCTAAAAAGTATTTAAGACTATCATGATCCGTTTTTACCTTGAAGTGTCTTCCCATTAGGTAGGGTCGCCATTTCTTAAGTGAAAGTAGTATTGCCAACATTTCCTTATCATAAATAGCTTTGTGTAAATACTTTCCTTTGATTGTACGACTTTCAAAAGAAATGGATCTTCCTTCTTGCATTAAAACAACACCAATTCGATTTCCTAAGGCATCACATTCCACAATAAAGGTTTTTGTGAAGTCCAACGTAGCTAAGACTGGTGCTTAGCACATTGCCTTTTTAAGATGTTCAAAGGCCTTCGTTGCTTCTGGAGTCCATAAAAATGCATCTTTATTCAATAATGTTGTTATAGATGTTGCTATTCTCCCATAATTCTGAACAAACTTGTGATAATACCCTGTCAACCCGAGAAATCCTCGCAAATGCTTTATGGATGTGGGGATTTTCCATTCCTTAATGGCTTTAATTTTGCTAGGGTCTACCTTCACACCTTCATGAGATACAACATAACCTAGATATTCCACCTCTTGTACTCCAAAGAAACATTTGGAGCTTTTTTCATATAATTGTTTCTCCTCCAATAGTTTGAGCACCTTGTCAACATGTTGAACATGATCCTTCCAAGACTTGCTATAGATTAGTATATCATCAAAAAATACTAACACAAATTTTCTAAGGAATGGTTTGAAAATGGAATTCATCAAACCTTGAAATGTAGAAGGTGCATTGGTAAGGCCATAAGGCATGACCAAAAATTCATAATGACCCTCATGAGTTCTAAATGTTGTTTTAGGAATGTCTTCAGTATTCATTCTGATTTGTTGATATCCTGAACAAAGATCTAACTTGGTGAAGTAAATTGATCCATGCAATTCATCCAATAATTCATCAATGACAAGAATGGGAAATTTATCTTTAATAGTGATCTTTTTGAGCTCCCTATTATCTGGACACATGTGCCATGATCCATCCTTCTTGTGCACCAATACTACTAGAGTAGAGGAAGAACTTTGACTAGGTTGAATTATACCAGCATCTAGCGTTTCTGAAACCATACGTTCAATTTCACTCTTTTGGGCATAAGGATATTTGTAAGGCCTGATGTTTGGAGGAACACTTCCTAGAATCAAATCAATAGCATGATCATGATCATGAATAAGTGGGATACCTTTGAGAGTTAGAAATACCTTGGAATGATTGTCCAAGAATTTTTGGAGATATGGAGAAATAGATGATTTCGATGTGGGAACCTCTAGCAAACATAATAGTGAAATTACCCTCATTGTTCTTTCTTTAGAAGCTTTGTCATTCCATTAAAGTTTATTATATTTCTTGGTTTCCCTGCGATACCTCTTAATTCAACTTTCTTTCCTTCTGAAGAAAATTTCATGAAAATTTCTTGAAAATTAAAAGCTATTGTACCCAAGGATTATATCCATTGGACTCCTAGTACAATATCAACACCACCCATTTGAATGGAAAGCATTGGGCTATTCAATACATATTATCCCATGGATAACTTGATATTATGGCACTTTCCAGAGCAATTTATGGTTCCTCCACTTGCAACCATCACTTGACACTCTGGTGCTAGATGTAGGAAGAAATTCAATTCCTTGGCTATCCTACAATGAATAAAATTATGGGTATTGCCCGAATCAATTAACACTATTACCTTTTTCTTCTTGATATGTCCTTCTATCTTGATAGTTTGAGGAGTGGTAATTCCAACCAATGCATTACAAGATATGGTCAGATTCATTTCTTATTTCTCTAGGGTTTGTTCCTGGTGCATATCCTCTTCTTTTGACGTTTCTTGTTCATTTTCTTCCTCCTCTTCACAATCTATGTAAAATAATTTCTTCTCGGCACACTAATGACCTTTAGTGTATTTTCTATCACAACTGTAACAAAGCCCCTTTTCTCTTTTTTCTTCCAATTTTTGGGGTGTCAACCTTGTAGGTTGTGGAAGGCTAGGGAAAACAAAACTTCCATCCTTATAGTTGTGAGTGGTAGGCTTCCTTGTTGCCATAATTGTGCTTTCCATTTTTCTTGCCAACCTGAATGCCTTCTCCAATGAGTCAGGTTACCAGAGGTGAACCTCATGTTTGGTGTTATCCTTTAAATTCTCTATGAACACATCAATCCTATGCTCCTCTGGAATATCTTTTACCCTTATATTCAATTTATGGAAGTCCTCAATGTGCTCCATCATTGAACTCATTTGTTTGAGGTTTATCAATTGGCTAAAAAAAGTGTTGCTTTTTGTATCTTGATAATGTACTATCATTTCTTCCGTAAAAGTTGCCCAAGTGTCAATTTGTTTATGAGAGAAAAGCCATTAATACCATACAAACTGATTTGGTCCTAAATATAAAGTTGCAATGCGTACCTTTTGTCTGTTTTTCACATTATGGAGATCGAAATATTGCTCCATCTGTAGTATCCATGTTACGGGATCCTTTACATCAAACTTCCTCATATCAATATTTGGAACATGGTGGGTCTTCAATCCAACGTTAGATTCTATGAAATAATGACCAAAATTTCTTTTGTTCTCATCATGAGTTTCCTCTACTACCTTTTCGCCATTATGAAGCATTTCTTGTAGCAACTTTGCCAAACCTCCTTTCAAACCTTCCATGTCTTTCTTCAAATCTTCAATGTTTAATTCTAAACCATCCATCACAGATTTCATGCCATCCATCTTAGCTTCCAAACCATTCATCTTAGCTTCCACGCCTTTCTTTAAAACATGAATCTTAGCTTCTGTTACCTTTTGTGAGAGTGAAATTTGTTGCACTTGGTCTCGTAATTTTGATATATCATGTTGCATTTCTTCCTCTTCTTCATGAGTCATGCTAGAGCTTTCAGGTTGCTTACTAGGTGTTTCAATTTTCTTTCTTCAGGGCATAATTAATGATAATTATGCTTCACTATGCCCTTTGAACTTAAAACTAAATTTTTAACCCAAACTTATGCAAAATTTTAAAAAAACTACACACCTTTTTTCACTTTGTAGAATCTCGATATTTAATCTGTTGTATATATGTAATTGCGGATCTCCAAGGTCTAAAATTGCTTCCTAAGGTAGCCCTATGAGTCCTATTTCGAATGCCATTTGTCTAATCAAAATTGGATTCTCCAAGAAAGAGTTATTCCCAATCTCCCAAGATGACCGGATTATATAATTTTTCAGTACAGCGAACTTGTACGAATTTCCACCTGTCACTGTTTTGACCTTCGAATCTAAAAAAGATACACCAAAAACTACAATCCGTCCTCTTTTTGTAACTTCTGACGAAATTTCAATATGATTCTCAGAGAGAAATTTATGACTATTTTCCCAAGGTCACCTATTTGTCATGTAATTCAGGAGTCTGCAAAACCCTAATTTCCTCAGATCATATCTCCGAAAATATATCGAGACAAGATCATAAACTTGGACCTGAGGTTTAGAGTGATTTCAGATAAAAGGGTTTTTTTAACTTCTGAAATGACACAGAAAAAAGTTATAGAGAAAATTCCACGATGACCTGTCTGGAGCAGTGAAACCCTAGAATCCAAAGCTCTGACACCAAATGTTATGGAACTAGCTCACAAAAAGATAGAAAAGAAAGATCAACGCCTTAGAAATCAGCGTCTTCGAGGGAGAAACCTCCTTTACATTACACAAATGAAAAATTCTTGGATAATACAAATGAAAAAGCCTCCTTTCTATATATAGGAGTCTAAGGGGTCATAATATAATCAAAGCTGACATAACAATAATAATATAAGGGCACAACAATAACAATAGTGGGCTTCTATGGGACACAATAATAAAAATATGGGCACAACAATAATAATAAGGGCTACAATGATAATACTAATGGGGGAATCACTATTATTATAGGGACCTAACAGTATCCATGTATCTATGTCACTGTTTGACAGGGTCATCAAGAATCGTGCTTCTGGAGGAATGATTGCTTACACAGGCGAATGACAGGAAGAGGTTGTTGGCTATGAGGAATCAAGAGGGAAGAGAAGCCTAACAAATATACAAGGTCATTATCATGTGGTTATGAGTTGATATTATGTGATTATATTATGTCTATATTATGAACAGGTTATACTAAGGGATACAACAATGAAATGAAATCCATGTGGTCTATAGCATGTTGGGACAAGCATGGATAAGACACTGGAAGCAGGGTTGCTTGGTAAAGAGTCAGTATGGTTTTCAATGTGTGGTACTATTTTTGTTCACATGTTGTATATGTTGTACATGTTTCATCAGTGATATTGTGCGCATGTGGTGTTGTGTATACATCAAGTGTGTACATGTTGCTTATGAAACGTTATGTATAGGATGGTATAGATAGTGTTGTTCGAATGTTGCTTATTCAGTGTTGGGTATAGATGGTGTTATGTACATGTTGGATATATGGTGCTTTGTACATATTTTACTGTGTGCATAATGGATATGCGGTGTTCTATGCATATGGTGCTCTACGCGTGTTGGATATACGGTGTTGTGTACATATGATGCTATGTACATGTTGGAAATATAGTGCTATGTACAAGTGACGTTGTGTGTAGGTGGTGCTATGTACATGTCTTTCATGTGGCGCTATGACTCATAGAAAATTTTAGGGGCGAATGTTCGCCCTTTGGCGAAATTAATGGGTTTTAAATTTTTAGTGGGTGAATATTTTGTATCATAGTACATTTTTACAAATCACTTCAAATAGCCCACCTTATTTTAAGGGAGAGGGTAAAAAAGGTAAATTTAGCCCTTGAAATTAGGAGTTACAACCTTCCATTCGCCCATTTTCAACAATAGGTTTTATTTAAGTGAATCCTATGGGCCAAATACCATATTTATAAAAGAGGTATGGTAAATTAATAAAAATATCAATAAATGAGAAGTATGGTAAATAAATAAAACATTTTTTATATTTACTCCATAAGTCACCTTATATACATGCAAGGGTGTAAACAAATAAAAATATAAGTAAAGTGGAGGTATGGTAAATAAATAAAATGTCTTTTTATACTTACTCAAAAGGTATGTTAAATAAATAAAAATATAAATAAACTAGACGTATGGTAAATAAATAAAACCTCTTTTTATATTTAGTCCATAACCCTTTTATTTAAGTGAATCCCATGGGCCAAATACCATATTTGTAAAAGAGGTATGGTAAATTAATAAAAATATAAATAAATGAGAGGTATGGTAAACAAATAAAACATTTTTTTATATTTACTCCATAATTCACCTTATATTTACGAACACTCAAAAAATGCGTTATAATTAGGTGAAACCTATGGGCAAAATACTATTGGACAAATACCATGGACTAGATTGTTATTAATACCATGCAAAAAAACATTATTAACCCTAATATTAGTATTAATAAAAATAAAAATGGCACATGGTATTGACCCATGGTATTCACCAAAATGGCACATGGTATTGACCCATGGTATTAACTTGGAATGTAGCCTATTTAAATGGGGGAATTAAACTAGCATAGATCCATCTTTACTTTGGATCTACTAACCCCCGAGAGGTAAAAATATTTGATCCTCAAGAGTAAAATTGGATGTTGTAATTTAATGTATTTTAAACATTTTAGCTTGGTTAAAAAAAAATTAAAAAAAAAAATCAACTATTAATTTTGTTAATTTTTATAAACTACTAATAGTAATTTTTAAGCTCCAGGTTTATGATAACCCATGGTAATACCAAGATCTTACAAGATTTTATAATTAAGTAAAATATTCGCCATGCTTGGTGAGAGATTCGCCAAAAAATATATATATACATATTATATTATTGATAAAATCGCCTTCCATTTTTCCTATATACCATGGAGATTCGCCCATTTATTATACTTATAAATTTAGGGGGGGTTCTTAAAATTTTCCTTGCGCTATGTAGATGTGGTGTCGAGTACATGTCATGCATGTGGTACTGTGTACATGTGGTATTGTGTACATGTTTTACAGTGGTGTAGTGTACATATGGCGTTGTGTACACGTTGTGCAGGTGGTGTCATGTACATGTGATGTTGTGCACACGTTGTGTAGGTGGTGCTTGGTACATGTGGTACTAGTGTACATATGGGATTGAGTGCATGTCGTACATGCTATGTTGTGGGCATGCAGTACTATGTATTTGTATTGTGTAGTCATGGTATCGTGACATAGGCATTCATTGTGTTGCACTCTAGACACGCATTTGTGTTATGTTGTACATTGTGCATGTATATGTATGTACACTGGTGTAGGTGTATGTGTTGTATGTCAGGTATAGGTGCATACGTTGCATGGTGTTGTATGGCGTGTGTGGTTTTATGTGTGTGATGCACACTATGGGTATGTGCACCTGGTGAAGGAGAAGGAACTGGGAGTTTGCTAGGTGTGGCAATCAATCCTGTGTGTGTACAAAAGAACAAAGGAAAAATTAAGGCTCGGTGAAGGATAAGTATCAGTATTTTATTTCATCTTTATTATACATGTGGTTTATGATTATGGTGTATGCTGATTATATGTGATTTATGATTCTGGTCTACGATGATTACATATGATCTATGATTTTGGTTTATGATATTTACATGTGATTTATGATTTTGATGGTTATGTTTTGAGCTAACCTGATGTGATATTTTTATACATGTTGATTCAATCATATATGCTAGTTTGACTTGTTGTGATAGGAAATGAACAGGATTGCAAATGTACCTTATTGACGAGCTACCAATGAGGTATGATCTGAATTTATTTCAATTTATTTTAAATCTAATGGAAGTTATGTGCTTGGTATAGGAATGCATGAACATGCATGGTTGGGTGGTTGAAATTGACTCCAAGAATTGGCAGTAGCAACAAAAGAAATTGGAACATGTAACAGTATGTTGGTAAAACACTTCAGGAGCAGGGCCATTGTAAGAAAATGGTACCCAATATTGTCCATTGATTTCCATGAGCATGTTATGACTGGTATGATGGTTTTTAGGTAGGGATGTGCCTTGGTTTTTGTATCTTCCGATGCGAGGAAGCCTTGCTAAGGGATGGACTTCCCAGGATGGGGGTGCCAGCGGAACTTGGAAGGTGAGTGATTCCACGAAAGAGGGTGACCAGATTCTCGAGGGACTATGTAGAAGAGAAGGAAAGGTCACAAATGGATTTGTTTTGGTCATTAGCATTACTATATGGAATCAGATGCACATTGGGGGTGCGCCCTAGAACAATGAGACGGTAACTGTTCGCTGAGAGGAGAAGTGGCACAGGATTGCAGTGTTGGACATTGGATGTAGAATTGACTTTACAGTGGATTATGGAATTCCTGGGAAGGAGGTGAATCCTGGTACTACTTTTAGGCTGGAGGTGTGAGCCTATGGGTTCCCTTGTTGATTGATATGGGCATTGTACTCTCTTATTTGTTGGTTTAGTAAATTTTGATATGTGTATATGTGTGTATTATTGTAAATACTGTAATGAGTTGTGTTATAAAGCTCCAGTATGTGGTATGGTTGTTATATTTTCATGTTGTGATGATGGTTTTCTTTTGAGAAGATCTTTCATTGTAAATACTACAACGAGTTGTGTTATAAAGCTCCATGGGTAGAATGTTTTGGTTTCAGAAGTCTTGTTGCTTATAGGTGTCATTGACCACCGAGGATGGTGTTCCCCCAAAGGGGAGGGTTCTGTAATAGTCCTCATTAAAAAACTCATGTAAAATATATAAATACCACGAATGATCGAGACACTTATTCCAAGTTGAATGGTGGGTAAGACATCCTAGTGGGTGTTCATTTGGTTATTTATGGCTAAAGGGAATTGGAAAAGGCAATGGCTAAGGCTTTGGAAAGGCATGAGGCATTTATTGGTATTTTATTTATGAAAATAATGGAAAATAGGAGAAAAGGAAGGTGAAAGGTCACAGGTTGCATGTGAGGAAAAAATTGAAGGAAAATAATGAAAATGAAGAACATAGAGGCCTCATTGATAAAAATTCTTATGAGGATCAGTTGGGAAGGTTTTATCAGTTTATCCTTGGAGCTCTCTCATTGTTTTGTCTCTCTCTCTCATGCTCTTAGACACTCTTGGACACTTGGAGTTTTCTTGGAGCACTTTGACATTGGAGAAAGAAAGGAAAAGAAGGAAAGAGGAAGAAAAGATCAAGCAGGGAAAGGCAGGATCAAGCAGCTACAATAGGATTCATTATAGGTATCGACTTTCATGTGTATTCTCCTTGCTAGATTTGGCATGCATGGGATTGCATGTGTTTCTTTTCTATGATGGCATGGGTTTTTCAGGGTGTGACAAAATTTTTAGCCTAGCCTTGCCATTTCTTGATAGCTTTGATGTGATGCGTTCTCTCATACGATTTGTGTGGGATGGATGGATTGGATTTGAAGCTGAGTGGGTTGGATCTCCTAATTGACAAACACATGGTGCTAGTGTTCCCTGAAACAGACTGAGGATGCATGAAGCCACTGGCCTAGTAATCCCTGAACCAGATTGTGGGTTGTGGTAAAGCCAAATTGTGTGCCTCAGTGGGCCTAGGAATCCTTGCTGGAGAATGACGGGATATATGGTAAAGCCAAGACGTGGATTTTCACTCCATTGGGCCTATTGATTCTGGGATGGAATGCACGGTAAAGCTTGGAGAGTATGTCTCGGTGTAGGTCCTAGTGATCCCTAGATCTGACTGCGGATGCACGGTAAAGCCTAAGAGACTAGGAGGCACTCAAATTCAAATTGATTGTTGTTTTTTATGTGTTCTATGAGTCCCACATTCATGCTTGGAATATGGCACGGGGGTGATTGGATGAAGAGAGACTCGACTCAGCCAATCTATGGTCAGGTGGAATGTGGTAGTCCCATCACTAGTTGGTTCATTGCATTGATTAATGAGAAATTACTTCCATTTATTTTCATGTGTAAATGTACTGATGTATATATGGATTTTGATGGTTGATATGTTTATTTTATTTATGTTCCTATTATGTTGGTTATATGTACATTTTATGGCAGCAACTATGTTTGGCTCTCAGCATGTTTTTACTTGTATTTGAATGGATATTGTATCTATGACCTAATAAGTGATAAGGCAAAAAAAGACATGAGGAAACAATGGTTCATGGTGATTCTCAGATAAGTATGAGATCCCTACACTTAATTATGTTGTTTACACCTATATATCACACGATGACAATATGTTTGATGAAATGCCCGTCATGGCTAGTAGGGGTCTAGTTAAGATCTTGATCAACTATTTACTTTTAAATCATTGTTTCCCTGTACTTTACTTGATTCTGAGCTTTCATTCCATTCTCGGTAGTGGCCTGGGCTCTGGGCCTGAAAAAGTGGCTTAATTCCCAAGGTCGCTGGCACAAAACTAAGAATTTTGGTCTGCAATCATTGGCAGGCAGGACTATGAGAGTGACTTTTGGTCTTTGGTCCCCCTCTTGCCCATAGCATGAGAGTGACTATGGCCCAAGAGGTCCAAAACAATAGTGGGACCTAGGGAAAGGCTGTCTGAGTGGCTGAGTTATCTCCTGAGGTTTTTGTTGATGATGTTAAATGACTATGTGTGATGTTCCATCGATTCCACTTCCTTAAGGTTACCTAGGAGGTCAAATCTGGTCATAGTAGCCTCTCGTCTCATGTTTACCCCAATTTGCAGGATTACATGGGTGGATGTTTGAGGAGGGTGTTACAATATATTCCTCCTAAGCACTCTAAATCTAAGGTATGCCACCCTGGTGCGATGGGCACTCACTTCTACAATGCTCCCCGCCACAATTCCAACACCTCAAAGGTTTCCTACCATTATCCTTATTCTACTCCTTAGGATGAAATCTATGTCCTCTGTCAACTCCATTGAACTTCTTATAAGGTGCTACATTCTCCTTGTCACATGCATCCTTTGGTCTTCTTTTCTTCTTAGCCCACTTTCCTTTAGTCTTCTCATTAAATTTCCATTCTTGCTTAGGTTTAGACTTGCACTTTGACTGGTCATAACAATGCTTTAGCTTCCCAATGAATCCATCCAATGATTGAGGCTCATGATACTCAATCTTATCTTTAAATTCTAAAGGAAATCCATTGATGAACCTTTGGACCTTTGTCTTCTCATCCTTAATATAAGGCAAATACCTCAACAACTCTAGAAGCATGGTGATATACTCTTCATCTAGCATGAAACCCATCGTCAACTCATATAATTCCTTGGCCTTTCCATCATAATATCTCTCAAACAAGTACTTATTCCTAAAGAGTATTTTAAACTCATGCCAACTCAACTCCTCTACACTAATGCCTCTGACACGCTTCACATCGCCCCACTAGATATCTACTTTTCCCTTGAGATTGAAGATAACTATCTTGGCTTTCATATTATCTAAATAATCATGCAATACAAAGAACTTCTTCATCCCAACTATCCATGATTCTACATCTTTTGATTTCATCACATCCCCATCAAAAGTAGGAGGATTGGATTTCTTGAACTCATTTCGAAAATAGTACTTCTCATTCCTCATATAAGGATGTTGGCAGTAGTGATGATGATATCTTTCATAACCAGAACTAGAATAAAATCCATGAGTGTTAGCCTGCCTGTCAGGTGTATCCAAATATATGCCACCTCTGACTGTGACATCCTTGTCCAACATGTGCCCTCTATGAGACCTACTTCCATATGCCCCATTAGTATTTTTCCTTCAATCCATGAATTATCCTTAGTTGTCCCTTATTCTACAAATCTAGAAGACTCTGAAGGATGACTACATTAACTTTTTCTTGATTTTCCTTAGCTCTAACAATTCTTTCATGTGCCTCAATCAACATGTTATTATCTACATTGCAACTTATAATCCCTACCTTCAAACTTATCAATGTATCTGCTAAATCAGGAGAGTACTCTTCTCCTTTCTTCCCAAATGAACTTTCCCATTACATAGAATTCACATTAGGCATGTAAGGGGAGTCACATGAATTGTAGTCCAAAATTATGCTCTTGATCTCTGATCTTCTATCTCCTACAAGCATGTCATGTTAGTTAAACCAAATATAGACATAATCAAAATCATACCTTAGTGTGTTTCAGGGGTTGTCATCTTGTTTGCATAATCAATCCAAATTAGCAAGATATAGATAAAAAATTACAGCAGCATACCAACATCATTCATGATAACACAAAAATTCAATAATTACCACAATAATGCATGCATACTAGACACATATACAAGTAACATGCATGTATAACCATATGCATTTAGCCAATCCAGTCCAACTGTTTGAACTTAGAAACTCGGATACCACTTTATGGTATGAAATATCACTCAAAAAGAACAGAACCCACTCTGGTACCAATTTGTAACCACACCTCCCACATTTACCCACTTTTAGAAGATTTCTAGGGTAAACATGAGTTGAGTGTCACTATGATATGACCTGACCTCCAAGTTCCAGTTATGGAAGTGGGTCCTACAAACTAGAAGTAAATTGACATCCCTTAGGCACTACAAATCACTCAGGATCCTACCGACCACTCCAAGTTATCAATCCATGAGTTGGAACTATTTTTTTCACTTGTTTTACCTCCCAATAACACCCTTGAAACACTGCGTATGTGGTTATGAGGCTCCAAATCCACCCATAAGCCCGTCTGCATGCGGTTATGACCAAAATTTCTTTGTTTTGTGCATGTAGTTGTGATATCTATGCCACTTTTTTAGGATAGCCTCTAGACCACTTCTTAGAACTATCTATAACTTTATATAATCATAACAATTATGATGGAAATGCTAAACAATCAAAACTTGAGCAAGGTCTTGACCAATACATGCCTAATACAAGATAGACATTTCATCAAACAGTTAATAAACATATAATCTATAGTTCATGAATGCATATCTAATCAAAAACTTCTAAAATTCATATGTGAATCACTAAGAAGGCTCTATGCGCTATCTAACTAGCTGCAATAACACTTGTTAGGACACGCATTCATCAAACTTTCAGTAACTTATCAAATCATGAACAAGAGGCATAACTAGAGCACATAATAGAACCATACATATAACCATCATATAACCATAATAGAAACCATGACGAATCAACCATAATAACCAATATAGGTGCTCATATATCACAATAGGAAAATATCTCATATTAACATATGAAAATGCCAACCAAGTTAGGGACTTCCACGTACCACTCAAAAATGGATTAGGCTTAACCAAATTTCCCTTTAATCCAATCACCCCCGCACCATTTTCCAAGAATGAATGTGGGATCATATGGGTTAAACCAAAATAAAACCAATCAAGGCTTTCAGAAGCCAAACCACCTTAACCCTTAAGCACAATGATCTCACCTATATGTTCAATAAATCACTAACATCAACCAAATTGGTCTCTACCCAAGTTGTCTAGGTCTCCAAAAACTAGTAACTCAACCCACAAGCTCGAGGGACTAGTAACGCAACCCAAGTTGTTTCAAGGATCTAGAGAAGTTTTTCCAACCCATAGCCATAGGAAACTGGAGAAAAAATTAGAAAACCAAAAGGGGAACCCACTACACCATGGCTATCCACAAAATGGAAAGGAAAGGTTGAAGTCATTGATCTCCCTTTTTCTTCATTTTTCCTCTAATTTACCTTGCAAGCAAATTTGTGTCTCTTCACCTTCCTTTTCTCCTATATTCATTTATTTCCATAATTTAATTCCATTTATTTCCTCTTTTCCTTTTCCAATTCCTGTGCCAATTTCCATAGCCATTAATTAAACCACAATTGACTGCCACTATAATGTTTTCCCACCATTCATCTTGGAATATGTGTGCCATGACCTTGGTCCTATTTTTATTTACATGGAATATCAACCAGGGGCAATTACACATTACATCCTATTCATTGTAGTCAGGATCTAGTTCTATAGGGGCCAATTGCCTGAATGTTCTAAGATGTCCAACAAAAGTGGAAAATAAGGTCAAAATAGCTTCACATTAAATATTGGGTGTAATCTAAGGAAAAGGGGAATACCTGATTCAAAATCCTTTTCATCCACAACCTTTTTTATTGTGTAAGAAACATATTGGAGTGGTATAAGCTTCCTATCGGGTCATATGTGTTGTTACTTTTGTAAATTCAACTACACCATAACACCACCTTGAAACTTGTGTGGAACTCAATTTTGGTCATGTTGCTTCTTATATTTGGCATCAAATTTTGTAAGATATCTTGAATATGTTGTTGGAGTTGATGGATTTTTTCAACAAATGTAGTTTTTCTATTGCCTAATCCTAAGCATTGGATGACTTTGTCATTGAATATACATTGTGCAAAGCTACATCAATTGAGATCAATGGTTGGAACCCAAAGCACACTTTAAAAGGATTATGGCTTGTTATCACCTGGATTGAACGTCAGGATGAAGGAAGGCAATGCCAGGGTAACCACAAACCATGCTTAGCCGAGTAGCTAGCCCTACTAGGCCGGGAGAGGGATCTCTCGTAAGGATCTCAACCAAGATGACTGGATCAGGAAAATGATTTTAGGCTAGGTATAGTAGAACGAAGTTTTGATTGTATTTTGAAGGGTTTTTGCCAGATCAGGAGGAGCTGGACAGTTTAGGGCTAGGGAATTAGGTCATAATTGCAGGGTGTTCAATGGGGCAAGGTAGGCATAAGGTTTAGCACTCTAGGGCTTAATGGGATGAGATGTTTTAGACTGGTGAGAAGCTAAGAAGAGCATGTGAAAACCATGGATCCTTCCTAGACTGTAGAAAACATAAAATGGTGAATGGTTTCCCAAGGCAGAGCATTGATGTAATGAATTCTGCCTATCAACTTGAAAACATTCAACTAGAAGCAATGAAATGATTAATGGAATAAATAAAACACATTAACATATGATTACAGAAGAATAAACTGTACTAAAACTCCATACCACATGGATCCCATAAAAATAGCTGCAATTCTTATTAATCTCCTACTAAACTGCTACAAATGGTGTACAAACAAGGTATGAGCATCCATCTGAGTCCAACCCTCTACAAAGAGAAAGAATAAGAAGATATAGGCATTATTTCAACCTCCTCCCATCCTTAGGGGTCGAATCCATAAGATGAGGAGCTAATCGAACCAACACTGAACAAGAAACAGGAATATAGGAATTTTAACAACTTGCCTCTAAAAGTGAAAAACTGATTCATTTGAGCTCAAATTGACTTCTAATGTAATGAATCTACCCTATACTACTAATTATCCATCATATTTACATGCCAAGTCATCATTTACAATGGTGAAACATCCTCCATGAGTGAAAATCCATGAACACAGTTAAAAAATGGAAAAATAGCCATCTTGTGCAAATTTTCCCTACGCGCAACGCCACTGGCCCAACGTGCAGTGCCACTTTCAAGTCCCTTGTGGAGGCTTTCCCGGAATCCAAATTGAGCTCATCATAGCTCATTGGAAATTTTGTCAAGTCTACTTTCCAAAACACCTAGAAATTATTCATTTGGAGCTCATTTGACCCCTCAAAAGTTGATTCTCCCAAGCTTGCTTCTGTGTGTCCAAAATTGGCAGAAAGGTCATTTTTAGGGTGTTTTTTGACCTTTTGGTGGACCAATTTTGCCCTAAAAACTTAGAAAATCCATAGGTTGCATGTAATCATCGCTTTGAATCCAAAAATTCAAGCCATTTGTCCATTGGATGCCCCTAGGAAAAGCGCAGTGCCAGTGGCGCTGCGTGTTGAGTCAAATTTTCTGTGTGTGCAATTTCCAAAATTTGCAAAAAAAAAAAAAACTCCTCCAAACCTGACCAAAATTGGTGAGCAGCACCACCATCAAGCATCTTGATGAGCCAAGGAAGCTTCAGCAAGCAAGCTAAGCTTATCCTCCTCTTTTTTGCCTTTTAGAGCCCACCTTAGCCTAGCTTTCATCTCTTTGGCCCTATTGGCCTTCTCATCTATCCATGTTTGCAAATTTTGAGGTTGTGCACTCCTAGAAAAGGGATGAAGGAAGTGAGCAAGAGTTATTAGGAATAAGGGAATGGGAGATGACCTTGTGAGGTGTTTTGTGGGCTAGAAAATGAAGGGGAGGGTATGAATCATGAAAATGAGGGAGGGCTTGGTTTGTTTGAGGTATTGCTTTTTGGGAAGAGGTATAAACAGATGTGGATGTTATGGAATAGGGATAAAGGGATAAAGGGATAAGGAAAGATTTTATAGTTATAGTGATGGGTGATAGTAGGAACAATGGGCATTTAGGGTTTTAGGCATAACTAGGGGCAAATCTAGGGTTTCATATTCACCATGGGGGATGATGTTCAAAAGTTTGAAATGCAAACCAAAACTGTAGTGAGGGAGGTCAACTTACTTCAAATGAAGGTAAGTTAGAGAAATTTTTAATTTTATTGAAGTTTTGAGGACTTTCTGGCCCTTCTGCTCAACGCGCAGCGCCAACCACAAATGCGCAACGCCACCTCCTGAACGGACAACGCCACTCCCTAAACGTGCAGTGCCACTTCAATCTGACTTTTGACTTCCTTCCCGATGTCCAAATTGAGCATGGGATAGCTCATTAGAAATATTGTCGAGTCTACTTTCCAAAACATCTTGAATTTTTCAATTTGGAGCTCATTTGCCCTATCAAAAGCTCAATCTCCCAAGACTGGTCAAAATGTGCAGAATGAGGTTGCCAAAATGCAGAGTTCTATTGCAGTCAACTTTTGGAGGTCTTCCTCAACTCCAAATTGAGATCATGATATCTCATTGAAAATATCTCTATGTCTAGTTATCATTTGACTCATCAAGCAAGTCTTTTGGACATTCCATCTAGGAGAAAATTTGATTTTACCAAGGTCACTCCAGAAGGGCAACAACTCTCCTGTGGCAAATGATTGTTTGGACATTTCTCCCAAACCATGAGACCTGTGTAAAAAATGAAGGAGGTTTTTCTTCTTGGGTATATGGTGGAAAAAAATCTCTCTCACATTTGTCAAATTCATCTTTTCTTGCTCAGAAACATCATTTGAATAAAACCTATCCCGATGTGTGGAATAGGGGATTTGTAGAAATGAAGGGAAATGAAGGGGATGAGGGGCTTCTAATTTCTTGAGAAAATTTTGGGAAGTATGGAGGGATGTTAGGAAGTAAGGGAAAGTATAATTTCAAGGATTGAGTGAGGGGAAGGGGTCAAAAAGGGAAAAACATAGGCCTAACCTAGAAAAGTGTCAAATTGTAGCAATAGGCTAGGGTTTGTGGGAAAATGATGAATTTGAGGGATATTAGTGATGGGAAGTGTTTAAGAAGGTATATTAAGGATAGGGGAAGGTGTATGAGCATTAGGATACAAGTTTTTATTGATGATTTGACCATCCAAGAAAAATTACCTTCAAAACCCTAGGAGAGGGAAATGAGCCTTACCTAAGCACAACTGAAGCACAAACAAGGTGTAAAATGACCCATTGGAACCTAAAATAATGATGAAAACTCTTTGAATGATGGTACACTCAGCCAAATGGTGACATGAACCAATACTTGAAATACTTTGGATTGACCAAATTTTACTTGAAGACTCATTGAAATGACAAATTTTTGACTTTGACACCCCAAGACCACTTTATAAGAGCATATTTTGATCACTGGTGGAAGGCTGCAAAGACTGACACTAACATGGCCAATAAAGTTGGATATTTTATACCTATGTTAGACATCTATAATCCTTTCATGCCATGTACATGGATCCCTGGAGTTGTACATGTGCAAGATATTCACAATCATCCCATTAACCACTTTATTTTGTCTATATGTTTGGAAATGAAAGGCAGATGATTTAGTCAACTTATTACCCATTAAAGGCCATAGGTTAGATGAGACGCTACTAAGGAAATTTCTATTCCTATTTGAAATAATGGTATGAGGTAGCTCAAAATGAACCCAAATACACTGAGAGAAGAGTTTAGTCAACAAGGCTACTCTTCTTATGTGGTACCAAAATGGAATCTTAGAGAATCGATTGAAAACCACAAACATAAAATCATTACCATGCTTGGTGGAGGGAAAACATTAAGTGTAATCCATGGTGACTAAATTGTGGGTATTGTTTGGGGTAGTTAGAGGAATGTCCAACTCCTAATTCTTAATGGCTAGTTTAGCAATGGCACGGGAAATGCAAAATATGATATAACAGTGGACACTCCTTCCAAGATTTGGAAAATACAAATAATTTTAAAGTATTTCTATTTTCTTTTGCACACCAAAGTGCCCTATTTCCAAATAAACTTGGCATGCTTGCTTGAAGGAAAAAAAAGGTGGTTCAAATAGCGCAAGAGTTCATATTTTAATTTTAAGTATAGAACGTGTTTGCTTGTGATCAATATATGGCATGTAGTAGTAAAGTGGGAGTTGTGGTTATATAATTGTGGCTACTCATCAGTCTAATTCCCACAAGAGTTCATAATTGTGGTTAGTATTGTAACTAGGGGATAATTTAGATGGTATACAATGTAGTTGGTGCTACCTTTATTGTACTTACTATTGAAGTCAAATTTTTGTAGGTATGTATACCATTTACTTTTGTTTTCATAAATTGAATAGGCATGCGATCAATTTGGATGATTATATACTTCCCTAGAATATAATGCTTCCATTATCAACATGCCTACCCGATGGAGTACATCTCCTTCTCATAGGTGGGATATATGTAGACAATATGAAAGCGTATTTCACTATGATAGGACACCAAATTTCCTTGATGATTAAGGGTTGTACTGATAGCATTGTCGTGTGCATTTGACTCAATCTAAAAAGGCTATTGTAGGACTAGGAGGGTGAGGACTTTTGAAAATCATAGGTGATGTTTGAGATCCTAAAATGATATTTATTATGGCTTGGACTATGAAAAAATTACTTTATCTCCACCCTTGGTCACTTTTCTTAAGGGGAAAGTGATATGAGACAACCCCAACAAAAACCTTCGATAGAAGTTACGAAGGCCCAAGATGTTGTAGAGATCAATTAGAATTGTTAGTGTTGGCCAATCCAAAATTAATTCGATCTTGGCACCCAACCATGATGTATCCCAAATATTGAATTCTCTACATGCCAAATGAGCATTTCTCTAGATTGGCATATAAATTCTATTGTTACAAGGTGCTAAATACCTACTGAATGTAGTAGAAGTATTTGTCCCGTTTCTATAAATATTAGGATGTCATCAAAATATACGACCACAAAATAGCTTCTAAATGGTTGTAGGATATCATCAATCATCTGCTTGAATTCCTTTGGAACATTACGAAAGTCAAAGGGCATAACCATTGGCTAAAAAGGCATTTTCTGGATTTCAAGGTTCTCTTCCACACATTGGTTTATTCAATTGGAACTTGGTGCGATTTGGGTTGTAAAAGGAATGAAATGAATGGTCAGAAATGGAATGAAGCACACACATAGAAATATAATAGAAAACATAGATATATAGTGAGAACCTAAATTATTTTAATAAGCAAAATAATATAATAATATAGAACACAAACTAGCTAGAATGGTGGCAGTATCTCCAAAGAGAGAGAAATGGTGGCTACATGTATTTGCCAAAAGTTATTACAAGAGGCCAAAAGAATGGAACTTTTACATAAAGAAAGAACCATAGAGGTAGAAAACCCTAACCCTAGAAAATGAAGGTCCAAAAGGTTTTAGGGACCCTAGGTGTTTAGTTGGCACACTGAGGATTAAAATTTTCAACTATGTCCAAGGAAATCCATTGCAACCCTTATGGCCAGAAAATATCATTTAGGGCCTAAAATGGCCCTAGAAAATTGGGACCTAAAAAGCCATTGAAAATCTGTCAAGAAGATAGAGAACCACTGAGGTAGTGGAAGAGGTGGGTAGACATAGATATGTACCTATATTAGTATTTCCCTCTTAGGAAAAATTTGTTTCCATTTCATTAATTTTCTTCATCGAATGAGGAAAATTTGATGAAATTGGCTCTTGTTTAGCCACTTTCCTTGGTGAAGAAGTTTCCTTTCTTTAACAACCCAATGGAGTTGTGTTCATTGTTGAAGGTATCATGCATCCTAGTTCATGTGACGTAATCCATTTTAGCATTTTTAATGCAATCAAGATTGAGTTATATGGGGCCCAATTTCTTAGCTTCCTCTGAGATTTCCAAAGAGGTAGAAAATATGGATTAAGTAGCTCCACATTAAAGACTACATGTAAGCAAAGGAAATGGGGAATAATGATTTCAAAAAAAAAATTCACCCATATCATTTGTAAATGTGTAGGGAACATATCGTATTGGTCATATCTTCTGATGGGTGGCTCTGGTACACTCTTTCTATAAATGCAACCACACCTTATCACCAACCTAAAACTTGTGTGGATCCCGATGGTGTTCATGTCACTTCAGGTACATGGCACTAGCCTTGTACAATATATCTTGAACATATTGTTGAGTTTGTTGGATCCATTCAAAAAAAATTGCTACTTGTTGGGACGAGGTCCACTGGGTCAATTTTGTTAAAATATTGTAAGTCTCCGCATTTTGAGGAGTGGAGCACGAGTAGTGTAGGTCAAATAGGAGTCAAGGGTTTTTAGGAAGGTCAAAACCCCTTATATTTTGGTATTGTTATAAGATCAACCCATGGTTTGCGGACTATGGTATTGTAATAGAAAAGAGTTTAAAAAGGTGTCTTAGCAAGTCTAAGAATAGAAATCACTTGATGAATGAAACACTTTTGAGTCTGTAATTGTAGATCTTTTTATTTTTTGGCGAAGGGGAAGGCTCTTGTAGCTGAGTGCGTGCAGACCTTGGTAAGTCTGGAATTGAGTGCGTGGGCCCCTGCAACTATGTGCATAGGGTATGGAAAGTTGTATAAGGAAGATCTGAAGTAATAAAATATATTTGAAGCAATTCTGTGTCTATTTTTATGCACTTGTGTATTTTCTGTATTTACGTGCAACTGAATGATATTTATATGTATTTTATCTTAATTACTTTGTGAATATCTGGATCTACTGTTAGCTTTTATTTCATGCATGACTAGATGTTCACACGAAGCTTATAACTCTCTTTAATTGAAAATCACTTGAGTTTCTTGAATAAGGGTTTGTGAAGGTCAGATTAGGCCTAAACTATAGAAACAACCTTAAACCACATCACATAACCTCATGGATGCAAAAGCCTGGTTCTAGCATCCCCCAATACTGCCTCATGTGAGACTAAAACTTGCGCTACGCGGGTTGTTGCCTAAAGGCCTGATAGTGTAGGGTTTTTTTGTATAGCGCAACTAACTCTGAACTTGGGTCCAAGCCCCCTCAAGCCAACAAATGGTTATGTTGCCGGGACCAGGATCTATCCGAGGGATTTGTGATGTGGCATAAGTGGATATAGACTAAGAAGGAAATCGAGAAGTGGGTAGATCGAAAGTTGCATGAATTTGCAGGTCAGGAGAATAGGAACCCACGCTTATCAAAAGAAAAGTGGTTATAAAGGTATCTCTACACAGAAGTACATGAAGTTTTCTTTTCATCGTTCCCCTGTGAATTATACGAGTGGCTTTCCAAATTAGCAGATAACGAACCTACTTGGAAGCACAACTATCCTATTGTCTGGAATTTAGAATTATTGAAACATATTGAAATATCTAATTATAAGATGGTGATGGTTGTTGATTACTGGATTGATAGTATTCTGAGTGGTTTCATCACTGAATTTGCAATAGGTACGTCATTGTTTTATAGCAAAGCTGAATGACAATTCTTCAAGGGTATGAGAGGTAAGTACTTGAAATCATTAAAAACCTGGATTAAAATGATTTTGTGTGAAAATAGGGTTATGCCTTTACCTTAACATATAAGAGGGGTATGACTGGATCTATGCTAAGTGGAAAGCGATTCAAAGTAGGTCAAGACAAATTTGTTGAAAGTGAATACAATCCATTATTGGGAGAGTCTGAAAGTGAAGAAGAACAAGGTAGCCCTAGTATGCCCGAAGGAGTGGCACAAACGGTAGATCAGGGTACTTCTGGCATTCAACATTCAACCAGTCCACCTCCACCTTCACCTCCACCTGATACACCTACACCTCCCCCTCCACCTCCACATCCACCTCCACTATTCAGTATGGAACATACGGTGAAAATGCTTGTATTCAGGGGTCAAGGATTAGAGGATCCTCAACAATTTTGGTTCGTCACAAAGGTTGTGTGGAAAGCGCAGTAGATCAATGATGATGATGATATGAATAAAGTGCAACTAGTTATAGTGTTATAGGATAGAGCGCTTACCTGGTTTATCAGATACAACACGACTCATCTAACTGCTTCATTAGCTAACACAAAGGATGCGCCGAATGTAGAATATACGAAGCTGAAGTCAAAAGATCAGTGTGTGACTGAAATCAAGGATATCAAGAAGAGGGTTAATGAATCTATGTGGGATATAGATCAGCGACTGAACTGTTTACTGAGACAAGCTAATCTTTAGATCTCAGATGAACAACATAGGGACTGGTATATAGCCTCACTATTACCTCACTTAAGATTGTCGTTATCTTAGTAGAAGATTGGATCTCAGGCCGAAGCATTGGAAATTGTGATGTAGCTCGAATCTTCACGAATCCTGGATAAGAATGTAGGAGTTCAGCGGATCTAGGTGCAACTAGCAAGCTTGCACATGGAGTTGCAAGATCTGAAGAAGGGAAAGGAAGTTAAGCTAGAGACACATTCTGAAGTTTGGTGCATAAAATTCAAGGCTGAAGGTCATCATAAGGATCAATGCCCCGTATTCCAAGATTATATAGTTGTGGGAGGTCCTAACCCGCTAAAACCTTCTGCTAGATCAAGCACCGGTGTAAGTACCTGGTGTAGTATTTTCCAAGTTTCAGGACAACATTCGACAGATAATTGTTCCCTATTACAAAAGTTTATACAGTATCGAAAGAAATTTTTTTGTAACTTTTATAAATCAATTGGTCATGAAGAGAGGAATTGTCAAAGCTATGAAATAATGATGGACATAACTTCACTTAATAGAATGCAGGTTGAAAACCGAGTGCAGAATGACTAAGGCTCAGCTACAATTCATGAAGGATTCCAAGGACGAGGAAGAGGATGAGGAGGAGGAGCTGGAAGAGGTTGGAACTAAATTATTTGTTAAAACTGTGAAGAACCAAGACACTTTGCATGCGACTGTCAAAATACGACGCACCCTTCATGTCAGTACTATCATGAATTTGATCATGTTATAGAAGATTGCCCAATCTTAATAGCTAATATGCAAGAGAAGAAGAACTAGCAACCGACGTAGAATATTCAAATGATGAGATTCGAGCCACACGAATATGATCCCAGTGTCAACAGAGTCACACGAAGTATTGTAGCCACTCTTGAAGACAAGGTTGAAGGCAACCAGCCAAAGTCGGCTTCATGGTTCTGAAAATCTGGTGAGAAGAATGTTGGGTTTGATTTATATAGAGAAAAAGAGACATTCATTGAGTTAAGAAATAATTTATGAGACCAGGTGCTTCTACGTCTCAGAACTAGATTTCGATAGTCTCGCAGAAGGAGAAATCTGAAGATGCTACTGCAAAACAAGATTCATATCCCACTGTGTTGAAATCGTTTCTATAGACCTGTATGAAGTTGCTACGGGATTAGAAGGCAGTAGAGGGACTGTAAGGAATGATTGATAATTGCACCAGAAAGGATAAGATATTACCAGGACAACACGCAGTCAATAAGGTAAACCAAAGAAAGAAAATAATTGGGAGGGAGATGTGGCTGACTACGCAGATCAGTGATTTAGAAATGGAGTAAGTAATCCTAGACTTGGGCTCTAATGCTAACGTACTATCAAAGCAGATTTGGGAACATATGGGAAAGCCTAAGTTATCGTGGCCACCAATTCAGCTTCTCATGTCGAATCAACAAAAGATAATTCCAATGGGACGCCTGCATGGAGTAACTGTAGATATTGAAGGAGTAAGAGAAGTGGATGATTTCGAAGTTATTGAGATTGTTGATGATAGTAATCCCTACCCAGCATTGCTCAGGATTGATTGGGCCTTTGACATGAATGCAATCATTAACTTAAAGAAGTGAAGCATGGTATTTGAAAAGAATGAACTTTGAGTAATTGTCTTGTTGGATCCAGCTGAGGGTGCATGATACATAGAACCAAACCATGACTATTATGAAGATGATGACATTGAGCACATCTATAAGTTAACTACATGAAATGAAGATTGGATCAATCCCACTGCAGATGGAAGGATCAGCTAGGAGAAGGACAATTCCTACCAATCAGATTCAGATGAAGAATTAGAAAACTGGCAGAATCAGTTGCATGAGGTCTCTACACTAAGATGTAATTGGCTTAAAAAATCGCTACGTTGTATATCTAATGAGGTACGTAAATTACCCTATTATGATGGATTGGGTGATGTCAATATATTTATTGACCATTTTTAAAGGGATGTACTAGAGGAACGTCGGTTCTAGGCCTTAGATCTAGAATTAAGGGCTACGCCTGCAAGACGGTGGGGTACACACAAGGATAATTTTGCTGACTGGAAGTAATATCGTATAATGATGCAATTAATATTTGGCCATGTGAACACTTGAATCACTGAGAAATACACAGGGAAGGATGATTCCTGTGAACATCCAACAAGATGGACTAAGGCGTGGGGTGAGATACCTCAACATGAGTGGGTGCATATCTTTATTCATACCCTAGATGTTATCCTGAAGGAATGGTAATTAGAAATAGAGCTGCGACACAGGATTGCCAATTAGGATGAGAAGAAAGAAAGTTTCTTGTTGAAGTTTAGTTTTGAAGATGGGTTTGAATGCATTGATGAAGTGCTTCAGGTAATTAAAGCAGTAATCTTCCAAACACGCATCAAACCTGTCACGTGGATACAACCTGATTGGAGTACGCAATTACAACATGATTTAGAATATTACAATGTTACAACAGAAGAAGTTGATGAGGATCCACAAAATATTAATATCCCTAAATCAGAGGGACGACACGAAGTTGCTGGACCTACTACGGAGGTCCCCGATATTTCACAACCGATGCACATAAAGCAGGTAAACATTGGTCCATAAGCAAAACCAAAATTTGCGAACATTGGCAATTACTGGGATGATGATACAATGGATAAGGTTGCTGAATTATTACATGAGTATTAGGATTTATTTCCAACCAAGTTCTCTGACTTGAAGGTGATCATAGGAGATTTATGGATGATCAAGATAAATTTAAAACCTGATACGAAGCTAGTTAAGCACATCCAATATCGGTTGAACCCCAAATACAAGGAAAAATTATGAGAGGAACTTGATAAAATGCTTGCGGCCAGAATAATTGAGCCTGTAGAAGAATCTTAGTCGGTCAGTCCTATGGTGGTCCACGAGAAGAAAACAAAAGGTGATATCAGGATTTGTGTAGATCTGTAGAAGTTGAACGATACATGTGTACCTGACTCATTCCCTATGTCAGTTACAGGTGAAGTCCTCAAGAATGTTGGTGGACAGGAAGCCTATTCATTTATAGATGGATTCTTGGGATACCACCAAATTAAGATCTTACCTGAGGATAGAAACAAGACTACCTTTGCTATAGAATGGGGGTCGTTCCAGTGTACTGTCATGCCCTTTAGACTAAAAAATTCTCTTGCGATTTTCTCTAGGGTGGTTGTCACAGTGTTCAAGGAGTTCATTCATACATTTTTGGAAGTCTACTTCGATTATTGGACAATGTTTGGACTAGTCAAGAAGCATGTGTCTAGTCTACATGTGATGTTGGATACCTGTAGGAAGTATCAGATCTCTCTGAACTTGAAGAAATGCATTTTCTATGTACCTTACAGAATATTGTTAGGCCATGTTGTCTATAAGCAGGGATTGATGGTAGACCCTCCTAAGATCACCGTAATTATCAATCCGGATCCCCTAGGAACGTAAAGCAGCGACACGCGACAATGGGTTATACTGGATACTATATGAAGTTTCTTAAGGCATACGCGCAGATCACTGCGCCCATGGAGAATTTGTTAAAGAAGGATGTTACGTTTTGTTGGGATGATGATTGTCAGAAGAGATTGGATACTCTAAAGGAGAAGATGGTTACGATGCCAATCCTAGTATTCCCCGATTGGAAGAAGGAATTTCATGTGCATGTGGATGCATCTTGCATAGCATTGGGAGTCGTCTTAACACAACCAGGGGCAGGAGATATCGATCACCTGATTTCCTTCGCCAATCAGAAACTATCTAAGGCCAAAAGGAACTACTCAACCATAGAGCGTGAAGGTTTGGCCATGGTTTATGCACTACAGAAGTTTAGGCATTATCTACTAGGTGTGCACTTTAAGATGTACACAGACCATTCTGCTTTGAAGTACTTGGTCAATAAGCCTGTGTTGGGGGGTGGGGGCGAGGATTTGTAGATGGTTGCTCCTTTTCCAAGAATATGATTTTGAAGTGATAGTGAAGCCCAGGAGATTGAATGTTGGACCAGACCACCTTTCTCAGATCAAAAATGGAAAAGAGCCTACAAATATTGAGGAAGGATTACCTAACACACAACTCTTTGCTATTAGGGTTGTGGATGAGCATTTTGCAGACATCATTTAGTTTTTATCTACTGGTGTAGCTCCTGAAGGTTATACAATGCAACAGAAGAAGGAACTAGTTGTCAGGGCTACCAATTTTTCTGTGATTGCAGGACAACTATATAAGATGGGGTCGGATGAAGTTCTACGCTGATATGTGCCTGAATATGAAAGACACAGTATTCTAGCTGAAGCACATGGTGGTGTCGCTGGAGGACACTATGCAGGTAAGGCTATTGCGCAGAAGATCCTATGTGCAGGATTATGGTGGCCAACGGTACATAAAGATTCCAAGGAATACTACAGTACATGCGATGTGTGTAAAAGGACTGGGAGACAATTGCAAAGGGATGAACTTCCATTAAATCCACAGGTCACGTTACAAGCATTTGATAAATGGAATTTGACTTTGTTGTACCTATTCAACCACCAGGAAAGAAGAAGGGAGCGCGCTATATTATCACTGTGACATAGTACTTAACCAGGTGGGTCGAGGCATAGCCTATGAAGGATTACAGTGTGGACACTGCTGCAGAGTTCATATTTGAGTTTATTCTATCTAGGTTTGGATGCTCGAAGATTCTGATGAGTCACAGAGGGTCACACTTCCGGAATGAGACAATCACATATTTAACAGAATAATTCCAAATGTACCATTAGAAGAGTGCACCATATCACCCCCAAGTGAATGGCATTGTTGAAGCTTTCAACAAGATCTTGGAGAATGCCCTCACAAAGGTATGCAATGTTAATAGGAATGATTGGGATGTGCGCATACCAGTGGTTATATGGGCCTATAGGACTACCTATAAGAAATTGACTGGGAAAACACCTTTTCGACTGGTTTACGGACAAGAAGCAGTAATGTCGATGGAATACATAGTGCCCAGCCTAAGGATCACAACAGTAACTGAGATGGAAGATCACAACATCATGGAGGAATGCCTAGCGCAACTTTTGGCGTTAGAGGAAGACCGCTTTTTGGTTGGATTTCATCAGAGGGTAAAAAAAACTAGAGAAAATGCATGGCACGATCATCACATCAAGCAACGCACCTTCAAAAATGGTGATTTGGTACTAATGTATGACAACAAGTTTACCAAATTTCCAGGGAAGTTTCAGATTCATTGGATAGGACCGTATGTAATTCAGGACATTTCGGATGGTGGCGCAGTTCAGCTCGTGAAGCAAAATGTGGAAGTATTTCCGAGAAGGATTAATGGGAGCACGTTGAAGATTTACAAGGATGATCCCGCCCTTGCACAATGACTACATGGATGCAGGAAAGTCTTGGTGCTTCTAGAAGTTGAAAGAAAGCACATGATTGTAAACTACTCTGCCAAGGAAATATTTTGTTGGAGAAGGAAGGCTGCGTGATGTGTCAAAAGAACATGCAGGCAGAAATTGCGACGAAAAAGTTGTGCCACAAGGAGGATTGTTGCATAGCCTGCCCAAAAAATGATTATTGGAGCTGCTACAGTTGATTTGAAAATGATTTTGTTGTTAAAGGGAGTAGGGAAAATGAATTTAAGACGCAAATCTGGGTGAATCTGCTGCCAAAATTGCATTTATGAGAAATATTTGCGAGGGAACGGATAGTTTGAATTCGAATCAGGTTATAAATATTGCACCCCACTCCACACTTGGCCATTTTTCTTCTTGATAAATTGTTATGTGTTGTTTCACTTAAAGAGTCGAGTGTATTTTTGCATGTCTGGTTACCTGAGTTGACCAAAAGTTGAACAAGAATTCTTGAAGAGAGGGTTAGGAAACATCATGACTACAACACCACCAATCCCTGCTATAGTACCCTAATTGTCGAGACCAAAGCCTACTGCCTCTGCAGCAGGAGAGAAAAAAATAGAAAAAGCCACAACAAATCCTCGTTCGACAATCACCACAAAAGATTCCAACTGAGCAAAGAAAGAAGGGTCGTATGGATAAAAATAAGAAGCCTATGGAACCCTAGGACCTGGATGAAGAAGAGATGAATGTGGGGATTGAGGATATCAGTGTAGAAGGCATGGAGCCAATTTCTTGGTTGTCGTTGTATATACCCCCACAAAAACTGACCGCCAAAGTAACTAGGGACCCCGACTCTATGAAATTCAAGGTATTCACGTTGTTGCTGCTGGAGGAAGTACCTATTGAAGGTGACTTGTTGGCTTGGGTACCATTTTTGAAGATGGAAGATTGGGATTTGGGTGACCATGAAAAATTTCCACAACTGGAACCCAATAAATACTTGAAGATAGTCTACTTTTCGACTTAGTCACCGGAGAATCCACAGTAAGAACCATTTTCTGCCAATGTTTCAAATCCCAACCGGGATCCTTCATCAGGACAACTTGAATGCTTGATAGAAGAAGAGCTTATTTGAGGGTTTAAATAGTAATGAAGAGAGAAAAAGACTTGGTGGGTGTTAAAAGACTTGAACCGGTGAAGTGGGCGACTGGGATTGAGCGTGCAGAGTTCTCAACATGCTATATGTCCCATATTTTAGCCACAACATTACTAATACCATTTTTTTGCGCCAGTTGTTGGCACTGGTTCATGATGGGTGTCTTTGGCTGGGAGGGCCCATCCCAATTGATGATATGCTGATCCATAGAATCATAGCACTACCATATCAGGGTGCTAACCCTGCAGATTCTTTTGTGGGGAAGTCACAGGAGAAAAATCTCATGGACCAAATGAAAAGTGACTTCGGGTTGGTGAATAAGTCTCAGGGCTATGTCATTAGTTCTATCTCAAATGAAGTTGTGCAGTTTGCTGCAAAAATATTGGCAGGAAAAATCATGCACAAGTGTCGTGCTGATGAAGTACTGGCACTAGTAGTATCCTTGGCTGCGTAGTGCAACAAGGGGGTCCAATTCAATTGGGCGAAGTACTTATGCCAAGAGTTCTTGGATGATTTTTGCGAAGTGCAAGAGGAAGGAAAAGCATTCCACTATGCGTGGTTATTATTATTGATCACACTGATAGCTTGGAGGACGCTAGAGGATTCCCAGTTCCCTACAATGAATCTGGAGTTGTACAAGGCTGCAAAATTTTCCTCATTGTGGGCAACAGAGGACCCTGCCCATGTCATTGAAAATAAGATGTTCTGGGTAATGTTTGAGATGGAATTGTGTATGGTAATTAACCAGAAGCCATAGTTGTGACCAAGTATGTTCAAAGAATATCAATGCATTGCAGATTTTAAGGATGATTCCAATCATGTATACATCCGCGCGAGACGTGACGAATAAATGGATGTGTTGCTATTTTTGGTCACCGAAGATGATATCACACAGTTATTCCTTTAGTGGCCAACTGAATGGCACCTTTCAACAAATATTGTCGAAGGTATAATAGGGACTAGTACAGAAGGCGCAGCAGGCACTAGTAAAGAGGTGCAAAAGGAAAAGAAGACGGTGACCATTGACCTAGAGAAGAATACCGTGTAGGAACTAGAGGGCGAGCACGACAAAGAGAAGCATACAGAAGAACTTGATTAGGGTATCGAAGACCCCTTTGTAGACCCGGAGAACGTTGATTCTCCCTTTATTCTTAAACAACAACAAAAGTTAGGTGCAGGAGGTGCATGAAAGAAGCACAAGTCTGATAAGTCTGTCGGTGTAGAGGCCATGGTCCTCACTGAGAGGGGCCTTGATGAAATTGGAGATATTGTTGGGTCTGTGACAAAAGATATTTGGGGCCACATTGAATAACTATACCAGTCCATTTTGACAAAGGTCCTAGTAGGCCTCAAGGAGTTGCAGGCTCAGGCGAGTCAGGTTCAAGCAAGTGTGGTTCAAGCGAGATGGTTTAAAGCAAGTGAGAAACCAATGACATCAGGTAATGTGTAGTCGATCCTCACTTTAGAGCTCTGCATTGTACCCCTTCCTGATGGATCCTTACATCTGAATGATGTCATAGAATGAGAGAGTTCCCAACTACCTAAATATGTAAGTATTAACCTCATGGTGCTCCCCTATCTACATTGCATGAGCTACACGAGGGTGTAGAGGATGAGCTTAAGGTGCGAGAGAAACGGGCTCTCATGGTGATCAAGGATGTGCAAATCACGAGTCAATAAATCTGCAATGAAATGAACAAAGCTCTCCAGGATCATGATGAGGTAGCTACGATAAGGGCATAGCTAGAGAAGTCCATTTCCAGAGTATGCAGTGAGATCCCAGAGCTCCAGATTCTGTCTAAGGTTGCTTCTGAAGAAAAAGTGCAGCAGCTTGTAGATGCTTTAGAGAATCAAAGGCGCAGATGGATAAAGTTCACTTCGATCTGTAGCTACAAATTATTGAGCTTCAATTGAAGTTGAAGTCCACCACACCACTAAACATCTGAGAGCAGCGCGAGGCTGCCATCATAACATAAAGAGCAAAGCTCGACGCTATAGTCAAAGAGTGTAGCCAACTGGTTGAAGAGACTCTAGAACTATGGGCCTCACTGCAGGAGAACCCACAGGTGAAAAATATTGAAGTCTCCATCTGGGATAAGTAGCTGCAGTATGATGAAATAAAGGAAACGAAGTGCACCTTAGCCCTAGTGCAATGGTTCACCCAGTTGAAAGAGGGGACATCCCTGCAAGGACAAATCAAGGAGCTGCAAAAGAATATGTAGATCATCACTGCCTAGATGCGGCCATGGGAAGAAGAATCATGGAAACTCTCACAGACTGTTGAAGGCACACTCAAGAGTATGCAACAAATGCAATGAACCGTTGGCTTAGTAGCAAAAGGGCCAACTACGAAAAAGTTGGTCGAAGAATTTTGACAAGCAAGAGTTCAATGCATGGAGGTACTTCACCCAGTGAATTCTTTGTTCACCAACCTGAAAGAAAATATCAAAAGTGTACCAGTGGATTGAATCGAGGGATGAGTCACATAATTGTGTTAGGGGCCTATTGGGATGGGGCCCCCTAGGTCAATTTTGTTAAAACATTGTAAGTATCTGCATTTTGAGGAGCAGAGCGCGAGTATCGTACGTCAAATAGGAGTCAAGGGGTTTTAGGAAGGTCAAAACCCCTTATATTTTGGTATTGTTATGAGATCCTCCCATGGTTTGCGGACCATGGTATTATAATAGAAAAGAGTATAAAAAGGTGTCTTAGCGAGTCTAAGGATATAAATCACTTGATGGATGAAATACTTTTGAGTCTATAATTGTAGATCTTTTTGTGTTTTGGTGAAAGGGAAGTCTCTTGCAGTTGAGTGTGCGGAGACCTTGGTAAGTCCACAACTGAGTGCACGGGCCCCCACAACTCTTTACGCAGGGTCTGGAAAATTGCATAAGGAATATCTAAATTAATAAAATATAATTGAAGAAATTTTGTGTCTAGTTTTATGCACTTGTGTATTTTCTATATTTACATGAAACTAAATGATATTTATCTATATTTTATCTTAATTATTCTACGAAGATCTAGATCTACGGTTAAGTTTTATTTCATGCATAATTAGATGTTTACACGAACCTTATAACACTCTTTAACTGAAAATCACTTGAGTTTCATGAATAAGGGTTCGCGAAGGTCAGATTGGGCCTAAACTGCAGAAAATGCCTTAAACCACATCACATAGCCTTCTGGATGTAGAAGCTTGTTTCTAGCATCCCCCAATACTGCCTCGAGTGAGACTGTAGCCTGCGCTACATAGTTTGTTTCTGAAAGGGTCGACAGTGTAGGGTTTTGTTGGTTAGCGCAGCTAACTCTGAACTTGGGTCCAAGCCCCCTCAAACCAACACTACTCTATCTATCCTTTCCTTAGCATATGACAACCCTAGTGGTGAAGATGTAATGGGTACATCTACATCAATTGGGGGCAATGGTTGTAAACATAAGCACACCTAAAAAAGGCTATGCCTAATTGATATGTTCAGGGATTTTTTATAGCTATGTTGAGCATATGGAGTGTTCTTTTTCCCATGCACATGGATGCTTGTATTTGTATGTGTGCAGTATATGTACAATTGCCTGTTGACCACTTATGTTTGTCCATATATTTGGGTATGGAATGCAGTCGATTTGGTCAACGTGGTATGTATTTGATACCATAGGTTGTAGAAAATGGTACTGAGAAACTTGTTGTCCCTATCTATAATATTCATCTAAGGTAGCCTAAAATGAGCCCAAAATTAGTTAAAGAATAAAATGTATATTTTACTAGATTTTTTCAACAACGTCATGTTATTGACTTTGGAAATATACATTCCAAAATGCTCAAATAATAGTTTAGAATTGGCTTTAGTGGTGATGCTCTTCTTTCATGGTGCAAAAGTGGCCATCTTAGAGAACTAGTTAACAAACACAAACACACAATTTCTAGCATGGTTAGTGGAGATAAAACCTTACATGTAATACATGCATATTGACTCTCAGGGATTATCTAGGGTAGGTAGAGGATTGTACAACAACTTCTTATTGAGGGATGGTTTATCAATGGTACAATAAGTGTACAATTTGATATATCAGTGGATTTAATGTTGAAATTTTTTCCAGTATAAATACTTCTAAAGTACTATATTGCCTTATCCACACCCAAGTTCCCTACCAACCAATTATAGTGTGCCTCCCAGATCCAATAACATCCTCACTTGAAGGAACACAAAATTTTTAGAAATTTTGAATAATATGACACTTATTCACAAAGATTATCTTGATTATACACTATTGCGGAATACATGCATAATACATAAGCTCCTCTATGTTGATCATCAATTTAGCAGCATCAAGAAACAATAACATGCGCACATAGAAGCATCAATCACACATATCAACACAGTATGTACCCGGGGAAAGCTTACAGTTGAAAACCCCACACTATCTGTATATTATATTGATTGAGAACATGTAACAATACATAGTACAATACTCCTCACAAGCACTCAGTACTATCTCCACCTGTTACACACAAAACTAGCTCAGATCCGAACAAGTCACAGGTTCAAATCTCCTCCGCTGCTTTGCCTGCCTCTATTGCACAATTCCAAGTGAAAATCACGTGAGCACAAGCTACAATTGCCTTGTTATTGGCTCACACTACGCAATCCTCATTGGCATAACTTAATCCCATTGATTGTGCAAATCTCATGCACAACTGATAGTCACGACTCACCCTTTCACTTACCTCCAACACCTGTCTCTGTTGAACTGTCCATGCACTGAGTTAACTGATGTATTATTTAGTTTCTTTATGAGTTAATAATTAGTGAATTAATTAATAATTAATTCACACAACTCATGACTAGTGTATTCTTCAGTTAGACTGAATACAACTAGTTCAACTGAACACAACTCCATCAACTCCACATCCAACTCCACATATCTGACATGCATGAGTTCTAACTGAAGTCCTCCATGCAATAGCTCAACTAACACATAAGAAAAGCATATTTCCTTCTATCAGCTGCATGTGCCACATCCGTAGCTCGAACTGAAGTGCTCCAAGAGAATAAGATAATGTTTAGAGTCCAAATATTACTAAGGGCTAATAATATTTGACTGTTTCTATTTTTAGCCTGGCAGTCTAAAAATCACACCGTTGTGAACCAAAAATAGAAGTCCATCTATTTTTCCCAACATGACCAATCATCCATAAACAACATCCTGCAACTCATAGACCATGATCCATATGTCTAAAAATAGACATAGTCTAAAAGTAGACTTTGCGCCAAAAATAGCCTGCGGGCTCACTTAGTGAAGGCGACTTCTTTTCACTAATCTCCATCATCTTGTTGCATTTACAACAATCCCTCTCAACAAGATATGGATTATCTGCAACCCCTATCCTGCAACTCTGGAATGTTCTGCATGCAACACATTTGCCCGATCCACTTGCTCCAACAACACTTGGAACAAAAACACTCCCAACTGACCACTCTATTGGGCTAGGAACATACTCTGATGCTGAAGCTCTACCTGCTGCTGAAAAGTGCTCCCTCTCTGACATCTGCGCTACTACAACATCTCCATGCATCTCGCACCATTGCACACCTCTCTGTGCCACCTAGCACTGTGTAAAAAACTTGTGCCTCTCGCATTGCTGCAGCTTGCTAACTATGCATTGTCCTTGGATTCCCTGCACTATCGCTCTCTCTGCTGCTCCATCCGCATCTGTCTCTACCCAATCAGTCAGTTCCTGCTACTCCACATCGGGGCTCCCGTAGCAAGGTCTCATCCAAGAGGTTGGGTACGTCAAGGATCGTGCCCCTCCTCCTTGGGATGATCAATCCATTTCACTCCACCTCCTACCTGGAGGTATGGCTGCATGCGATCCCTCAGCCCACCTGGCTCGAAGTTTCCCCCTACTAGAGGTCTCTACATGAGTATATGTCTCTACTTGATATCCTCTCAGCTTCCCTTGTTGTGGCTGCTCCACAACTTCCTGAAGCTGCTGCACCAATCGTGGCTCCTCCACAATCGTCTGAGACTTCTTCTGGCTCTGCATGTTGAGAGGTAATATACGCTCCCTCTCAACCACCAAGTCTCCATCAGTTGCCTTGCTACTCAAGGCTTTGCATGCATCTTGAACCTCAAGAGCATATAGGATCTTGACCCGTGAACCAATCTGCTTCACCTGTCTAGTGAGGATGTGTCTAAGGAAAACCTTTCCCTTACTGAAGACAACATCATAGCCTCTGTCCTCCAGCATCGCGATCGACACCAATTTTCTCTTCAGTCCTGGTACATACTTGACATCAGTCAAGGTAAGGCGAGCTCCATGCTCCCTCTGAAAAATAACCGTGCCTACACATGAGACACTATACTTCTCATCATTACCCATCCCTATGAGTATCTGGAGATCTTTCTCCTCCAAAGTACTGAACAAACTTTTGTCACCGGTCATGTGGAAAGAAGCTCCACTGTCAAGAAACCAACCACTTCCCACCATGGATGAAACCATGCATACGAAGAGTGTGAAATCCAACTCAAACTGTGAAGCAAGTGCCTCACCTTCAGATCCTTCCCCGGATCCCTTCTTGGACTTCTTCTTTGGGCAATTAGTAGCATAATGGCCCAACTCATGACAACGAAAGCATCTCACCTTCGACTTGTCAACCTTCTTCCCATCATTGGAAGAACTAGATTCGGAAAGAGAACCCTTCTCCTTCCCCTTCTTCACCTTACTCGCTAAGGCACAGTTCTCCTCATCATGCATGGATGAAGAGTTGTCTCTAGTGCTCCGTCTAATCTCCTCTTGCACAAGATCCGACCAAAGTCTCTCCCATCTTGGCAATTTCTCCCGACCATTGACAGAGTCCTGATAGGAATGCCAACTCTTCGGAAGACCAAGGAGAACCAAGCTCACCAAGTCCTCATCATCGACAGTCACCCCCACACTTCCCAGCTCATCCCGACATTGGGTGAACTTCGTGAGATACCTGGGCATACTGTCTCCATTCTCACACTTAATGTTTCTGAGTTTATCCTTGAGCGCCAACTTCCTCTGGTTGCTCTTGCTTTGGAATAGATCTGTCAACGCTTCCTACATCAAGTATGGAGAATCCTTTCCATGTAGGCTAGACACAATGTGATCCTTCATGCCCTCCAACAGAATCCTTCGACACTTTGCTATGTTCTTTTTCCAAACCACAGCTTCAGCAGCATCAGTAGGTTTTGGGACCTCAGCATCTATGAAATCCTTCAACCCATTGTCATCTAACACCGCCTCCATCCTATCTTTCCATGCAATATAGTTCGATCTGCCCTCAAGAGCATACTCCAATCGCAATCCGTTGAAAGACATTGCAACATTGACACCAAGAAAACACTGCTGCAAATTCGAATTCCACCAGCTCAAAACTTAACTACCTCTGATCTAGAATTCATGAGAACAAAGTATTTCTCGTATAGAGATCGACTGTATGGGCATTCACTGGATATATCGCCTTCCAAAAGAAGGATGAATCAAGAGGCTACCTGGCCTGATTACAGACTCTGCCTGAAGAAATAAAATGTAAACACTTTCTGAATAATAGATCTGATGATCAACTCTGCTTCGATACTATGTAGAAAGTTTTAATAATATGACGCTTATTCACAGATATTATCCTGATTATACACTATTGCGGAATACATGCATAATACATAAGCTCCTCTACGTTGATCATCAATTTAGCAACATCAAGAAACAATAAAATGCGCACATAGAAGCATCAATCACACATATTAGCACAGTATGTACCCGGGGAAAGCTTACAGCTGAAAACCCCACACTATCTGTATATTATATTGATTTATAACATGTAACAATACATAGTACAATACTCCTCGCAAGTACTCAGTACTATCTCCACCTGTTACACACAAAACTAGCTCAGATCTGAACAAGTCACAGGTTCAAATCTCCTCCGCTGCTTTTCCTGCCTCTATTGCACAATACCAAGTGAAAATCACATGACCACAAGCTACAATTTCCTTTTTATTGGCCCACACTGCGCAATCCTCATTGGCATAACTCAATCCCATTGATTGTGCAAATCTCATGCACAACTGATAGTCACAACTCACCCTTTCACTTACCTCTAACACCTGTCTCTGTTGAACTGTCCATGCACTGAGTTAACTGATGTATTCTTTAGTTTCTTTATGAGTTAATAATTATTGAATTAATTAATAATTAATTCACATAACTCATCACTAGTGTATTCTTCAGCTAGATTGAATACAACTAGTTCAACTGAACACAACTCCATCAACTCCACATCCAACTCCACAGAACTCACATGCATGATTTCTAACTGAAGTCCTCCATGCAATAGCTCAACTAACACATAAGAAAAGCATATTTCCTTCTATCAGCTGCATGTGCCACATCCGTAGCTCGAACTAAAGTGCTCCAAGAGAATAAGATAATGTTTAGAGTCCAAATATTACTAAGGGCTAATAATATTTGACTGTTTCTATTTTTAACCTGGCAGTCTAAAAATCACACCGCTGTGAACCAAAAATAGAAGTCCATCTATTTTTCCCAACATGACCAATCATCCATAAACAACATCCTGCAACTCATAGACCATGATCCATATGTCTAAAAATAGACATAGTCTAAAAATAGACTTTGCACCAAAAATAGCATGCGGGCTCACTTAGTGAAGGCGACTTCTTTTCACTAAGCTCCATCATCTTGTTGCATTTTCAACAAAGTTGGTGCAGATAGTGTAAGAGAGCATCCTAGAGGTAAAGAGTTTGTAACTTGTTTTCTTATGAACAATGTTGGGTATGTGGCAATGAAGTTAGAGTCAATATTGAATAATTGTGGCTACCTAAATATTTTATTCCTATAAGAGCTAAGAACTATGGTTAGCTCGACAACTAGGGGATGACTAAGGTATTCTACAACATGATCAGTGTTTCCCTTTGTGTACTTGATGTTCAAGTGGAATTATTCTAAACCACTTCTTCTTATGAATCAGGCCATTAAAATTTTATCTAGCTCCACCCTTGGACACTTTACTTAAGGTCCAATAAATATTAGGGAACCCAAACACAAACCTTCTATTAAATTTAGCAAGGTCAAAGAAGTTGTGGAACTCTATTAGAGTCGTTGGGGCTAGCAAATCCCAAATTACTTGAATCTTGGTTGGATCCACATACAGCCAGTGTTCATCCATGATGTATCTCAAATATTGAATTCTTAACATGTCAAATGTGCATTTCTCCAAATTGGCACACAAATTTTGTTTTCACAAGGTGTTGAGGACCTATTGAATGTGCTGCAAATGTTCATTGGAGATGAGGATGTCATCTAAATATCAAACCTCAAAATATTTTGGTAATTGACATAGGATATCATCCACCATTCTCATAAATGTTTCTAAAGCATTAATCATGGAAAATGGCATTATCAACCACTCAGAAAGGCCTTCTTTATAATTGAAGGATGTCTTATATACATCAATTTTCCCAAATGGAACTTGATGGTAGTCTTACTTTATATGAATATTACTAAAGAACTTGGCACCATTAAGTTGATCAAGAATATCATTAATTCGAGGAATTGTGAAGCTATTCTTGACAATGATTCTCTTCAATGCTCTACAATCAAGCCAAAGTCTCCATGTCCCATCCTTCTTTAGCACTAACACAATTATTCTTCCACAAGGTTACAAGATTGATTGAATGTGAACCTTTTGTATGAACTCATAAATATGATGTTTTATTTATTCATTCCTTAAGAGAGAGATCTATATATTGTGTCATTAGATAAAGAGGAACGAAGTATCAATTCAGTTGAGTGTTCGACATAGAAATGTAGGAATAGGTGCCCTCATAGGTGAAGCAAAGATATCTCTTTATTTCTCTACAATCTTGTTGATGTAATTTCATTTTGTAGAGAGGCCCCACATTGAGGATGTGTTGTTTGGTATTAATTTCATCTCACATTTGGACTAAATCATGAAAAGGACTAAATTTGCAGTGTGAGGGATTACCTTTTGGAATTGTTTTTCTGAGATCAATGAAATTACAATAGTTGGAACTACCTCTAGTACCCTATAAATATAATCTCCTAGAGTAACAATGACACTATGGGGATGATATTAATAAGAAGAATGATGTTTCTAAACATAAGATTACCCTAAAATAACACCAAAACTTTGAGTGGTGAAACATTACACAATATGTTATCTCTGAAGGGCTTAATGCCATAGGTTTAGTAGCATTGTTGGTTGGTGTTGATGTCTCATACATAGTTTAGCCAAGCAATCGTGTATGTTTGTTGGTGTGGCACTATTGACAAATTCAATGTCTTGATGAAGATGACTAAGAATATTCTCACTCTTGTTGTCAACAATGAAATGTATTTGGGTACCCTTCACCCACATATGTGAGAGAAAGAGGCACTCGTCCTCCTAAGGATCCTATGACTCTTTTGGTTGAATGTATGTATTCATGATGGTAGCACTAGGTTTTGCATTGATGATCCACTTTTCTTTAACTTATTTTGAATCAGAATTAGAGTCAGATTCCATATCTTTTCCTTTAATCTCAATCAACAATTATTGTTTTGAGCAACATTCTTTAGTGTTATTTTGTGGCATATTGTGGAACCCACACCACTTTCCATTGTCCCTTTTAAAATTACATGTGTATGAAACTACAATACTTTAGAAACAAGTGCCACTCAGATTATTTTATACCCCCATATTTTAGTGCAAGGTATGGAAAATATTGGGGTACTCCAGCACTGTCTAGTCTCTCTCCTATTGTGGAGGTTTCCATCTCATGCATTGGTCATCATAGCTCCCTACAGGTTAGAATTCCTTATATGGGCATTAAAAAAAGTTATCCAAGTGGTATTTCCTTGAGTACTATATACTCTTCTTCACTGTATTTCCCAGTACCCTTTCCACCAATATTTGACATGGGGGGCCAATTTTAGGAATGTTAAAGTGATATTTTAATTTTCAATTTATTTTTCACTGAGTAATATCCATATAATAGATTTAATCATTTCTAAAAAACATCTACATCTGTCTAGTCTTCAGATAAATTGATATCAAATTTAACGTATACCTTGAAGGGTGTTGCACCTCCAAAATCATTACTTGTTGAAGGTACCTCAGAGCCTACTTTTGGTAGTAGTCAAAGGAAATGGGAGAAAATTTTCATCATCTCATTCCTCTATTGCATAAGTGCTTCATCGGGCAACAACTTGTTGTTATATCATGCTCTGTCAGCTCTCTTTTCTTCTTCTATGAGAAGCCACTTGGGTTGGAAAAATAAATTTTTCCAACATGAGGCTAGCTAAAGACTTAACTATTTATACCTTAACCTGATTAGGGACATGCATTAAGAAACAATATGGTGTAGATTAGTATGATACCACCGATTTTGGTTTTATAAAGAGTGAAATCAAGGGTAGGAAAGAAAGCGAAACACATAAAGAGAGAAAGATAACAAATATCATAGTAATATAGTTAAAACATAGATTCTATTAATAAATAAGATAACAAAATAATGTATAACACAAGTTGGCTAGAATGTTGGTAGAAATATCTAAAGGCAGAGAGATGTGGAAGCTACATGCTTTCTCTAAAAACTATTAAAAGAGGCTGAAAGAATTGAATTTTAACACAAATAAAAAACCTTAGATGTCCAAAAACTTAACCTTGTATGATGAAGTGTCAAAAGGTTTTCGAGACTCAAGGTGGTTAGTTGATATATCAACTTCCCAAGGGCATAACTATTTCATACAATGTCCAATTGGGGTGCACACCGGATCATTAGAAAGAAATATTCGATGATTACAATTTTTGAATAGGTTCAAGGCATGCCATGGTATCCCATGTCCCCACAAATTTCCAAGAAACATCATTTATGGCCTCCAAATGGTTTCTTAACCCCTTTGCATTGGAGGACATAATTATCATTGGGAAACCATACCTAAAGCATGGTCTATTTTAAGCTCCCATTTTAATATTTGTTTCTTCCCTTGTTTAATTCCAATTTTCACATTCTTTAGGTAAGATTTAACTGACATTTCCTTCTCCTTCTAGGGTTTTAACCATCCTTTTCCAAGTCTAAACTTAACCCCATTTCAATTCCATTTGAATCCAATTCCATAACACATTTTCTAGACCTCAATGGATATTTATACTACTCAAATGTTATAAGGGATTCCTTAGAGGTAGGGGGATTATTAAATATTACCCTAGATTTTCTTTATTGACAAATACTTTCTCTACCTCCTTAGGTCCAGAACCCGACTCTCTTATTTCTTCTAAGACAACGCAGGAAGAACTATCAACACTTTCTATTTATTTTCTTTCTTGCATGCCTTAAATGAATTATTTTTATACACAATCAAACTCAAGAAGTGGTTGTGTACTGGATTTTGTAATTAAACACTATAATTTACAAGTAAATTAGTAGTAGTTACATACCTACCTAGAATTCAGAGAGGTTGTGAATTAGATATTCGCTCATCGTTATAACTTGATCTTGTTCAAAACCACTTAAAACCATCTCCCATATTATTGATTTTGGTGATACCAATTCTCTCTCCATAAAAAATTCCTTTTAATATTAGTCCATAGTGGATTGGATTCATTTTATATTCAACTTTTATACGTTTTTGTTAAATTCTTTGCACTATAGACTGTTATTTCCATCCTTAGATATAAATCCATGGATTTTTTCCTCCTCCATTTAAACTTTCTTAGTTAATTTGAGAGAAAAAATCACTTGCTAAATACCTATAAGAATGAAACCTTAAGCAATGGAAGGGTATAACCAGTTGCCTAGTGTTTGCGTATATTGTCTATTCCCAAATTCTCTCTAAAAATCCTCCAATAAACCCTCCTTGAAATCCACCTCCACTAGATTATGAGAAACCATTCCTAAATTCATTCTCTTATAACGTTTTTACACCTTCATAAACTTCCCTAGGCTATTTAATATGGCCCTAAAAATTTCCAATTACTAAAACTATAAAGGAATATGCCACTATTTGGCCCAAAGAATTTGTATTATGAATTTCGCAATTTGGGGATCAAATAGGGAGTTCACATTTATAGAGTTAATGGTGCAAAACCCACTTCCACTTCAACCATAAGAGTTATCCAACCACGTACCAAGAGATGAGTTTACATAGTATAGCCTAAAAGGTGCTTTTGTTCCATTTCTAGTAATTTGAATAAGGTATTTTCAAAAAAAATCTTGTTGAAGAAATTCCCTATCAAAGCTCACTTTTCCATTTCAGCCACTAGATTTATCTCAATATTCTCAACAAGAACTAATATAACATTTTTCTTTGAAGCTTCACACGTTTACATCCCCTATTACCTAGATTTAACTTTGAATAAACTCTCTCCTCCATTACTTCACTCACACCACTGAGTCCTAGGTTACATTGAACCTTATTTTCAAGTCTAATACTTCCTTATAACTCTACAAACCAAGCTAAATTTGCCTTGCAATTCCCATGATCCCTACAACTTTGATATGAAGGGATTGTGAAATGTAAATTGAATGATGAAAACCTTGCTTCAACCTATATTTCATCACCTTCTACCAATGGATACAAAGATGAATTAACCTTGCATAAGGAATAATTTTTGTTTTATTTGTTTGATGTCATTTTGTCCTTATCCAAAAATCACTTTTAATTTTGATGAAGGATTTCTTAGAGACTTATCACTTTCAAATATATTTGTTGTTCCATCCTCCAATTGAATTTGGATTGAGTTTTGTTTACATTATGTAAAAGATCTAAAGAATATCTCTTGGTCACCTAGTGTTCTATTCATATATTCCCTGAAACGCCCATTACTAGTTTCTTTGGTGATGATGGATCGATATTTGAAGGGATATTTGGAACAATGAACCAATTCCTCATCAACTTCCTCATTTTACAAAACCTATATTTACATTGTCTTTGTTCTTCGTCCTCTTGAGTGTTTTCCTTCATAAAGCTTTTTCGAACACTTTCCCCACCCTCAAGAACTTATAGAAATTGTGAGATCATTAGTACCTTGAAAACCCCATACAAAATACTTACACATTTCAACATCATCCAAAATGCTATACTAAGTAAATTTATAGTTTCTAATAATTTGTTTGCAAGTCTCCAAGAGCTAGCAAAAAACGTGAGCACATAATATACAAATATTATATGGATCAAGAACATAGATGTTTTCAATTTTATTCCTTTTAGAACTCCTATCCTTTTTTCCCCTAGAATTTCCTACATAGCCCTTCAACCATTACCAAAAACATAAATGTAGACAATGGACATCTTCATATTAGTCCTTTAATGGGATTTAAGTAATTTGTTTTTGATCCATTTATTAAAAGTGAAAATTACCATATTAACATAGAAGCCATAGGTAATCCACCATGAAGATAGAGAACCATTTTTCTCAAATACAACTAGTTTTCTCTATCATATGCTTTGGATAAGTCTACCTTCTAGTCCAATGTATTTGTTATACAACAAAATGACCTCCTCATTAGCTCATAGGGGAAATACATGATGGTTGAAGCAATGACCAAGTTCACAAGCCTTGTTTCCAAGCTAACGCTGCCTATACACTGACAACATGCTTTATAAAGCTTCTCTGCAAGCCTAAGGGAGCATTAGTGACCCCAGTAACTCTACTTGTTACTTCGGGGATAGTGTTAGTGAACTCTAATGAGGATCTAAGGGTCAAAGGAGCAAATTGACTAAGAAATATCCCTACATTATCTCCTAAATCTACTAAAAAAGCAAGGAAACATCAAAGTTTGACCAATTTGAAGGATTTCTAATCCTAATGAAGAAGGAAAATGGGAAAGAGCTCAAAGAATGGCAACATCATTTCTTTTACCTAAATAAACTCATGGAGAAACTTGGCAACCTTAACCTCAAATGCTACATAAGCAGAGCTAGGTGTTAGGCATGGAATCCCCCCCCACAACATGTTTTGGGGCTCAAAGCCCAAGTTTTGAATAATATTATTGTAAAAACTCCACGAATTGCGGGCGCAGAGTGCGAATTGTATGTTAGAGTCATAGGGCTATCCACCCTAAGTTTTGAATGTAGTGTTGGCCTACCCATGGTCTGTGGACCATGGGATTGTATAAATAGAGTGAGGCTCTAAGTTGTAAAGCAATTAAGTGAAGTGAAGTAGAATTAACAAACGGATGGAATAAAAAGGATAGCGAGCATAGGGCAAGAGTCTAGTGTCTTGGGACGTAGTAGTAGGAAGAGGCTCTGTAGCTGAGTGCACAGAGGCCTAGTAGAGTCTGTAGCTGAGTGCGCGGACCCCTACAGCTGAGTGCGCAGGGCAGAGTCGATTCTGTAACCAAGGAAGAAAAATAATAAAGAGAAGTTTGATTCCAAATCTTATGTATCTGTTCTTGTGCTATTTCCTGTTTAATTATGTTTTTTTCTTTATCGTACGCCCTTATATGAATGTTGAACATTGTTAAATATAACTAGGCACGTATTAATAAGCTAAGTGATCGAATAATATCGGGTTAATAGTACATAATTGGGTAGTAACATGAATTGGGCCTCGAGTAAGGCTACACAAAGACAACATTGCAGGCTGTGAAGTACTGATAGGTGTGTGTAGCGACGTGCGCGCAGGGTCAAACCACAGACCACCGAAAATCATCAGACATCTCCAGGGTGCGAAAACTTGGTTCTAGCACCCTCCCATACTACTTCAGGTGAGACCTCAGTCCGTGCTCCATGGACTGTTGCCGAAAAGGCTAGTAGTACCGGGATTTGTTTGGATAAATCATCTCTGAACCTGGGTCAGGCCCCTACAAGCCAACAAATGGTTCCGTTGCCAAGACCGGGATCTGCATAAGGGATGTCTGATGTCATGTCACTAGAATCCAACAAAGAAAGAAATTGAAGGGTAGTTGGACAAGAAGATTCACGAGTTCGCGGCACAGGAAAATAGGAGTCCGTGAGTATCTAAGGAACAGTGGCTGGAGCGCTACTTATATATGGAAATCCACGAAATTTTCTTTGCATCTTTTCCTTCTGAGCCAAATGAGTGGATCACGAAGATAGCAGATAATCAGGTAAGGTGCAGGCTCGATAAACCAATCATGTGGACTCCAGAATTAGTGCGCAGATTACAAGCATCAGAAGATAAGATCACATGGGCTGTGGATCATTGGCTCCATCAAATTATAGGAGGATTTATCACTCAGTTCGTGGTAGATACGACCATCAACTACAGTGAGGCGAAATGACGCTTCCTCAAAGGACCACGAGGTAAGTATATTAAATCTTTGAATACTTGGATTAAGATGTTTTTGTCTGAAAAGTGGGTTATGCGAATAAATTAATGTTTGGGACTACGCAAAGTGGGAAGATCTACATAAATGGAAGTAGTGTTGAGCCTCAAAACTGCCATTTCCTTAGCAACTCTTCTTATCCCTTTTATTTGTTTTTCCATGAAGAAAATGCATCCCTATCATCAATAACCAGTATACATTGCCTTAAGGAGAACATTTTAGTGATTTACATGTTATGCTTTTATGTTTTGTTGTTTGAATAAGTTTCTGTCTTTTAGCTACGGAACGCAGACTATTTTGCAGCTAATTAGATGTTCCGCAACTATCTTCATGCTTTGACAGGTTACAGGTGTCAAATGAGGAAACCAGCCACATGGGCATCTCTGGAATGGTCACGACATGGATCCTATCCTAGTCAACTAGCCCAAATCGACAAAGAAACCAACTCAAGACTCCGGTCAATGGAGAAGTCAAATGTAAAGACCAAAGGAAATAGGACTCTATTTGGTGGATAATCAACATGTTTCATAGTGATGGGATCCAAAACAACTTCCTGAACCCATGGACTCCAACAATCATCTGTGCAACCGAATCCAACAGCCATCATCTTAGACTTATATCTCCAGCAACAGAGGAAGAAAATTTTGTGTGCCTGTCTACTATGTGTTTTTGGCTGTAGCTTATTTTTCTCCACAAACAGTTGCATACTTTTCTTATAAATATCTGTGTAAATAACTCAGAACCAGTTCAAATTTCCTGATGTATTAAGCTCAGACTACTGCTCTGTAAATTTGAAAACTCATTTCCTATGTTTTTTTATTAATATGAAGACTGCAAGTTTCATGGATATGTGAAGGAGTTTCTTGTAGTTTTGATTGGGTACGCATGACCTGAGCAGTTGTAGAGGGCCCCTGCGCTAACTGAGGTTTTATTTCATTTTGTTTTATCTTTTCTAGTTAACTATTAATTCATCATTTCTTCCACAGTGTTCATAACCATTTACTAACCTTGTTTATAATGCAGTCTTTATCATTTTCTTACTAATGCAGAATAGCTTCTTTCAATACATAATAGCTTTCTCTTTGCTTAATTTCTTTCTAGTTTTTATCAATAGTTAGAAGTTGAATTTAGTAGTGTAGAGTAGTTTGTTTCATTTTCTGTTTCATTAGTCTTTAGTTTTTCAATTAAACTGATCAATACCATTATTGCTCTTGCCATTTCCTTACTAGTTTATTGACTCATGGTGTAGATGAATGTTTCTAAAAAGCCCTTCTAGTTGATGACTCATCTTAAACTAAGTGGTTGAATACTTCATTCATGCAATGAGTCTTTTCTGTATTCTTGCATTTATTTTCTTAGAATAATGAAGTACAGAATTCCTCAAAATGCCATCACAAGGAGGTTTTTCTCCCAAAATTGAGAGGCAGAGTAACTAAGCACTTCATTTAGTTTTTTTTTCCATAATAGATAGTTGCAATTTCATTTTCAGTTTTAGTATTTCATTTAGTTTTGTTTCCATAATAGATAGTTGCAATTTCACTTTCAGTTTTTAGTATTTCATTTGGTTTTGTTCCTGTAATTAATTAGACAGTAGTTGCAATTTTACTTTTTAGTTTGTAGCTCATGATTTGGAAATAATGATATGATTGGAAATAGAAACTCTGTTTTCATTTCTTGATTAAACTTTGCTTCCAAAGCTTACTTAAGCTCTTTTAGTTCTCATTTATTTAGGCTCTTAACAGTCTTTACATAAGTTAGATTTAATATTTTGTTAAGTACATTGTAAATCATTGGGATTAAAGGATCAAAAACCCCCAAAACAACATAAAAATAAAAAACAATGAAGTAAGAAAGGGTCATCTAGCACATATAGTGCACTACACTTCATCATTTTACAATACATGGATTGATAATTTATGTAGAGCAATTTAGGACACTAAATTGACCAAACAAGTAGTGAAGAGTTAGAAACTAGTCCCTTAATTTCACCCTCGCGATAAAGCGAGGAAGAACTCACGAAAGTTTCTCCGAGAAGCACAGTTAGCCTGATAAGGTAGCGAATTCCGCGCTTACCACCTCCACCTACACTGCCACCCGTTTCAACACCTTCACCTCCATCTCCACCCACCCCACCTCCACCACCACCACAGTTTAGTATGGCAAGTGCGATCAAACTACCGGTATTTAGAGGAGTAGGGAATGAAGATCCAAACCAATTCTAGTTCGTGGTAAGAGCAATATGGGAATCACAAGGATTCGTGGATGAAAATATAAAAAAGGCTACATTGGTGAGCGCATTGCAGGATCATGCATTAACATGGTATATTAAGCATTCTAATGACCATCCAAACGTAGGGATCGCAGAAATCTAGGCCACGCTGAACAGGGAATTTAGCAAGCCAAAGTCGGAGGAAAAATCAATTATTGGGTTTAAGGAGATCGCGATGCTCCCGAGTGAGACCCCTTAGGATTTGGACCAGAGACTGAAGAGTATGATTTGCGAAGCCAACATGACTTTAACGGATGGACAACACCATGCATGGTTTGTAGCATCATTAACACCACATTTAAGGATGGTGCTATCACAACAAAAGCTTTCCACCCAGGCCGAAGCCCTGTAGATGGCAATGAGATTGCATGAGACCCCTATACAAGATCCTGGTCTGGGAGTCCAACAAATCCACGCGTAACTGCAAAATTTGTGTCTAGAAATGAAGAGTTTGAAACAGGACAGGACGCCTCAGCTTGAGGTGCGCAAGGAGGTATGGTGCATAAAATGCAAGGGCCAGGGGCATGACAAGGACCATTGTCTAGTATTCATGAATTACTTGGTGGGAGGAGGGCTGATGCCATTAAAACCTGAGGCACAAGTAGGACCAAGCGCGTTGCCTGCATTATGGTGCGTGATTTGTCAGATAGGAGGAAACCACACTATGGATTATTGTCATCTATTGCAGAAGTATATGCAGATGTACCAGCAATTGTTATGTAATTTCTGTAAGTCGGTAGGCCATGATGAACACACATGCAGAAGCTACAAACTAATGATAGATCAGACCCCTACCTATAGGGTACAGACCGAGACACGAGCCCTCGACCCAAATGCAGGAATGGCGCATGCTAGATTTCAGGGGCACGGACGAGGACGAGGTGGAATGGGACCAGGAAGGGGTCGCGGACAACTAATTTTCTACAATTGCGGAGGGCCCAGACACTATGCCTGCGATTGTATGAATCCGACAAGAACATCATGTTTGTATTGTACTCAGTTTGATCATGAGGTAGAAGATTGCCCTACCTTGATAGTGAGGTTGCACGAAAAAGGGGTACTCCAACCTTCCCCGACTCAGAATTTGCAAATGATGAGGTCTGAGCCGCGTGAAGAAGACCTGAATTTAAACATAGTGCTCAGAAGCGATATCACAACCAAAGATGATAAAGGTAAGCAAACAGAAGAAAGTGTGTGGGTTCGCAAAGCTCCCACAAAGGAACCTGAATTTGATTTGGAGCATGCGAAGGAGACATTCATGGAAGCTAAGAAGAGCTTCACAGAGGCCTCCACTTCAGGTAGTAAGGATCAACTAGAGCCAGAGATGGATCCTTCAATGCTCTCTACCTTTCTGGAGACATGTATGAAACTATTGCACGACAACAAAGCTATGAAATGGCTGCAGGAACTTATCACTAGGTGCGATGGGTCAGGAGAACCAAGCGTAGTTCGAAAGCTTGGAAAACATGCATTGCGAATAGGAAGGGAAATGAGATTGACTCAGCAAATTGGGGAATATGAAATGGATCAAGTAATTCTAGATCTGGGATTGGACGCGAATGTGTTGTCAAAGCAAACATGGGAGCGTATAGGTAGGCCCGCATTGCAATGGCCCCCTATTCAATTGTGAATGGTGAACCAGTAGAAGATCCTAACGATCGGAAGACTGCAAGGAATCATGGTAGACATCAAAGGTGCGAGCACGCTTGTAGATTTCGAGGTGATATAGATTGTAGATGACAGCAATCCCTATCCCGCACTACTGGGAATAGATTGGGTTAGTAATATGAATGGAGTCATAAATATGAAGAAGCGCAAAATTATTTTTGAAAAAAATTCACTACGCGTAGTGGTACCATTAGACCCTACAGAAGGAGCACGCTACACGGAGCTAGTGAACGATGACGAGAGGGATGATGAGCTAGACTGTATCTACAAGATAACCACTTGGGAACAGGATTGGGTGAATCCTACACTGGATGGAAGAATTTCGTGGGAGTGCGAAAGCTCCTACACATCAGATTCATATGAGGAAATAGAATGATGGCAGAACCAGTTACACAAGGTAACCACACTCAATTGCAACATGATGGTAAGATCATTACATTGCATGACAACCGAGGCAAGAAATCTGCCTATGTATGATGGGTTAATAGTGGTGGATGAATTCTTGAATGAGTTTGAAAGCGAAGTGCTAGAACAGCAGCGGTTTGATGCTCTGAAATGGGCACTGCGCGCTACGCCCGCAAGATGGTGGGGTACGCACCAGCAGAGTTTCGGAGACTGGCGCAAATGCCGAAAGATGATGCACTTATGATTTGGGAAGCCTCAAAGGAGGATGGAAGCCAGGTAGGATGGACGAAATAGCCTGCGCACCCACCTTTCCAGATGGGTACAGGCGTATGGTACGCAACCTGCATGAACGCACACTGCTCTCGCGATAGGAAACAGGAACAACAAGCAAAAGCAGGCAAGACAAGTGCACGAACGACAAAGCATGATACAACCTAGCACACCAAACATCATACATGGGGAAGCCTTTGACAAGGTGTGCAAACTACTGAACAGGGTCCACCATGTGAAATGCACCGACTGGGACCTGTGCGTACCAGCAGTTCGATGGGCCTATAGGACCATGTGCGAAACTCTGACCACACAAGCGCTTTTGAAGCTGCAGTTTGAAGCAGAGGCTGTAGTCCCTATGGAGCATGCGAAGATGAGTCCGTGAATAACAACAACTATATATACGAAGGTCCGCATTGACCGGAATGAAGAAACCACATAGCTACGTGAAACGAAACATCTAAGACTTAAGGAGGAAATCCGACGGGGAAACTTTAGACTTCACGAACTTGAAAAAGGCCAGGTATGGCTAAGGGAGAAAAGTGCTTTAATGGACGCAAAGGTCAAAAAGCTTGAAAACGAAATAAAGAAAGCATTTCTCCTCAAGAAACCGAGGACTGCAAGACAAGGTACATACAATCATACTGACAAATTGGAAAGCTATCGTCATGAATTGGTTAGTCTGCTGCCATGGCTAAGACCACGTCTCATCAAATGTAGTGACCAAGGCAGCACAGTGCAAATCGTAGAGTGTGCGATGCCGATCACTACAAGGGAAGATGGGGATTCTCTGTGAACCAGGATGGGGGGCGAAATGAAGCCCCACACGAGTGGTGCACCCACTTGACTAGCTGTAGGAAGGACAGTCTTAGCGCTCCAGGTAGTTGAAAGGGAGCGCGAGACTATAAAAAATTCTGCATGGGGGCTACACAATATAAGAGATGCGCGTAGCAGTAGGAAATCACAGGGTTCGCGACTGCGCACAAAGGGCTGCACTGCCACGCAGGTTGGCGGGAAAGTGACCGTTGGTGTCACTATTCATGATAGGATGTTCAATTTGAGGCCGCGCCTATCACCTATGGTGTACAACAGTCTAAATAGTCTTGCAAAGTTTAAGGTAGGTATGCACAACATATACATCAGGGCGCAGAAGGATTCGGTGAAGCAGTGGACGAAGCTACCATTTATAGCCATTGACGACGCGATCTTTACGATATTGGAGACATGGTCTCCCGAGTGGCATGCCCCATATTTGGCAGAACTAGAAAAAGCAGCAACACAGAAAAATAAGGATGATGCTAAGCTACGCGTCACTCAATTAGCAGAGAAACGGTGGAACAAAAAAGCAGTAGATGAGGAAAAGGTAGCACGGGAAGCCACATAAGCAACAGTAGCAGAGGCAGCAACAACACAGGTAGATGAGGGCCAAGCAACATCCTTAGGACAAGGGGTATAGGAACTAGATACAGCAGAAGGGAGCGCAGATCCAAGGACCGTGTTCACTTAGTTAAAACGGCCACACATCATAGAGAGATCGGGTCCAAGGAAGAAGGTCAAGGCCTCGAAGCTAGAAATTGATCCAATCACCTTAACTAAAGGAGATCTCTATGACATTGACGACACGGTCCATGATGTCACCAACGAAGCGCTCCAAGAGTTTATGATAGGGCACCAAAATGTGTTGGGGGCCCTCAAGGCGCAGTTGCAGGAATTACAAGTCTGGGCCCCTCAGGAAGGTACCCTATCTACCCACATCGTAGCAAGTACTTCAGCAGTAGAGCAGATGTTGCACACGAGGATGGCTAACATAATAGTGTTACTAGAGGGAGCGTTAGTAGCCTCAGATGCGATGGACTAAATGGCGGTTAGCAGGATGAAAGGCCTTGGCCTTAATCTAGCTGCCCTTCCCCAGGAAACGCTCTATCAACTACAGGATGGAATAACAGTAGAGCTGTGTGCTAGGGAGAACCGTGTGATCCAAGTTCTTAGTGAACACAAGATCAATATAGAGAAGCGCAGCTTACAGTGCAATGAGTTGGTGTCACAGAACCAAAGGTTAGTGGAGACGGTAGATGACGCTTGCTGATGCGTCCCAAAGTTGGCTATCGCAGCAAATCTACTAGTGGAAGTACGGATCCACAATTTGGCCAGTGGAGTCTACGACGTAAGAGAAGAGACAACAAGGGTGAAGCTGGAGATGAATCTCCAGATCGTCGAGCTGCAGTTGAAGGCACAACCTTCCACTCCCCTGGAAATCAAAGAACAATTCGCCAGCACTATTACAGTAGGGTTGGAAGAGATTGGAGGTGCAGTGTGTGACTGTACCAACATGTTGGAAAAGGCGCTTGAGGTTTTCACAACGTTACAGGAGGACCCCAACATCCAACGGTTGGAGACAAAGGCACACGAACTCTAGCAGCAGTATGACAACATCAAAGGAACTACGCAGACAATAGTCCTCACTCAGTGGCTTGTAAGGATGCAATAAGCTAAGGAATTAAAGGAGCAGATGGATGCGACACGCCATAAGGAAGCAATTCTCAAAGCACATGTCTAGCCATGGATTGATGAAGCCTTCACAATCATGGAAGATATTGAAGGAAAGCTCACATAGATTCAGGGGATGCATGCAGTGATGCAGTGCAGCACGCCGGAAACAAAGGGCTCAAAAGAAAGAATGCAGCAGGTACAACAAGCAACAGCTCAGTGCGCTGCAGACATCACGACCGTTCGGGACCAGCTGGAGGGACTCTACGCCTAGATCGCTGCGCCAACTGAGTGACTTGAGGGTGAGTCACAATGTTTGGGTTGGGGTCCTGTTAGGCATGGAATCCCCCTCGCAGCATGTTTTGGGGCTCAAAGCCCAATTTTTGAATAATATTATTGTAAAAACTCCACGAATTTTGGGCGCAGAGCACGAATTGTATGTTAGAGTCATAGGGTTGTCTGCCCTAAGTTTTGAATTTAGTGTCAGCCTACCCATGGTATGCAGACGATGGGATTGTATAAATAGAATGAGGCTCTAAGTTGTAAAGCAGTTAAGTGAAGTGAAGTAGAATTGACAAACGGATGGAATAAAAAGGATAGCGAGCATAGGGCAAGAGTCTAGTGTCTTGGGTCGTAGTAGTAGGAAGAGGCTCTACAACTGAGTGCGCAGAGGCCTAGTAGAGTCCACAGCTGAGTGCGCGGACCCCTGCAGCTGAGTGCGCAGGGCAGAGTCGAGTCTGTAACCAAGGAAGAAGAATAATAAAGAGAAGTTTGATTCCAAATCTTGTGTATCTGTTCTTGTGCTATTTGCTGTTTAATTATGTTGTTTTCTTTATTGTGCACCCTTATATGAACGCTAAACACTATTAAATATAACTAGACACATACTGATAAGCTAAGTGATCGACTAATATCGAGTTAATAGTAGGGAATTGGGTAGTAACACGGATTGGGCCCTCAGTAAGGCTACATGAAGGCAGCATCGCAGGCTGCGAAGTACTGATAGGTACACGTAGTGACGTGTGCGTAGGATCAAAGCACGGACCACTGAAAATCATCAGACATCTCCAGGGTGCGGAAACCTAGTTCTAGCACCCTCCCATACTACTTCGAGTGAGACCTCAGTTCGCACTCCGTGGACTGTTGCCGAAAGGGCCAACAGTACTGGGATTTGTTTGGAAAAATCATCTCTGAACCTGGGTTAGGCCCCTACAAGCCAACACTAGGGCTATTGTGAAAGAGGTCAGATCATTTGAAAAGGATAGCTTACTTGATTGTCGAGCAGAGTCTTATACCTAAGCATAAGAAGTTGGTAAGAAGGGAGAGAGAGAAAGGAGCTAGATGGGTAAGGGAAGGCTGATGCAACCGATGGTTGTAATCACTCTTTTGACATTAATATAGAACTGCAGTTGTACTATCTACTCCATGGTGTTGGTACTACAATTCATTTATTTGTTTGTTCAATGCCTTTTAGCATGAATAACTTAGTTATGTGCAACTAGATGTCTTTTGTATATCCATGCATTAATTGTCAAGGTTTTATGTTGTGATTATGCTTGTCTCTTCTATGTGCAAGACTTGATTTGGATCCAGCTCAGGGGACTTCCACCTAGCTGCATAGTGCTCTCTAGCAAATATACATGGAGGCTCGAGGTAATGAATTTGTTTCTCTTTGATAGTTAGTTATTGAGTATGGACATGCATGTATCTTTGTGATAACTACAGATAATCTTACACTCTGCCAAGGGTCCCGGGAAGACCCTTAAGGGTTTCTTCATTCTCCATACACCGTGCATTTAATCCTATAGCAGAATTGGCGACTCTGCTGGGGACTACACTCTAGCTCCCGATTTACCCAGAAATTTCCTAGTTTCCTCCTCCTTCCAGACCTTCCTGTACTTCTTCATTCCTTTCCTGACCCATCGAGACCTTGCAACACTCTTATTTCATTGCTCAGCCCTAGATTTGATCCCCACAGCCCTTTTTTGAAGTGTTTTCCCTCACTAACGTAGGTTAGCAATGTAAACAGAGCTTTATAAAGCTCTGTGTCTGCACAAACAGAGTGTTAGTGCCTCCAATAACTCTTTGTGGCCTCTAGCACAGAGCGTTAGTCACCCAATTTTTGATATAAAGTTGTGTTTGTGACCTCAAAGGGTTGGGAAACTTGCTTCTAGACTAATAAGGGATCTGTAGCTGTGTTTTGTTTGCAAGATCTGTGTCCTGAAATATTTTTTTTTTTTTAAGAAAATAGCTTTTCTTCTTAAAAGTTTTTATTTTCATAAAAGAAAAAATCAATTTATTTTTCTTTTCTCTGGTGAGTTGGTTAAGTTCTGCATTATTTGGTTTCAGTAGTTGTTAGAGAGCATTGAAAATTTTTGTCAGTTATGCTAGTGTTGTAATGAATAGGATGCATGGAATGAATATTGATGTATGAAAGACTCTCCCTTTGTAAAAAACAGCTTATTCATCAAAATTGAAAATTTACAAGCATTGTATTTTGCATGATTTGAGTCAGAGTCCCACCAAATATCATACATCAACACCCCTACCGAAGACTCTAACAAAGTACACTTAAAATCTACCTAAAATCAATCAGTAACTCTTTCTAGAGCAAACATACAGTAGTTTAGGCTAGGATCTTGGGATAGGCAGTGTGAGTAAACTGCCCAAGATCATACACCAAAACTAGTGTCATTAAAAGAGAGAGATCCTTCTGCACTCATACTATCGAGACCACTCCAATAAAAGCGGAGCTAAATACAAGACAATATCGGACTGTAAGTGAAGTTAGCACGCCTTTACTTGCATCTCCTTTGGATATTCTGTGCATCGGGGACCCCTTCGGGAATATCGGAGCTGAGTCGGGGACTCAGGTATCCTGCCCACACAGTGTACTATCCGCGACTATGTCCCCCCTAGTAGTGTCTATGATCTGAGGTATCCTCAGTGGCCATACTTTTAGGGACTAACATAAGGTGACTGGGGTAGGCTGCCTTGGTATCTAACACAGATATACCTACTCTGTCTTCAGTTTTTGGGAGGGTGATCATCTTCATGAGAGGACTTGGCCCCTCAATCTGAGGTTCGGGCAAAGCTCTAGAGTAACCATAACTATACATTTGACCAACTCTCTCTGTTAATCATTATGATACTAGGTTTCATCTCTAGTGTTCGGTGCTTATCAGACAAGGTCATTTCCCTCTGCTTGCTGATTGATTCACTTAGTGTATTTTTTATTTTTTTAGGTGCCAGAATGTTATCATTGAGACTTTAATAAACATCACTGTAAAAAATTATTGATAAAAATTATCGGCCACCGTGGCTACATCTGGCCCTCGTCATCAATCTAGACGATTGTTAGGACTTCCCCCACTCACTGTGGAGGATCCGCCGAGCTCCAATGAACTGGATTCCCTGTCTTCGGGAAATCAGTCTCCGAGATCTCACATAGAATCAGTTTGGACAACTGATGATTCAAGCTTACTGGAGGATTTATTTACTGCAATATTTCTTCCTCCATACAATCCTCTGATCATGAATCCGTTGGGCCCACTCTTGGTTCCCATTGCATTTGTACCTCCTTTGTCTTCAGTTGGAACACTTCCACCCATCTCGTCGATGACTAACGGGTCGTGGAACATTTTGGACACTTTTGGTCCCCCACCACTTCCCCAGTCGACAGTCAATACCACACCTTTTATGGCAAACCTTGCTATCCCGTTTGTCCCCGGTACAACCCCTAACATGACACCCTCCAAGAGTGGAACCCAGTCTATTCCAGGTTCTACCCCTTTATTGTCAAACTCTATACCTTTGACAAGTGCTACATATAGCGCTCCTAATCACACTCAATATAGCACAATTAGCGCGGGTCCCTTCAACCAACAATATGGTTGGAATCCATTGTATAGTTCTAACCCCTAGGTTCAAGTATCTAGGGGCACTCCCAATATGCATATATCGGCAGGGAAAGTAACAGTTCCCCCTCCGTTTTCAGGCATGCATGGTTAGTCAGTGATTGACATGAGCACTCCTTATGCTAGTCAATGACTTATGGTTAGTTTTGTAGCAAGCGAGAATCCTCAAGGAGGTCCCAATCAATCCATGGGGGAACCCTACTCACAACCTCAAATGAGTCAAGGGGGCACTGCTTATCCTGGGGGAAACTCTATACCCTAGCCTAACAATCCCTATGGAAATCCACATTACAATACCATACCCCAAGGAACCTACTATACCACGCAACCTGTGTATAATATTGGGAATCACACGATGGGAGGACCGCAAGGATCCTCAAGTCATATGTCATCACCTTGGTCTAATTCGGGGGCATCACACACTCTGCCTTTCTTGGCAACACTTGATATCCCCGACTTGTACAAACTTACAAATGACCCCATCTATCATAACTTACTCTGGTCGCCAATCTCGCATAAAATACCGACAGACATCCCTAAGTTCGAAGGGAAACAAGGGGAGGATCCAGGTACCCATATCACCACCTATCATCTTTGGTGTGTTTCTAACTCCATGGTGGATGATAGTATCTGGTTACGTATTTTTCCCCGCACCCTTACTGGCAACACAGCCAAGTGGTACATCGAGTTACCATGCACGTCAGTCAATACCTTTGACGCTCTAGCGATGGAATTCTTAAAGCACTTCCAGCTACCCATCCGCTATGAAACTGGGATGGAACTCCTCACTTCATTACATTAGGATACTATCACCCACATCTCTGATCATATACATGAATGAAGATGTAGGCAGAGGTTATTCAAAGCTCCCCTCCGAGATTGTGTCTTAGTGGATTTCTCTACTCCCCCAAAGCGCTAAGGATGTCACCTTAGGTGGTGCGGTCACAAAATACCAATCCATACATCATGCCCAGCACTTAGATCTAATATATTCGTAGTCTGGCACTCTATATGATGTAATTCCCAATGCCCCTCGCAACTCCAATGCTCCTACTACTAAGCAACCCGGAGCGCACTTCGATCGGATTATCAGTGCAACCACCAGGGCTGCTGTAAAACAACTCAGTGGTCACATTTCTAGATGTCAGTGGACCCCTCTATCAAATTGACTGCTATTCCTACCACCATGATCAACTCTGTGTAGTCTATGCAAAAACCCGGTGGTAAGAACAAGAAGAATAAGAAAAAGACTGCTCCTTCTGAAGAGCAGTCAACAAAGTAGCAAAAACCAAAGCAGAAAGCTACTGTGCCCCTAACGATGGAAAGGATAAACCTGCTAGATTCCCTTGCAAAATCTGTGCCAAAGACCACATGACCTATCGTTGCCCGCATCTTCAGGAATGCACAGATTTCATTGCTAAAAAGGATATTGGTAGGACCCCTGCTGTCTTGAATAATCCTTTCCCTGCTCAGTAGCAGCAACACCTTATTACAAACCAACCCCAACCCCTACAAGGGGGCAATGGTGGTTCGCAACATCCTTCAGCTAGTGAAGGACCCTCTACCGTTTACACCTTTGAAACGGTAGATCTACAGACCAGAGCCAAATCTTATGGAGCTCCTGTTGCTCATGCAAAGGAACCCTCCTCAAGTCAAAACCCACCGCCGCCTAACGATCTTCATATCAAAAGGCCGATTTCTGACCTTGTGATTCACCCCCCTAAAGGGGCACTTCAACGCACAATGCACAATACATCTGCACGTGCCACCCAAAACTACAACATTGTAGAAGACTTGGCACAAGCGCCGTCGACTATGTCGGCGCTCAAAGTATTACAAACATGTCCAACACAAAGGAAATCTTTGCTTTCGGCCATTGGTGGTATCGACCCACAGGATTCCATGCTTGCAATTTTCGACATGGAAAAGTGTAAACCTCCCCTTTCTCACCAGCTTGCATTTCAGGTGCAAATCTTTTCAAAAGGTAAAGGTATACATAGAACTGTCATCGACGAAGGTGCTTCTACCTGCATCATGTCGGCTTCATGTTGACTCACTTTGGGTTCTCCAACCCTATTTCCACCGTCAAACTCCCTTAAATCTTTTGACGGCCACACTTTCATCCCAAAAGGTTACCTAGCTAGCTACCCCATCACCTTGTATGGTAAAATGGTAACAGTGGACATCGAAGTCATAGATAAAAAGCTCAACTATAATCTTTTGCTAGGTCAGAGTTGGACTTATGCCATGATGGCCATTGTGTCTACTATCTTTCGCATCATCCTATTTTCATTGGATGGAAAGGTAGTCACAGTGGACTAGCTATCCTTTTTCACCCCTGATTATTCCCCGTTACGAAGCGGCTCTGTACCCTTAGTGGGTGGTGTACCTGACTCTTACGTCAGTATCGGTACTAGTCTACTGAAGGCTTCTTCTTTGATGGGTTGTTTCCCTCTTTTGCCTCCAACAGTTCCATAGACGGTTAATATGGTTTCATCCATTCCTCATGAACCAATCGATCCTTGGATCCTACTGGCCCCTTCATACATTAGCACTTATGGAGAATAATGTCGTTGTCACCAGCTGAATTGGCCCACCAAGCCATTCAATCTACATCTGAATCTCCGGTCACTTCGGTTACGGCCAATGGTACCACTGCCTCTTCCATAACGGCTCCTTCTTCCGATCCACTCAATCAAGTCCTACCTATGGATGAAGCTATTAGAGGAATCATGAGTTTAGAAGAGTGACCTTGGGAGGACTCACACCATCATCTTTCGATATCTGATTCAGACATGATACCTCTTCAAATCCTGTCACCCGACACACCTGAAATCGTTTCCTCACCATATATGACTATCCAAACTTTGGACACAGAAGGAAACATGGGAAATACTTCAAAGACATTCCTCATTGATATTTCTGTCATGACAGGCATCGTGGAAAAGATTGCAATCCTGAGGAAATTGCAAGCTCCACCTACCTTTTTAAGGAATTCCGCGATGTATTCGCTTGGTATTACGAGGAAATGCACGGCATAGATCTGTCTATTGTTGAGCATGAGATCAAGATATACAACAATGCTAAACCTGTCCACTAAAGGCTTTGACTGGTCCATCCCCGTAAAACGACAACCATCAAAACCAAGGTGGAAAAGTTGTTACATGCTAGTTTCATCTATCTTATTCCCTTAACAGAATGGGTTTCCAATCTGGTTCCTGTCGATAAGAAACAAGGAACCATCTGCATATGTGTCGACTATCGAGACTTGAACGCCGCATGTCCCAAGGATAATTATCCGACACCATTCACCAACTAGATCATCGACGACTACGCCGGTTGTGAATCATTTTCATTCATGGATGGATTCTCAAGTTACAACCAGATTGCTATAAAACCCAAAGACCAGCACAAAACCGCCTTCGTTTGCCCATGGGGAATATTTGCCTATCGAAAACTCCCATTTGGTTTAAATAATGCTAGAGCAACATTTCAAAGAGCCATGGACTACGCATTTCATGATATCAAGCATATCATTCAAGCTTACTTGGATGACCTTCAAACCCATTCCAAGCAGTGAACGCAACACATAAATCATTTAAGAGCCATCTTTCCTAGGTGTTGGTTTTACAACATACGTCTGAATCCACATAAATGCATTTTCTTTATCGAGTTTGGATGCTTACTTGGATTCATAGTCTCCAAGTATGGGATTAGGGTTGATCCTGACAAGGTAAAGGCAATTATTCAATTTCTCTAACCACAATTCATTCTGCGGCTCCAACATTTTCAAGGGAAAGCAAACTTTTTACGACGGTTCATCGTAAACTATGCTGAGTTGACGAAAGGCTTTATGTGCCTACTTAAGAAGGGAGTGTCGTATCTGTGGGATGATCAAGCTCAACGATCATTTGATGCCTTGAAAAAGGCACTTATATCAGCCTCACTCCTTAGCACTCCCAATTATGGCTGCGACTTTCTTCTATACCTTGCAGCCTTGCTATCCTCTCTCGAAATGGTCCTGGTTCAAACTCATGATCACCAGACTGAGCATGTGATATATTATCTGTCGAAAGGCCTAGTTGGGCCTGAACTCAGATATTCACATGTGGAAAAGCTGTCATTAGCAGTCGTCTTTGTTGTCAACCACTTCCGACACTACATACTGCTGCGATAGACTACTATCATCGCCTTGGAGAATCCCATGAGACACATTTTGTCTCATCAAGTAATTGGAGGGAAATATTCAAAATTGATCTTGATCCTCCAACAATTTGATTTGGTTTTCACTACTACCAAGGAAAAAAGTTCCTTAGTCTTTGCTGAACTTTTTTTGAATCTTCCCATTGTCGATCCTAACGAGATAGCCCATGATACTCTTCCAGATGAAGATATCTATCTTATCGACACTACTGACCCTTGGTATGGTAACATTCTTGTCTACCACCAAGTGCAACGGTTCCACCCCAAGCTATCATTAGGAGACCATCGTCACATCCATCACCAAGTGCAACACTATCTAGTGATCAACGATACGTTATATCATTGTGGTGCGAATATAGGTCTTCGACGTTGCCTCACTAATGAAGAGGCAGAACACGTTTTAAATGACTACCATGCTAGGGCATGTGGCAGTCATCTTTCTGGCATATCTACTGAACATAAAATTTTGTACGCAGTCTACTACTGGCCGACCTTGTTCAAAGATTGTGTCAAGGCAATCTGGCAATGCCATCCTTGTTAAGTGTTCATAAAGAAAATGCGTGCTCCTCCGGCCCTACTACACCCAGTCATATCCATCGGCCCCTTTGCCAAATGGGGGATAGGCTTTGTAACTTGCAATCCTGTTTCCTCTGATAGACACAACTATATTATTGTAGCTGTGGACTATTTCACGAAATGGGCCGAAGCCCTTCCCACCTCCCAATCCGATGGGGAAATTGCGACGCTATTCCTATTTAATCAAGTCATCTGTCGCTTCGGTGTACCCCGCACGATTGTTATGGACCATGGGTCTAATTTTCAGAATCACATGATGTCTCACTTAACATCCCTGCTAGGTTTTTGCCAGGATCAATCATCCTCCTACCCCCAAGCTAATGGTCAAGTAGAAACCGTCAATTGTGTCTTAAAGACCATGATCTGTAGGTTAGTAGGGAATTATAAAACTCACTAGCATCGAATGTTATATTTGGCGCTATGGGCATACCAAACTTCAGTTAAGACAGCTACGAGCTTCACACCTTTTCAACTAGCTTACGGCCTGGAAGTATTTTTATCGATAGAGTGTGAGATTCCTTCCCTACAAATTGTTGTTGAACTCCTGCCCGGCACTACTGCCGAAGAAGAGAGCTTGCTATACCTAAATCAACTGGATGAAACCCATCGAGATGCCGAATTGGCACTCGAGGCCCACAAGCATCGAGTAAAAGCCCAGTACGACAAAAAGGTCAAGCTTCATTCTTACCAAGAGGGAGATCTTGTTTTTCTCTACGATAAAAAACATGACCTCTTAAGGCAAGAACACTTCAACCCTTATGGCTCGGTCCATATGTCATCAAAAAATCCCTCTCAAAAGGGGCATATGAACTTCAAGACTGGGAAGCAGTTTTACTTCTTTTTTGATGTGATTGGATTGTTTTGGTATTTATGGAAGTATTTTTCTTATGTATCTTTCTCGCAATGTAGATGCCTTCATTACCCTTAGCATGCATAGGATATGCGGATGGTGCCAGTCATCACACACAGCACATTACATCAGCTGCTTGGGTCATCTACACACCTGAGTCAGAACTGTTTTGTTCCGGGGGAGTCCTTCTTGGTACTGCTGCCAACAATATTGCCGAGTACATGTCCGTAATTTCACTTCTCACTAAAGCATCATCAAAGGACATCTCCAATCTAGTGGTCAGGTTAGATTCTCAACTTGTTGTTATGTAATTTACAAATCGTTATCACATTCGTAATCCAACCTTGTTACGTCATTATTTAGGGTACGACTCTTGGAACATCAGTTTGAAGTTATCACATATGAGCACATTCCTAGAGAATTTAATACAGTTCTTGATTCATTGGAAAACTATGTGTTAGATTAGAATTTGTCTCATTCACTATAGAAACATGCATGAAAAGTAAAAATTTACAGAGTTAAAAATTTACAAAAACAATTAAAAAACATTTACACCATACAAATACCAAAATGTCTGTAGATATATATAAATAGAATCTAGTCTTTTACATCAAAATATTCCAAAACTTGGATGTTTTAAGTACAAAATGGCTACTAAGCCTAGATATAAATACATGTTGGCTATGCCAGAACACCTACTAAATAGAGCCTACTGTTCCTGAAATGCTAAAACTGCTCTAGCTATCCTCCGAAGAGAAACCAGAAACCACTCAGGCACACCGACTGTGTGTCGCTGCATATGAGCGGGGATCTCCCCCATAGGAAGTGGGGCACACCCATGCTCAAGCCCTCCATGTTCCTCAAAACCTCGCGAAGACTGTTAGCATCACCCCCTCCAGCAGGTAGTTGGCCTCCCCGCCTCACGTGGCGGGGTTCGCCTATAGGTTGTAATGGTGCCACATCTATGTTAAGAAAAAATCTTCATGTCAGTACTTTCACCCATAAAAACAACAAAAACATAACATAAATATTCAAAAGCTAAAAAATACTTTAAGTAATCTCAAAAATCATTCTCACCTTGAGGACCCCAGTTGGTCCCTAGAGGTAGCATTAAGTCAAGGTCGCCGGTGAAGTCCATGCCCTCATAGGCATAGTTGTCAATCATTACAATCTGGTCACGAAGCCACTGGAAGAAATCTTCCTCGAAGAAGTGTCAGATAGGTCCTCCTCCTGTGCGAGGATCAAGTGATGACCATCGCCCCTGTCTCAGCTCCCTTGGATCAAAGGGACCTAAGCTCATCCTTGGGCGCATAACAGGTACCCTCTCAAGTATGAATGAGACAATGAGAGTGTCGTACCCAAAACTCTGTTGGGTTCAAGTCTTGCATGCGGTTAATTCTACCTTCAACTGGCGAAGCACTGCTTCACACCAGTTGAACATCTGAGGCTGGACACAGTCAACTACAAGAAATAGTTGGGCCTTTGTTGCAATGTGGGGACTCTTTGACCCTGCCAAATGCACAATCAACCATAAAATGGCCCTCATAGACCTGGACCTAATCCTCTCTATGGGGACTCTGTTGTTGACAAGTCCACTCTCAAGGATGCAGTAGGATTGAACTAGCTCTAGGGTGGATCGAGGATTAGGCCTACCCTCGGTCAGGTTTTCTTGTGCTCCTCGGCACGACAAACCAATCAAAAAGTAAATGTCATCACGGTCAATGGCTAGCTCATGATCTACAATCCTGAACACCTGCTCATGTTCATCCCAGTGTTGGATAATCCATCTCAACAAATCCTCCTGCCCTTTCATCAGCTCCAACTTTGCATACTTCAGCAAACCACAGTGGCGCAATGCAAGTATGCATGCTGGATCATTTTGCATCAACAATTCCTGGCTATCATGGGCCCGTTCTCTCCATAGGCTAGTCATTATGGCTTGAAACCTATGCAAAACAACCCAAAAATCAGTCAAAATGGGGCAACAAAGCTTCAGGAATCACTGCATGGGGTTTTAAACTGTGCCCTCAGGCTTTAACGCTCCCCCCAGTGGTACACAGGGAGGATTAACGCCCTCTAGTAGGTCGTAAAGGGCATTTAACGCTCCCTGCAGGCCTGCCAGAGGGCGTTAGTGCACAAATACTGCTTTAGGGCTCCCCAGATCTGCAAGAATCCACCCCAGAAACTGATAAGAAAGGTTAATAAACACATAGAGAAAGTTTTAGCATCTACCTGGGACTGACGACACGTCAAATGGTCGCTTGGATCTCCCACAATGGTCCGTGGAAAATCTGCTCCTCTTTGGCTCCAAAACGCTCTCACAGTTCTCAAATAGTGAAAATGGTGAATGTGAAAGCTCAAAGAACTTTCTTATATTTATTTTTGGAGACATGATTTATTGAAATCATTAAAGAGGAAGTAGTCCATTCCCCATGATTTTTTATCATGCATGACCCCATATGGATAGGAATTGCTGCTTTTTTATACTTTTTTCCACTTTTTGATGAAAGTACTTTCAGGAATGAATGGTAGTAATCACTACATGCAATTCTCAATGAGCGCTTTCTTTTATGGGATGTTTTCTCACTCTAAAACTAAAAAATCCCTGATTTTTTCATTGTTGGGCTCGTTAAACACATACGACGATGGTCCAAGCAACTCTTTTTCACTCTTTTTCTAGCTCATTAAATTGAAAAAGATAATTAGAGCATTCTTTTTAGGAACTTTTTTCTTGCTCATAAAACTGAAAAAATCTCGAGTTTTTTCTTCAGGCTTGTTAAAAACTTATGAAGGTGACTAGAGCATTCTTTTTAGGCACTTTTTTCTCGCTCATAAAACTGAAAAAATCCGAAGTTTTTTCTTCAGGCTCGTTAAAAATTTATGAAGATGACCCTAGCATTCTTTTAGGTACTTTCTCGCTCGTTAAACTGAAAAAACCTGAGTTTTTGTCACCGGGCTTGTTAAAAATATACGGCAACAACAAGAGCACTTGCTTTTTTGGGACCATTTCTCACTCTTAAATAGAAAAATCCTCAAGGTTTTCCCTTCTTCGGGCTCGTTAAATATATGAAGAAGGAATGAGTAGTTCTTTTACCTCTTTTTCCTTGCTCACTAAACTAAAAAATATACCTTGAGCTTTCTACATTTTGACTCGTTAAAATTCGATGAAGGTATTGAGTTTGTCGTCACATGACTCATTAAAATTTCATGAAGAATATCGAGTTTAGTCCATCTCCTCGTACTCATACCAAAATGAGGTCAACATATATTGAGCATAGGTTTCTCTTTATCTGGACTCAATAGATTAACTCACAAAAAAGTAACCGATCCAAGTATACTATTAAACTTTTGTCACACCCAGTTAAAAACTATGACAAAGGGACCACCCTGGAGTCGTTCTTTACGATCTTTTCAGACTCTCTAAATATGAAAAGACCACCGAGTTGTCTCGTCTGGACTCATTAAATTACATAGACGAGGTATAGAGTCACTCTTTTTACGATCCTTTTCAGACTCTTAAAACATGAAAATATCGACAAGTTTGCCTATCTGGACTCATTAAACTAATCAGATAGGGCATAGAGTCGCTCTTTTTGTAGTCCTTTTTAGACTCTTAAAAAATGAAAAGATCAATGAGTTTACCATCTAGACTCACTAAACTAATCAGACGGGGAAAGTGGACAATACAACTATGTTCATTATTTGAAAGTGTGGTTTGGCAGCAGTCGTTCCCTTGAGCATGGCACTCCCTCAGATAAACCTTCCTTGTGACGGCCTCTCAATATGAATTTTACCATCCTATGAATTTAGCCTAAATACCCTGATGTTCTTGCATCTTTGTATCCTAACACTCTTTAGTGTTCATGAGTCTAGTGCTACATGGTTAAAACCGTTGTCATGCCTTCTATTGTTCAAGGGATAACCTTTTGTTTCCTCCATCAACCCATCAAGCATATCCTTTCATCATGCCCTCTGTCGTTTTGACCCAATGCTCAAAGATTCCTCAAAAAACAAATCATTCTTGTCTCGTTTCGTGTCGATTGATGTAGGACACATTATTGCCTACCTTTTGACAGGTCTCTTCCTATTGACTTCAACACTCTATCTAGGAAGACAACCCAGAAACACATTCAGTGCCTTGGTACTTGCAGACATTAGTGGCAGGTCACCTTGTGTTTGATCAGGGGTTCTCATTATTGGCTCCTGGTTAAGCGATTCTATGAGTGTTCGATGACAAAAACATTTTTCACACTCGCTAGATTGTACTGTGCATCTTGGAGACCATCACCATTATTGGTGGCCTTCCTCGCGTCTGTTAACGGTCTCCATTATTGACTGGTAATCAGACAATTTCATGCATGTTTGACATCAACGCATATATTCACATGCATCGATCTATGTTGTTCAATGAAGCAGAAATCAAGACCTTGGATAGAGGCTTGCTTGTTTCCTCTCCCAAGTTGTGTATATTTGTTTTTGGAGAGAGCTCAATAGAATGATCCTATTATGACACTAGTTCCGCATTGTGCTTATCGGTGGCTAGCATCGTCATATATATTTTATGATAAAATCACTCTAACATAGCTACTGAGCATGTGAGTTCCCAACTCAGGACATGATTTTAGTTGTTCTATATATGTGTGTTGTATCAGGTTTCCCGTACCGCCCAAACCTCCAATCCTCTATCTTTTTTTGTCAAATAAGAAACATAAGACTTAAGTAAAGTATTTCGGCCATTGTTGCAGCCTCTTATCTCACACTTTAGGGGGCATTTGTTATACAGCAAAATGACCTCCTCATCAGCTCAGAGGGGAAAGACATGATGGCTAAAGCAATGACCAAGTTCACAAGCCTTGTTTCCAAGCTAACGTTGCCTATACACTGACAACATGCTTTATAAAGCTTCTTTGCAAGCCTAAGGGAGCGTTAGTGACCCTAGTAACTCTACTTGTTACTTCAGGGACAATGTTAGTGAACCCTAATGAGGATCTAAGGGTCAAAGGAGTGAATTGACTAAGAAATATCCCTACATTCTCTCCTAAATCTACTCAGAAAAGAAAGGAAACATCAAAGTTCGACCTATTTGAGGGATTTCTAATCCTAATGAAGAAGAAAAATGGGAAAGAGCTCAAAACAATAGCAGCATCATTGATTTTACCTAAAGAAACTCATGGAGAAACTTGGCAACCCTTACCTCGAATGCTACATAAGAAGAGCTAGGGCTATTTTGAAAGAGGTCAAATCATTTGAAAGGATAGCTTACTTGATTGTTGAGTAGAGTCTTAGACCTAAGCATAAGAAGTTGGTAAGAAGGGAGAGAGAGAGAGGAGCTGGAGGGGTAAGGGAAGGCTGATGCAACCGATGGTTGTAATCACTCTTTCGACATTAATATAGAACTGCAGTTGTATTGTCTACTCCATGGTGTTGGTACTATAATTCATTTATTTGTTTGTTCAATGCCTTTTAGCATGAGTAGCTTAGTTATGTGCAACTAGATGTCTTTTGTATATTCATGCATTAATTGTCAAGGTTTTATGCTGTGATTACGCTTGTCTCTTCTATGTGCAGGACTTGATCTGGAGCCGGCTCAGGGGACTTCCACCTAGTTGCATAGTGCTCTCCAGCAAATCTACACGGAGACTCAAGGTAATGAATCTGTTTTTCTTTGATAGTTAGTTATTGAGTATGGACATGCATGTAGCTTTGTGACAGCTGTAGATAATATTATAGTCTGCCAAGGGTCCCGAGAAGACCCTTGAGGGTTTCTTCATTCTCCATACAGCATGCATTTAATCCTATAGCAGTAGTCCAACTAACTCTCTTGAGGGTGCATCATATATTTTCCATTTTAATATGATTGTATTAACAAATTCAACATCCTCTAGTTGTGTAGAATTAAACCTAGTTGAACTGGGTAGTTTGATATCCATGTTTCCAACCTACACTGGGATTGCATGATGGTTTGATGTTCCTTCTATCTTCACCTACGATTTCATTCTTCAAGTATTTACCATAATGGATTTTTACACCAAAATCATATATAATATTTCTATAACTCTTCCATCCATTATTCTCATATTTTTTGTATGTGGAAACCAATTTGACTAGTTCCATATCCACAAACACAACATCCTTAATCTTGTTCCAAGAAGTATACCAAAGGATTTTTGGTATCTACTTTCTCCCATATCTTTATACCTTTGATAGTGAATTTTAAATTCCCTCCCATAATAATTTTCCTAATTTGTTAGAATACCATATGCTAGTAATTCACAATAAGCCACCATGTCCTCATAAATTCCATAGATGTTCCCTATTAAGAAATATTTGGCCATATCCATAGAGAATATATCAAATCCCATAGATAAGTCAAATAAAAAAAAGTTAATTAATCTTCTTTCTACTAGATAATAAATAATTTTCCATGTCTTCCTATAAAATATATGAATAATAACTTTAGTCCTTAAAGATGATCTATAATTCTACTATATTTTTTTAACCTTTCTCCCATAGTCTCTTTAATGGTTAAAATATTAGGTCTATGGAGACCAACTAAAATAACTATGGAAATATTTTTTTGAGGAGTTTCCTAACCCCTTTGTTTTGGATGACATAATTATCATCGAGAAACCCTACCTAAACCATGGTCTACTTTAAGCTCCCCTTTTAAGGTTTATTGCTTCCCTTGTTTAATTCCACTTTTGGAATTCTTTAGGTTATAGTTAAATGAGATTTCCATCTCCTTCTAGTTTTAACCATCCTTATCCAATTCTAGACTTAACACCCTTTCATTTCCATTTGAATCTAATTCCATAACACCTTGTCTAGATATCAATGGATATTTATGCTACTCAAATGTTATAAGGAATTCCTTAGAGGTAGGAGGATTAAGAAATATTACGAAAGAGTTCCCTTTATTGGAAATTATTTTCTCTACCTCCCTAGCTCCAAACCCAACTTTCTCTTATCTTCCAATAAAATGATAGGAAGAACCATAATCTCTTTCTCTTTGTTGTCATTCTTGTATTCCTTATATGACTTATTCTTACAAATAATCAAACCTAGGCAATGGTCATGTACTAGGTCTTGGAATTTAATAGCATAATTTAAAAACAAATTAGTAGTGGTTACATACCTACCTAGAACATAGATAGGTTGTGCATTAGTTAGTCCCTCATGATTATAACTTGATCTTGTTCAAAACTACTTACACCCATGCCTCTTATTATCTTTAAGCTATTGATTTGTGGTGATACCCTTTCTCTGTAACACCCCCTCCTCCCACATCTACCCAAGCAACCACCCAATCAGGGTAAACGTGTGACATGAGAGGCCACTATAAGGGATTCAACCTCCTTGGTGATCTTAAGGAAATGGAATCAACGGAACACATCAACCAAACCCATCCATAACAACAACACCCTCAGGAGACATGTCAACCACTCAGACATTCTGTCCGTGGATCCCAATAATGTTTTAATCCTTTTAACCCATGGTCACTATCATTCTATAGGCATGCCAGCATCTAGAAACCTCCAGTCACTCTCATAGGCATGTGTGTTAGCATCCAAGGACTTTTCCCAACATACCTATGCCAGCATCTGTGGAATTCAAGGCACTTTTTTAGTCCATAATTCTGACCACTGCCCAAAACTTGTTACAACCTCTAGAATCCATCAAACACATGATGAAAATACTAACAAATCAAAAATCAACCTTAGGACGAGGCCTAAGCATCCCCAACCGAGACTTACATTCTGTCAAATAGTTGGCATCGTTACAACCTATGGGTCTAGGATACAAGATAGAGCATGAATGACTAAAAGAACTTGTGGAACATAACAAGAAGGATCACCACCTTCTCCATTGAACTGTTGTAACATCAGTTAGGTCTTGTATCCATCATTTTAACAATTACAAATAAATACATGAAATATCCATGACATGAACCAGTCATACAACCATTCTTATAACTAGCATTAAACCATGTAAATATCATAGATATGACAACCATAAAATCTACATATAAACAAGTGAAAAATTAGGAGAACTTAGTTTTCATTAATCATAGGAAAATCTGACCAGGTTCGAGATTTCCACGTACGACCTGACCGTGGACATGGTTGAACCAAATATTTCTTTTAGCGAGTCACCCCCATGCCATATTCCAATCATGAATGTGAGATCTCGTAGAATAACCAATCTAAAAACAACCAAGGGAAACCATAGGTTAAACCACCTCTACCGTCATCAAAATGTGATCACACCAAAATTGGTGCTTTGATCACAATCGAACCGAACTTGGAATGCCATCCAGAATCCATCACTATCCTTGAGGAATTTTATGTCTCCTTCTCTCTTAAGCTTTACCACAATCCAATCCCAGATCACTGGGCCCTAAACCAAGACCAGTCTCTTAGGCTTTACCACAATCCAATTTCGGATCACTAGCCTCTAAACAGAGACTCCTCCCTCAGGCTTTATCATGTATCATGCCAAAACTGGTTAAGGGATTCCTAGGACTTTGGGAATGAAACTTGAGACCACCTTTGCCCTGGATTCCAAAATCCAAAGCTCTAAAAAGAAAAAAAGACAAAAACAAAAACAAAAACAAAACAAAAACAAAAAAACAAAAACAAAAACAAAAAATAAAAAATAAAAAGAAAACAAAAACAAAAAAACATCCCAACACCATGGCATCTAGAAAAAGGAAAGGCTGGGTTGAAAACCACTATCATAATCCGACAAAACCATGCCACTAGCAGCAAGAGAACCATACACCAACATGAAAATCCATGCATTTACAAACTAGCTAGGAAATTACACATGCAATATGTTACCTACAAGTATTCCTGTTGAAGTTGCCTGATCCTACTCTTCTTCCTTGATCCTTTCTTTCCTTCCTTTCCCTTTACTTTCTTTTCCTTCCTTGATCCAAATCTAAAGTGCTCCAAGAAAACTCTAAGTGACCAAGAGTGGGAGAGAGAGAGAGAGAGAGAGAGAGAGAGAGAGATAATAATGAGAGATCTCCAAACTTAAACTGATAAAAGGTTAGCCAAAATCTTGCCCATTGATCATCAAAATCCCTTTTATGATTGAGGCCTCTAATTTCTTCATTTTCCATTATTTTCCTTCAATTTCCTCCTCACATGCAACCTGTGATCTTTCACCTTACTTTTCTCTTAATTTCCTTTATTTTCATAAATAAATGTGCCAAAAATGCATTTTTTCCTTTTAATGCCTTTACCTTAGCCTTTGCCAATATCCTTAGCCAAAACACACATCTAGTGATGCCCACTAAGATATCTTTGCCCAACATTCAGCTTGGAATAAGTGTCCCTTAACCGTGGTCTTATTTTTCCTTTATTAACTTTTATTACATGAACTTTTCACTAGGGTTGTTATAGAACCATCCCCCTTGGGGAACACCATCCTCAGTGTTAAACCACACCATGACCTCAGCAAAACCATTGAAAAGAAAACATACTACCCATGGAGCTTTATAACATAGCTCATTGTAGTACTCATAATGAAAGACTTGCTCAAAAGAAAAACATCGTGACAACATGAAAATATAACAACTATACCGCTTATTGGAGCTTTATAACTTAGCTCATGGCGGTATTTACATCCATATACATATACATACATATACCAAAACATTAGCAAAACATATGCCAAACATATACCAACATCAAACCAAAATTGCTTTGCCTCAACCGGCAAACAATGAAGGATACAAGGCCCACATCTGATCTTCCACCTACCATGTAGCTACTTTAGGCCCAAAGTGCTTCCACTACACTTTAAATTTATCTATGGATCTATTCTTGAGCATGCGATGCTTCTGCTACAATATGCATTGAGTCTCTTACTCGAACTCTCCTTATTTCTCCACCTGTAATACAAACCAATCAATAACATGATCAACATCCTTTATATACTTCTTAAGCAATGAAATATGGAAAACATCATGGAATTTCACTGTTGGAGGTAGTGCAAGTCGATATGCCACTAGTCCAATCCTCTCAAGGATCTTGAAAGGCCCACAATACCATGGTGCCAACTTGGCACATGAACCAATCCTCAAAGATATTTTCTTGGGCTTGATGTGCAAATACACATGCTCCCCAACCTGAAACTCCTTGAACACCCTGTGTTGATCTGCATAACTCTTCTGTCTATCTTGTGCTGCCTTTAGATTCTTCTTTATAACTTGCATTTCCTGCTCCATGTTTGCCAACATATCTGGTCCAATAAGTACCTTGTTCAATGGATCATTATAGTTGATGGGAGTGTTACAACTCCATCCATAGAATGCCTCAAGGGGAATCATCCTCAATGACTCCTGGTAACCATTGTTGTATGTGAACTCAACCAATGGAAGATACTCCTCCCATTTCCTCTATTGGTGCATCACATACATCCTCAACATATCCTACAAGATCCTATTAACACCCTCTCTCTGTCCATATGTCTACAGATGATAGGTTGTAATGAAGGCCAACTTTGTACCCAAGCCTACAAATAGCTCGTTCAAAAACTTGGAAGTGAACTTTGCATCCCTGTCTGACACAATCTTCCTTGGAACACCATGTAGTCTCACTATCTCCCTAATAAACACTTGTGCTACCTCACTAGCTGAATATGTAGTCTTCACTGGAATGAAGTGAGCTACCTTGCTGAACCTATCAACCATGACCATAATAAAACCATGCTTCCTCACTATCCTTGGAAGACCTACAGTTAAATCCATGAATATGACCTCCCATTTCAATTCTAGAATCATTATAGGTTGTAGTATACCACCTAGATGCTTACATTATGCCTTTACCTGTTGACAATCTAGACATCTAGCCATGAACTCTGCGACTTCCTTCTTCAAATTCAGCCAATAGTAGAACTTCTTCACTACAGTCAATGTCTTTTGGTAACCTGGGTGACCTGAGTATGGCTTCACATGAAACTCCCTCAGTATAAGCTTCATGAGCTCATTGTAGTTCGAAACATAGATCGTGTCCCTAAATCTCACAAAAACATATGTCGTGAGATGGTAGTCTGCATCCTGATCACTTGTGCCTGCACCTACACCTGTACCTACCCTTGTACCCATACCTGCACCTGTACCTATACCTACACTTGTACATGTGCTCTATTGTAACCTGTGCATGATCTCCATATACTTGTCATCCTACTATCCTTCCTGCAAGATCTTATCCTGTAACTCTGTCCCATAAGAGCTCATAGTTGCTATATGATTTACCTGTACCTTCCTTCTAAGAGCATCTTCAATTTAGTTCTCCTTTCCTTTGATGTATCTTATCTTGAAGTCAAAGTCACTAAGGGTAGCCAAATAGCTAGCTTGCCTGGAATTTAGATTCAGTTGGTCAATCAAGTATCTCAACCCACTGTGATCTCTATCAATGTAAATCTCCTGCCAAGAAGGTAGTGTATCCACATCTTCAATGCATGTATGATCGTTGTTAGCTCAAGATCATGCATTAGATAGTTATGGTCATGCTCATTCAATTTATGCAACTCATAGCATACTACATGTCCTTCTTGCATGAGAACTACACCAAGTCCTCTCTTGCAAGCATCTATACACACTACAAACTCTTTGTTCAGATCTACAATCTGTAGCGCTAGTGCATGTGTCAACAACTACTTAATTTACTCAAAACTAGCCTCACATTCTTCTATTCATTCAAACTTCTTACCTTTCGTCTGCAATGATGTGATAGGATATGCAATGTGTGAGAAGTTCCTAATGACCTGTTGTGGTCACCAACAACCCCCCTTTTTTCACTTGACATTAGCAATAACGTCAAGTGAAGAGGGGACCCTGAACGAAAATCCCAAAAATATATTTTTTCTAAAGTTTTTGTATTTCTCTCCCTAAGGCTCAAATCGCATCGCAAGGAAAGGCCAAAGCATAACTCGAGCGCGAAAAACAAATACTGCGAAATTGCGATGCGAAGTTCATCGCATCGCATACTTCACACGCGCCCCTTAAAAGAAAAACCTTCGAGAAATACGATCGCCGATATGCGATATCGCAAATCGCAAGCATTACGCTATAGGACGTAACCATTAAATGAGATCTTGCGATATTTGCGATTTGCGATCCGCGATGGCAGCAATTTGCGATCCGTGACCTGCGATCTGAAAAGACTTACCACACGATAAACCCATGCATTAAGCGCGCGCCTTGAAAGAATTTAATGACCGCATGCTTAAGTATCTAGGAATGATTGCGTTACATTTATCGAAGAGTCAAGTGATGATGGATGTCAGAATTATGTATTCATTAGAGATTAATGCTTTCACGTCAAGTCTTTTCATTTCACTTCTCCTTTGCGTAGACTGCAAGACACGCAACTGATATAAGTTTATATGCAGGAAACATCTGAAGGAAAGAGGAAAGCGCCAATCAGCAAAGAGAGAATGCTTTCGCAAAATGGATGCCGCATGCAGCAGAACCGTGGATTCCAGGCTATCAGCCAACCGACACTGATGAAATTAGACTATCCGGGACTCAGAGTCAAAGGCGCACAAAAGCAGCATATTCAGAAAAGATCCTGAAGCTAAGACTTAGTGAAGCAGAGAAAGAAGCGCATGAGAAGGAGAACGCTTCAGGGAAACCTGGAACAAAGAATGGAAGAAATTCTCGAAACAGGGAGTTGCCCATGCAGCACGACTCTTAACCCACTCAATCCACCGCACGACCGAAAATCGAAAACGGAAACAGCAAAATCAGTTCGAGAAGAAACTGGGACATGCTAAGTATACACACGGCGAATACACCCAGCTAGAGAAAGGTTTTCGAAAATATCTTCTGGTCTGCCGGAAGGAAGTGCCAGCTCCTGCTATTTCCACTTTTATCTCCCAAGCGAAACAAGAAGGCGGCTAGCCGACTCTTCCCAGGAAAGCATTACACTGTTGACAGCACTAAAGAGAATATACAGAAACGGTCAGAAATTAGATTTTAAGTTTAGAAATAAAGTTGCTTTTAGTAAAAGGGTGGTCATTTGAGGCCGATTCCCTAATTTCATGTAATTAATATTGATTAGTTAGTAGTATTTAACCCTTCTCATGGTTTTTGGAGAAGGGTCCGGAAATCTGTCAAAAACCTTATCCTCAGAACATGCACTTCTGCACCCTCAGAGGAGGTTTTTGATGAATGGATGGATCGAGATTTATTTATGTTTGCATTTTAATATCTGTTACTGATGTTGTACTTCTGTACTCTTAGCAGATGTTAGAACAAGTAGAAATAAATCATTGTTACTTGAAGTTTATTAGTGAACTTAGTCATAAATGGTACTTTTATCTCTTGGCTAGATTCTGCTAGTATTCCTAAAGTGATATGTGGCTGAGTTCTTTGTATGTTATTGCATGAATGTCTGTATTACCATTTGGCACTTCTGTACGGTGGGGTCATTTATTTATGTTTAACATATAGAAAAATGATTATGCGATATGCTGTTCACAACTACTCTGCCTAACTTCTTATGCAGAATGGTTCATCTTTATTGATTTATATTCTGATATCAGTTGAATGATCTTTATTACCGGCTGCTGTTAGAAATCTTTCTAGATCGCATAACAAAAGAAAAACACCCCGGGTTAGCGTAGATTAGATATATCTTTCTTCATTAAATTACATTAGCATAGAGTTAATTTAGCAATTAGAATTAAGACTAGATTAGAAGAATCCTTCCTCCCCTTCCTTAGATTAATACCATCACTCTACGCACACACACACACACCCATCACATTGGGAAACTGGTCCCATTACCCCCAGTCGGACCCGCTACTCCAAACGGGCAAGGAGCCGCCAACCAGGTTCCGGACCGGGTGGGTATCCCCCTTGTTGTTGACCCGACCTCGGGGCCCTCAACATTTCTGGCGCTAGAAGGAGGGCCTGAGCATATTGTCTGTTGGGATATGTTTAAAACTAGAAGTCCCGGAAAAGGATGTCTACTCACAGAATTCCCATTTGGAGTTGCATCCAGGTTCCTACATCTTCCAACACTCCACCGGACGTGGTAAGACTATTATCTCAAGTAAAATTTAATGGTGAGAATAATTCTTTTGCATTTCATCACGCCTTACAGTTCATTCATAGAGTCTCTAGTGCTGATATTCAGAAAATTGACGAAGGCGTTCTGTGCAGGATTTTTACTCTCACGTTCACAGCAGAAGCTAGGAGATGGTGCAGGAACCTCCCAACTGCATCAATCCACAGCTGGGACCAACTTGTTAGAGCTTTCATCTTAGAGTTTGATTGCTATGAATATGACCAGGTATACGATGAGATCGACCATCTGCGGAAACAAGACGAGCCCGTAAGGGAGTTCAATATACGATTTCATCTTAAATGTCTACAATATGATCTTGAAGATGAACTCACAGATGAAGAATCTTTGGATTATGATGAGTGTTTCCCACCTCCTGCACCTGATCAGACAGAATTTAGCCTAGGAGTTTTGCATGCTCTAACATCAGAAAACGCAGGCGAAAGTACTAAGGGGGAAGGTGCCCTGACATCAGAGGTTGACTTTAATGTAAAGTCAGACAACATCATTTCAAATCAACAACTCCTGGTGCCAAGGTTAGATCCACCTACTGTTTCTCTCCCGAAAAGTATCGACGCAAAAAGGTACGATCTAAAGCCCGATGCTTATTGTGAATCTGATGAACGAGATTTGTTTGATGATTTTAAATACATTGTTCCAGATCGACATTTTTCTCTTTACCCCGATGTTTTTTGTAATGACAATCTTCTCCCTCATAGTATCAAGTCTATTCCAATAGAGGGCTATTCAAACGAGACATCACTGGGTTTCCAAAATAAAGAGACCACTATATCACAGTCTACGATTCATATCAAACAAGAGCTGCCTCATCTCCCTTGTCTAAAAACATATAATGAAAAAGAGGAACCTAGGGAAAATTGTGAAATCTTTCGTGATAGTTGCTTTGATATTTATGATGATATTGAATTGTCGCAAGTAACTCAACCAGGGTCTGGTTATAAGAAACATCTTAGATCAGAAACCGCTTTATCTGACCCTCATCTCAAAGAAAAATCTCATTTGAATAATTTCACTGTCCAAAGCGATACTCCTATCTACGATTCATATCCAGAAGAGATCTCTATCCCTGATCGCAATCATGATTCAATTCCTGATTCACAGAACCCGGCCAGTTCTTGTGAAAAACACAGAGTTTCAAGTAACTCCCAGATGTGCGACACCACTGTATATACAGCTACCTAATCTTTTCTTTCTCACTTATTTTCTTTGTGTACGAAATCGAATCTCTCTTTAAAACTCCAAAATTTTGATAAATTAGATTTTGGTGATTTATGTATAAAAGCTTTCATTCCAAACGAGATCGCTAAACACTCAGAATTAACAATCGATGGGTCAAAAGCCACCCAAATCGAAGAACATATCTCACGGATTGGCTTGTTGTCCTTTCCATTGAAACATCACCCATTCACAAAAGAAATTCATCCCAATTTCTGCGATCCAATAGGTATTCAGTTGGAAGAAACCTATCACAAGAAAATAAAATCAAATAAGATTCCAACTGGATTCATGATTCCCTATCCCCTAAACAACAAGTCCTATCCATGGGGAATTCGATTCATTTTTTTTATCCTGAGGCAATCTATGCGACTAGGAATAATAATGAACCGTTGGTTCCACTGGAAATACCATTTCTCTTAGCTATTTCCTGCACATAATTAGAATAGGAGTAGGAGTAGTTTAGCTAAAGTTATTAGTTTTGCTTCCAATAATTGATAGGCAAAGTTAGTTATATTCTCTACATAACCCTAGAGAATGGTTTCCTCTCCCAAATAAAAGTTTGTTCTGGCAAAGCAATATTTGACATTTCCGAAAAAAACCCTGTCTCTGTTAAAGATTTTGGAATTTCGGCTCTTATGAACAACTAAGCTTGTGGGAATTCGGTCTTTATTGTCAATAGATCTTTAACCCGGAAGATGGTGTTAGAATTCAAAACCAGAAAATTTTAAAGAAAGCTATCTCAGTGAGGAATTCGTGTTAGATCAGCACAATAAAAGGTATCAATATTAGAATAAAGGTTCTCTATGAAAACAGCCATTATCAAAAGTAGCCCTATCATTGTCGTCCAGAACTTTCTTAAGGAAAGAGAATTTGACTTCCTCCCTGCTGAAGAAGAATGCAACGATTCAGGAGAATAACCCGAAAGGATGCTATATCTCGAAGAATAAGAGGTCTCATCACGAGCCGACTTATCATGATCACAGATATTATAACTTGCTGACTTTGCCAAAACTGTCTACCAAAACAGGGCAACGACTCAAGATTGTTGCGATCAAAAGACAAGGGGTCTCATCACGAGCCAGCTTGTTCAGCAAAAGTATAAATCAAGTGAATGACTGTGTCATAATTTTGGCCACCAAACCAAGACATTGTTCTTTTGAGGATTTAAAAAAAAAAAAAAAAGCATCAAGAAAGGTATAATTCTTCTGAAAAAGTTGCAAGAAACTAAGGCAGGATAAAGGATCATTCCTGGATAATAGGTAACCCTGTCGAGGCTATGGACGCTTGCTGGCAGCAATGGCTCTACCTGCGACAAAGGGACATTCTTTAAAAAGGGGTTGATACATAGAGAACACTTTATTTTTATGTTCTGCAAGACCAAGTAATAACTGATCTGAACTCGAAAAAAAACCTGGGAATGCAAGTAATTGGAATAGAATGGGGCGAAGACAAAACATCATTGACGCTTTAAAGTATTATTTCTCTTATCCTTTTATAATAAAGTTCGAATTCCCTGAGAAATTTTTTCGAAAAGGGTCTGAAAACGTCAATAGAAAAAGAGCATAGATAACTGGTTCTTCACAGTGAATCGCCATTGTTGTGGTCACCAACAACCCCCCTTTTTTCACTTGACATTAGCAATAACGTCAAGTGAAGAGGGGACCCTGAACGAAAATCCCAAAAATATATTTTTTCTAAAGTTTTTGTATTTCTCTCCCTAAGGCTCAAATCGCATCGCAAGGAAAGGCCAAAGCATAACTCGAGCGCAAAAAAAAAATACTGCGAAATTGCGATGCGAAGTTCATCGCATCGCATACTTCACACGCGCCCCTTAAAAGAAAAACCTTCGAGCAATACGATCGCCGATATGCGATATCGCAAATCACAAGCATTACGCTATAGGACGTAACCATTAAACGAGATCTTGCGATATTTGCGATTTGCGATCCGCGATGGCAGCGATTTGCGATCCGCGACCTGCGATCTAAAAAGACTTACCACACGATAAACCCATGCATTAAGCACGCGCCTTGAAAGAATTTAATGACCGCATGCTTAAGTATCTAGGAATGATTGCGTTACATTTATCGAAGAGTCAAGTGATGATGGATGTCAGAATTATGTATTCATTAGAGATTAATGCTTTCACGTCAAGTCTTTTCATTTCACTTCTCCTTTCCGTAGACTGCAAGACACGCAACTGATATAAGTTTATATGCAGGAAACATCTGAAGGAAAGAGGAAAGCGCCAATCAGCAAAGAGAGAATGCTTTCGCAAAATGGATGCTGCATGCAGCAGAACCGCGGATTCCAGGCTATCAGCCAACTGGCACTGATGAAATTAGACTATCCGGGACTCAGAGTCAAAGGCGCACAAAAGCAGCATATTCAGAAAAGATCCTGAAGCTAAGACTTAGTGAAGCAGAGAAAGAAGCGCATGAGAAGGAGAACGCTTCAGGGAAACCTGGAACAAAGAACGGAAGAAATTCTCGAAATAGGGAGTTGCCCATGCAGCATGACTCTTAACCCACTCAATCCACTGCACGACCGAAAACCGAAAACGGCAACAGCAAAATCAGTTCGAGAAGAAACTGGGACACGCTAAGTATACACACGGTGAATACACCCAGCTAGAGAAAGGTTTTCGAAAGTATATTCTGGTCTGCCGGAAGGAAGTGCCAGCTCCTGCTATTTCCACTTTTATCTCCCGAGCGAAACAAGAAGGTGGCTAGCTGACTCTTCCCAGGAAAGCATTACACTGTTGACAGCACTAAAGAGAATATACAGAAATGGTCAGAAATTAGATTTTAAGTTTAGAAATAAAGTTGCTTTTAGTAAAAGGGCGGTCATTTGAGGATGATTCCCTAATTTCATGTAATTAATATTGATTAGTTAGTAGTATTTAACCCTTCTCATGGTTTTTGGAGAAGGGTCTGAAAATCTGTCAAAAAACTTATCCTCAGAACATGCACTTCTGCACCCTCAGAGGAGGTTTTTGATGAATGGATGGATCGAGATTTATTTATGTTTGCATTTTAATATCTGTTATTGATGTTGCACTTCTGTACTCTTAGCAGATGTTAGAACAAGTAGAAATAAATCATTGTTACTTGAAGTTTATTAGTGAAATTAGTCATAAATGGTACTTTTATCTCTTGGCTAGATTCTGCTAGTATTCCTAAAGTGATATGTGGCTGAGTTCTTTGTATGTTATTGCATGAATGTCTGTATTACCATTTGGCACTTCTGTATGGTGGGGTCATTTATTTATGTTTAACATATAGAAAACTGATTATGCGATATGTTGTTCACAACTACTCTGCCTAACTTCTTATGCAGAATGGTTCATCTTTATTGATTTATATTCTGATATCAGTTGAATGATCTTTATTACCGGCTGCTGTTAGAAATCTTTCTAGATCGCATAACAAAAGAAAAACACCCCGGGTTAGCGTAGATTAGATATATCTTTCTTCATTAAATTACATTAGCATAGAGTTAATTTAGCAGTTAGAATTAAGACTAGATTAGAAGAATCCTTCCTCCCCTTCCTTAGATTAATACCATCAGACTCTACGCACACACACACACCCATCACATTGGGAAACTGGTCCCATTACCCCCTAGTCGGACCCGCTACTCCAAACAGGCAAGGAGCCGCCAACCAGGTTCCGGACCGGGTGGGTATCCCCCTTGTTGTTGACCCGACCTCGGGGCCCTCAACATGACCCTCCTGTAGTAACCTTCCAATCCCATAAATGATCTCACCTCATCCACATTCTTAGGAGCTGCCCACTCAATGATGGCCCTTATCTTTTCTGGATCTACTGCTATGTCGTCCTTGGAGACAACATGCCCTAAGTAATGTACCTCAGTATGAAAGATGTTTCACTTGCTAATTATAGCATACAATTGATCCTCTCTTATCAATCTCAACGTTGTTGCTACATGGTCAGCATGTTCTTCCTCATTCTTAGAGTATAATAATATGTCATCAATAAATACAACAAAAAATTGTCCAGATAAGGACGCAACACACTATTCATCAAACACATAAATTTAGTTGGAGCATTAGTCAAACCGAATGGAACAACAAAAAAATAATAGTTCCCATACCTGGTCCTGAATGCAGTATTGAAGATATCCTCTTCCTTGATGTGTGCCTAATTGTATTCTGATATCAAGTCGATCTTAGATAACATTGTTTATCCCTTCAACTGATCAAACAAATCATTAATCCTCAACAATGGGTACCTGTTCTTGATCATTACCTTGTTCAAATGCCTGTAATCGATGCATAATTTGAGAGTCCCATCTTTCTTCTCTACGAACAACATTGGTGCACCCAAAGGTGATACAATTGGCCTGATGTATCCTTTGTCCAACATTTCCTTCAACTTCAACTTCAAATCTACCAACTCAGGTGTGCTCATCCTGTAAGGTGCATTTGATGTTGGAGTTTCCCCTGGCACCAACTCAATAGAAAAGTCTAGCTCCCTGTGAGGTGGCAACTCTGTAATGTCCTTAGTGAATACATCCTAAAACTGTTGTAGAACTAGGTACCTGCTCAACACATCTACATCCTCAACTTCCTTACCTTTATCACTATAAATGTTCACTGCAAACATCACATAGCCTTTTATGCAACTATGCTTAGCCTGCATAGCAGTAACCATCCTCACTGATGTATGCTTCTTCTTTCCCTACAAGGTCCTCGTTTTCCCACTATCATCCACACACTCAATGGCCTTATCAAAGCAGTCCACTTTGGTCCTGTGAAGGTATAGCCAATCCATACCCAAAAGCATACTATATGATCCCAATGGAAATACATTCAAGTGTGTTGTTGTAGGCATACCATTTAACTCAAATGCACAAGCTCTTACCCAATGGTGAACTCTCTTCTTTGTACCTATAGCCAACTGTACCAACCAAGATTCTTCATGCACTTCTTTTCTCAAAACACACTTATCCACTAGGTCAGGATTAATATAACTATAGTTAGATCCAGGATCAATCAAAATAGAAACAACTTTATCACAATGCTTAATGTCCATCTCAATGATCGATGCCTAATGATTTTCCTGCCTATTGTCCACAACTGCATAGATCGAAGGAATGTTATGACCAACATCACCAATTGTATGTGCCTCCTTAGAACTATATGCCTGGGGTCTAACACCACTCTGATACTACCGAAAATCCCTCTTACAATGATCCTTACCACATATCCAACACAACATTGGTTCCCTACCACCACCTCTAGCCTGCTGCTCTCCATGTCCCTTCTCAGTTGTATTGAACCTCTTGTACATAAATACATTTTCTTTCTCACTTTCATCTTGAGGTATTTCTCTCTTTGGTGGCCATTTTTCTTTAGCTTTCTCATTTCTTTTCAAGTCATTTTTAGGCTCAACTTTGCACTTCGATTGCTCATAACAATGTTTCAACTTTCGGATGGCCTCCTCCAACAATCTAGGCTCATCAAACTCAATCCAATCTCTATATGCTACTGGAAATCCACTAATAAATCTATGAACCTTGTCCTTCTCCTCCCTGAGGTAAGGCACATATCTCAAAAACTCCAAAAACCTACTAGTATACTCATCATCTGTTATAAAACTCATCTAGAACTCATAAAACTCTTTAGCCCTGTCATCATAGTACCTCTCTAATAAGTAATTCTTCTTGAAGAGCCTCTCAAATTCATGCCAAGTCAAATATTCCTCATGTATACCTTTGAAATTCTTCACTTCTTCCCACCAAATATCCGTTTTACCTTTGAGACTAGAAGTGGCTATCTTTTCTTTCATGTTTTTTGAATAATCATGCAATTAGAATAATTTCCTCATACCAAGAAACCATTCCTTTGGACCCTGTGATTTCTTCATCTCTCCATCAAAGGTAGGTGGATTTGATTTCTTAAACTCATATGGCAAGTATCCCCCTATCACTCCTCCTGTAAGGATGATAACGATGATGATCATGATGCATGTCAGAACCATAACTAGAATAGTAACTGTGTATATCACCTCTCCTATCCGGAGTATCCAACAACCTGAAATCTCTCATTGTGTCAGATCTATATGACCTGTGTCTACCAAGAGACCTATTTCCCATTAGTTATGTCCTCTTGTTCATGGCTGATATGAAATGGTGCATGTCACTACAATTTTGACAAACTCTGAAGTAGTATCACTTTCACCTCTGCTTGTTTATCTTATGCCTGCATGATTTTGTCATTGTTTGCTTTTCAACTCCTTATTTCTTCCTTCAAGCTTATCAATTTATTTTCCAAGTCAGAAGAGTGCCCAACAACATGCTTCTCATCTAATTCACAGGGAGATTCTATGTAGTCTACCACCTAGCTAGTCATTTGATCTCTTTCCAGCAAGGCATAATATGTCAGATAAACCAATTCATAACAACCAACATACCTTAGTATAATTTTTGGAGAGTATACCTCGTTTGCAAGATCAAAAAAATAGCATGATACATGTATAACATAAACATAATAGCATATAAACATATAACAGGTAAGTGCATCAACACATACACATCATTCTAGCTAGGGTCCAGTCCTCAATGCAAGGCCATATCAACAATGCATGCTATGACCTCATGCATGAAAACAACCATTACTCCATTGTACACATTTCCACATGAAACTATAAACATTCATAAGCAATGCCTAATCAACTACACATACACATGAATGCATGTAGTCGAGCATAGGCGATCAATACTTGAAACCAAACTTATAAGAAGGATACATGCAACCAATCATGCAAAAATGTACCCAACATACAAGAATGTAATCCAAGCCTACAAAATGATAGATGTAAGTGATGAATAACCACTTGTAACCAATCATACACTCATGAAAACATGCTTCACACAACGACATCCTCATTCCCATGGCAACCTCATTACGATCATGACCAACACCATGCATATGCAACAAGCATTCAAGGATGATTGACACATGTACAACTGACATGAATGCATGACAAACACATTCACCCAAGGAGAGTGCAACCATGCTTTGATACCAATCTGTAACAACCCCTCCTCCCACATCTACCCAAGCAACCGACCAGTAGGGGTAAACATGCAATGAGAGATGCCGCTATAAGGGATTCAACCTACTTTGTGACCTTATAGAAATGGAATCGATGGAACACATCAACCAAACCCATCCACATCAGCAACAACACCCTCAGGAGACATGTCAGCCACTTAGACATCCTGTGTCTAGGTCCCACTGATGTTTTAAGACTTTTAACCCCTAGTAGCTCTCATGATAAAGGCATGCCAACGTCCAAAAACCTCCAGTCGCTCTCACAGATCTATGTGCCAACGTCTAGAGACTTTTCCCAACAGACCTGTGCCAATGCCTGCGGAATTCAAGGCATGTTTTTAGTCCAGAATTCTTGCCACTTCTAAGAACTTGTTACAACCTCCAGAATCCATCAAAGACATGATGACAAGACTAACAAATCAAAAATCAACCTCAGGACTAGCCCTGAGCATCCCCAACCGGGACTGACATTTGTCAAACACTTGGCATCATTGCAACCTACAGGTCTAGGATACAACACAGAGCATGAATGATTGAAAGAACTTCTGAAACATAACAAGATGGATCACCACCTTCTCCATTGCACTATTGTAACATCAATTAGGTCTTACATTCATCATTTTAACAATTACAAGTAAATACATGAAATATTCATGACATGAACCAATCATACAACCATGCTTATAACCAACATTAAACCATCAAATCCACATATAAACAACTGAAAAACTAAGAGAACTTAGCTTTCATTAATCATAGGAAAATCCGACCAGGTTCGGGACTTCCACGTACCACCCGATCATAGACATGGCTGAACCAAATATTTCTTTCAGCCAACCACCCCCATGCAATATTCCAAGCATGAATGTGGGATATCATATAACAACCAATCCAAGAAAAACCAAGGGAATCCACGCACATTAAAACACCTCCACCCTCATCAAACAGTGATCACACCAAAACCGATGCTTTGATCACAACCGAACCAAACTTGGAATGTCATCAGGAATCCATCACTATCATTGAGGAATTTTTTGTCTCCTTGTCTCTTAGGCTTTACCGCAATCCAATCCTGAATCACTAGGCCCTAAACTAAGACCAATCTCTCAGGCTTTACCGTAATCCAAACCTGAATCACTAGGCCCTAAACCAAGACTCCTCCCTGAGGCTTTACAATGTATCCTTCCAAGAATGGTCAAGGGATTCCTAAGCCTTTGGGAATGAAACTTGAGATCACCTCCGCCCTGGATTTTGAACTCCATCCAGCAAACCAAAACTCAAAACTGAAATAAATGTCCCAACACCATGGCATCCTGAAAAAGGCTAGGCTATGCTGAAAACCATTGTCATAACCCAGCAAAACCATGCCACTGACAATAAGAGAACCCTACACCAACATGCAAAGACATGCATTTCCAAACCAGCTAGGAAATCACACATCCAATATGTTACCTGCAAGTATTCTTGCTGAAGCTGCCTAATCCTTCTCTTCATCCTTGATCCTTCCTTTCCTTCCTTTCTCTTTGATTTCTTTTCCTTCCTTGATCCAAATCTAGAGTGCTCCGAGAAAACTCTAAGTGACCAAGAGTGAGAGAGAGAGAAAGAGAATAATGAGATAGCTCCAAACTTGAACTGACAAAAGGTTAGCCAAAATATTTCCCATTGATCCTTAGAAGCCTCTCTATGAATCAGGCCTCTAATTTCTTCATTTTCCATTATTTTCCTTCAATCCTCCTCACATGCAACTTGTGACCTTTCACCTTACTTTTCCCCTAATTTCCTTTATTTTCATAAATAAATGTGCCAAAAATGCCTTTTTTCCTTTTAATGTCGTTGCCTTAGCCTTTTCCAATTTCCTTAGCCAAAACACACATCGAGTGATCCCCACTAGGATATCTTTACCCAACATTTACCTTGGAATAAGTGTCCCTTAACCATGGCCTTATTTTGCCTTTATTAACTTTTATTACATGAAATTTTCGCCGGGATTGTTACATGCTCTCTCCATAGACAACTTTTCCTTTTCATATTCATTCATAGGGGATTGGATTTCCTTTGGATTCACGATGTCTCCCCTTTCCTCAAATCCTTTTCACTATAGATTATTATTTCCCCATTTAGGTCTAAATCCTTGAATTTTTCCCTTCTTCAATTTAACTTTCTTAGTTAATTTGAGGAAAAAAAACACTTCCTAAATACCTATAGGTACAAAACCTTAACCAATTAAAGGTATACCCACGTTATTGAAAGTCTATGTATATTGTCTATTCCCAAATTCTATTTGAAAAAATGTTCCAATAAACCCTCCTACAAATCCACCTCCACTAGAATATGAGCAATCATTCCTAAATTCATTCTATCATAAATTTTTTCCACCTCTATAAACTACCGTAGGCTATCTCATATGTCCCTCAAAATTTCCAACAAATAAAACTAGAGATGAATATGCCACTATTTTCCCCATACCATTCGTATTATGGATTTCACATTTTGGGAGTCTAATAAGGATTCCATCTTATTAGAGTTAATGTTGGAAAACCCACATCCAATTAAACCATAATATTATGGTACCATATTATTTGTATCTAAAGATAAAGGTGAGCCAACCATTTACAAAGATATGGAATTGTGGAATATAGCCTAAAAGGTGCTTCTGTTCCATTTCTAGTAATTCCAATAAGGCACTTTAGAAAATTTCCTATTAAAGAAGTGCCCTATCAAAGCTCACTTTTCCATTTTAACCAGTATCTTCATCTCAATATCCTCACCAAGAACCAATGTAATCGTTTTCTCTAGATCTTCACACCATTACACTATCAAAGCTTGATTTTCCATTTCAACCACTAGATTCATCTCAATATCTACACCAAGAACCAACCTAACTTTGTTCTTTAGAGCTTCACATATTTACACCCCTTCTTACCTAGATTTACGTTTGAATAAACTGTCTCCACCATAGCTTCATTGACACCATTAATTCCTAGGTAATTCCCATGATCTCTACAACTCTAATATGAAGGGTCCGCGAGCCTAATAAATCCACAAATGATGAAAACGCTATGAATTAACCATATGTAGGAAAAAATTATTTTAATTGTTTCATGTCATTTTTTCCTTATATCCAAAAGTCACCTTTAATGTTGATAAAGGATTTCCTAGAGACCCATCACTTTCAACTCTATTGGTTGTACCAGCCTCCAATGGCATTTGGGTTGTGCGTTGTCTAAAATATCTAAAAGAGAAAAAGCATATCCCTTAGTCACCTAGTGTTCTATCGATATCTTCCCCGAAAGGCCCATTACTAGTTCCCTTGGTGATGATGTATCTATCTTTGAAGGGATGTTTGCAACAATCAACCAATTCCTCATCGACTACCATGATTTAAAAAATCCTCTCTCTACATTTTCTTGCATATTAATCCTCCTTATTGTTTTCCTTCATAAATATTTTTGGAAAACTTTTCCCCACCCTCAAGAACTTAAAGCAACAATGAGATTGTTAGTACCTTAAAAACCTCATATAAATTGAGGGGATTTCCCTTACATGCACCTTTCATGTGTTTCTTGAATGGGTATAAGGACTCCCTACATTTCGGTTAGAACAAACCTCAATGAGATTGAACTTGGATGGGTAGGGAAAAAGTCCTCCAGGTTTTATTATTACATCACATGATCATATACTTAGCAATTGAGATATAGGTAAAATGAATCACTATTTTGTATATATATGTGTGTGTGTAAACTTGATTATTCACCTTAAACTCAATTCATAAATCTAATAAAAAACTTGAAGAAAATAAATCATTTCAATTATTTAATTCAAGGCTTTACATTATATTTTGTATTATAATAACAAAAGTATAATTAAAAACATAGTAGTTAAATTTTAATTTTAGAAACTTTATAAAAAACTTAATAATAGAAGCATAATCACAAAATTTTAGTTATACAAAACTATTATATAATTGAAATTGAAAGTACATACCAATAAAATGAAATGTATTTAAAAAGTAATTATATAATTGAAAACATATTTTTTTAATTTTAAATATATCATGCTAAGTTAGACGCTTACTTCAAAATAATATTTTAAGATGAATTAGATTTAAATAATTATTTTAATGTAACCAAAAATAAAATAAAATAAATCTAAATTCAAATTTAATGATATTGTAATATTTAATTGTAATTGCCCTTGGTTGATTTTCTATGTAAATAAAAATAAGACCAAAGTCATTGAACACGTATTCCAAGTTGAATGGTAGGTGAACATCATATTGGGGATCACTTGTGATTTATTTATGGCTATGGAAATTGGCAAAGACATTGGAAAATCCAAAGAGGCAATAATTGACATTTATATATGAGAAATAAAGGAAAATAGGAGAAAAGGAAGGTGCAGAGACAGAAATTTGCATGCAAGTGAAATTAGAAGAAAATGAAGGAAAATGAAGAAAAAAGAGACATCAATGATAAAAAGGCACCTGAGAATCATTTGACCACTTTTGCCTATCTTTGGAGCAGGTGTGGCAAAGGAAAGAGAACAAACGCCAGGAAAAGCAACGAAAGGAAGAAAAATGACAGGAAAAGGAAATCAAAGGAAATAAAGGAGAAGGTTGGATCAACATATTCATCAAGAAGATCTTGCAGGTAACAAGTTGCATGTGTTATTTTCTTGTTGCGACGTGAATGCATGGTACATGCATTTCTATTGACCTGACTAGGGACATGTATTGAGAAAAAAGATGGAGTAGATTGCTCTGATGCCACTAATTTGGGTTTTATAAAAAGTGAAATGAAAGGCAAGAAAGGAAATCAAAGACACAAAGAGATAAATATAATAGATATAACAATAATATATTTAAAACCTAACTTTTATTAATGAATAAAATAAAAATTTAATGTATAAAAAAAATTGGCTAGAATGCTAATATCAATATATAAAGGTAGAGAGATGTGGAAGCTACATGTTTTCACTAAAAACCATTACAAGAGGTCAAAATAGTGGTATTTTAACATAATTAATGAATCCTAGAGGTCCCGGACTTTAACCTTGTAAGATGAAGGTTCAATTCATAGATCAACTTCCTGACGGCACAACTGTTGCATACAATTCTCATTTGGGGTGCAAAATAGCTCATTAGAAAGAACTATTCAAGGATTACAATTTTTTACTAGGTTCAACGCATCCCATGCTAATGCATGTCCCAAAAAATGGAAATAAAACATCATTTATGGCCTCAAAATGATTTCCTAACCTCCTTGCATTGGAGGACATAATTATCATTGAGATCCCTACCTAAAGCATGACCTTCTTTGAGGTCTCCTTATTATTGTTTCCCTTGTTTAATTATACTTTTTGCATTCTTTAGGTTAAATTTAAATGAGATTTCCTTCTCCTTCTAGGGTTTGAACCATCCTTTCCCAAGCTAGGTGTAACCCTCTTTCAGTTCCATTTGAATTTGATTCCATAACACCTTGTCTAGAAATTAATGGATATGTGTGCTACTCAAATGTTATAAGGGATTCCTCATATGTAAGGGGATTAAGTAATATTAACCTATAGTTATCTTTATTGAAAATTACTTTATCTACCTCCATAGCTCTAGAACCCAACTCACTTGTATCTTCCAAGATAGCATAGGAAGAACCATAAACCTCTAAGTTATCTTTCTTGTATTTCTTACATTCCTTAAATGAATTATTGTTGTATAGAATCAAACCGAGACAATGGTCATGTACTAGGTTTTGGAATTCAATACCATAATTTACAAAGAAATTAGTAGTGGTTACATACCTTCTTAGAACTTAAAGAACTTGTGCATTAGATAGTACCTTATCATTATAACTTGGTCTTGTTCAAACCACTTACAACCATCTCCCTTATTATTTATTTTGGTGATACCTTTTCTCTCTCCATTAAAAAAATTCCTTTTAAAATCCATCCATAGGGGATTATACTTCTTTTAATTTCACCATTTCTACCTTTTCGTCAAATCCTTTGCAATAATCTGTAATTTCCCCCTTTAACTATAAATCCTTGTATTTTTTTCTTCTTCGAGTTAAACAATGGAAGGGTATACCTATGTTGTCTAGAGTCTATGTATATTGTCTAATCCCAAAGTCTATCTAAAAAAACCCTCTAATAAACCCTCCTACAAATCCACCTCCACTAGATTATAAGTAATCATTTCTGAAATCATTCTCTCATAAAAATTTTCCACCTTTATAAACTGCGCTAGGATATTTCATATGGCCCTAAAAAATTCTAAGGACAAAAACATAGAGGAATATGCTAGTATTTGGACCAAAACAATCTATATTATTGATTTCTCAATTTGGGGATCAAATAGCAAGTCCATATTTTTAGAGTTAATGGTGCAAAACCCACTTCCACTTCAACCATAATATTATGGTAGCATATTCTTTGGATCTAAATATAAAGGTGAGGAAATCACTTACCAAGAGACAGATTTATGAGATATAGCCTAAAAGGTGCTTCTATTCCATTTCTAGTAATTTCAATAAGGTATTTTCAAAATATTTCCTATTAAATAAGTTGCCTATCAAGCTACTTTGACATTTCAACCACTAGATTCATCTCGATATCCTCACCAAGAACCAATCTAACCTTTTTCTTTAGGGCTTCTCACATTTACACTATCAAAGCCCACTTTTCCATTTCAGCCACCAGATTCATCTCAATATCCTCACCAAGAACCAATCTAACGTTGTTCTTTGGAGCTTCACACATTTACACCCCTTCTTACCTAGATTCACATTTGAATGAACTTTCTCCTCCATAGCTTCACTCACACCATTGAGTCTTAGGTTACTTTGAACCCTATTTTAAATCCAAAACTTCTGTCTAAGTCTTCAAACCAAGCTAAATCTACCTTGGAATTCCATGCTCCTATAGCTCTAATATGAAGGTTTTCTAACAAGTAAATCCATAAATGATAAAAACCTTCCATCCACCTTTGTTTCATCACCTCCTACCCATGGATACAAATATGAATTACCCTTGCATAAGGAAATTTTTTTATTTATTTGTTTGATGTCACTTTGTACTTATCCATAAATCACATATAATGTTGACAAAGGGTTTCTTACAGGCCTTCAAATCTATTAATTGTAACGTCCTCCAATTGCATTTGGATTGATCTTTGTATACGCTACGTAAAATATCCAAAACATATCTCATGTTCACCTAGTGTTCTATCCATATATTCCCTAAAAAGCTTATTACTAGTTCCCCTGGTTATTTTTGAAAATATCTTTGGAACATTTAAACAATTCCTCATTGACTTCCTCATTTTACAAACCCATAGCTATATGTTTTCTTTCTTCTTCTTCCTCCCAAGTGTTTTCATCGTAAATCTTTTTGGAACACTTTTTTGCATGCTCAAGAACTTAAAGAAACAATTAGATTATTGGTACCTTGAAAACTCCATATAAATTCAATGGTATATCGCTTCATGCACATTGAATGTGTTCTTGAAAGGGTATAAAAACCCAAGAACATTTTAATTATAACAAACCTCATTTAGATTTAAATTGTATGGGTAAGGAAGAAGTCCTCCGAGCTTTACTATTGCATCACATGATCATGTACTTAACAATTAAAATATAGGTGTGAGGAATCAATATTTTGTATTAAATATATATAGCCCTAATGGTTTACCTTAGACTCAATTCATAAATGTAATAATAAGAACTCTTAAAAAGTGAATCCTTTCAAGTAATTGAAGTGTTCACATCAATATTATGTTTTATGAAATGTATAATAAAAAACATAATCCTTAAAAATTAATTAATTAGAAACTTTATGTTTTAAAACATAATAATAAAAGCATGATTACTAAATTTTAATTATACAAAATTAGTATATAATTGAAATTGAAAGTGTTACCATAAAATGAAATGTATTTTAAAAATAATTATACAATTGAAAACGTAATCCTTAAATTTTAAATATGGCATATTTGCTTAAAAGAGATTTCTATAATTGTTTTAATCTTTAATAAATTAATTTAATTTCAATAATATCTATATATATATATATATATAATTTAATAATTTATAAAATTTAATGTGAGAAATTTAAATTGAAAAATAATGTGTATTTTCTAATTTAACATTAATTGAAAATTTATTAATTTAAATAAGAAAAAGAGATAAATTAACAAAATTCTAATTTAGCAATGTAGAATTTAATTTGCAATTTATTCATTTTCACTTTCATATTTAGATATAATCTAAAGTTGATTTTATTTAATAAGTACAATAAAACATGAGAGCCCAAATATATTGATATAACATATAAAATTTAAAACATACCTACACTATGTCATAAGTAAAAGTGAGAAGGAAACAATATAGATATCATCCTTGTATTATGATAGAAGTATGAATACATCTTAAAAATATATATAATGTGACGTATTTTTTGAACCGTCAACATTTATTTCGCATACAAATACAATGCAGGGGATTCACTAGCAATTTTATGGATAATTCTTTATGACATATGTTTTGATTAAAATACTTATTTGGTAGTGAAAGTGGGTAAAAAAAAATTGTTAAGCTATTTAGGAAATCAATAACTTAATAGCTTTCCATAATGCATATGCATTATGAATGGGTTTGCATGGATTTCTATTCAACTCTTCAATGGCATAAGTTTCAATGTATTTCTCGATAATGGTTTGGTTTTATACCATGTCTTTGAGATTAATCTCCACACACATTTGGCAAGAAATACCTTGCTCAGATTATATGACTTTTAATCACTAAACCTATACATCCTTAGGTTTAGTTATAACCTACGGTGTGGGGCGCTATATTTTTCATATTTTTCTTGCCTTATTCCTAAATATTCATATCATTTTCTAAAGGCTTTTGTGAATTTAAATCATGTTAATGAGTAGAGTAGGGACTTTAATAGTATTTTATACGTATTTCTCATCTTAGTTTTTTCTTAACAAATTAAAAGGCTATTTCTAACAAACAGATCCTTGATATTGACAGGAATCTAGTGGCTCATTGATACTTGCTGATGTTCCCTGGAACTGTCAGAGAATATCGCACAAGCCTCAAACTATTACACCCTGTTTGGAATGAGTTAGTTGAGGATGACTTCTCGACCTGGCTTCTCGGATGTATCAAGATCATTGTAACTTAAAAGAGCAATCTTGAGAATCTTCAGATTCTCAGGATCGCTCATTATTAAAAATAGACTTTCTGATCTTTATCCTTTGTTGTTACGATATAAAAACTGGTGTTGAACCTTGAAAGAGGTTGTTCGAATTGTAATATTATTTTTTTGGATACAAACTCTGACTTGTGATTATTTTGCAACTAGTTCCTCTGCAATTTGAATGGAAGTATTTATTATTCAGACTTAGTCTACTATGTTGATTTTCCTCTAAGGCAGTTTGATTCCATATTTGGGCCTAATCTTGGGATAACGTTGTCTTGCTTTGTACCACTACAAGTAGCATTTGATTTATTTGTTCCATCTATTCCCATCTGTGAAAAGATTTTAATTTCTAGTTATTGATTCGTTAAATTGAATACTATGTCTTGAATCAAGTTTATTAGAATTGTTATAAGACTATATTTGTTGTGGATGATTAATTAAGAAGTGTTGTCTTGAAAGAGTCATCAGGGAAGAGACCCAGGGTTCGGGCACAGGAGGCCAATAGTGGTCCACTGTAGTCTAGGACAGCGCTAGCATTTTCACCCTACCCTGAAGGGGAAGGAGTCTCACCCGAGGCGCGTCGTGACCAAAAGGGAGAAGGGTTCAGCATGGCATCGAGGGAATATCAACCAGGCACAGGAAATCATACACATACATATTCATTATATGCGAAATAGAGATAACAATATCCTTAAATCATATGCATAGATCCATTATAAAGAACACAGAAATAACAACATCCTTGCATCAATCTATGAATTACCATCTACGTGCAACAGATAGACTATTTAAAATTTTAATGGACCCACTAAACACGATGCTCAATACATTAGAAGTCACGACAACCATCAACTCTGTCTCATATTAAAATTAACATAACAGGTTACATTACAATTCGACATTCACCATAAGCATTACATAAAATAATCTGCTCAGTCGCTCGGGTTCAGATTAGTTCCGCAACCAAGTCCCTCAGATCCCAGCACTCTCTCATTCGGCCTCTGCAACTGTGTATCTCTTCTGCAACCGACTCCTTCGTCCTATGGTGGGTTCAACAACAACCTTTTCCCTCTTTGGTCTTCCCCTTTTGTATCCTTCCCGACTGCCTGGACTGCCATTTCTCGCTCGGCTTTTTTCTCTCTTGGCTGATTCTATGCCTTCCCGTCCCCTCGGCTACCTTTGCCTTCCGCTACCACCAATCCTCTGCAACTGTTCATTCCGCCACCCAACCATTGCTGTCATCTGTCTCTTTCTCGCCCTTCGGTCAGTCAAAACTGGTCAAAATCATTCAAAATTAAATGAAGGCCCCAACAGGCCCCGACCATAATTTCTTGACTCATCCCCAAGTCAAGTCATTTTGACCTCTCGCAGTCCTGTTGTTACTTCCATGTGCTCTAGAAGTGGTGGTTGTGTTACCACAACACTGTCTTTGCTCTCTGTTGTGTTGGCACTTCTGCTGCTTCGATCCTTGCTTGTGGAGTGGGTGCCTCTTCTGTCTCGATCCTGGCTTGCAGTGTGGCATTTGTTCCTGTGGCCCTTTCTTGCCCTTGTGGCTCCTCCATTCCAAATGAAGGCTCCAACTCTGGGACTGAGGTTGTTCTTTTCTGCCTAAACTCTCCGTATCTTTGAATGGCCAAGTCCCATTTGGCTAGGATTGCATCAATGCCTTGAGTGAAAGCCTCAACCGATTGTGATGTTAGGTTTGTTGGTCGTTGTCTCTACAGGTCGTCCCATTGCTGGCCACTGGAGTCGCATGCCTCCTTCAAGAGTAGAACTTGCATACGAACTAGGGGTCGCAGGTCTCTGATTATCTATTTTGTCCTTGCTGACTCCTCGATGTTGTTGACCTGGGCCTGGAGGATGATGATTTTCTCATTGATTTGCTGCAGCTGAATATGGTCTGTACAATCCCTTGTGCTGGGAAACAGTGACTGAATCTACTCTCTTAATAGGTAAATCTGGTGGTTCTTTAGTGCTAAACTACCTGACCAGTCACAAACCTTGCCCATTAGGGCGTATCCGTTAGTGAGGGCTTCAGACAAGGCTTTCTTCTTCCCTTCCAGTTCTTTGATCTTTCCTTCAACCATCTATGCAAATATTTCCACGGGATCTAGTAGTGTGGACCTTACCATCTCTAGCTTCCGCCTCATCTCAGCATTGGTGGTTTCCAGGCACGTGCACGTTGTCTGTATGTGATTGCAGCAGTCGATCAACGTGTAGGCAGTCATGTGTGTCGGTGCTTCAGTGTTGGCCTCAGTGACGATCGGCGATATTGATTGAAACCGTTGTGTAATCTGATCCACCTAGGCTTGCAATCATGTGTTTGCTTCCCGTAGGTGATCACACTCCTCCGTCACTATGTGCAACTGCTTCCTCTGTTGCTCATGTTCTTTAGCCAGGTCTTCATGGAGGCTCTCGGCCTTGTGAGCTGCTTGCTGAATAAAGGAAAATAATTGGGCTAATGACCAGTGATGGAGTGTATCAGCTTGCATTGTCCTTGGTTCCAGGAATTGCTGTTGTAGTGGTAGGCCTGCTGGAAATGGACTTATCTGAATGGGTGGCAGGTGAGTGTTCTTGCTGGTATTATGGAGTGAACTGTGGTGTGGCTGGAGTAATGCTAGGGTTTGGTGAGACCTTTAAGCTTTATAGGAAGAGCGTGCATGTACGGTTTAGTCCTTTCTCTCTGCAAAATAGTATCCGGGCGTCTCCCTGCTGGTGGGTCCAACCCAAGCATTGGTGATGTACTATCTGTTGGTGGTGTTACCATGGCCGAGATAGTGCCCTTTATCCAATTGGCTGACTGAACTTTTGCTTCTAGAGTAGTCCTTCGGTGGCTGAATGGGAGGATCTCGGACAGGGTCACAGAAGTGGAAGCGGTTTGCGAGGATGACTCCCACAACGACTGTACTATAGTGGATGTAGTGGCAAGGATATACTCAAATATGGTGGTTGCGAGAATTGGTTTCTCAACCTCAACAGTGAGGTCAACGACTGAAGCTGGCGAGTTAATTTTTGGCTTTTTAGTAGCCGGATTTTTGACCTGTGGGGTTTGGATGACTCGCTTTTTCTGCGGTTTGGGGACTGTCATCTGGGAGGGAGCCTGATCCGCTCTCAAGGGAAGCACCACAATGAGTGGTGGATTTATAATGGGGGAAAGCATGGTGGAACCTTGAAAGTTTTCAGGATAGTTACTCTCACCTGGCTCGAAGTTGGCGATTGTCCTCCTTAATTCGAACATTTTTTCTTCCATTTGGAGCAGCATCAGCTGGAGTACTTCATCGATTTCTTGCTTCCGACTACTTTCTGCCCCATCTCCTTCTCAGTCTTGTGGCATCAGGGCTTCAAAAATGTACTTGGGTTTCCATACCCTCACCTCGCAGGCCACTCTCATCCAGGACTCCACTTCTCTGCGCAATGCTTCCTCTGTCAGGCTAAACCTCTGCGACCTTAGTTTGAATGTGCTCGGGTTGACACACCGCGGTCTTAGGTAAGTGTGCTCGTGGGAGGCGCCAAACTAGAGCTCGCCTGAGAATTCATCCAAGAGAGCCTTGGGTATCCTCTCAGTGGACTGAATGGTATCCACCATCTGCACATACCAGCTCTTGAAAGCTCTCTCGTTGATCTTCTTTGTGTTGGGATCCCCCGATAACTTCCACGGTTCGTACCTGAGCGTAATTGACTGGTCTTCGGTAATGGTTTCCATTTGCATTTCTGGTGGTGACCTCCATTTCCACATTACTAGTGCCATTACCAAGTGCCCGAACACAAAGCCAGTTCTCCTCCTAGAGACATCTTCATAAGCCTTGAATAGTTCATTGAGGACGAAGGCTGACCAGTTGAGTACTTCTCCTTGGCAGTAATGTTACAAAATTGAAACGGTGTCTAAGGTGCACTCATTCCTCGTGAAATGCCTCATTATTTTTCTTGCGATAAGATAGCAAGCAAACCTGATATTATCCTTGTTAATTTTGTCCAACTTTGTGCCCCTCCCACCTCACTCCATCCCATATATAGCGTAGATGTTTTCCTCCATCTGCTTCTTTCCCCGCTTGACCCCGACCTAGAACGTTGTGCTGACCGCATTCCCAACCTCTGCCAACCCAGTGATTCAATTGATATCCTCAACATGAATGGGGTATTCCTTGTCCAACCATAGCGACACACCATGCATCCTGCTTGCCAGTAATTTTTTTCACTGCATGGCAGCAAATTGGGTGCTGAATATGGGCAAACTTCATAAGTGGAATAGTGTGGACCTTTGTATCCCCTTGAACTCCTCTCTTATTCTGGAGGCCCTGGATCCATCCTCCCTTTTAAATTCTTCCGCATACACCTCCCTCTTCATGGCTGGAAACTGGAATCCAACTGTGAAGTCATTGTCGATCAGATTTGACATGCCATATTTCCCATATAGATCGTCCACTGCTTCAATTCATGCATCAAGAGCATTCTGTGGGACTGATATTATTCCTTTCGCCATCGATTCTCTTCTGCAGTAAACTATTTGTATTGGAGGTTTCTTGCTTCTCTTCTTCGGTCCCTATTCTTCAGAGTGATCCTAGAATTCTTCTATGATTTGAAACTCTAGCGTCCCTTGCATCCTCTTGCGATTTATGTAGCCAAATCTGACACGACGTCCCCTGACTAACGAGGCTTTAATCAACTAATTACTCCGGCGACCTTTCCATGTATTCTAGCTATATCTTGTTGTTGTCGGCCGACTTGTACGTGACAACTATGACGTGGTCTGGAAAGTACAAAGTGGGCTACATGGAGTCTTTATTTTGCCATGATGGGTTTATTTATTAACTAATTCTATGCTTAATGGGAAATATTTTGCGACCCTATCTTGACAGTTGCCTTATTGATTACTTAATCGGGAAATAACTACTAGTATGGTGGATGGGACGGGTACTTGTGCGGCCATCAATTCTAGAAAAGGTTCGGACCTACGTGTATTCTGTCAACGAGGATGCCATGTGTGGCTACTGTCTCTGCTAAATAGGCCTACCAACGCGACCACTGGCACTACCCAATCTCTGGTGACTTGGCCTACTTACATGATGGCTGAAACAACCCCCCCGACCACAAATATGTATCCCAAACTTGTTTGCAACCTTATTATTCGAACATAAGAAAAAAAATTCACTTGCAGAAGAGTTTCAAGCAAACGCCATTCACCCATCCCTGCAGTAATATTCCATCCAATTGCAAGAGTCTTACCGTGCCTGATTCTTTTATTTTTGCGATTATGAATGGTCCTAACCAGTGCATCTGTAGTTTTCCTGGGAACTTCAGGAACTTGCTGTCATAAAGGAGCACCTGGTCTCTAACTTCAAACGACTTCTTCCTGATGTGCCTATCATGCCAATCCTTTTATCTTTGTTGCTTTACTGATTGATGGAACTCTGCTAGGAACCGAGTTTCATCGAGTTCCATCAATTGGCTCAGCCTGTCCCACAAGGCACTGCTATCTGTCATTCCTGTAGCTTCTGAGATGAGCATGCTAGGCAGTATAAATTCTGCTGGTACCACCACCTCTCTACCATACACGAGCTAAAATGGAGTTTTCTTGTGGATTATTTTAATTGTTGTCCTATATGCCCATAGAGTCACTGGAATTCTTTCGTCCCAGTCATCTCGGTTGGCAGATACGACTTTTGTTAGCCCTTTCTCCAGTATTTTGTTAAATGCTTCTACTGCACCATTTTCTTGCGGATGATATGGACTACTCTTATTATGTTGAACCATAAAATTTGTTAGCAGAGCTTCAATGGTTTCTGTTGGAAATAATACTAAGAGGGGGAGGGTGAATCAGTATTAGCAAGTTAACATTATTTCATTTCCATAAACAAGTTTATATATGCTACTTCTATTAATGCAACTTGCGTGTATACGCAACTGTGTTTAGAGAAACCAACGTATACCTTGGAAACTTATAATTTAGTTATTTGATCTTTAATCTGTGTATCAGAACCATATAAACAGTACCCAGGTGCAGTAAACAAAACAGGCAATCACACACATGAACACAACATATAAGGTGGAAAGCCAATGTGGGTGAAAACCACCTACTGCAATCGTCTCTATCTTTCTTTAATAAGAAACTTCTTTTTACAAATTTTGTATTGGTGCAGTCTTATACCAGTACACAGGCTTCTACCTGCAGAAGGCTACAACCTTCTCTCATTCTCCAGCTTTTCCTGGTAGGGAGCTACAACCCCCTTAGCTCTTATACTAGCTGATGTGTTTACTAGTACATAGGTGCTGACCTAGAGAAGGCTACAACCTTATCTTTTCTTCCAAGGACCACATTTCATAAATTTTCATACTGGATCCATCAATAACATCAATCAAACATCAAATATATCTACATCAATCAATCTCCTTTGTACCAACTAAAACTAAATCAAACAATCACTTTTCTGAATTCTGTAACCAGAATACAGTAATAGTAACTAGAACTCAATCTAGAACCCAGAACACTGCAACAGTAAACAGAAGTAGCTAAAACATATTTTATGAGGTGTACGCTACTTCAATGTGTCGAACCTGTATGCATACGCACTTTTCTCAAGGCATGCCTGTGTATACGTAGTTTTGAAATGTCAAACCAATGTGTATATGCACCTTTGCTATACTGAACCTGTGTACGGATCTGTAAAAGATGATTTAACCTTTTCCACTATTCAGACATAAGTTATACCCAGATCATCAGATTTACAGATTATGACATGCGCCAATTATTTAAATAAAATATAAAAACCACACAAATATACTTCTCTTCAAGCCTTAAGATCTTGACCCATCAATAGAACTTATCCTTCTTCAAGTGCTCAGGTTCCTCCTTGATTCAGATCCAGCTATGCACCATAACCCAATGACCAGTATTCTAGATCTTGCTTTTCATTAGATATTTAGTCCTTGAGTACCTTTGCCTAATGATCTCCTCCTCCTTTTATAGTCTTAGGCCTTACTCAATACCATGGTCCAAAACCACTTAGAAACAATACCTTGGACCAATTACCTGGGGTCAACACTTCGGACAAGATACCTCGGACCAATACCATGGGTCAAAATACCATGGTCCAAATACCATGGATCAAAACCAAATTCTTCAACATGTACGTGCCTTTCCTTGCATGAAAGTGTGTGTATACACATACGCGCCTTTTGGTCGGCGAACCCACGTGTATACGCAACTTGGTCAAGGGGAACCTACATATATCTGTTTTTCCTTCATTCTGTGAGCCTGAACTGTGATCCGTCATCTGAGTGAGTTACCATCAAGGACAACACCTGTGTCATAGTGCCAAACCTGTGTCGTAATTCCAGCAGTTTCATTCAAAAAGTGGTGCCCTAGTCATTTGTGAGGCTCCTTGGGCATTCGAACCTTGAAATGATATTTTCAAAAATGAATCTTGTTGTTGTTTCTATTGTGCAGTCTTTCACTGGCACGACCTCTGCCCATCTTGTGAGGTATTCCATCACTATAATTATGTATCGGGATCACAAGTGTCTTGTTGGTGGAGAAATTGGCCCAATAATTCTACTGCCCACTTATCAAATATCTACATAGAATGGACCGGGTGTAGTGGTAGCCCATCGTGTCGGGAAGGCTTACCGACCCTTTGACAGACATCACGTTATTTGGCAAATTCTTTAGAATCCTTATGGATAGAGGGCCACCATAATCTTGCATGTAGTATCTTTCTTGCGATGGCCTTGCCTCCTACATGGCCTCCCGCAATTGCTGCATGGCACTCCCATAAGACGTCCTTTCTTTCGTGCTACAGGACACAGCATCTAAGTATTTGATCCAAGCCCATTTTGTAGAGGTGTCCCACGATGAGTTGGTAATCTGCTGCTCTGACCACCAAGTGTTGCCTTTGTGCTGTTGTGTATCCCTCTGGGCAACGACCTGTTCTTAGCAATGTATAAATCTCTTCTAGGTGGTCGAGAATGGCTTCTATTATGAATAGGTCGGCATCAGGCAACTGATCGTCTATTGCTCTGTCATTCTCCCCTGTTTCCAGGCGCAACAGGTGATCTGGCCCTACATTCAATCTGCCTGTCTTAACAACCACTTCAAACGTGAATTCTTGGAATAGTAACAGCCACTTGCATATTCTTCCTTCTAGTACTGGCTTGTTTACTAAGTATTTCAACATGGAATGGTCTGTAAAGAATTTGAATGGCGTGCCCAATAGGTAGTGCCTAAACTTTTGGAGAGAGTAGACCATTGCCAAATCTTCCCGTTCTGTTGTTGTGTAGTTCCTTTCCGTCATAGAGAGCTTTCTGCTAGCGTAGTATACTGGATGATCCATATTTTCTCCTGGTTGCACTAGGACCGCTCCTAGCACTATCCTGGATGTGTCGATGTGTACGTGGAACATTTTGTTCTAGTCAGGGTACACTAATATTGGGGTGCTTACTAATATTTCCTTCAGTTTATTCAGTGCTGCTTGACAGTCCGTAGTCCAGATAAATTCTTTTGTCTTCCTTAGTAATTTCTCCATCGGGGCTGTTATGGCCGCGTAGTTCTTGATGAACCATCTGTAGTACCCCGTGTGGCCTAGAGTTTCCCTTAGTTGTTTCACGTTGCACGGTGGTTCCATGTGGACAATTGCTGCAACCTTGGCAGGTTCCACCCAAACTCCATCTTTGCAGACAATATGGCCCAGTAGAGTTCCAAAGGGGACTGCAAAAATACATTTTTTTAGATTTAAGGAGATCTACAACTGTATGCATCTCTCAAACATTACTCTCAATAAGCTGGTATGCTTATTCAGTAGGTTGTATACTGTCCAGTTGTCCATGTAAACTTCTAAGAACTTATGAATGTAATCCTAGAATGCAGTTATTACAATCCTTGAGAAGACCGCTGGTGCATTCTTTAATCCGAATGGCATTACATTGTATGTGTATGACCCCCACTCAATCGTGAAAGTTGTTTTCCTTTTTTCCTCCTCATCTATCCAGACCTGGTGGTAACCTGAAAACCCATCTGTGAACGAGTATGCCTCATTCCCCGCAACATTGTCTAGGACTTCGTCACTGAATGGCATGGGGAATGGGTCATGCACGCATGCATTGTTCAGGCTCCTATAGTCAATGCATACCCTAATTTCGGTTGCATCCTTCTTGTTCTGAATAACTATGGGGCTTATCCAGTCAGCTTCATCTACTGGAAATATGATCCCTGCATCCAACATTTTGTCAATTTCCCTTTTAACTTTCTCTTTTACCCTTGGGTTTAGTTGGTATGGTCTGTGCTTTACTGGTCGGACACCTGGTTTTAGAACAATTTTCATTTCTCCCAGGTTACCTTTTATCCCCTTGAGTTCTACCACTGAAGCTGGGAACGAGTCCTAGTATTCTTGTAATAAATAAAAAAATTCTTTGGTGGTTTGTTCGTCCTAGTAATCTCCCAGTGATGTTATCTTGGGCTTATCTTTTGTCCCGACATTTTTTTTTCTCAACTTCACCGATAGGAGATTGGCGCCTTCCGTCTAAGGGTTCTCTCGAATCCCTCTTTCCCCAACTATTTCTTCAAAGGTCAAGTGTCTAAGCCCCTCCAATCCATCCTCCTCTGGTTCTGCATCAATTATGTCGCAGGTCACAAATCCTAATGATTCCATATCATACAAGCATTACAGAAAGTTTTCCTCGTGCTCCCTTTCAACTAGCATCTCTGGGGTGAACATAACCTCTTTCACCGCCTGGAGTACCTCTATCATTTGTGCCTCACTGCCTTTTAATGAAAAATCACCCACGAACTGTACTTGCAAGGTACCCCAACTAGCTGCCTGTCGCCGTAGCTCCTCTTGGATATACCAAGCCCGGGGGACAGTGCTGAGGGTATGTATAAATGCATATACCCATAGATTCTTTGGCAGTTCCCAACTTTCCTAGCTGGTTGTGCAATTTTTGACGTGCTTCTTGGGACTTGAATTCGCCATGTATTTCCCTTCATCCTGTGGCCGATCTAATTTCTTGCCAAACCTTTCCTTCATTGTGTGCTTAGCATTCCTCCAATCTTTTAATACTTTGTAGTGTGCCTTCCACCATCTTGCTAGCATTGCCATAAGTGCAATGTCTAGAAGGGGAATTTTTTGGTCTTCTGGTATGTCTTGGTCCATCATGTCTAAAAATCGATCTATCGGCTCAAGGCCATAATACTTCAGGTATTCATCCATTCCAATGGCCCCCCAGTTTACTCAGCTTATCATTTCACATCGTCGAGTTGTCAATTCATATCCACCCTGCTGCCATGCATCCCATTCAGCTTATGAACCAGTTTTTGAGCTTTGAATGCTTCTCCAGCTGACAGATCCTCCGGTCGTAGGATTTATGTAGTCCTCCCTTTTTCCTGTTGTGAGCATATATAGTTGGTCTAATGCCCCTGGTTCATCCCTGTCATCTGTTGGCTCTGTAAACCTAAGCCCTTGGTAGGGATCTAATGGCTGGATCACCCTTAGCCCATCTGCGTCAAAAATCATTAGCTTCATCTTCAAATCTATGACAACATAGTTTTCATATGCTCAGTAAATCCCTAAGAGTGCTGGATACGGATCTTTATCCCCCATAATTTCAATTACTTCAAACTCAGTGTGCGTTTTCACCCCTGCTACATCAACCTCTACATTTTCCAATCTCCCGATAGGCAAGATACAATACTGATTCACCATTCTTAAATGAATTAGCGAGTACTTCAGTCGTGGCTTCCCCATTGCCTCCCAAGTCTTCCTGGGTAGGATGTTTACATCTGACCCTAAATCTAGCATGGTGTCCATTATCTAGAATCCTGCCACTTGCACGTTGATTAGGAACACCTTTCCGCTCCGTTTCTTATTCCAATTCGCTCTCCTGGAGGCTTTCTATGGTAAGGTTTCACATGGTTGTCCCGCTCCCTCTTCCTCCATGGATACTGCAGCCTTTAATCTTTTCTGCAATTCCTTCAGCATGGCCTCATCCTCAACAATTTTCAAGAATAATTTAAACCATTCCCCAATCGGTTGGGTGGGAGCAGGCACATGGACTTGCGGTCTTTGGGTGTCCCTATCTTTGGTCATCCCCTCAAACAATTTGGCTACTTCTTGATAATATTGTTTTTGGCGCTCGGGCTGATATGCCCTCTGTGGTGACACTGCTTTAACGATCAAGGGGGGGTCCTCGGCGTAGTGGTCCTCCCCTGTCTTCTTCCCTCCTCAAGTGACTATATTGATATTGGTCGTAGGGAAGCCATTTTCGGTCCAAGGCTCAGCATTCACCAAGTTGGCCCCTTGCTGTCGAGTTCTCTCTTCCCACTTCGTAATGAGCTCTGGGCAGTCCTTCGTCGCATGGGTGTTAACTTTGCACTGCGAACACCAGGGTCTCCTTAGGAGCGGGCATTCCCTTGCGACATGTCCTTCCTGGTCGCAGTTGTAGCACCTTAAGGGCCCTCTTCCTCTCGTTCTTCCTCTGCGTCCATTTCCTCCTCTCCCCCCTTGACTCGCTTTATTGAACCTGAATGTGGATATGTCCAGTTTTTCTTCTCGAGCGTCTAGCGCTCGGCACTAATCGGTGTGATGCGTTGTCGATGCGTAGAACTTGTAGTAGTTGTTATTGGGGACATTAGAGTACTTCTTCAGAATTGGGCACATCCATGGTAGGTGTTTAGTCAATTTAGTGTTTCTAAATTGATGTCATTAATTGTCAACCCGGGGCTCGTAAGCTGATGAAGTGAAGGTGTACTATATGTACTTAAGCAACCTCTTAGATATTTTTGTCGTTTGGGGGTGTTGTTTGTGGTCAATTTATCTTCCTAAGATGGAATGGAGTTTTTATAAACAGATGAGTGAGTGTGTGTGTAAGGTGATTTCTGGATGAGTGAGTGTGTGTTACAGGTGATTTCTAACTATCTTCTAAATTTGCAAAGAAAAAGCTTGAAAGAAAATAAATAACGTGAAATGAACTGAAAGCAAAGAACCACTTTCTAATGGCACAAGACACCATTCATGCTGCTGCAAATAAAAAGGTAAGAAAGCCACTTTAAAAACAAATGATGATGTTTATCTCTTCCTAACTCTCTGCTTCCAACATATGGTACTATGTAAAACACGATTAGGAAGTAGCTAGAGATGAGTTTAAAAAGTGATCAAAAATGAGAAAAATCTACTTTAAAGACTAGTTATAATGTTCAGCTCTCTCTAACTCTCTGCTTCTAACATATGGTACTATGTAAAGCACGATTAGAAAGTAGTTAAAGATTAGTCTAAAAAGTACTCAAAGCCAGCTGTAATTTATTAGTATTCTGATCTCTGAAAGATAAACAATTTATGATATAGAGACCATCAATATGTTAACATATAACTTTGAGAAACTAAACTAGAAGTAAGCTATGAAAATAAAGTAAAGGCAGCAACTTTGAATTTGTCAACTGAAAATACCATCAGATATAAAGCAAATACACAAAGACAAAACAATCCCGGGTTAAAAACCTGCAAAAAGAATACTGATCAGTTTAAAAGGAATGCTGGAAATAAAATGACATGAAATCAAACTATTATACATGATAAAAGAAATAAAGATTGCTGAAAGCATGAAAATGAAACCAAACACTATGTACACGGGCTGTCACAGATGGGGGCCCTCCATCCACGCAGCCAACTTGAAAGATCAGCTACTAAAAAGTGAACAGAACAGTCTTCTTTTTTTATAGAACCAGCATGTCAAAAATACAGAAAAAGTGTTGTAGGAACAGCCTTCTAAAACAGAGTTTTTTTATACAAAATCAGCAGCGATTACCATAATCAAAAAGCTAATCTACAAGCGTTGGCACACACTTATTTATAAGCACAGAGGCAACTACTCTCTGCGTGTATTAAGAAACTACAACTTAGCCTATTAACTACGCAGCAACACGCAGTCACAGCTAATTAACTTGTGCAGCAAACACGTAGGTAAATCCGTGCACTTTTAATGGAAACGGTCATCATGGGAGACAAATCTATGCTTGGATCCTGTCTTTAGTTGTCCTCATGGCAAGGAAGAGGTGCCAGCTACAGTTCCGTGTCCCAACTGCTCACGGCTCCCGTGCCACCATTCAGAACTTGACCGTTTGACTGAGGGAATACCTGCGTTGACCAAGGGCATCCGTGACTGGTTTGGCTCAACCAATAGCATACAATCCATGTGTACATCCAACCCAACATGCCCATGTGGCTCGTTCCTTGAGAAGACACGTGGAGCATATCAAACAACAAAAAGGCTGCGGAATCTCTGAACAGCTGCGGAATTGCTGAACAGCTGCGGAATCGCTGATCAGTTGCGGAAACTCTGTTTATATGACAAAAATCTAAACCAACAGTAAAACATAAGAAAAGTTAACTAATTATGCTTAGAGCCATCACATGTAATGATCTGGGTAAGTTTATGCAGAAAATAGAGCAAAAGAGAGGGATAAGTGAGGAAAAGCTGTAGGTAATGATGGATAATCAAGTGCAAGTTAGAGGCTCTACATACCCCCACTACGAGGGTGTTGCATGTCCTCATGCAACAAAGACATTGTTTAGTCCACCTGCTGAGATGCCTCTGCTAAGACATCCAATCTTCTCCTCTTCCTCTGTGTGGCCACATTGACTCTTGGTCTTTTCATCAAACACCTGAATTTTAAGTTGATCAAAGCTCTGTTTAACTTCCTGCATCTCTTCTTGAGCTTTTTGTTTTCCTTTTGCCAAAGGCCCATATGAAGCATGGTATTATCTTGGACCATCTTGTCCACATTGCTCTGTTCCTTCAGTCTTTCATTTTCTTGTTTGATGTGGCGATTTAGTACCTCTAGCTCAAATACTTCTTGCTTCAGTGATTGAACTTGTTGTTCAAGAGGTGGAACAGTGCTTGGACCAGCAGCAGCTTGTTCTAATGTTTCCAGGTAGTTATATACTCGTTGCTGGTCTGGGTCAATCTCTGGTGACCTCTTTGGGCTAGGCTCGTGCTCAAATTCAGGTTCATGTTCAAATTCAGGCCCATGCTCAAAAGGACTTTCCTCACGTGGAGGGCTAGTCTCAACCTGCTCAACATGTGGGGAGCTTTTCTCAAAGTCAAGTCTTGTAGCAACCTTTTGAGGTGTGCTCAAGTCAATAAAGAACGACTTTTTGTTCTCTGTGGCCCCCTTTTTGCTTTGTAACCTGCTGCTCCTTCTCACGGTGGTGATGCTCTGTTTTTCTTTTTGTTGCTTCTGTTTTTTTTTTGCATCTTTTTGGAAAGGGCAGCCTCATGAAGTTGGGCCAATCTATGTGCCAATGGCTGAGTGTCCTCTTCACTAGAATTCTCAGGAGTAAGGTAGGTTTCTTGGGCTATGGCTTTTCCTTTATCTTTCTTTTGTTTCTTCCTATTCTCCTTTTGCTTTTGAGCAGCTTCTTTTACAATTTCTTGCAAAGTTTCTGTGATAATTCCTTGGGCTGTTTGATCAATGTCTTCAGCAGGTTCAGGATCAATTTCATGTTCAGAATGATGGGCAGCATTTCCTTCTTCAACAAGGTCTTGGACAGTTTCTTCTTGGACAGCAGTTTCAGGGGTACCCTCTTCTCTTTTTCTTCTACTTTTTCTAGGCACTGAGGCTTCTCCTGCCTCTTCGAAGTGGTTTCTCACAAGGAATTTTTCCCAGGTATCCCTTTTGGCCTTTGATTGTTCTTCAACTAGTATTTTGACAAGCCCATGATGGTATAAATGTGGCTCAATGTTTCTTGGATTTCTTTGGACTATTGAGCACATTTTTCTAAGGCTTGAGAGTAAAAAGTATGGAAGGTTAATGTCATGCTCTCCTAAGAAATGCATCATAATTTTGGCATGATAGACATATAGAACTCCAAACCTTCCCTCACATGTAAGGAATTTTTGTACTAGTAGAAGCAGAGCTGTCCATTCTTCTTTAACAAGATTAACAGGGATTCCTTTTGTAAAGATGCTAGTGTCCATACCTGGATTCTTCAGAATTTGCTTCCATTGCTGGTCTTGTACTGATCGGTTTTTGAACCATCTCTCCCCAGTTTGTGGTAGTGAAGTGGCTTGTGCCAAACTGCTCTCGGTGACTGTGAATTTCAGATCTCCTATCTCCACTTGGTTGTCTTTCTCTTTGAAAGAACGTGCAAAAGTCTTTGTGACCTCTTTATGATAACCCTTGAATTTTTGAATGCATTTGAGCCAATTTGCCTTTTGCAAATGGACTTTGACTTGGGGATATCCTTCCAGAAATTTGGAGCCCTCTGGCTCTGCCCTCAGAAGTTTACCCATCGATTCTTTGGCTCTGTTTTAATACTCTTTGAGAAAGGGTTATACGGTTTCAACAGTGGCTTTAACTCAACAGCTTTACGGATTTAACAGTGGTTTCCACACAGTAGACTCACGGCTTCAATAATGGTTTCCACACAGTAGACTCACGGCTTCAACAAAACAGCCGTAATACATTCACAACAGTGGTCAAAGTTTAGCAGAGGAGAAAAACGAAACAGAGTATGGTTACGATGACAGAGTGGTGAATAAGGCAGAGCAGTGGAAAGTAAGGAGAATGCAGAAGTGAAACAATTGCGGGAATGAGATAATACATACGTAGGAGGGTTATGAATGATGGGAATAAACGGTTAAGTCCTTCAACTTCGGTCATGAGTGTACATTTGGCTGCGGAATCATAACGCAGAGAGTCGTAGTACAATTTCCTACGTCACTTAGGTACAAAAATTTGAATGGAAACGCAGCCGTGTGTGGGCTTTTAAATCGTGATGAATGGTGGCTGTTAAGATTGAGAGATACGGGGATTTCGGTCGGGTAATGGAGAGGATTGGCAATCATTACATTGAATGGCAAAAAACACAACCCGTAAACTATGCAAAATGTTTAACCATAGGTTTTAGAAATTTAAATCATACCTTTAGGTGTCCACGTTTGATTCCTTTGCTGATCTGACATTACCCTTTCATTATTTGTTGCTGCTACATGACCTTTCAATTTTTGCTGATGACCTTTGGATTGCAGGTTTCGTTTTTAAACAGACTCTGTTTTTTATGAAGGTGCAGGAAGTGTATTGGCTGCGGAATTGGGATATTGGCTGCAGAATTGCTCCTCAGCTGCAGAAACTGCAGAAATACCCTTCTGACTGCACAAAACAACTTTAGCTGTGTAAAAATAAATCTGTCAATGACTTTATTGATGGAATGGAATGTAATGGATGGATGAATGAAAAGAAATGAGGTGGAGTGAGAGTGGTTGAATGAATAAGAAGGTGAATGAAGTGGATGAAATGGCGAAATGATATGGAAGAGAGAGAGATTTTTTTTTTTTTTGGAAAACATGAGGTGTCAGGTGACCCTGATTTTCACCTCAAGTTTTCTGCATAAGACTGCCAATCAGAGATTGGTTTTCAGGTTTATACACTTATTTTTTTTTTCTTTTTTTTTTTTCTCTTTTTTTTTTTTTCAAAAACCAAAGATTAGGCTGATGGAGGAGAAGAATCCTTCTCCACCAACCTGATTGCAGAATCTTCTTTAAACAATTTGACAAACTCCTCTTTTGAGAGTGGCTTCTGGTAGACTTTTAGGCGATGGCCATTCACAATAAGAGGAGTATGAAATTCATCAATAGTTTTCACTCGAACTGCTCCATTACTAAAGACTTCATCAACCTCATATGGCCCAAGCCAATGAGTTTGAAATTTTCCTTTAAAGTCCTTAAACTTTGAATCAAACAATAGAGCTCAATCTCCTTTCTGAAACTTTCTTTCTTTGATATGACGATCATGCCATTTAGATTTTTGGTGCTGAACTAGATCGGTCCTTAGAATTGTATCTTGTCTTATTTCATCTAGTTCATTTAGCTGGTCCATTCTGTGTTTTTGGGCTTCTGAGAGGCTCATTCCCAATTGGACTGCCATCTTGAAGGTCTTGATTTGGAACTCAATGGGGAGCAGGACTTCCTTCCCATAAACAAGTTCATAGGGAGAATGTCCTGTTTTGTTCCTCCATGTGGTTCGATAGGCCCATAAGGCTTCAGGAAGCCTTTCCGCCCAATCTCTTCTATGAAGATGAACAGTCTTGGTGACAATGCCTTCAAGAACTTTATTGGTAGATTCCACTTGGCCATTGGATTGCGGATGGTAGGGAGTAGATGTTCTGTGCTTGATCTTATATTCCTCCATCAGCTTCTCCATCAATTTAGATGTAAATTGGCTGCCCTGATCTGTTACAATTTTCCTTGGGACACCAAAACGAGTGAAAATATCCTCAAAAAGAAATTGAACAACTGAATTTTCAGTGGCAGAAGGAAATGCCTTGGCTTCTACCCACTTAGTAACATAATCAGTACAAACCAGTATATACTTCTTTTGCTTTGATGGTGGATTAATTGGTCCAACGAAATCTAGATCCCATTTCTCAAAGGGTTCGATGCATACCTGAGGTTGTAGTGGCATTTCATTTGAAGGAGTTGGTCTCCCAACTCTTTGGCAGCTGTCACACCTTCTAACATACTGCTTTGCATCTTTAAAGAGAGAAGGCCAATAATATCCTAGAGAAAGGATTTTATAGGCTGTCCTCTTATCAGCAAAGTGCCCGCCGCATGGTTCATCATGACATGCCTTAAGGATGTCAGGCATTTCATCTTCCCGAACACACCTTCTGATTATACAATCTGGCCCTGTTCTGAACAATTCATTAGAAATCCAAGAATAATGTGAACTCTCCTGAATGATTTTCCTTTTTTCATTAGGAAATAAGTGTAGAGGAAGCTTCCCTGTAACTAGATAATTAGCCATATCTGCATACCAAGGAGTCTTGGTAGTCACTGCAAATAAGTATTCATCTGGAAACTTATCTTCTACTGGAGAATCCTCATTAGTGTTTTAGATTCTAGACAAGAAATCAGCTACTGTGTTTTGTTTTCCAGGTCTATCTAACACAGTAATGTTGAATTCTTGTAAGAGTAAAATCCATCTTGTAACTCTACCATTAGTAACAGGTTTGTTCATTAAATATCTTATGGCAGAGTGATCAGTATGGACAAAGGTTTCATAGCCGGTTATGCAGTGTCTAAACTTATTGATCGCATGTACCACAGCTAAGAACTCTTTTTCTGTAACAGTATAATTTAACTCAGTGGGAGTCAAATTTTTACTGGTGTAATAAATGGCATAAGGGATCAAATCCTTTTGTCCCAAAACAGCTCCTAGAGCTGTATCTGAAGCATCAGTAGAAATGTGGAAAGGGAGTTTCCAATTTGGCCCCCTTAAGATGGGTGCTTCAGATATTCTAGTCTTTAAAGCTTCAAAGGCAGATTGACACTCAGGATCCCATTTAAACTCACAGTCTTTGGTAAGCAATTTGAAAAGAGGAGATGCTATCTTAATGAAGTTTTCAATAAATCTTTTGTAATATCCAGTAAACCCAAGAAAACTTCTAACATCTTTCTGGCAATTTGGAACAGGTAACTTAGAGATGACTTCCACTTTGGATCTATCAACCTTAATTCCATCTCCTGAAATATGATGTCCTAAAACAATCCCTTTAGTAAACATCATAAAACACTTTTCATGACTTAAAGAAAGATTTGTTTCCTTACATCTTATCAGTACTTTTTCCAAATTTTCCAAAGCTTCTTCAAATGTATTACCATAAACTGTGAAATCGTCCATGTATACCTCTACACAATCATGAATCAGATCTGAAAAGATTCCTAATACAGCCCTTTGAAATGTAGCGGGTGCATTACACAATCCAAAAGGAAGTACTCGGTAGGCAAAAGTTCCCCAAGGACAAGTGAGTGTGGTTTTGTCTTGATCTTCAGGTGCTACCTGAATTTGATTATACCCACTAAAACCATCCAGGAATGAGAAATACTTTTTACCTGCTAAAGTGTCTAGTACCTGATCAATAAAAGGTAGAGGGAAATGATCCTTTAAGGTTGCCTTGTTCAATTCTCGATAATCAATGCAAACTCTCCATTTACCATTCTTTTTTGGCACTATAACCAAGGGAGAAACCCATTGGCTATCTGAAATGGGGTAAATGAAGTTTACCTTGAGCAATTTCTGGAGTTCTTCTTTCACAATTTCCCTAAGGTTTGGATTCATCCTTCTTTGTGGTTGCCTAATAGGTCTGCTGTTTTCTTCAATATAGATGTGATGAATACAAGTCTTAGGATTGATTCCTTTCATGTCAGTGTATTCCCATGCAAAGGCAGTGGAATGTTTTTGCAACAGTTTAGTTAATTCTTCTTGTTGTGGTCTTTCCAAGTTTTTGTTAATGTTCAATGGTTTTCCTGGAAGGATTTCAACTGTAGAACTACCAAACTCTTCCATTGAGAAGAGAGACATCTGTCTAGAGGAGAGATATTCAATGTCTGCATCTAACTGAAACTGTGTAGAGTCATATTCTAAAGGTATTTCAAAATTTTCTAATGTATTTGGAATTTGACTATCCTCACTGATCTTAGAGATGGTTAGAACGGGTTGAATAGTATCCTCATCATCAACCCACTCATCTTCTCCTATTTCTGTTATTGCCTTTGCTGGAGGATACAAGTTGAATTTCTTGGTGGAATTACCATCTGATATATACATGTCCCTAGACCTACAGCTTATGAAAGCATCAGCTGTGGCCAGCCAAGGTCTTCCTAAAATAAGAGGATGTCCTCCTAGATTGTTCTTGGGAGTTAAAATCATAAAATCAACTGGATATTCCCAAGAATCTAGGGAGACTGGAATGTCTTCCAATACACCATCAGGTTTAATGATTGATCTATCTGCAAGTTGCAGTAAAGTAGGTGTAAAGAGAAGGTTAGGAAGCTTTAACTGATCCATGGTCTGTCTACTCATGATGTTGATAGCGGCTCCTAAGTCAATCAAAGTATTTGGGATTTCAACCCCATTAATATGAGTTTTGACAATAGGGCTACCGGGATCCACATATTTTTGCATGGTAATCTTACCCATCATAATGTCTGCAAATTTTCCAACTAGATGTATCCTTTTGGTATCTCTGGTTCTCTTTCCTGTTTTCTTCAAACTCAACTCCTTTATTGTCTTCGCTAGAATGGGAATTTCCTTAATGGCTAGTAACAAGGGGATCTTGATACAGACATTCTTCAATTCATCTAGAAAACTATAGTCAGGCACCCATATTTGCTTTTCCACTCCTTTGTCAATTTGTAATCTTTCAGGAAAAGGAGGTGTAGCTAAAGGTGTAGGTTGCTCAACTATGGGAGTTGTAGAGGTTGATTCTTTTTCTTTTTCTTTTTGGATATTTTGGTTTTGAAGTGATACTTCAGAACCTTTATTGACTTTGAGAGATTCTTCCTCAGAAATGCTTGGTTGTTGAACACTTGTAGAAGGTTGATCTAAGATTCTACCTGATCTGAGTTGTACTTCATTGAGAGGAACAACCATATAGGTAGGGAATGGTTGACCTTCCATCATGTAAGCATTTTGAGGGTTCCTATTATTTGGATTTGGTAATGGCTGAGAGGGAAGTTGATTTGATTTCTGCTGGGATTGAAACGAGAGTTGAGAATTTTGATTTTGTGGAGGAGGTTGTTGTTGTTGAGGGTATGGCAATGATAGTTGTTGACCTTGATTTGGAAGTTGTGGAGCTTGCTGATTCTGAAATGATGGAGGATATTGATAGAATTGAGAAAATCTCCCATAAGGATTTTGCATGCTTTGCATCCATGCTTGAAAAGCATTTTGAGGTTGAGGCCAAGGTTGTTGCCAAGGATTCCAATTTGGTTGGGATTGAGAATTCATAGAGTTGTTAAACCCTTGATTTTGTTGCCCTTGCCAAGGTCTCCTTGCAATAAAACAAAGAGATTCAAGTGTACTTGGATCCTCTTGAAAGACTGCTTTGAGGCCAGGTATTGAAGGACAATCCTTAGTCGCATGAGTTTCTGAGCAAATTACACATGTTTCTACAACGTGTGTGTCCAAGGGACATTCCCTTAAAGCATGTTTCTTTCTACATTTCGGGCAAAAAATGGCCAAAGCCTCAGCTTCTGCTTTTTGTTTATTGTGAATCTTAAGGGTATCTAGTTGTTCACTAAGGCTCCCTAAGATGTCAGTTTTGAATTCATCAAGCATATTGCCGATTTCAGCCCTACTTACTGATCCTGTTGCAGATTTATTTGCTCTAAGGAGAGAAGGATCTCTAGGCCCTTTTTGAGTTTTTGATTTGCCTCTTGAGAGATGGATACAAAGTTCTGCTATATCATTGAGTGAAAGTTGAGAAATATCCCCTTTCCCCATCATGTTTAGGATATCTATCCATTCATCCCTAATGGCTTTTAATAAGAGGGATTTTAAGGTCTCTTCATCCAAGCTACTCATTTTTGCTCTTTTAAAGTTATATTGAAATCTTTCAAGTAAATCTTCTAAGCTCTCATCTTCTCTTTGTATCATTTTAAAAACCTCGTCCTTGTGATTAGTAGGCATACAATAGTCCAAATACCTATCCAAAAATGTTTGTTTCATTTCATCCCAAGACCTAATGGATTGAGTGAGTAACCCCATGAACCATTTCAAGGCTTGATCCTTCAGTGTTGAAGGGAACAATTTTAGTTTCTGAGAGTCATCCAGGTAGTCATAAATTCGACACACCACTTCAAACTCAAACAAAAATGTTTCAGGGTCCTCAGTTCTTAACCCATGGAAATTTGGGAGGACAGATGGTGATATGTTTTTCATAGTGGCTCGAGAATCCTCATTAACAATGGGAAACCCAAATGAATTATCCCCATCTCTATTTCCTCCTCCAAGGGGACCTCTACCTCCATTATTGTTGTTGTTTCCTCCTCCTCCTCTACCTCTACCTCTACCACCTCCTTCTTCCTCGGCCATGATGGTGCTCCTAGGGATTTCAAAATCTTCTGGTTCCTCTACAAAAGGTGAATGAGAAGAGATTTCTCCTTCTTCTTCAGATGATTCCACTTCCTCAATGACAATTGGTCTTTCTGTAGGAGAAAGAGAAGAGTCTCTTCCTGGTTCAAATTCAATAGAAGGTGTAGGAGAGTCAACTCTTGGCTCTTGAATTCCAGGAATTCTAGGACTAGGAGTGTCGGTTGGAGATAAGGGAGGTGTCTCTTGTCTATCCCTTGAAGCAGATGGACTTGTAAAAATTGAACTTCGAGCTCTAGCTAAAAACCTTCCCCTAGAATCTCTAGCTCTATGCATGTCATTTTTTATTATTTTTCTTCAAGTCAAGTTAATAGTTCTTTTTCTGATCTTCCAGTTCACTCTAGGTGCAAGAAGAGAGCATACTCAAGAAACCACCAAATCAATAACTTTCTCTTTTCTGATCCTCCAGATCACTTTGGAGTGCAAGAGGAGAGCATACTTTGATAGGTTATCAACTTCTTTCCTTGAAATTTTTATGTTTTTTTTTTTCTAAGAATATGGCTACTTAATTTCACTTCCCCGGCAACGACACCAAAATGTTTAGTCAATTTAGTGTTTCTAAATTGATGTCATTAATTGTCAACCTGGGGCTCGTAAGTTGATGAAGTGAAGGTGTACTATATGTACTTAAGCAACCTCTTAGATATTTTTGTCGTTTGGGGGTGTTGTTTGTGTTCAATTTATCTTCCTAAGATGGAATGGAGTTTTTATAAACAGATGAGTGAGTGTGTGTGTAAGGTGATTTCTGGATGAGTGAGTGTGTGTTACAGGTGATTTCTAACTATCTTCTAAATTTGCAAAGAAAAAGCTTGAAAGAAAATAAATAACTTGAAATGAACTGAAAGCAAAGAACCACTTTCTAATGGCACTAGACACCATTCATGCTGCTGCAAATAAAAATGTAAGAAAACCACTTTAAAAACCAATGATGATGTTTATCTCTTCCTAACTCTCTGCTTCCAACATATGGTACTATGTAAAAAACGATTAGGAAGTAGCTAGAGATGAGTTTAAAAAGTGATCAAAAATGAGAAAAAACTACTTTAAATACTAGTTATAATGTTCAGCTCTCTCTAACTCTCTGCTTCTAACATATGGTACTATGTAAAGCACGATTAGAAAGTAGTTAAAGATTAGTCTAAAAAGTACTCAAAGCCAGCTGTAATTTATTAGTATTCTGATCTGTGAAAGATAAACAATTTGTGATATAGAGACCATCAATATGTTAACATATAACTTTGAGAAACTAAACTAGAAGTAAGCTATGAAAATAAAGTAAAGGCAGCAACTTTGAATCTGTCAACTGAAAATACCATCAAATATAAAGCAAATACACAAAGACAAAACAATCCCGGGTTAAAAACCTGCAAAAAGAATACTGATCAGTTTAAAAGGAATGCTGGAAATAAAATGACATGAAATCAAGCTATTATACATGATAAAAGAAATAAAGATTGCTGAAAGCATGAAAATGAAACCAAACACTATGTACACGAGCTGTCACAGATGGGGGCCCTCCATCCACGCAGCCAACTTGAAAGATCAGCTACTAAAAAGTGAACAGAACAGTCTTCTTTTTTTATAGAACCAGCATGTCAAAAATACAGAAAAAGTGCTGTAGGAACAGCCTTCTAAAACAGAGTTTTTCTATACAAAAGCAGCAGCAATTACCATAATCAAAAAGCTAATCTACAAGCGTTGGCACACACTTATTTATAAGCACAGAGGAAACTACTCTCTGCGTGTATTAAGCAACTACAACTTAGCCTATTAACTACGCAGCAACACGCAGTCACAGCTAATTAACTTGTGCAGCAAACACGTAGGTAAATCCGTGCACTTTTAATGGAAACGGTCATCATGGGAGACAAATCTATGCTTGGATCCTGTCTTTAGCTGTCCTCGTGGCAAGGAAGAGGTGCCAGCTACAGTTCCGTGTCCCAACTGCTCACGGCTCCCGTGCCACCGTTTAGAACTTGAGCGTTTGACCGAGGGAATACCTGCGTTGACCAAGGGCATCCGTGACTGGTTTGGCTCAACCAATAGCATACAATCCATGTGTACAGCCAACCCAACATGCCCATGTGGCTCGTTCCTTGAGAAGACACGTGGAGCATATCAAACAACAAAAAGGCTGCGGAATCTCTGAACAGCTGCGGAATTGCTGAACGGCTGCGGAATCGCTGATCAGCTGCGGAAACTCTGTTTATATGACAAAAATCTAAACCAACAATAAAACATAAGCAAAGTTAACTAATTATGCTTAGAGCCATCACATGTAATGATCTGGGTAAGTTTATGCAGAAAATAGAGCAAAAGAGAGGGATAAGTGACATTCATTCATTACATTGACTCTTGGCTCTTGAATTCCAGGAGTTCTAGGACTAGGAGTGTCGGTTGGAGATAAGGGAGGTGTATCTTGTCTATCCCTTGAAGCAGATGGACTTGTAAAAATTGAACTTCGAGCTCTAGCTAAAAACCTTCCCCTAGAATCTCTAGCTCTATGCATGTCATTTTTTATTATTTTTCTTCAAGTCAAGTTAATAGTTCTTTTTCTGATCTTCCAGTTCACTCTAGGTGCAAGAAGAGAGCATACTCAAGAAACCACCAAATTAATAACTTTCTCTTTTCTGATCCTCCAGATCACTTTGGAGTGCAAGAGGAGAGCATACTTTGATAGGTTATCAACTTCTTTCCTTGAAATTTTTATGTTTTTTTTTTTTTTTTCTAAGAATATGGCTACTTAATTTCACTTCCCCGGCAACGGCGCCAAAATGTTTAGTCAATTTAGTGTTTCTAAATTGATGTCATTAATTGTCAACCCGGGGCTCGTAAGCTGATGAAGTGAAGGTGTACTATATGTACTTGAGCAACATCTTAGATATTTTTGTCGTTTGGGGGTGTTGTTTGTGGTCAATTTATCTTCCTAAGATGGAATGGAGTTTTTATAAACAGATGAGTGAGTGTGTGTGTAAGGTGATTTCTGGATGAGTGAGTGTGTGTTACAGGTGATTTCTAACTATCTTCTAAATTTGCAAAGAAAAAGCTTGAAAGAAAATAAATAACTTGAAATTAACTGAAAGCAAAGAACCACTTTCTAATGGCACTAGACACCATTCATGCTGCTGCAAATAAAAAGGTAAGAAAACCACTTTAAAAACCAATGATGATGTTTATCTCTTCCTAACTCTCTGCTTCCAACATATGGTACTATGTAAAACACGATTAGGAAGTAGCTAGAGATGAGTTTAAAAAGTGATCAAAAATGAGAAAAATCTACTTTAAAGACTAGTTATAATGTTCAGCTCTCTCTAACTCTCTGCTTCTAACATATGGTACTATGTAAAGCACGATTAGAAAGTAGTTAAAGATTAGTCTAAAAAGTACTCAAAGCCAGTTGTAATTTATTAGTATTCTGATCTCTGAAAGATAAACAATTTGTGATATAGAGACCATCAATATGTTAACATATAACTTTGAGAAACTAAACTAGAAGTAAACTATGAAAATAAAGTAAAGGCAGCAACTTTGAATCTGTCAACTGAAAATACCATCAGATATAAAGCAAATACACAAAGACAAAACAATCCCGGGTTAAAAACCTGCAAAAAGAATACTGATCAGTTTAAAAGGAATGCTGGAAATAAAATGACATGAAATCAAGCTATTATACATGATAAGAGAAATAAAGATTGTTGAAAGCATGAAAATGAAACCAAACACTATGTACACGGGCTGTCACAGATGGGGGCCCTCCATCCACGCAGCCAACTTGAAAGATCAACTACTAAAAAGTGAACAGAACAGTCTTCTTTTTTTTATAGAACCAGCATGTCAAAAATACAGAAAAAGTGCTGTAGGAACAGCCTTCTAAAACAGAGTTTTTTTATACAAAATCAGCAACAATTACCATAATCAAAAAGCTAATCTACAAGCGTTGGCACACGCTTATTTATAAGCACAGAGGCAACTACTCTCTGCGTGTATTAAGCAACTACAACTTAGCCTATTAACTACGCAGTCACAGCTAATTAACTTGTGCAGCAAACACGTAGGTAAATCCGTGCACTTTTAATGGAAACGGTCATCATGGGAGACAAATCTATGCTTGGATCCTGTCTTTAGCTGTCCTCGTGGCAAGGAAGAGGTGCCAGCTACAGTTCCGTGTCCCAACTGCTCACGGCTCCCGTGCCACCGTTCAGAACTTGACCGTTTGACCGAGGTAATACCTGCGTTGACCAAGGGCATCCGTGACTGGTTTGGCTCAACCAATAGCATACAATCCATGTGTACAGCCAACCCAACATGCCCATGTGGCTCGTTCCTTGAGAAGACACGTGGAGCATATCAAACAACAAAAAGGCTGCGGAATCTCTGAACAGCTGCGGAATTGCTGAACAGCTGCGGAATCGCTGATCAGCTGCGGAAACTCTATTTATATGACAAAAATCTAAACCAACAGTAAAACATAAGCAAAGTTAACTAATTATGCTTAGAGCCATCACATGTAATGATCTGGGTAAGTTTATGCAGAAAATAGAGCAAAAGAGAGGGATATGTTGAGTCTTGAAAATGTCATTCATTTGCATTACACTTTCACTATTATGTCCATTATATCACCTCCATTTCACTACTATGTCACCACATTCATCCCACTTTCATTATCATTGGGCCACCTTTATGTTTTTCCAATATTTATTATTTCTAGGCCTTTTAAGTGAATTTGTGGTTAAACATTAGAAAATAATGTGCATATGCTTATACCTAACAAATGGGTTGAGATTGTTGACATGTGTAGGTTGAAAGGAGGCTTCTAGAAGACCCTTATGTGGCACTCTAAGGCCAAATTCGAATTTGGTTGGAAAGAATCATGGGATCATGAGGATATGTGTCACATCTCCTAATTGTATTGTAACTCTAAAAAGACATGTGTCTTATCAGTTCCTATTTTGATTAGGACTCTAGAGGTAGAGGGAGAGATTCATGGACTATCATTAATGAGATGGCTCTCATCTTTTTGTATAAATAGGAGATCTCTCTCCTTCATTTGCTAGTCTTTCCTTTAGTCTTTTCTTAGTCCTTTTAGCTTGTTAGTCCCATGGCTTTTGAAAGCTTTTGTACTTTGTACTTTTGAAGAAATTGAATAAAGCTTTAATGTTCTCAACATGGAAGGAGATGTGAAGTAGATGTCATGGAGCATATTAGCATGTAAGTAGATTAGATTTCATTTTGTAAATATTGCTTTGTAGAATGTAAGGTAGATTAGATTTTCTTTCATGCAATTTTAATTTATGCAAGTGTGTTTAATTTTTCTTTGATTTCATAGGTAGTAGGGGGCCCCTGCCTTGTACAGTTTGAATTACTGCATTTTATTTTCTCCCGGGATTATGTGTCTTTGTTGTATTTGCTTTATCTCTAATGGTATTTTCAGTTGTCATATTCATAAGTTGTTGCCTTTATTTTATTTTTCTAGCTTGATTTCTAGTTTAGTTTCTCAAGTTGTATGCTAACATATTGATGGTCTCTTTATCATAAGTTGTTCATCTTTAAGAGATCAGAATATTAATAAATTACAGCTTGCTTTGAGTACTTTTTAGACTAATCTCTAACTACTTCTTAATCGTGTTTCACATAATCCCATATGTTGGAAGCAGAGAGTTAGGAAGAGTTGAACATTATAACTGGTATTTAAAGTGGATTTTTCTTATTTTGATTACTTTTTAGACTTATTTCTAACTACTTCTTAATCATGTTTCACATAATCCCATATGTTGGAAGCAGAGAGTTAAGAAGAGTTGAACATTATAACTGGCCTTTAAAGTAGTTTTTCTTATTTTTTTGCAGCAGCATGAGTAGTGACTAGTGCCATTAGAAAGTGGTTTTTATGCTTTGCTTTCAGTTTCATTTCAAGTTATTTCTTTCAAGCTCTTTCTTTGCAAGTTTAATGTACAGTTTGAATTACTGCATGCCTTCAAGTTGATTGTAGATTAATGATGCACATAGCCTTCTAATGAACTAATGACGTGATAGAATCATCTTGTCCTTTTGCTGCAGCAACAAGGATACTAGGTCTCATAGTCATTCTCTCATTATTTGATTATTGCATGTAAGAACAAAACCCCAAAAACAACATAAACTATAAAACAACGAAGTAAGAGAAAGGTTAACTAAGCACATATAGTGCACCACACTTCATCAGTTTACGATACCCGGATTGATAATTTATGTAGAGCAATTTAAGACATTAAATTGACTAGACATTTTGGCGCCGTTCCCGGGGAAGTATAATTAGGAGACCTTATTTCTTACATCTGAAAAAAAAAATTAACAATTCTTGAGTATGCTCTCCTCTTGCACTTTGTGTGATCTAGAGGATCAGAAAAAAGATTGTTAAGTAAAAAAGGAAAAAATAATAATTCTTGAGTATGCTCTCCTCCTGCACTTTGTGTGATCTGGAGGATCAGAAAAAAATTTGTTAAAAAAAAAAAAAAAAAAAAAAAGAGACAATAAACTTCATCATTTCAATTGATTCAAAAAATAAAAAAAATAAAAAAAAAAAAAGAATAAAAAAAATGAAACTCAACTGCTTTGATAGGTTCAAATTGTCCAAAATTGTCTGGTTATGGTTTGTAGTGGTCTTCAAAACATTGTATCCTGTTTTAATAAGGTTTTGCAACTTAGCTGTGGAAACTGCCCTGATTCCGCAGCTAGCTGACAATTCCGCAACTGTTTCAAGGTTTAGCAGGTTACAGGCATCTAATGAAAAAACCGACCACATGGGCATCTCCAGAATTGTCCCGACATGGATCCTATCCTAGTCACCCAGCTCAGATCGATGAAAAACCAGCCTAGGACCTCAGTCAAAGTCTTGTTTTTAGCATGTTTTTCTTGAAGTATTTGCTGCCTGAAATTGAAAATCATTAATCCTTTTTTATAAAATTTTACAATTTCAGAGAAGAAAAAAAAAGAGAGAAAAACAATCTATGGCTATCTCCATTCTTAGTTTTCACTGTGGCTTCAATAAAAAAAAATATATGCCTCCCTGTTCAAGCTTTGACCTGTTGATTCCTGTAGGAGGCATCCATCATTTAGTGGCAGATTTTTGAGTTGATTTCACCTTTGGATAGCTACATTATCGATTAGAAACAGAGGGTCGAATTCTTGAAGGTAGCCTCTGGTGATCCATTAAATTATTAAGGGCAGAGTAGTCATTTTTCTCCAAGGGCGAGAGCATGTAATCTGATTACATTTGCTGGCAAAAGAACAAATTTGTTAGCTGAATTTTATGTTATTTCAGGGGTCAAATCCTCTTACTATTGGAGCCAATTTCCTCTGCCATTATATCCATCAGATTACAAGTCTACTTCATGGGATGAGTTCAACATTCACCATAATTATTTGGAGATTGATCTGAGTTAGAATGAATCAATAAGATCAATTGCTGCCACTTAGATTTCTGCCACCTACAAAACCTGTGATATAAACAACCTGAGCTGTAAATTCAACAAAATTCTTAAGTCGTTGTTTTAAAAATGCAAGGATCTCCTGGCTCATATTGTGGACTTGCTGGCTGCTGTAGCTAACTCTGATAATGAGCGTGGAAATTGGAGCATGAAAAAGGAAATAAAGGAGTCTTCTGTAAGAAATAGAGTGTCGAAGGATAATTCATTGCGAATAAAAGAGAATTCTAATAAGAAATTTGCAGTTCTTATTCTTGGTGCTGGTCATGTATCCAAACCTGCTATTGAATTCTTAACTTTGAATGGATGCAATTTTTCTGAGTCTCAGTCCACAAATAAATGAGGTAGCTAATGAACTCGGAATGCTTCTTGATCAGATCCTTCAGCTGCCTCTCCTCCAAAGTATTCCATATAAAAAACAATAAATCAAGCCAAAAAGCCGAATGCAACAAATTCATAAAGTGCAAAACAGAAAAAATTGATAACTCAGAAAACGTAAACAGCAGAAAAACGTCAAACTTTACACGCTCGATTTGCCCAAATGGTAGCGAATTTCAAAAAACTAAAACATGGGTTTTTTTTCCAGGTGGGTTAATTAGATAACCCAGAAACCGTTTGAGAAAATTTGTGGCGGTCTGGGAGAAATCTTCGGTTCTTTGGAGCCTCTTTTTTGCCGCCGCGTGAAAAAATTGAGTTATTAACTGACAGTTTGATGTATTCCGCGTGCCTGAAGAAGGATAACGCCAATTTGATTATGTGCTGGACTCTTTGCCACCTCTACCACGTCCTCTGCCCATATGCCACCCGTTGCAATTCATTAAAACCAGCAGTGATCCAAGTGAAGACGGCTCTGTTACGTAAGCCAATTACATACGGCTCTTCACAGCCGCATAACTCCCGCTGCAAACTACAATTCATCTTCACATTCTTCCCTTATATTTCGTTGCTGCGAAGTGCACGCTTTTCTTCTTGTTCTTCATCGTTTCTGCGAGATTCGAGCGCATGACTCCAGTCATAGGCGGGGGAAGCACTTCAGAGCACAACACAGTACTAATCACAAGTGACCGTCCTGGAGTGATTAAAGGAACTCGCTTTTCTACCAGCAACTGTTATGGCAAGTGTTTCAATATCATAAACATTTCTCCATGTTATGGCTTTGGTAGAATTGCTAGGACTTGGATGACACTCTTGAGGGTGAGGTTCATCAAAAAGCATTCACAATTCTTTCTTGCCAAATTTAAAGTTTCGCAAATATTTATACACAGATGGGGACTCGAAGAAGACCGTTTCTGGACCTAAATCAACCTCCCAGTGAAGAAGAAGATTTTGAAGTGTTCCATGCATTTCATTCACTCCTCCACATTTTTTTTTTCTTCTCTTCCACGCACACAGCCACTCCATTTCACAGTACTTTCTACACTCTGCACTTTCCGCAGCCAATACAGCGTTTCCGCAGCCAATCCCAGATTCCGCAGCTGTTTTGTTAAACTCTAGGTTGCAGGTGTCATCAAGCAAAACAAGTCACATGGGTAGCTAAGGAAATGTCAGTACATGGATGGTGTCCTATTCATTCGATCAAATTTGATGAAAAAGACACCGGTGAAAGGGAAGTCAAATTGTGTGTTATCACAAAGTCGCCACACTAAGTCGCTACATGTCAAGAAAAAAATAATAATTTTGAATCAATGAAATGAACAAGTTATTTGCTCACTTTTCTGAAGGTATTGATTAATTTTGGACTGATGATGAAATATGAATGGCTAACTTTGTATTCAAGATTTTTAGCTACAGAACAGTGCACATTCCGCAGCTAAAGTCCAATTCTGTAGCTGTTCTCTGATTCCGCAGCCAGAAAAACCTCATTGTTCAAATCAGTCTATTTTTCTCATACAAAATCAGATTTTGATGATTTAAGTACCATTGGAAAGGTCTCAACAAGATCTATACAATGAGAAATATGTCATTAGAGTTTGAAATGGCAAATAATGAAATAAATTGCTGAAAAGAAGCAACATCAACTTGAGGCACTAATTCCAAAGCAGGTATAAATTCTTTTGATTTTTCCTTTGAGAACTTGTTTCATTAATACAAATTCTTAGTTTTGTGTGTAAATATCATAACTAGAGAGATTGATCACCTCTCTCCTTTGATAATCTTACATTCCATTGCAGAAGAAGTATTAGTTTTTTTGCAGGTTCCAAGAGGAAGGACAAATGACTACAAGAGAATGGTGTCTCTCTAAGAGACCAATTTGTTTCATAAGAGGATGATCAGCAACAAAGAGGAAATATGATGATGCAAAATCAGATCCAAACACTTGAAAAACTTTCAGATACTATTGTCTCCATCACATCCATACTTCATAATAAACCATTCACCTCATTTTCCTCCATATTTTCCATTTACATTCACATACATTTTCCATCTCTTTTTGTCCATTCATAACCCACAAATAAAAGCAAGAGGCTCATTCATATGCTTATTGCCCATTGTCATTTCTACTCTCCATTGCCATCTTCCATTTTCACCTTCCATTCCTTGTCATTTTCATTCTGCAAATAAGCCCTGCTTCAATGCAAATTATTGAGTCCATAGTCCTTTGAGTCTAAGTTCTTTGTAAAAACACCTTGAGGCTTGCATGCCTTAATGGCAAGTCCTCATGCTGACAAACAATGGGAATACATTAATGTCCCTTGTTCGTTATATCTTCTAGGTGACTCGACATCAGCAAATTCATTCGTACCTAGCAAGATGTGTTTGGGCATCTTGACTCTTATTGTCATCAATGGTGAGAGTTCTCGTGTTGACTAGTGGCATCCATTAATGGCCACTAAGCCAACAATTTCCTACTATGTTCGACATCAGAACATATTTTCACATAGTAGGAATTGTGCCAATGAGTTTTGAAGACATGAAGACTATTATTTTCAGCATTTTGGAGTAGATTCAGCAAGTTTTAGTAGAAGCAATAAAAAGTCATCTTATCTCTCTATCCATGACTCCTCTTGATCAGCCACTTGAAGAAGAAAATGATCAAAAGTTTTCAGCCACCACACATACAGCACATCCATTCCAAAGGGTAAGTGAAGGTACGGAATTTTCTAACTTTTAACCACAGAATTCCATAAAAAGCTAGAATGATAATTGTTGGAAAAACATTTCTCTTCCTCATTTCATAAAATTGCCAATACCATCAGTTAGGGGGGGGGATACATTCATATTCATATCTTGCCATGTCCATATCATATTCAAGAGCTCACATACTTCCAACATATATTAATTATTACATTGCTATTATGAGCATACAATGGCTTTTGAAAAAAGTGCTTAAAGGATAAATTGGATACAAACAAAATCATGGTTGTCACACAAGAACCAACCATCATGCAATCCAATAAAGATATACTTTGCAACAATAATCAAAATATCATTATGCAAAGTTCAAAGATCAAAATAGAAGGCAACAAAAAAATGGTTGTAACACAAGAACCAACCATGTTGCAATTCAAGTGAAACACTTTGCAGAAATATGGAGTTATCAAATGATATCATGCAAAGTTAAGCCAAAGCTCAAGGATCAAAAGAGTTAATGTAATATATATTGCATGAGGACATGCAAGAATCGCTGATCAGCTGCGGAAACTCTGTTTATATGACAAAAATCTAAACCAACAGTAAAACATAAGCAAAGTTAACTAATTATGCTTAGAGCCATCACATGTAATGATCTGGGTAAGTTTATGCAGAAAATAGAGCAAAAGAGAGGGATAAGTGAGGAAAAGTTGTAGGTAATGATGGATAATCAAGTGCAAGTTAGAGGCTCTACAGTAGGTTTCCATATGCCCTACAGATATCGCAGAAGTCTGCATCATTCCTTCTTGGGAAGGGTCCTTGCGCTCTGACTGCCGCAACTCCTGTGGTGGGAGGGGCCCCTGACGACCCCGCTACCCCTCCTAGTTGATTAATTCCCTGCAACCATGGGAATTTTTTTGCAATGTGCCCTTCCACAAAGCAATGGGTGCACCAAACAATGGGACTTGTTAGTCGTATGGGCTAGAGATCCCTCAGCTTCTCAGTCAAATTAAAGATCTGGCTCTGCAGGCCTGTGATTGCCGAATCTTGTAGATTGGTGCCTCCCCGATATTCATGGGGGTATCTCGTCATTGCTTCTATTCGGGATGCTTGCTCCAATGCATCCTGCAGGGTTCCTATCTTCTGTTGTGTCAGCGGTGTTTTGGTCAAGGGCAAGAGTGCCTTGATAAACCAGTCTCGCTGGTGGTTTGGGTCTAGGGTGTAACTCAGCTTGGCGATGGCATCCTTAAACCTTTGCATGAGCTCCCAAGCCATCTCACCCTCCCTCTACTTGATTTCCCATAGCTCTGATAACCCCTACTAATATGTCTGCGACACCTTGAACTCCTGCACAAATCCCCTCTTAATATCATCTATGGTGGGATTCTGGTTCTGCTCTGCGGGCTTTATGAACCAACGTGGAGCCCAGTCTCTTAGCGTGGTCTGGAATTTGACCACCCGGACGTTATCCAGAGTCTGACAAGCCCTCCAGATGGCTTCACAGAGGTACCAGTGCTGCTCCACATCCTCGTTCCCCCTTCCTGCAAATTCCGGGTATCTAGTAAACGATCTCGCCATACTGCTCTGAGTATGGGTTAATAACATGAAACCTTTGCTTCCCGGCTGTTGGGATCCTTGTAGTCCCAAGTTACTGCTATAGTCAGTTCTTGTACTACTTCCAATATTGAAACCGGTCCTGTATTTCTCCCGCGCACTATATACTCGCGCTGCCTTGGCTAAGCTAATGACAAATTCTTCTGGTTTGTGATAAAGTACCAGGGGAAGGTTGGGGAAAACGCCACTTACATTTCAAGGTTGGGGCTACTGAATTTTGATGGATGCTTCTTCCTCGTCGAACAACCTCCTCATCCCATCGCCCACATTATTGTCATCTCTTTCTTCATGTCGATATGGTTTTTGATCTCACGAGTCTACTTCCGCAACCTACAAGGAAGGTCCCCCATCAGTTCCATGTTGCGATTCCACTTCTGCAACCTTCCAAGATGGTCCTCCTTCGATCTCCTGTTGCGATCCTATTTCTGCAACCTGCAGGAAACGTCCTTCTTCATTTTCCTAGTTCCAACATCCCTTTCTCCCGCACTCGGGTTGCCTAGCACCGTCTTCTCCATCCTTCTTAACTCGAGGTTTTCCCATCATCACTCCTATTTGGTGGGGCCCCCTCCTTTTCTTCCCTAAGGCCTGAGCCGCTCTTGCTTGCCACTTATCCGCTAGTAGTACCCTCCTATGTGCTATAACATCCCTAGCTCTTTTCAATCTTTCACATCCATCCCCTCGCAGCATCCTTATCCATCTGTAGGTAGCATTTCCCCCCCCTATTCCTTCCCCCAATATTGGGGTTTTACGCTTCCATCCTGGTAGTGGGTAAAGATAGCAGTCCTTCCTCTACAAAAAACATCTTAATCCACGTTAGGACTTCTCTTATCAATTCCCCCCTTAGCTCAGAGCTGAACACAGCTTCTGCCTTTGAGAAAGACTAGTAGCTCTCCACAACAAACTCGACCACGTACCCTTCCACCATAGTCTTTACCCAGAAATCGACTGCTCTCGTCTAATCGGTATCCAGCTATTGTAGCAATGCGATATCGAGTAGAGTCCAACTATGGTGAACTATCATTGATCCACTTGACTGACTCTGCCTCTTCAGCTCTCTCAACCAATGATATAGGTCCTCGGGGAACTTGCACCAGAAAATTTCATACTGGTCATTTATGCCATCAGCGTATAAAATCCCCTCACGTACTTTGTCGATCAGTTGATTCCTGCGGCCAGCTTTCTCTGCCACAAATTGATCTACTTTATGATTCCACCAGTCTCTGATCTCTCTTTTAAATACCCTTGACACCATATTCTGAACTAGTTCTCTCAACTTCAGGTCCCGGCAATGGAACCATTTGTTGGCTCGAAAGAGTCATCAAGGAAAAGACCCTAGGTTCGAGCATAGGAGACCAACAATGGTCCGCTGTAGTCTAAGACAGTGCCAACATTTTCACCCTACCCGAAGGGCAAGGAGTCTCACCCGAGGCACTCCACGATGAAAAGGGGGAAGGGTTCAGCATGGGGTCAAGGGAATATCAACCAAGCACAAGCAATCATACACATGCATATCCATTATACGTGTAATAGAGATAACAGTATCCTTAAATCATACGCATAAGCCCTTTATAAAGAACACAGAAATAACAACATCCTTTCATCAATCTATGAATTACCATCTACGTGCAACAAATAGACTATTTAAAATTTTAATGGACCGAATTAAAACGATGCTCAATACATTAGAAGTCACGACAACGATCAGATCTGTCTCATATTAAACTTAACATAACAAGTTACATTATAGTCTGGCATTCGCCATAAGCATTACATAAAATACCCAGCTCAGTAGCTCGGGTTCAGATCAATTCCGCAACCAAGTCCATCGGATCCCAGTGCTCTCTCATTCGGCCTCTGCAACTGTGTATCTCTTCTGCAACCGACTCCTTCATCTTCTGATGGGTTCAACAACAAACTTTTCCCTCTCTAGTCTTCCCCTTTTGTATCCTTCCCAGCTACCTGGACCGCCAGTTCTCGCTTGGCTGTTTTCTCTCTTGGCTACTTCTGCGCATTCCCGTCCCCTGACTACCTTTGCCTTCTACTGCCACCTTGCCACCACTCCTCCACAATTGTTCATTCGGCCACCCAACCGTTGCTGCCATCTGTCTCTTTCCCGCACTTCGGTCAGTGAAAACTAGTCAAAATTGTTCAAAATTAAACGAAGGCCCCAACAAGAAGACATATTATTTTCTTTCATTTCTGTAAAGTTATCATACATTGCTATTTCATTTGATCAATCATTGTTAGTTAGTATGATTGTGTAGTGTTATCTTTTCACTCTGTAGTAGTTGTTCCCTAAGAAACAACTTGTTGTTTAGTATGTTTCCTTTTGTTGTTTCCTTCAAAGATTTGTAGAAGTTAACAATTTGAATAGTTTGTGATAGTTGAAGATTGCATTTTGAATTGATTCCTTTAATATTGTAGTCTTTCTTTTCCATAGGACCTTAGAAACTAGTCATAATTGCATTCCTCTTGCACAAATAGTGTTGATAACCTTGAAATAACATAATGAAACCTCGAGTTGATAGATTAATGTGTAGCAGATTAGTTGGTCCTTTTTAGGAACAATTAATTGGCCCAACATTTTGGTGTTGTTGCCAAGGAGGTTGTCAAAGAGAGTGATATTTGTATCCCTAAAGAATGGATATTAAAGATGGAAGGTAAGAACATGCGTATGCACTTAAGTAAAAATCTTGTGTCAGTGCCTACCCTCAACTGATACGTTTAGATAGTTTAGTGTTTATTAATAGAAAGAAGCCAAATATTAGGAACTAGATAGATATAGCTCAGAAATCTACCATGAAAGCCACCAAAATCCAAGGTCAAGTTGGCCTTGGAAGAACAACCTTTATAGATGAAATCATTCACAAATTAGAGTCTCAAGCGTCAATAGGTCCCTGAGCAAGATCTGGGAAGGGTTCCACTATTGTTGCCCCTCGAGTAGCAGGGTCATCTTTTGCAGCTAATGCTGAGATTCATGATAAAACTGTAGGATTTGAGAAGAGCTTCCAAAAAATATATGTTAGGAATCTCAATCCTTCTAGTAAAATTGAGGGGCACTCTTGTAACTTAAGGGAAGGGGGAGGTGAGACAAGTGAACCATACCCATGACCTTATGATCTAGAATTTGTTGCAACGCCTATTGTAAGGAGAGAAATTGAAGTTCCTGATATGAATAGTGTCATGAGACCTATTCAAGATCCGAAACCCTGTTAGAATATTACTTTCCATACAGTACCTCATGATCATGGGATTCTTGAAGATTACTAGCAGTTCTTTAACCAAATCGAAAGTGCAGTAGCAAGAACACAAACTACAACTATATAATATCATATTATTGATCTATAGACTAATGAACCAATGAAGGCTATTCCATTGCAGAACCTTCCAAATTTCCATGAAATGGCTTCAGAAGATCCTGATGCATTTTTGTTTGAGTTCAATGTTTTATGCCGAGGTTATGATTATACTACCAACCCTCAAAAATTAAAAGTGTTTCCTTCTATCTTAAAGGGAGCAGCATTACAATGGTTCATGGGGCTGGGGGGTAGCACTATAACCAAATGGGATCAAATGAAAGAAGCCTTCCTTACTAAATATCAAGACTATTGCAGATACAGGGATTTAAGGGAACAAATATTTAAAATGATGTCCAAAGAAGATGAAACTTTGAAAGAATATGTTGAAAGATTCCAATATAATTTACAAAGATCACCATACACCACCCTACCTAAGGATGTATTAAAAATTTCTTTGATTAGGGGCATGAAAGATGAATGGATAGAAACACTTAATTTAATTGGGCAAGGTGACATTTCCAAAGAAGAATATGATGACGTCATAAAACCGTGTATCCAGTGTTCACGAAACCATGTATTAGGTGTTCATGAGGAAGTACACGAACCAAACCTGGAACTCGCAATCCTCTTAGCAGATCTAGTAGAACAGAAAGCAATGGGGTTACAAGAGAAAAAAATGGTAATCTTTTAGAAGAATTTAAAATTGATGTTTTAAGTACCCTAACAACACAATTCAATGTTTTGCAGGTAAAACAAAAACGAGTTGAAGCAGAACATGTATTCGCTATTTTTTTGTCCTTTCTATCAAAAGAACAATAGTCGCAAGGAATGTCCATTGGACACAATTGAGACATGTGACATTTTCACCAAAAATCATTCAACTGATTGTTTCCCTTCACTTCCTGGGTTGAAGACTGTATTTAAGGAATATGAAGAAGATCCAGAACACGTGTATTTTGTGGCACAATGATGATAATGGAAGAATCTCCCATCAGGTATGCCACAAGACCCTTTTATTTTTTTTAATGGACAATTTGCTCAACAACAATTTCCTAGATCAAATTTGTAGGGCCAACAACATTCTCCTAATACCTTGCAACCATAGCCATACAATTTACCACCTTGGACAAATCATTCATTCCCCAGTCTGTCTTTCCCAAATCATCAATATGCCACAACTTCATGGAAAAAAATCAAATAATTTATATCCTCCGCAATGGACAAATCAACCTACTCAAGGGTAAATGTGAAACTAGGATTGGAAATGCCCCACTGGACTGATTAATCAATCAATGGGGGCAATGCCTCAGCCACAAAATCAACCATCAATATAATCTCCACTTCAATTATCTTCAAACGTTCCACCTCCATTTCGACCTCAGTTACCTGCATAGCCAAACCCAAATCCAAATAGTAGACCTGTGCAATTTTTTGAAATTCTGGAAAGTTCATATCCCCCTTATTATTTAGAATGTAATGAAGTACGTCTGAGATCCAGATGAACCATCTTTTTAGAAGATCACTCAAAAAATCAAGAGAAAATAGAAAATGATAAACCTACTAAGGAGAAGTCATTGACAGAACAATCTCATCCTGTTAGATTTGAGGCTTCTGTGGGAGTTTTTTGATTCATGATCCGGATTAACCACAATCTTCAGTTCATTCTGCCAACGTTTCAAACTCCAAAGGGGGTCCATCATCAGGACAAGATAGAAAGAATAAGAATGAGAGATTAATGAGAGAGAAGAGAATTGCGACCTGAAAATAAATACAAGAACCCTAAATTCATAAATAAAGGCCGACATGTGATTTTTAATTATTATTTTATTTATTATTTTCTATTTATTAGAACAAGTTTTTATTATTTAAAATTTTTACTATAATTAAAATATATTAATTATTAAAATTATAAACAAATATTAAAACCTTTACGCTAATTAAATTACATTAATTAATATAACTAAATTATATTAATTATATTATTATAATTAATATATAAATAATATATATAATATATATAAATTATAATTGATTTATATAATTATTCTAATTAATTTAATTAATTTATATATTTAATAAAAATTAATTACTATAATTTAATATAAATTAATTAATATAATCAATATAAATTAATTTATATTATTTTATATTAATATAATTAATATAATTATATAATTATATAAATTTGCTTTAATGGTTTTAATTTATTCTTTTCCTTTTTATTAGATCAAGATTTTATTATTTAAATTTATGAATAAAAAATTTTACCCTAATTAAAATATATTAATTATTAAATTATAAACAAATATTAAAATCTATACTATAATTCATTTATATTAATTAATATAACTAAATTATATTAATTATATATATAAAAATAATATATCTAATATATATAAATTATAATTAATTTATATAATCATTCTAATTTATATTAAAATCTATACTATAATTCATTTATATTAATTAATATAACTAAATTATATTAATTAAATTATTATAATTAATATATATAAATAATATATAAATTATAATTAATTTATATAATCATTCTAATTTATATAATTAATATAATTTAATATAAATTAATTAATATCATTTGATATAAATTAATTAATATAGTTTACAAGATTTTATAAGATTTTAATATAATAAATAATATAATTAATATAAATTAATTAATATGATTTATATAATTAATATAATTAATATAATTAATATAAATTAATTTATATTAATTTATATTAATATAATTAATATAATTACATACTTATATAAATAACATAGTTTAATATAAATTAATTAATATAATTAAAATAATTTAATATAAATTAATTAATATAATTTGTAAGATTTAATAAGATTTTAATATAATAAATAATATAAATAATATAATTAATATAAATTAATTTATGTTAATTTATATTAATATAATTAATATAATTATATATTTATATAAATTTGCTTTAATTGCTTTAAGTAAACTCCCGGAATGCAAGACCCCTTATTTCCGATGTAATCATTACTAAAGCAGATTTGTCCAGCAAATCAACTGAAAAACAAACACCTATTGAGACTACAGACATTTCTCCCCCATTCCCTGAAAGGTTGACCATAGTAAAATCACCTGCACAACCTAATTTTGACCTCTTAAGGGAATTACAAAATTTATATATCAAAATTCCTCTCCTACAAGCTATTAGAGAGATACCAATTTATGTTATAACCATTAAATAATTATGTGTTAAGAAGCCTGGTAGGAAACAAAAAGACCCTCCTACGTTCCATATTTTAGGGAAACTCTCTGGTCTTATTATGGGGAAACAAATACCAATTAAATATGATGACCCTGGAAACCATGTTGTTACTGTCTATATCAGGGATATAATTTCCCAAATACCTTGGTGGACTTAGGAGCAGCCATAAATATTATAACACTTGAAACTTGTGGACTCCTTGGAATAACTAGATTTAAACCAACTCTGACTATGTTGGAGCTGGCTGATAGATCTATTGTAAAACCAGAAGGAACTTTGGATGATATTATTGTTTCTATAGATTCTTGGGAATATCCAGCAGATTTTTTGGTCCTCAATCCTAGAAATAAACTAGAAGGACACCCTTTGATATTAGGAAGACCATGGCTTGCCACTACAGATGCATATATAGGGTGTCGAACTGGAAGCATGACTATTGCTAAAGGACTAGCCATCAAGAATCTTATTTTATACCCTCTCGCTAAACCCAACATATTGACTGATGATTTTAGATGTTCCCCACCTGAATATCAGGAAGGAAATTTACGCTCTCCTCTTACTATTGATAAATCCCTTATCTTTAAAAAATAAACTGAGGATGATGTAATTAATGGATTCATTAATCAACCTTCTATTATTGGGAACCCAACCTGTCAAATGCTGAAAGTTGTGCTTGATAACGAAGCCCAAGGAGATCCATTAGATGATTTGAACATTGAACACATACCTATGACTGTAGTACATAACAATATTCCTATTGAAATCGAGCCTAGAAAGACCCTAAACATTAATGTTGGCCTTAATGACCTCTAACGTGAAAGGTTGATTCAAATTCTTCAAAAATATAAACAGGATTTTTCCTGGGAATATTTAGATATGAAGGGAATCGATCCACAATTATGTACACATCATATTTATATTAAGAAAGATGCTCACGCCATTCGTCAACCACAAAGAAGACTAAATCCACACCTCAGAGATATAGTAAAACAAGAGCTTCAAAAACTTCTTGATGTTAATTTTATATATCCTATTTCTAATAGCCAATGGGTTTCACCACAAGTGGTAGTCACCAAAGAGAATTCAAAATGGAGAATTTGTGTCAACTACAGAGAATTAAATAAATCCATGTAGAAGGATCATTTTCCCCTTCCATTTGTGGATCAATTCCTTGACACTCTTACTGGAAATAAATATTTTTCTTTCTTAGATGGGTTCAGTGGATATAATAAAATACAGATTGACCCTAAAGATAAAGACAAAACTACGTTCACCTGTCCATGGGGAACATTTTCATATAGGGTCTTACCATTTGGGTTGTGCAATGCACCAGCCACTTTTCAAAGGGAAATTCTTAGTATTTTTTCTGACTTGATTAGTGAGGTACTTGAACTATATGTGGATGAATTTACCCCCTATGGTGATGAATTTGGCCAAGCTTTGTAGAATCTTGAGAATTTTTTTGCTTGATGTATAGACACCAGTTTGTGCCTTGGTCACGAAAAAAGTCACATGATGATGACAGAGGGCATATTTTTGGGACATTTTATTTTTTCTACATGCATTCAGGTAGATCCATCCAAGATCGACATAATCCTTAAACTTATGACTCCTTGAATTCAAACAGAGGTATGTAGTTTCCTTGGTTATGCTGGTTATTATCGTCGTATTATAGCAAAATTTTCAAAAATTATAGCACCGTTGTATGTATTGACTGGACATGTGGAATTCGAATGGACTGATAAATGTGATACTGATTTTTCAGATCTAAAGAGGATGGTCTCAACAACTCTTGTGTTGCGGGGACCAAAATGGAATTTACCATTTCATATATCCTCAGATGCATCAGATACAATGATAGGAGTAGTCCTTGAACAAGAAGAGGATAAAAAGCCTTATGCCATTTATTACATTAGCAAGAACCTTATGTCGGTTGAACTGAATTACACTGTGACAGAAAAATAATTTTTAGCTATTATTTATGCCATAAATAAATTTCGCCATTACATAACAGGATATCTAGTTTTTCTGTACACTGATCATTCTTCCATTCGTTATTTAGCTAACAAACTTGTTACCAATGGTAGAGTAACTCGTTGGTTATTGTTGTTGCAGGAGTTTGACATTACCATAAAAGATCAGCCAAGAAAATAAAACCTTGTTGTGCACTTGTTGTTAATATTTCCAGCTGCAGTTGATTCTTCCCCAGTTGAAGACCAATTCCCGGATGAAAATTTGTTTGCACTAATTATCAAAACACCCTAGTATGATGATGTAGTAAATTACTTGGCAGCTAGAAAACTTCCATCACATTTGTCATCTCAGGAAAAGAAGCTTATTATCTAGTGCAACGTGCATTTTTCATGGATGGACAGTTACCTTTTTCATATAGGGGTTGATCTTTAGATTCAAAGATGTGTCAGAGAAGATGAAATTTATGATATCCTCAGGGCCTGTCATGATGAGCCTTGTGGGGGTCACTTTGCTGATCAGAGAACTAGACATAAAATCTTATAGATGGGCTATTTTTGGCCCACAATATTTAGAGATGCAAAGAAATATGTCTAAAGTTGTGATAGATGTCAAAGGATGGTGTTATAGACAATTTTGTGCCTTACAACAACGGACATGAATTGTCAATAATCCAAGGGATCCAAAGTTCCCTAAACATGATGTTCCTACCCCTAGAGGAACAAGGTCAGCAAACCAACAGCTCTCAGATCAGTTCTCCACCTGAAAGCACTCAAAAACGAGCAATCCTGAAATCAAAGCAGGTGCTCCACTAGGCTTCTGCGCTGAAACTCAGATCCTCCATGGTGTACCTGCGTTGCAAAGCAAGTGGAACAAAGGCCACCTGCGCTGAGCGAGATGGGACAAGTGGCACACTGAGTCATTGCTCCAAAAATGACACTTGGATCAGGGATTTCGCCTTGTGAGGAGTCAGAGGCTCTGTTTCTCCAAGTGGAAGCAAAGTTCTCCAAGTGGACTCAAGAACTGAAGATCAACTAAAGATTAACTGAAGAGAGAGAGGACACAAGGCAGCTACACATCAGTTGCAAGCTGACTCATCCTTTCTCAATTCATCTATATATTGAGCTCTCTCCTATGAGCTCAGGAGGCTGGAATTTTGTGCAAAGTAATGATATGCTGTTGGTTTCACTATAGAGCTATTGGGTGATTGCTTGAGGGAGGTGAAGAGGAGAAATTCTTTCTGCTGGGAGGTGTTGCTGGATTGGAGCCTTCAATGGTTGTAACACTCTCAGAACCTTTACTTCTTCATTAATAAAATCTATTGAGGTTCTTCTATATGCTCTTGTTTCAATGATATATTGTGATAATTGTATATTTGGTTTACACTAATCCTTGAATCAGTTATGATTGCATGTTGCTTGTAGTTTCCTTCTTTGCCATTTTGCAGGATCTCATTGTAGCTGGGCCAGCAATAGAGCAAGGAGCTGGGAGCAAGCAGCCATAGAGAAGAGTTTGGATTCGACATTAAGTGCAAGGCAACGGTTAGTGCATTTATCCACTCTATTTTGCTTTCATAAAGAAGTAAACCTTAAGTAGTTTTCTTTACAGTTGTTGCTGAGGTACTATCACCCTTAGAGTGGGATAGGGTCATCCGAGTCGGATACTTTTCCCTACAACAAAATGGTGACTCCGCTGGGGATCGTATCTGTTTGATTGTGTTTGTAGTATTTTGCTATTCATTTCCTGAACAAAAGAGTACCAAATCGAAAAGCTTTTGACTATATCAAAAGCGAAGTAGAGGGCAGCTACTCTAGCTCATTTCTGAGCAAGTTCATGATTTGAAGAGCTGATCTACAAGGATCCTTTTAAGCTCTTAGTGATAGCTTTTCACCTTCCTTATCATCCCTTTGAGTGTGCTTGACTGATCGCTTTTGATTTGAGCAAAAATTGTGCATTTTTGAGAAAATTATGACCCGAAAACTGTGAAAACGCAACTTTCGTTTTCCAAAGCAGGTAGTACACAGGCTACCTGCTTTGCAACGCAGGTCCCGAAGGGGCTACCTGCGCTGAGAGCCAGACTGGCTGTGCAGCACCTGCGTTGGCCCAATTTTGCCTAGTGCTGTTGGGGTTTCCTCCTTTTCTCTTGCCTATTTTCACTATAGATTTGGCTGCCAGTTACCAGTCTTGCACCTGTTCTGAAACCAACATTACTTGCCATCATTCTGCCTCTGTTATATAACGAAATTGTACTTGTTCTTTTGTATTTCTTACTCATTTACAATTTCCCATAACGAAGAGTAAAACTAGTCTTACTTTTGGCCTCTTAGATCTGAACCTGTGTTAGGCATTTTGCTGGTCTAAAGAGTTAGCTTGTTTGTTGTCCATAGCTGATTAGTCATTTTACTTTCGTCATTATGGTTTGATTTCATGTATTTCCAGTGATTAAACAAGTGAATCTTAAGGTGTCTTTTGATTTTGGACAAGCTTGTTTGTTTTCACTTTAAATCAAAATCAAAGTTATATAACAACTTTCTTTTTGTAACCCATCTACATTAAGAAAGGGAAAAGAAAATACATGCATTGTGCATTTTGCATTTGACTGTTTGCTTGACGATTTAGGAAAAATTTGCATTTAGTGTGTGCTCTATGATCTGTGTGAAAAGATTTGCCTTTCTTTTCCCTCAGTAGTTAAGGTTTTCAAAGTTGAAAGATTGAAAAGTTTGCTTCTCATCTTAGACTGCATTCAGGAATTTGTTACATACATCTCGTGGTGATCCTTAAAGGCAAACTGCTAAGCAAGATCAACATTAAAATAAATCCAATTTACATAACAACGCTTTGTAACATAACGCAAACACATAGAGGTCTAGGTAGAGACGTGTTCCGGCATCGTTAAACATAGTGACTGTCGATCTCTACGAAGGTGGGTGATTCCTCCTGAGAGTCGGTGGCACTAATACGGATTTGTGCTCCCACGTACCGTCGCGTATATATTGGGAGACCCCTATAGGCAATTATCCTTTATCCATAGGAAGCCGTATCGGCCGCCCTACTGATCGCGATGCAGTGAACACAGCATTCACGAAGATCGACCACCCGTACCGTAAAACGTATTCTGTGGTTTCGCGAAAAGTTTGGCACACCCTTTGCCTAGAACTCCAGAGAAGTTTCTTTTGGCCTTTTTCAAACTCTATAACTGAAAAAGTCCACCCGAGCATTTGTCACTTCGGGCTCGTTAAAACATCGAAGGCAACTAGAGTCATCTTTAGCTTTTTCTCGACTCTTAAAACATGAAAAATCAAGTTTGTGTCTAAAGCGTCGTTAATAAAATTTATTTTAATCGGAACATAATCACCTGTTATTCCCACGTTGATCTTTCAGTTGAAAAGTATGGAGCCCACCAACCAAGGAAGTAACCTTGGCGGAAGTCCAAACCCCTTCTCCTCTTGGGGAGATGTTGGTGCGCCTCATATGGCCACATTGTCACTTCCAGGATTGACAATTGGCCTACCTGTATGGCTCTTTTCAACTAATGTAGTTCAGATCGCCACTAATCCTGAGCAGTCGAATCAACAGTCAGAACAGTATAGAGCTACCCACCAGCCTTCTACTTCTTATAATTCTTCCTCTGATCCTTCATCTTCACAAGGTAGAGCCGGCAAAAGTCAGCCTCCCATGGAGAAGAAGGAAAAGAAGAAAAGAGAAAAGAAGCAGAAGGGGCCTATGGCGAAGGCGACTGGGGGCAAGCAAAAGACAGCTGACAAAAATCCACACACTGCACCGACCGGGCCTAAATCGCCATGTGTCATTTGCAAAGGGGCCCACTTCCATCGTGATTGTCCTTATATTCCCCGGATACTAAGGGACTGGTCCCCAAGGTTGCACAATCCGGTAGCATCAACCTCTGGTAGTCATGTTGATTGCAGTCCGTCAACTAGCGAGAGTGAAGGACGAAAAGGGAGACCAAGATCACCCTGTATGTTGTGTGAAAGCGATCACGCCATCCACCGATGTCCATTCTTAGATGAGGCGAAGAGAGTTTTGGAAGATCGTCCGGTATCACCGTTACGACTTCCTCCTGGATACCAAAAACTCGTGCCTAATCCCTCGATAGTTGAAAATCCAGCTGACCCGCTCAAGTGGTCAGCTGAAGTGTCATTCATTGAGAATGAACCTGCTGAATCCAGACCAGACGAAAGTCTAAAGGTCGAAACGGCAGTTGACCCGGTTCTTCCTTCAGAAGTTTCATCCTCAAATGACACCGTCATTGAAGATTTATCTTCAAATGACACCCTCACTGAAGAGGATAAGGATGACACCGTCCATATTCTTTTCATCAACACAGACTCTGATGAGCATCAGGGCAATGCGCCCATTCCTTTATCGCAGGAAGGAACATCGTCAGGGTCGTATCCGGCCGTATATTCGGTCCCACCACCAAGCAACCTAGTTGTATCCTTTGATTGGAATCAACTAGGCAGACCCCGGTTACCAGCCAGTATCCCATTCAGAATCATAGTCCAAATCTACAGAATGGTGATGGCTGGAACTATCATTGATGAAGGGGCGCCTGTGAGTATCCTTTCCTCTATTGCTTGGAAAGCACTGGGTTGCCCGGCGCTTTTACCTGAGATGAGAAATCTATCAGGTTTTGATAAAGGAACCAGTCACCCGTTAGGGATTCTCCCCAATGTTCCAATTACATTGAAAGGGAAGACAGTTCATATGAACATCATGGTCGTCTAGGGACCCTTGGTTTATAACTTACTCCTTGGACGAGACTATATATATTGCATGGAGGCAATAGTGTCCTCGCTCTTTAGAGTCATGTGTTTTCCGCACGAAGGAAGAATGGTCAAGCTCGTAGACCAACTTTCATTTCCAGGATCACGCATTGCAAATAGTCAAATACCATCCCTTAACGGTTTATTCACTCAAGGAATGCCTCCACCCCCGGTTCTACTTCCCGATGAATGCGAGTAATTCGGAAAGAAAGAACTGGGACCCAGGGGGCATGCACCCTGGCCTGCCTTGGGCAGAGAAAACCTTGGGTATAAAGTTAATTTCCGCGGAAGAATGGACTAGTCCGTACCCCGTCCGAAAAAGGAAGAGAGGGTTGTTCTAGGATAAAATTCTTTTGTCAAAGTTATGTGAGCGAAAAGATCGACTCCCTTTGTCTAAAAAAGTAGGCTCTCCTAAGGAGGAGATCCATTTGTGGCGGCAAGTAGCCACCATCTTTGAATGTCAAGCCTCACCCATTAAAACATATGTTTTGAAGGATAAGTAGGGGCAGTCTTCAAAGAAAGAGATGAAATTGCTGCAGCAAGTAGTCACCATCCTTAGCAACCTAATGATAGACATCGCCGAAAGGAGAGTTTAGTTTGCGGCAGCAAACAAAACCATTTTTCGGATAATAAGTAAGAGGACAGAATCTCGAAGTTATACTTTATACCTGGGGGCATGCGAACCTTTTGGAGTGCAAGCACGGGACGACTATTTATTTTTTAAATTTTTAGGTCCTCCCTTTAAACATGTAGGTCTAACCCGTTAAACTCGTAGGATTAGCCGTTTCCAGCTTGCATAAAGAAAGGGTGTGAGGCAAAAGTTAAAACCTGCCGAATTGGAGTAATTAGTGAGGTATCGCTCCTTAAATAAGATTACCTCACCTGAGGCATTCCTTGTATTAAGACTGGTATAATTGAGCAAGGTTTGAACGCATTCAAGCTCGTTAAAAAATGAACTGCCCCTTAAAGTTTAGGGGGCATATGCCTTGTCTGCATTATTATGCTGGGGGCATCCATAATCGAGCAGTTTTTGTATAGAGTTCATGCTCGTTAAAAAATAAACATAAATTGTGAGCAATCTTCCCCTACAGTTCAAGCTCACCCAGAAAAAATGAACCGGTAAATAACCTTGAGAAATGTAACCTTTGAAAGCCATATTAAAACCCTTGGTCGTGTTTATATGCCGTCACCTCCATTCGTTCATTTGGCCAATCGTTCATCTCCATATGTTTGTTTACCCATTTTGAGGAACAGCTGCGAAGAGTGATTTCACTTAGCCATCCTTGTGACACTGCCGTGATTGGAAAATTCCAACCTGTACCTGGAATCTGCTGCTATCCCTGTTCATCACTCGTTCCTCAAAAGACGAGTCTTCTTTGAGCTCTTTTCACTGACTCGTAAAATATGAAAAGTTTGCCGAGTTTTGGCCTTCCAGCTCGTTAAAAGGACCGGAAGAGCTATCCCTCCTCTAGATTTTAATCTTTTTGGACCTAAGGGATTATTACACAAAAAGATCGAGCACTTGTTTTTTTCGGCTCGTTAAAGAAATCGAAAATTCATCCCTTCTGTATTGTTTTATACTTTTTCGGACTTAAGGGATTAGATGACGAAAAAGGAATTTTGGAGTTAACTTTCCGTACCTTTTCAGACTCTCTAAAAATGAAAAGGACCGAGTTTTCCTTGTCGTTAGACTCGTTAAAATGATTAAATAGCGACAAACTTGTCTTTAGACGAGAACGAGTTTCCCTATCGCTAGGCTCGTTAAAACATAGCGATGGGCTTGCCCGAAGGGCAGGTTATAGAACAAGCATATGTTATCCTCCTCAAGCTTGACAAAAATAAAGAGGTACTGGTCAGAAATGACTGGGGAAAAATTGGGAGAACCTCACAGCGTTAATGGTAGCAAGTCGCTCTTGAACATGACACTTTGTCCTCCGTATCACATCGGGTTGGGTTGTTTCATTCACCGGTCTCATAGCCATGGTCCTCGCCACACCATCCACATTTGGGGTAATGCTACCAATCCATCACATCAGTGTCGTTATATGTTCAAGAGATGTGGTTCTGCAAAGAGTCAACCGTGTCCCATCCACTGCCATACATTATCCTTCATCCACTTCATGGTCGCCACCCTGAATCATACATCACAGTTTGTTTTCACCTCATCACAATCACTAGCTCCGTTCCGTGTCACTGATGTGGGATTCATTAAGGCCCTCCTTTGACGAATCGCTCCTTGTCGACATCAGCTCATTATCCAAGGAGTTGATCTAGGAACACCCCCTTCAGTACTTTGAAGCTTGCATGCCTCAATGGCAAGTTTCTCACTTCCGGCGACAGGTATACATCAATGACCTTCGACCAGAAGATTTTGCATGGTGGTCGACGCCAAGTCCTTTATTCCCACCATGTGAATTGTACTGTCGTACCTTGAGGGTCATCATCCTTATCGGTGATTCCTCTCGCGCTTGTTAACGGTTTACATCATTGACCGGTAATCAAGCGATGTCTTTCCATGTTCGACTTCAAGAAATTCTCACATGGATCGACTTGTACATCGAGTGAAGATCGGAAGAGATTGAAGACCCCGGATCTAGTTTCATCCATCCGGGCTGCGATATATATTCAGGATATAAAGACATTTGATATGTACATCATTGCAGCAGATGATCATCCTTCTCAAAGGATGATAATTTCAGCAGAGAATTATCAGTCTACAATCAGACTATCGTCTGTTCTATGTACCAAAATGTATTTATAAAGCTGAGCATGGGAATGCCCGCCTCAGCTAGATCATGAAAATGTATGAAAAATAATGTATTGTATTGTATCTTATTACAGGACACTTCTCAGCAGATCGAATGAACTTCGGATCCTCTCAATAAAGCATTTCACCTGATAAACGACCTCATACTTTAGGGGGCATCTGTTATAGACAATTTTGTGCCTTACAACAACGGACATGAATTGTCAATAATCCAAGGGATCCAAAGTTCCCTAAACATGATGTTCCTACCCCTAGAGGAACAAGGTCAGCAAACCAACAGCTCTCAGATCAGTTCTCCACCTGAAAGCACTCAAAAACAAGCAATCATGAAATCAAAGCAGGTGCTCCACTAGGCTTCTGCGCTGAAACTCAGATCCTCCATGGTGTACCTGCGTTGCAAAGCAAGTGGAACAAAGGCCACCTGCGCTGAGCGAGATGGGACAAGTGGCACACTGAGTCATTGCTCCAAAAATGACACTTGGATCAGGGATTTCGCCTTGTGATGAGTCAGAGGCTCTGTTTCTCCAAGTGGAAGCAAAGTTCTCCAAGTGGACTCAAGAACTGAAGATCAACTAAAGATTAACTGAAGAGAGAGAGGACATAAGGCAGCTACACATCAGTTGCAAGCTGACTCATCCTTTCTCAATTCATCTATATATTGAGCTCTCTCCTATGAGCTCAGGAGGCTGGAATTTTGTGCAAAGTAATGATATGTTGTTGGTTTCACTATAGACCTATTGGGTGATTGCTTGAGGGAGGTGAAGAGGAGAAATTCTTTCTGCTGGGAGGTGTTGCTGGATTGGAGCCTTCAATGGTTGTAACACTCTCAGAACCTTTACTTCTTCATTAATAAAAGCTATTGAGGTTCTTCTATATGCTCTTGTTTCAATGATATATTGTGATAATTGTATATTTGGTTTACACTAATCCTTGAATAAGTTATGATTGCATGTTGCTTGTAGTTTCCTTCTTTGCCATTTTGCAGGATCTCATTGTAGCTGGGCCAGCAATAGAGCAAGGAGCTGGGAGCAAGCAGCCATAGAGAAGAGTTTGGATTCGACATTAAGCGCAAGGCAACGGTTAGTGCATTTATCCACTCTATTTTGCTTTCATAAAGAAGTAAACCTTAAGTAGTTTTCTTTACAGTTGTTGCTGAGGTACTATCACCCTTAGAGTGGGATAGGGTCATCCGAGTCGGATACTTTTCCCTACAACAGATGGCTCAACCCATTCATTTTGATGAAATGCCCCTTCAACCGCAAATTGTACTAGAACCATTCGAAAGATGGGAAATGGACTTTGTAGGCCCCTTTTACCCACCTTCAAATTAGAAAACATATATTCTAGTTTGTACAGACTATGTTACAAAATGGGCAGAAGCAATATCACTCCCAAAGGCCACAGAAGAAGCAGTCATTAATTTTTTGTTCGAACTATTTGTTTAATATGGGATGCGACGAGAGCTTGTACCAGACAGGGGATCACAATTTACTGCTCACAAAATTTCAACCACGCTGCAAAATTACCATGTTAAACACATAGTTACTTCTCCTTACCATCTGCAAACAAATGGGTAGGTGGAAAGCACTAATAAAGTCTTAGAGGTGATTTTAACTAAAAGAATATATCTGAATCGTCGACACTAGGTTTCCAAGCTCCCGGAGGCCTTATGGGCCTATCAGACAGCCTGGCGCAATACTACTAGTTATTCACCTTATCATCTCATTTTCGATGAGGAACCCATTTTTCCAATTGAATTCAAAGTTGACATTCTCAAAACTACAAAGGAAGTTGGATTGGAACTCATAGAAACATATACACAACACTGACAACAACTCAACAAATTAGATGAAATGTGTCTTCTTGCTTTACAACGGACTGTCGTGATTCAGCAGTAAAGGGCTAAATGACATGATAGCTTGATTAAAGAACAAATTTTCCAAAAAGGAGATTGGACATTGTTATACTATTCGATATTCCAAGATTTCCCAGGTAAACTTCAAACGAGGTGGCTTGGTCCTTACAAAATTACTGAAGTCAATGACAATGGAAAAATATGCGCTACTACAATTGATAATGTTGGCATTTCATTCCTTGTCAATGGGCAACAGTTCCGTATGTACGATCGACCACTTAATAAAGATTATTTTCTTCAAGAAATCGATAATGATGCTAATTTGCAAGTTGTAGCTAATCGGGGAAATTTCCCTGCAACCACAATCAGGTAAATATTTTTGAACAAATTTTGTACATAATGTAAATAATCCTTTTTTTGTTATTTAATAATAATAATAATAATAATAATAATAATAAGAGTAATAAGAATAAGAATAAGAATAAGAATAAATAATAAATAACAAATAAATCATCATTATTATTTTTGTCACATTTGTCATTTCCTTAGTCACGGCCGTTGTTTTCTCAATCATAGTTTTTGTTTCCTTACCCACAACCAATATTTCTTTAGTCATGGTTTTTGTTTCCTTAACCATAATCGTTGTTTCCTCAGTCACAATTGTTGTTTCCTTAGTCACATCCATTTTTTCCTCAGTCATAGTTTTTGTTTCCTTAATCATAGTTGTTTTTTCCTGAGTCACAGTTGTTGTTTCCTTAGTGACGACCATTGTTTCCTCAGTCACAGTTGTTGTTTCCTTAGTCACAACCGTTATTTCCTCATTGACAGTTATTTCTCCCTTAGTTGCAACCATTATTTCCTTATTCATAGTTGTTGTTTCCTTAGTCACAGTCATTGTTTCCTCAATTATATTTGTTTTTCCCTTAATGTTTCCTCAGTCACAGTTGTTGTTCCCTCAGTCACAACCGCTTTTTCTTTCATCATGTTATCGTTATTTTTTACACAATGTTGTTTCCTTTAAATACACTTGTTTATCTTTAACATGCGATGATAATTTTTTGGTCTCTTTATTCCTATAGGTAAAGGAATATTTTTAGCTTTCTCCTTATATGATGGTGGGAAACCAATTTGTTTTATGGCTATCATTAGAGAATCTTTTATGAGAAATCATTATCATAATTTTGAAATTTCCATGAATTTTTAATTCTTTCTACAATTGTAGAAAAATTACAATAATGTCTATATTACATTCCTTTCATCACCACTTACAGAATATCTTTTAATTCCAATCTTCCAATGATAAACGACCATAATATTTTTTGAGGAAAAAATTAGCAAGCTAGAAAAGTAATTACTATAATACTTCTTACACCATCCCTAACTCTTAAGGAGTTGACATGCCACCCCATTTACTAAGTAACCTATTAAGATTAATGAAAATTATAATTTAACAGAGGATAGGAGGTCTCATCACGAGTAGACCTACCATAATCATAGGATCTAGTGGAGTGACATTACCATTTCTGGTCACCAAGCCAGGGTAATGGCCTTTGGCTTTTAATTCGAAGGAAAAGAGGTCTCCTCACAAGCTGACTTAGCTCTAGTGAATGACATTTTTGTTTACTGGTCACCACACCAAAATAGTGGCCTTCTGTAAATACTTCAAAAAAATTTATAACAACAAAATTTGGAAAATCTCTTAGTAAATGGGACAGTGGCATCTCAAAGGGTTGAAAAGGCAACCCTGTCGAGGCTATGGATGCCTGGTGGCAGTCGAGGCCATGCTTATGGTATTGAATTAAAACCAATAATTACAATATAACTTGGCTTTTTGTTCCTTCAACATTAAATCTATTTATGGACATTCTTAAACCCTTCCGTGAATGTGGTGACATTTGGTTCTTTATGAGAATTTTACTATAATTCTACATATTAGAAATACACTTTTTCCAGAAAATCAACATTCTAAATTAATCTTCCTTTATTTTCTCTAATGATACGCTAATATAACTATTACTTTTGTCCATCTAGTCCTTTGTACACATCCCCATGCCTTTGTTTTGTCCACATCCTCTGTAGGTCTAAATAAATCACATTATTATTACTGCACGCTATCATAATCATTTCCTCGTGAGCCATAGATATATAACGATTTATATTTATCATTTTGACAGTTGCTTTATTGCACTGCATTAATGTACCATTGTCTTCCAAATGTGCCAAATCTGTCATCTTGTCAAAATTTGATTAACGTCCACATACGACATTTACTCTTATTAGGGGGGCGAATTGGCACTGACATACAATTGTTATCTGCATTTTTGAATACCATTGAATTTCGATGAAACTTTTATAATTTGTACAAGCTTATTTTTGTTTTATAGTATGAATTATGTTGTTTCCAAGTTGTAAGATTGCACCCTATTGAACAGTTCACAATGGGTGGGCCTTTAGTTCAAAATGAACCCACACAACTATAGGTTCCAGAATAGAAACATAAACATTTTAATTCAAGTTGGATGGATAGAATATTTTGAACGTCTACAAGGGTTTGAAAACGTCGTAGCACTAGAACACTAAGAGTTTGTAAAATGGTGTAGCAGTAGTGAGAAACATACAGGTGCAAGTAAATGAAAGTGTAATAGCGGAAGTGATAGGGTTCTCAATGGAAGGAGAAAAGTGGTATGAAATACACACCTCTCTTAGAACACAACTCTTATGTTCTCAAAATCTTAGTGAAGAAAATATCTGAAAGGGGAAGGGGTATAACCCATATTCATTGATTGGGCCATAGAAGGAGAAAGCAAAGATTATCCAGTAGTACATCACATGTGATGGAAGATAAAACATGGTAAGGCAACATCATCTTAAACTTATGGCATCCCTAAGGCAAAAGGTAACCCTGAACCTCCCATATTTTCTTAATTTAGTATTACATGAGACTTCTACTAGATTAAGGAGGTCCAAGGACCAAGCTACAGTTGTAATTCATCATGGAATTATCAAGCTATTGGTTATAAGAAGCCTTAGCCAAGTCCAACAAACTTGGGAAGGGTTCTTTAGAAACCCTGATGATGATCAAGACACTCCTCTAGAAAATGAAACAATTGTTGGAACATCTAGGGACATTCCAGATAGTGATAAGCATCCAAAGGGAGACAATGAGGAAAATTTAGACAAAAACCCCATGACAAAAAAATACTCCACAAGAGACCATACATATTGAGAAACCCCAAAAACTTGGTAGAGCAAAGAAGAGGATGGCATCAGTTTTAGCTTCCCTGCCTAAGAAAAGGAGGATTTATGCTAGACTTGTAAAGCAGGGTTAGAGTTCTTTAAACCCTCTTGAGCAGCTAACAGAAGAAAAATCAACTTAGGATGTATCAACTTCAGATCAAACAAAAGAAGAAATAACAGTATCCCAAGCATTGGAAGGGATAGAAATTTTTTTATATGCTACAAATTTTGGAAAAGTTGTGACCACTTCAATAGAAGAACTTGCAGTCCATCCTGATAGTACTCTTGAACAGGGAACTTCACCAAATTCAATGTTTGTAATTTCTTCTATTGATTTTGTAGCCAATGTTATCCTGGATTCAGATAATGATCTTGAATTTGGTTCGCCCCAAGGATGTTCTAAATACTATGTTGATACTTTATTATAGCCTTACTCTCTGGAGGGAACGACTCCACAGCCTTTTGAAAATCTTAATGATGAAGAACAAGATGTTATCATTAGATTTTTAACCAAGTCTCATATTAATTTTTCTAAGGACCTCCTAGAGTGTGGTACTAATATAACGACAAGGGAAGCTGGTAGCTTATCAAGAACTAAACCCACTCGGGAAACTATTGTTGGGGAAGCTGAAATAGTAGTTGTTGTTCCCCCTAGTATCCGTGGTTACTAGTCCTATTCAGATGATCATAGGTATTGAAGATGGGAGAAACAAAGGAAAAGAAAAACTCCAGAAGAAAATTGACAAGTTAAAAGGAGAAAACAAGAAACTACAAAGGAAAGTACAACAACTAAAGAATTAGTTACAAGTAGCAAGCAGTTTCACAGAGACCATGTCAAGAGACCTAAAAAGAAGCAGGAAACTCAGGAAATGGGAGTTTATACTGATGTTATATCTATCCTTAATGAATCCAACTCTCATATGGACCTTGTTCATGTTGTTGAATAAGGAACACAGACTACTCTCGAGCTACTAGTAATGGAGATTCCTCCTACCTTTGTTGAAGTAGGAATTCATACTGATTCACCATTTACTTTATATGATAGAGGGGTAAAAACAAAATATGTGCCTCCCTATACTCCCCTGATTGTAGAAGCCTCCATTATTCTACATAAAACTATGGAGGAACAATAACGGACCATCGAAAGATATCAGAGAGAAGTAGTGCCCTGGAGGGAACATTAAGAGCTACTCCAACAATTAAAAGCATTGAAAACAATGGAAGATGAGACCTATGCACAACTAAGAGCATTTGAAAAGGTCTAGAAATTAAAGGACTGCCTCAAGAAAGCTAAAGAGAAAATAAAGGAAATTTTCTCTACTTACTCAGATTCCTTGGCATGCACATCCCCAGCCCGCATATTTGTTGCTTAAAGTAAAATAAATACAATCTGGACAACCATATGAGTTTAGGAATGTACTGGATTTTATTTCTATTTTTTGAAAATATGATGAGTATACACAGTACTTTTTGTGTGAGTTGTATATGCATAACTTCTTTTTAGAAGAACAGGTAGAAGAAAATCATGTCCCTTTCATCGGAGATGTTCAATTTCAAGATTTTATATCATTTTCTAGAAACCAGGTTAAGTGGGAAAAGGCTTACCATACTTTCCAGAGACGAGAACATGGCCTTGACCTTTGGGTTAGAGGGGAACCTCAAAACCCCTTTCACACACAGATTCATCATAGAATTTTCATACAGAAGCCTGGTGTTGCCCCTGCACTTGTACAAACCCAATATGATGTCTTGCACTTGGGAATGGAATATCTGGAAGACATCAGAGAGGAGGCCCTTCGTGGAGCCAAGGAAAGATGGCAGGCATCACCAAACGAAGTCAAGAACATAGAACCTTTTGGTTATCATAACTTTCGGTATGCTATGGCTAGAATAGAAGACTATGTTCACCTGGTGCTAGAAAGAGGTAGCCACTAGATAGGATGCAGGTATCGGTGCCCCATGATCTAGTGTCCCCCATACCATACCATGATGTAGGTATGGTAGCTTTTGAAGATCTCCAAGAAAGAAATGGGTTTAGGAATAGAGGAGAATAAGCTTATGAAGCTTACTCCTTGATTGCCCTACATGCTAACCATTTATTTGCATGCAGTCATGCAAAAAGGTCATTTGGGGGGTGATGTTGGGCCCAATATCTATCATATTTTCCTTGCCTTATTCCTCAATTTTCATATAATTTTCTAAAGGCTTTTGTGAATTTAAATCATGTTAATGAGTAGAGTAGATACTTTAGTAGTATTTTATACATATTTATATATCTTAGTATTTTTTGAACTAATTTGAGTAATAAAACATTATTTCTAATAAACAAATCCTTGATATTGATAGGAATCTATTGGCTCATGTATACTTGTTGTTGTTTCTTGGAACGGTCGGAGAATACCGCGTAAGCCTCAAACTGTTACACCCTATTTGGAACAAGTTAGTTGAGGATGACTACTCGACTGGGCTTCTCAGATGTATCAAGATCATTGTAACTTAAAAGAGAAATCCTGAGAATCTTCAGATTCCTAGGATCGCTCATTATTAAAAATAGACTTTCCGATCTTTATCCTTTATTGTTATATTATTAAAAGTGGTGTTGAACCTTGAAAGAGGTTCTTCGAATTGTAATATTATTTTTGATACAAACTTTGACTTGTGATTATTTTACAGTTAGTTCCTATGCAATTTGAATGGAAGTATTTATTATTCAAACTTAGTCTACTATGATAATTTTCCTCTAAGGTAGTTTGATTCTGGATTTGGGCCTGATCCTCGGACAATGCTATCTTCCTTTGTACCACTAAAATTAGCATTTTATTTCTCGGTCCCATCTATTTCCATTTGTGCAATGGTTTTAATTTCTCATTATTTATTCGTTAAATTGAATACTCTGTCTTGAATCAAGTTTCTTGTAATTTTTATAACGATATATTTGTTGTAGATGATTCATTAAGAAGAAGTATTATTTTCTTTGATTTTCGTAAAGTTATCATAGATTTCTATTTCATTTGATTAATTGTTGTTAGTTAGTATGATTGCGTAATGTTATATTTTCACTCTGTAGAATTTGTTCCCTAAGAAACAACTTGTTGTTTAGTATGTTTCCTTTTGTTGTTTCCTTTAGATATGTGTAGAAGTTAACATTTTGAATATTTTACGATAATTGAAGATTTCATTTTGAATTGATTCCCTTAATATTGTAGCCTTGCTTTTCCAAGACCTTAGAAACTAGTCATAATTGCATTCATCTTGCACAAATAGTGTTGATAACCTTCAAATAACAGAATGAAACTTCACGTTAATAGATTAATGTGTAGCATATTAGTTGGTCTTTTTTAGGAACAATTACTTGGCCCAATACCTACCACATCAATAATGGATTTCCCTCTATTTCTATTTTAGTAGTACATAGAAATTTGAAACTTTTTGTAACATTCTTTCCAAACCTCTTTTAGGTATAAAGTACAATTATTTCCAAATTACCAATAGATTGAAATCGCTTCCAATAGAGCTTTCGCCAAGGTTAACCTCACTCCCAATGAAATCCATGTGTTACACCACTTGTTAAGTTTCCTTTTTATAACGTATATTCACCATTTCTATCCATTTTTCCCATACTTGTCAAGTATTAGGAAGAAACCAAAATATCATGTTAGAAAAGGAAATATTTGGATGCTTTAACCTTACATCATCATCTTCTAGCCAACTAAAATAAATAGAGACTTATGCATTTCACCATCATCCAAAATGCTAAACTAAATTAGTTGAGAGTTTCTCCTAGTTTGTTTGCAACTCTCCAAGAGCCAACAAAAAACATGAGCACATAATCTAAAAATATTATATGGTTCAAGAAAAGAGATGTTCCCAATTTTATTCCTTTTAGAACTCATATCCTTTTTTCCCTTAGAATTGCTTTCATATCCCTTCAACCATTACCAAAAAAAATTGTAGATAATGGACATATTTATCTTTTCCCTTTAATGTATTTTAAGTAATTGTTGATCCATTTATTAAAAGTGAAAATTAACATATTAAGATAGAATACATAGGAAAATTGCCAAGAAGATAGAGAACCATTTTTCTCAAATATAACTAGTTTTCTCTATCATATTCTTTGGATAAGTCTACCTTATAGTCCAATGTAGTCTAGCTAACTCACTTAAGGGTGCATCACATTTTTTTTGTTCTAATATGACTATATTCATAGATTTTGCATCCTCTAACCCTGTATAATTGAACCTGAATGGACTACATGGTCTGGTATCCACATTTTCAACATACAATGGGATTGGGTTATGATTTGATGCCCATGATATCTCCACTTAGGATATTATTCTTTTAGGATTTACCATAAAGTATTTTGACACCAAAATCCTATATAATATTTTTGTAACTCTTCTATCCATTATTCTCATATATTTGCACATGGAAACCAATTTGACTAGTTCCATGTCCACGAAAACAACCTCCTTAATCTTGTTCAAAATAAATCTACTAAAGGATTTCCCTGGCTACTTTACCCCATATCTCTATTCCTTTTATGGTAAATTTTAAATTCCCCACCATAAGAATTTCCCTAATTTGATAGAAAACCATATGCTAGTAATTCCAATAAGTCACCCTATCCTAATAAATTCCATAGATGTTCCCTGTTAAGAAATATTTTAGTCATCTCCATAGAGAAGAGATCAAATCATATACCTTATTCAAATAACACATAGTTAACTATTCTTGTTTCTACTAGATAAAAATTAATCTTCCATGTCTCCCTATCTAATTTATGAATAAGCTTAAAGATGATATATAATTCTGCTATAATTTTAAACCTTTCTCCCATACGCTCTTGAATGGTTAAAATTTTAGGTCTATGGATATGATCTAAACTAAGGAAAGTTTTTTTTAAGGATTTTCCCAACCCCTTTGCTTTAGAGGACATAATTATCATCGAGAAATCCTACCTAAAGCGTGGTATACTTTAATTTCCCCACCTAATGCATGGTCTATTTTAACCCCCAACCCCCCCTCCCCCCCCCCCCCCCCAAGCCCCCTTTAAGGTATATTTCTTTTGTTGTTTAATTCCACTTTTGGAATTCTTTAGGTTATAGTTAAATGATATTTCCTTCTCCTTCTAGGGTGTGAACCATCATTTTCCAAGTCTATACTTAACACCCCTTCAGTTCCATTTGAATCTAATTCCATAACACCTTGTATAGATCTCAATGGATATTTGTACTAATAAAATGTTATAACGAATCCCTTAACGATAAGAGGATTAATAAATATTTCCCGATATTTCTCTTTATCATAAATTACTTTCTCTACCTCCCTAGCTCCAAAACCAAATGATCTCGTATCTTGCAATACAAAGATAGTAAGAACCATAACCTCTTTCTCTTTGTTGTCTTTCTTGCATTCCTTAAATCACTTATTCTTATACACAATCAAACCTAGGAAATGGTCATGTACTAGGTTTTGGAATTCAATACCATAATTTACAAAGCAATTAGTAGTGGTTACATACCTACCTAGGACATAGATATGTTTTGCATTAGATAGTTCCTCATAATTATAACTTGATCATGTTCAAAACCACTTACATTCATGTCCCTTACTATCTTTAAGCTATTTATTTTTGGTGATACCACTTCCCTCTCCATAGACAACGTTTCCTTTTAATATTCATCCATAGGGGATTATATTATTTTGGGTTCACTATGTCTACCTTTTTCGTCAAATCCTTTGCATTATAGATTATTATTTACCCCTTTAGGTCTAAAGCCTTGATTCTTTTCTCTTCTCCAATTTAACTTTCTTAGTTAATTTGAGGAAAAAAATCACTTCCTAAATACCTATAGGTATGAAACCTTAAACAATTAAAGGGCATACCCATGTTGTCCAGAGTCTGTGTATATTGTCTATTCCCAAATTCTATCTGGAAAAATCCTTCGATAAACCCTCCTGCAAATCCACCTCCACTAGAATATGAGAAATCATTCCTAAATTGATTATATGATAAATCTTTTCCACCTCTATACAGTACCCTAGGCTATCTCATATGTCCCTAACATCTTCCAACAACTAAATTTATAGATGAATATGCCACTATTCAACCCATAAAATATGTATTATTAATTTCTCAAGTTTAGGGTCAAATATGGAGTCCATATGTTTAGATTTAATGGTGAAAAACCCACATCCACTTTAACCATAATATTATGGTAACGTCTTCTTAAGATTTAAAGATAAAGGATAACAACCCACTTACATATAGATAGAATTACATATTTAATCTTGAAAAACCCACATCCAATTCAACCATAATATTATAGTACCATCTTCTTTGTATCCAAAGATAAAGGAAAGCCAACCATTTAGAAAGAATGGAATTGTGTACTATAGCCTAAAATTTTCTTTTGTTCCATCTCTAATAATTCCAATAAGGTATTTTTAGAAAATTTTCTATCAAATTAAATGCCTTATCAAAGATCTCTTTGTTGAAAATGCAACAATAAAATCCTAATTTAATTTTGTCCTTGAATTAAATTAGGAATAAAATTGTAATTCCACATCATAAGAAAAGTTGTACGAGTTAACTTAAATTGACTTAGTTGGCTTGGCTAATTCGAGTGGAGGGTCTAACTAGAGTCATGTATAGTCTCTCCTACATTATAGGAGCCCTGGTTGAGTTTATTTTGAGTTGTAATTAATTAATTCAATTTAATTGAGTTAAAGTCAGTTAAACTAGTTCCAAATGATGGAGGAACTAGTAGGAGGTCAGATAGTAGGGTGTTTCTCCATGCATTCAACCAGTTAACTGATGATTCACTCATAAATAACTCATGCATGTTAGATTTGAGAGTTACCTATTGACATTAGAGTTCAGGGACAGTGTACTATCAGTTATATAATTATCTGAATTTTACAAGTGGTGCATATAGTCAAGGGCAAGCCTATGAGGATTGTGCAATTCATATTGAGGAATTTCCCTAATTAATAGGGGGATAATTCCCAACGAAACAACATAATGAAAAAGAGACTTGGCCAAGTGATAAATTGATTAAGTATTGGCCTGTGCTTGTCTAGGAAGTTGTGAGATAGATAGAAGTAGTGCATAGGTTGCTTGGGCTTGAGAAAAGCATTGTAATATTCTCATATTTTCTTACTAATGAAATATACAGATAGTAGGGGTTTTAGCTATCGATTTCCCCAGGAAATAATTATGTAATGTGTTGATTTAATTCTTTCTCTTGTATGCTTCTTGATTTCATGATTGTTTAATTATTTCCCCTAATGAGTAGAGTAGATTGAAGTCAATTGTTTTAGTAAATTACAATGAGAAGTTTGAATATGTAAGGAATTTCTACATGGTATCAGAGCATAAATCACCCTAGAAGAGGAGAATATGATTTTGTCTTTTGTAGGTGAAAACATATTTGCAGTATCATTCTTCAAATCCAGCAGGATGTTGTTCTATGGATTGAGAGTCAAATATTCCCTTGAGGGTAGTTCGAACTATATTTCTTGGAAGGATAGAATGTAGGCAATGTTGGAAGACATTGGGATGAAGGAATTCATAGACAAGTATATTCCCAAGGCTCCAACAACTAATGCTCAAGATCTGGTAGGGTGGAAGAAATGTGTTGCAAAAATGAAAAGGATCATACTAGAAGGAGTTCGAGATCATATTGTATCAAACCTCCATGGGAAGGAGACTCCGTATGCAATGTGGAAGGCGTTGACATACATGTTTCAGAACAATAGTGACCACAGGGAGTTGGCACTAAAGGACAAGCTCAGGAAAATGAAGATGGATAAGGGTGACACAATACAAAAGTACTTAACCAAGTTCACCCAATGTCGGGATGAACTTGGAAGTGTTGGTGTTATAGTTGTTGGAGATGATATAGTCATCTTAACACTTCTAGGCCTTTCCAAGAGTTAGCACAAATACCAGGATTCAGTAAATGGGAGGGAGAAGCTACTAGAGGGGGAGAATTTGTGGTCTGACTTGGTGCAAGAAGAGATTTGGTGGAACACTTGAGATGGAAACTAATCCATGAATGATGATGATGTGAACTATGCCTTGGATGGAAAGGAAAGGAAAGGGAAAGGGAAGTCATCCCATTCCAAATTAGATTCTAGTCATGAAGGAAAGAAGAAGGACTTGTCTAATATTAAATGTTTTCATTGTCATGAGTTGGAACACTATGCCACAAAGTGTCCACACAAGAAAGTCGACAAGAACCCTTAGGAGGAGCAGAAGGTGAAGCTCTTGCTTCACAATTTGAATTAGATTTCACCCTCATTGCTTGAATGGTGACATCGGTGATGGGTAGTGTGTGGTATCTGGATAGTGGTGCCTCATTCCATATGAGCAAAAACAAAGAATTATTCAATGAATTGGAGGAGAAGGAACTCCAGATGCACATCAAAATGCGAGATGATGGAAGGTATAGCACGAACGACATTGGTAATGTTACTTTTCGAAGGGAGATTGGTTCTCCTCTCACATTATAAGATGTCATGTATGTTCTGGGTCTAAAGAAGAATTTGGTTTTAGTTTCTATGTTGAAGGACCATGGCTACGATGTGATATTTAGCAAAGGAAAGGCTTTCCTTTGTCACATAGCCTTAGGACAAGTGAAGCGGATCATGGTTGGGGCCAATAACTGTTACAAATTGGATGTAGAAGATTTTGATTCTTTAAGAACAAAAGTAGAGAAGGTGAAGAGTTGAGATATCAGTGAATTATGGCATAGAAGATTGGGCCACTTGAACCATAGAGCTTTGAATATCATGCAACACATTTCTACACGAATTCTTGAGGCTACACTAGAGTAAAGAGATACATGCAAAGGGTGTACATTGGGGAAGTACACCAAAGCCACCTTTCATGATAAGGGTTGTCGAGCACAAGTGATCCTTAAAACAGTTCGCTAATATGTGTTTGGACCATTCTCAACAACCTCCACAACCAAACACGGTTATTATGTAATATTTGTAGATGATTTCTCTCATAAGTGTTGGATTTTCTTCATGTAGAAGAAAGATTATATGTTCTCTATTTTTTCTAAATTTAAAGCACTTGTTGAGAAAGACACTGGAAGGAAAGTGAAGTCTCTCAGGAGTGATAATGGTGGAGAATATGTTTCGAATGAATTCAAGAAATTCTATTCATTAGAAGGAATTCGATGGGAGTTAATAGCACCCCATAACCCACAACAGAATGGGGTGGCTGAAAGGAAAAACAAATGTATGATGTGAGCTTCACGGGTGATGTTACATGATTAGGGCCTACTATTGCACTTGTGGGATGAAGCATGCAACACAGTTATATATGTGCAAAACAAGAGTCCTCATCGGATTCTCATGATGAGTACATCATAAGAAGCTTTCTTAGGTACGAAACCATATGTGGAACACTTCAAGATCTTTGGTTCATCAGTTTACTATCATGTTACCAAGGATGAAATGAAAAATTTAGAGCCAACAACTAAGTTGGGCATATTTTTGGAGTACACTAATCCACTTCACAACTATCGGGTGTACCTACCATCTCACAAGATGAAATTGGTTCATAGAGATGTGAAGTTCGATGAAGAGAAGGCCATGAGATGTTCCTTTTCGAGGGAGCTTTAGTTGCATATAGATGAGGATATTTCAGCTCCAAAGGAAGAACCTCAGGATGATGTGGAGCAGTAACATGTAGAGGAGTAGAGAGTGGAAGCACCCACTCATGCAAATACTTACAGAGATGGGAGGAAGCACACCATAAAGTATGACATATTAATGCATGATTCTAGAGAGAATGTGGGAGAACCCACATCACAATGCAAGAATAGGAGGTCACCATCTTGGTACACTGTCTATATGGCTCTAATGATCGATAGTGTAGAGATTGAGCCATCCTCATTTGAGGAAGCAGTGCAACAACCAATATGGGTTGATGTCATGGTAGAGGAGTATGACTCCATTATCAGAAACAATGTTTCGGAAGTAGTCCCAAGACTAGCAGACAAGTCAGTGGTGAGTTCCAAATGGCCTGACAAGGTAAAGCAAGCAGTAAATGGGAGTTTGGAGAAACACAAGGCTATATTTGTGGCCAGAGGGTTATCTCAGGTGGAAGAAATTGATTATGAGGAGACCTTTGTTCTAGTTGCAAGGTACTCTTCAATCAGATCAATTCTAGCACTATCAATGAAGATGGGATGGAAGATACATCAGATGGATGTGAAGGCAACATTCCTCAATGGAGTGATTGATGAATAGGTGTACATTGAGCAGTCGGAAGGATTTGAGACCTTCAATAGAGAGTCACATATATGGAGACTCAATTGAGTGTTGTATGGATTGAAACACACACCCTGAGCTTGGTACACCAAGATTGACAATTATTTCACCATGTTGGGCTTCACGAAAAGTGAAGCAGATGCAAACCTTTACCATATTGCAGTTGAAGGTAAATTGTTGATTATAGTATATATGTCAATGATTTAATTCTAACAGGTGATGAGAAGCTGGTAAAATCTTACAAAGAGGATCTTGCAAGAGAATTGGAGATGAAGGACTTGGGGCGCATGCATTATTTCCTTGGTATGGAAGTATGGAAAGGAGACAAGGAATTTTTTGTCTCTCAGAGCAAGTATGCCAAAGAGATACAGAAGAAGTTACACATGGAGAGAAACAAACCCATGGAGACTCCTCTAGCAAGGAATTGGAGGAAGGAAGATGCTACTTCAGGTTAAGTAATGGAGGCTACTATTTAAAGGTAGCTTATGGGTTCACTTATGTATTTGGTGAACACACGACTAGACATATGTTTTTAAGTTAAGCAGCTTAGTCAAGCAATGGTTAAGCCAATCGAACTCTATTGGAAGGAGGCTAAAAATGTGTTGAGATACCTCAAAGGCAACACTCAGTTTGGTATTTGGTATAAACAGATAGAGGGAGTGAAGATTCAAGGATTCACAGATGCAGATTGGACAGGGAGTATATTCGAAAAGAAGACCACATCAGGGAGAATCTTCAATATTGGGTCAGTAGAAGTTTTTTTGTACAATAGGGAGCAGAGATCAGTTGCACTCAGTTCAGAAGAAGCAGAGTACATGGGGGTTAGTCAAGCAACTTATAAGGCTATCTGGATGAGGAAGATCCTTGTTGGGTTATTTGGTCAATATATGGATCCTATAGTGATTTACTGTAACAATAAGAGTCGTATCAAACTCTTTGAGAATCCATTTTTTCATGATCGGTCCAAGCATTTCAACATCTAGTATCACCATCTATGAGATTGTGCGCAAAATAGAATCATGTTGTTGGAGTACATTTCTACAGAGGAGTAGGATCCAGACATGTTGACTAAGGCACAGTCAAGAGGAAAATTCGAGTTCCATGGAGGCAGGATTGGGGTTTCTGATAATCCCTTTCTTGTTGAGAGGTAATTTTGAAAATGCAACAAGAAAATCCTAATTTAATTTTATCCTTGAATTAAATTTGTACAAATTTCCCGCTACAGATCAATAGATTATGCAATATACTAAAGAAAAATACCAGATCTACTTCTACAACAAAGTTGCGGAAGCTTAATCGAATATGAGAAAGATAAAATAGAACACATATAACTGAGAATGAGAAAGCAATCACACATGAACACTGAAGAATACTCTAGGGAAAGCCTCTGCTAAAAAACCCAATCTTTGTATTCTCATACAAGTGGAAATATGTTCAGATTACACAAAGCTTTAGCTCACAAGCTATCCAGCTCTTAGCACAATCAAACAATACAGCTCACAGACTGAATAGACACAACATATGCCTTCCCTCAGCCCTCCAAGCCTCCTATTTCCTTGTGCAGTTTCTCTTGGGGTCCAATGCTACCACCTGTGTGAATTGGCCTCATCACACACTCATCAAACTCAAAAGTAACTGCGCAATCTCCAAGGAATGAATTCCTTCTGCATGCAAGAGATATCCTCCATGGAATATTCCTACAACTGATAGCACATTATCCCATCACCTGATATCAACTGGCTCTCTGACTGAACTGACATGCATGAGTTATTTATGAGAGAATATTCAGTTATCTGAAGTGCAGCAGTTACATGCATGCATGCATTAACTAACTAAACTCACAATCAGTTCCACAAACTATTGGAACTAATCTAACTGGACTTAACTCAGATAACTGAGCTAACTAATTACAACTCAAAGTACAACTCATCCTGATCTCCTTAATCAAGGGATAACTTCCTCAATCAATGGAGAAATTGTTGCATGTCTTCACATAGACTTCATGTTTGATTTCCTACAACTAATTAACTCAAGATGAATTAATTAATTATTTTACAAACAGCTGCTAAGATCAAATTCGAATTTTAATTCTCAATTTTAGTTCAGGGACTAACTAAAATTGGAATGTATCCCGAAATGCTATTTATAGTAGTTCTATTTTTAGCATTTCTTGTTGCTATTTTCAACACTCCCTCTCAACAAGAAAGGGATTATCAATAACCCCAATCCTGTCTTTGTGGAACTCGAATTTGCATTTTGACAATGCCTTAGTCAAAATATTTGCATCCTATTCCTCGATCGAAACATACAGCAACAACATGATCCTCTTCACCACACAGTCTCGAAGATGATGGTACCGCATATCAATGTGCTTGGACCTGTCATGAAAAACTAGATTCTCATAGAGTTTGATATAACTCTGATTATCGCAATAGATCACAATTGGATCCATCCTCTGACCAAACAATCCCACTAGAATCTTCCGCATCCAAATGGCCTCACATGCAGCCTGACTGGCAACCATGTATTTAGCCTCTGCTAAGCTGAGTGCAACTGACCTCTATTTCGTGTTATACGAGGAAACTGTAGCTGAACCAAGGTTGAAGATTCCTCCAAAAGTGCTCTTCTGATCTGATGGACTCCCTGCCCAATCCGCATCTATGAAGCCCTGAAGCTTCACTCCCTCTATCCGTTTGTACCACAATCCATACTGAGATGTGCCTCTGAGGTATCTCAACACATGCTTCGCTATCTTCCAAAATAGCTTAGTAGGATGAACCATAGCTTGACTCAGCTAGTTCACCGCAAAGCATAAGTCTAGTCGTGTGTTCACTAGATACATTAGTGAACCCACAAGCTGCCGATAAACAGTAGCAGCTACTACCTCACCTGAAGTAGCATCCTCCTTCCTCCAGTTACCATCTAGAGGAGTATGCATGGGCTTTCACTTCTCCATGTGGAACTGCTTGAGTATCTCATTGGCATACTTGCCTTGAGACACAAAAACTTCTCCATCCTTCTGCCACACTTCCATGCCTAGAAAGTAGTGCATAAGACCCATGTCTTTCATTTCGAACTCTCTTGCAAGGTCCTCCTTGCAAGAATTGATCAACTAATCATCACCTGTCAAAATCAGATCATCAACATAAAGAACAATGATCAATGGCTTACCTTCTACCATGATGTGGTAAAGGTTCGCATCTGCTTCACTCTTGGTGAAGCCCAACCCGGTGAAATAGCTGTTGATCCTGGTGTACCAAGCACGAGGTGCTTGCTTCAGCCCATACAAAGCCCTCTTGAGTCGACACACATGCGACTCATGATCGAAGGTCTCGAAACCTTCCGGCTGCTCAATGTACACCTCTTCCTCAATCTTCCCATTGAAGAATGTTGTCTTCACATCCATCTGATGGATCTTCTAACCCATCTGAGCTGATAGTGCCAAAATCGATCTGATAGATGAGTACCTTGATACAGGAGAAAAAATCTCATCGTAGTCGATCTCCTTGACCTGTGAGAAACCACGGGCAACAAACCTTGCCTTATGTTTCTCAACACTGCCATCAGCTGCCTGCTTTACCTTGTAAAGCCATCTGGAACTCACCACTGACTTGTCTTGAGGTCTTGGAACAACGTCCCAAACCAAAATTTCGAGCGATGGAGTCGTATTCCTCCACCATTGCATCAACCCAGACTAGTTGCTGCACTGCCTCCTCGAATGAAGAAGGTTCGGACTCTACACACTCCCCAACCAGGTCCATGTAACCAGTGTACCGCTCAAGCGACCTCCTCTGCCTGCGCTAAGGAGATGGTTGTCCCACATTCTCCCACGCATCCAACATCAACCTGTTAGCTTCCCTTGAGTGTTTCCGCCCATCTTTGGAAGACTCAGCATGAGTGGATGTCTCCACTCCTGGATCCTCTGCATGTAGCTGCTCCGCATCAATCTGAGGCTCCTCATCCTTAGGAACTGAAAGTTCCTCCTCTACATGCAACTTGAGCTCCCTCTCAAGTGATACTCACATGGCTTTCTGCTCGTCGAGCTTCAGATCTCTGTGTACCACTGTCCTTTGACTAGTAGGCAAGAACACTCAATAGTTGTGGGGTGTATCTGTGTACCCCACAAGTATCCCCAACTTAGCTGTTGGATCTAGCTTCTTCCGGGCATCTTTGGTCACATGGCAATAAACCGATGATCTAAAGATCCTGAAGTGACTCACATCTAGTCGCTTCCCAGAAAAGGCCTCCATAAGTGTCTTCATTCCCAGTATACAATGTGGGCTTATGTTTTGCAGGTATATTGTTGTATTGCATGCCTCAGCCCACAAATGAAGTGGTAGGCTTTGGCCATGCAACATTGCTTGAGCTGCTCCCACAATCGATCTTTTCTTCCTTTCGGCCACCCCATTTTGTTGCGGGTTATGGGGTGTCGTCAACTCCCGTTTAATTCCTTCTGCAACGTAGAAGTCCTTAAACTGTTGGGAGACATACTCTCCATCATTGTCATTATGCAAGGCCCTTATTTTCTTTCTAGATTCTTTCTCTGCCAAGGCTTTAAACTCACAAAACCTCAAGAAGGTCTGATACTTCTTTTTCATAAAGTAGATCCAACATCTACGAGAAAAATCATCAATAAAAATAACACAGTATCTTTGTTTAGCGGTGGAGGCTGTAGAGAATGGTCCACAAACATCTATGTGAACTCGCTCCAGGATTGCTCCAGCTCTACTGTCTCGTACCTGAAAGGAAGATTTCGCATACTTACCCAAGGTACAACCTTTGCATGTATCTGTCTACTGTAGTTTTCCCTTGGGAAGTTTGGTAGAAATTTTCTGCATGATCTTCAAGGCTCCATGGTGCAAGTGGCCCAATCTTCTATGCCATAGCTCACCAACATCTTGGCTCTGCACCAACTCAACTTTGGAACTCAAAGTAGCACAATCGTCTACCTCCAGCTTGTAGAGATTCTTTACTCGAATCCCGATCCTCTTGCTCTGTCCAGTGCCGATATGCCTCAGGAATACCTTTCCTTTACTAAAGACTACTTCTTGCAATGGACACAAGATTCTTCTTCAGACCTGGTACATACTTTACATTAGTCAGGGGAGAGGAGCTCCATGCTCCCTCTAAAACACAACCGTACCTTCACCTAAAACATGGTACTTTCCATCATCGCCCATCTCGATCCGCATCTGGAGATCCTTCTCCTCCAAGGTATTGAAAAGATTCTTGTCGCCGATCATGTGGAACGAAGCTCCACTATCCAGGTACCAAACACATCCCACCATGGATGAAACCATGCATGCGATGAGAGAGAAATCCAACTCGAACTGTGAGGCCAGTGCCTCACCGTCTGATCCCTTCGAGGATCCCTTCTTGGATTTCTTCTGTGGACAATTCGTAGCATAATGGCCCACCTCATGACAATGAAAGCATCGCACTTTCGATTTGTCAAACTTCTTCCCACCATGGGAAGAACTGGATTTGGAATGGGACGCCTTCCCTTTCCCTTTCTTTGCCTTACTCACTAACGCTAGATTTTCCTCATCATCTTGCTTTGATGAGGATCCATCTCTGGTGCTTCTTCTTATCTCCTCCTGCATTAGATCCGACCAAAGTTGTTCCCAATCTGGTAGTTTTTCTCTTCCATTTACCGAGTCTTGATAGTTATGCCAGCTCTTAGGAAGAACGAGGAGAGCTAGACTCAACATGTCATCATCATTTTTCGTGATCCCTACACTTCCAAGCTCATCCCTGCAGGTGGTGAGCTTGTTCAGATATGTAGAGATCGTGTCGCCCTTTTCAAACTTGATTTTCCGAAGCTTGTATTTCAGCACCAACTTCCTATGATCGCTATTGTTCTGATATAGATCTTTCAATGTTTTCCACATTGAAAACAGTGTCTCCTTCCCATGGAGACTCAAGACTATGTGGTCTCCAACTCCCTCCAGAAGGATTCTTCTTGCTCTAGCCACACATTTCTTCCATTCCGCCAATTCTGTAGCATTGGTCGCTGTTGGATTGGCGACTTCTTGATTAATGAAGTCCTTTAGACCGTTGTCCTCTAATACTGCTTCCATGCAATCCTTCCAGGCTATATAATTTGAGCTGCCATTAAGGGCATACTCGAGTCTTAAACCATTGAACGCCATTGGTTAAATTGATATGTGATAAGAAATCGATTTCTATATTCAGGAACATCAAACTTCAAACTTCTCTCTTCTTGTATATTGTTCTTCGCTTTGATCACCTTTACTCTGATACCATGTAGAAATTTCCCACTGTAGATCAATAGATTATGCAATATACTAAAGAAAAATACCAAATCTACTTTTACAACAAACTTGCAAAAGCTTAATCGAATATGAGCAAGATAAAATAGAACACATATAACTGAGAATGAGAAAGCAATCACACATGAACATAGAAGAATACTCTGGGGAAAGCCTCAGCTAAAAACCCTGATCTCTGTATTATCATACAAGTGGAAATATGTTCAGATTACACAAAGCTTTAGCTCACAATCTATCCAGCTCTTAGCACAATCGAATAATATAGCTCACAGACTAAATAGACACAACATATGCCTTCCATCAACCCTCTAAGCCTCCTATTTCCTTGCGCAGTTTCTCTTGGGGTCCAATGATGCCACCTGTGTGAATTGACCTCATCACACACTCATCAAACTCAAAAGTAACTGCCCAATATCCAAGGAATGAATTCCTTCTGCATGCAAGAGAAATCCTCCATGGAATATTCCTGCAACTAATAGTACACTGTCCCATCACCTGATCTCAACTGGGTCTCTAACTGAACTGACATGCATGAGTTATTTATGAGAGAATATTCAGTTATCTGAAGTGCAGCAGTTACATGCATGCATGCATTAACTAACTGAACTCACAATCAGTTCCACAAATTGTTGGAACTAATCTAATTGGACTTAACTCAAATAACTGAGCTAACTAATTACAAATCAAAGTACAACTCATCCTGATCTCCTTAATTAAGGGATAACTTCCTCAATCAATGGAGAAACTATTGCATGTCTTCACATAGACTTCATGTTTGATTTCTACAACTAATTAACCCAAGATGAATTAATTAATTATTTTACAAACAGCTACTAAGATCAAATTCAAATTTTAATTCTTAATTTTAGTTCAGAGACTAACTAAAATTGGAATGTATCCCGAAATGCTATTTATAGCAGTGCTATTTTTAGCACTTCTATTTTTAACATTTCTTGTTGCTATTTTCAACAAAATTAGGAATAAAATTGTAATTCGACATCACAAGACAACTTGTACAAGTTAACTAAGTTAAATTTACTTATTTGGCTCAGTTAATTCAAGTTGAGGGTCTAGCTAGAGTAATGTAGAGTGTCTCCAACATTATAGGAGCCCTAGTTAAGTTTATTTTGAGTTGTAATTAATTAATTTAGTTTAATTGAGTTAAAGTTAGTTACACTAGTTCCAATTTATGGAGGAACTAGTCGGTGGTCATACACTTAGGTGCTTCTTCATGTGTTCAACCAATTAACTGATGATTCACTCATAAATAACTCATGCATTTCATATCTAAGAGTTATCTAGTTGAGATTGGAGTTCAGGACAATGTACTATCAGTTGTATAATCAACTGAATTGTAAAGGTGGTGTATACAGTCAAAGGAAAGCCAATAAGAATTGCACAGTTCATATTAACTAATTTCCCTAATTAATAGGGGGCTAATTCCTAAGGAAACATCACAAGGAAACAGGGACTTAGGCAAGTGAGAAATTAATTAAGTATTGGCTTGGGTTTGACTAGGAAATTGTGAAACAGATAGAAATAGTGGAGAGGTTGCTTGGGCTTGAGCAAAGCATTGTAATCTTCTCATATTTTCTGACTAATTCAATATACAAATAGGAGGGGTTTTTAGCTATGGCATTCCCCAGGAAATCATTGTGTAATGTGTTGATTGAATTCTTTCTCTTGTATGCTTCTTGATTTCACAATTGCTTAATTGTTTATGTTGATGAGTAGAGAATATTCAAGTCTATTGTTTTAGTAAATTACAATTAGCAATTTGAATCTATAAGGAATTTCTACACTCTTTTCCATTTTAACTAATAAATTCATCTCAATATCCTCACAAAGAACCAATCTAACCTTGTTCTCTCGAGCTTCACACATTTACACTATCAAAGCTCGATTTTCCATTACAACCACTAGATTCATCTGAATATCCTTACCAAGAACCAATCTAAATTTGTTCTTTGACGCTTCACACATTTACACCCCTTCTTACATAGATTTACCTTTGAATAAACTCTCTTCACCATAGCTTCATTGACACCACTGAGTCCTAGGTTACTTTGAAACCTATTTTTAAATCCAATACTTCATTCTAACTCTTCAAACAAAGCTAAATATGTCTTGGAATTCCCATGATCCCTACATCTCTAATATGAAGGAGTTATGAGAAGTAAATTCATCAGTGATGAAAAACTTATGAATTAACTTTACATAAGGAAAACAATTTATTTTATTTGTTTGGCGTCATTTTTTCCTGATATCCAAATCTCACCTTTAACGTTAATGAAGTATTTGTAATATACCTCTCATTTTCAACTCTATTGGTTGTACCATCCTCCAATTAAATTTAGGTTGAGATTTGTCTATAATATGTAAAATATCCAAAGCATATCCCTTCGTCACCTAGTGTTCTATCCATATCTTCCTCGAAAGGCCCATTACTAGTTCCCTTGGTGATGATGGATCTATCTTTAAAGGAATTTTTGCAACAATCAACCATTTCCTCATAAACTACCATGTTTTACAAAACCCTATCTCTACATTGTCTTCCATATTCATCCCCCTGAGCATTTTCCTTCATGAAGCTTTTTGGAAAAAAAAACCCCCACCCTCAAGAACATAAAGAAAAAATGAGATTGTCGATACCTTGAAAACCTCATATAAACTGAGGGGTATAACCATTACAAGCCACTTGCATGTGTTCTTGAATGGGTGTAAACATCCCCTACATTTTGGTTAGAATAAACCTCAATGAGTTTGAACTTGGATGGGTAGGGGAAAAGTCCAATTTTTATTATTACATCACATGATCATGTACTTAGCAATTGAGATATAGGTACAAGGAGTCGCCATTTTGTATATGTGAGTGAGACAGAGAGAGTGTCTTCGTTTATAGCCTTGATTATTCACCTTAAACTCAATTTATAAATCTAATCATAAAAACTTGAAGAAAATGAATCCTTTCAATTAATTAATCGAAGACTTTACATCCGTATTTTGTTATATATATATATATCTAGTTGTAAGCTTGGTAGAACTCTCCTATTTTCGAGTTTACATGTCAATTATTCACCCTGCTATGGGGGGAGGGTAGCACAATATTTGAACCCAAGATCTCTGGTTCATTGAGGCTTCATTCCATGGCCATCGCCACTTGAGCTATCCCAATCGAACGATATTTTTTTTTGTAAGCTTGGTAAGACTACATTTTCATAATGTCCAATATATCACCTCGATCGGGGCAGTGAATTGAACCGGTGACTTCACATCAAGAAGTTCCTTAACAAAGCACCCAATTACCGTCTATCCAACACCCCATACACTAATAAGAAAAGTATAATTGAAAACATAATCCTTAAATTTTAATTAATTAGAAACTTTATAAAAAGCTTAATAATAGAAACATAATTAAAAACTTTTAATCACACAAAACTATTATATAGTTTAAATTGAAAATGCATACCAATAAAATGAAATATATTTAAAAAATAATTATATAATTGAAAACATATTCTTTAAATTTTAAATATATCATACTCAGTTAGACACTCACCTCAAAATAATAGTATAAGACAAATTATATTTAGATAATTATTTTGACCTTATAACAAACTAGCACAACCACATTAAAAAAATGTGGCAATAGGTATATAAGTAAATCTGTTTGTAAACCTTGTAAATTTTACAGAGCTAAGAGAAATAACTAACATCTAATTACATTTGCATAAATGAGTGAATTATATGAGATTAAGTTTTTACCATGTAAATGTAATTAGTTTTCAAAACTCTTCATCCCACTACATTATCCTCGCTAATGTAATTGCTTTCCAAAAATTTCTCCAACACCATACACTATACATTGTCCCTGCGATTTCTCAATTTTTTGATTGAAAATTCTAAAGTTAATTCTTTATATGTGACACTTAACCAAGTGGAAATTTTATAAGTATCGTGGTAAATGGTCATATATTATGGCTATCTTACCCTTAAAATATGGTGGTTTCCTTTAAAGGCTTTGCATGTGATATTTTGCCTACGCAATCTAGCACTTGATATGGCTATTTGCTTTCAGTTGAGAATAAACTTGATATGGATATTTGCATTCAGTTAAGAATAAAGTTTCAGACCTCTGAAGCGACTAAATCAATGGTTATTCAGTTGAGAATAAAGTTTCAGACCTCTGAAGCGACTAAATCAATGGTTATTCCATTCTAGGATGGTGAGTCATACCCAACTCAATTTCACCCTCGACCTCTTGTTCCCTCCCTCTCATGTCTTAGGCGTCACTACAAAAACATTCCCTAATAACCCTAAAAAGAGAGAAACGTAACAAACCCTAATAAAGTAGACCACCTAGCGTGCCAAGAAGACAGAGCAACCATGTTAAACTTTGATAAAAATAAACAAATACCAATGATCAGTATTGGAATTATAATCATCATCAGTGAAGAGAGGGGGTTAATGAAAACTATGAGCGGGAAATCGCCTTTGGATATGCTTATTAGCTGTGTGAGATATGCTAATTATCAACATAATAGGTGATATTTCTATTTAAAGGCCTGCCTCTATTAATTATCCATAGTGCTCATTGTTTAGACGAAGTCCAATATACATCTGGAACCTGATGCATGATTCAACATAATATGGGATATATCAAAACGATATGCGAGATATTCCTGCGAATTATCAATGTGATGCGAGATTTATTAGTTTTCTGTCAACATACCTTCTGTTTGGTTTCATGGGATGGCGTAGAGCGAGTGATGGTTAAATGAAACGATGTCAAGCTATGGTCGCGTATTGAGCCAATGGACGCGACTATCTATTGGCTCCATACATCTATATCGAGTAAACAAAATGGAAGATTATGCGACGTTATTAATTAAATAAAAATTAGCATAATTACGAGATAATAAATGTGCTTGTTATATGCCTAAAGTTATTATTACAATTATTATTATTATTATTATTAATTAAATTTAATAACATTAAAAATTTATAATAATTAATTAATAAAAAAAAATAGAAATTCATAATTAGTAAATAATAATTATTAATATTTATTAAGATGATTTTATTATTATAAATATTATTGTTATTGATATTAATATTGTTATTGTAAATATTAATTATTGTTATTCTTAATATTATTATTAGTGTTAATATTATTATTTATTAATATAAATATTGTTTTAATAATATAAATATTATTGATTATGATTATAAATTAATATTGTCTATAGGGTCTTGGATAGATGGTGATCGGGTGTTCTATTAAGGCACTTTTTGATGTGAAATCATTGGTTACATTACCTGCCTCGATCGAGATGATATTGGACATGATAAAGATGTAGTCGTGCCAAGGTTACAAAAAAAGTAATAATATTTCTACTATTATTAATCAACGACGTAGTCTAACTTATAGACGAAATGGTCTTTTTCAACGGAGTTCACCAAAATACGGCAATACAATTTCAAGACTTTTTGTTGTTTAAAATATGTTTTTGAGTGCATAAATGAATTGAGCACCCTGAAAAACCCCTCGGGTACTAGAATTATGCAGATTAAATAATTTAAACTCAAGTTTTTAAAAATCCTTGTCATATTTTGATTAAAATTAACCAGAAAAAGGTCGTGAAAAAGGTCATTTCGGCTATAAGTTAGACTACGCCTTAATCAATATTATTATAATTAAATTTAATAGCATTATAAATTAATAATAATCAATAAATTCAATTCATTTCATTAACTCATTTCATCAATTATGATTCTTATTATAAATTAATGCAATATTAGTTGATTTTCATATTGAGAAAATCTTTGTCACAATGCAGCATTGGGCAATGGTTGACCATGATTATAAACCTAATGGATTTATATTAAACCCAAAAATTAATATTATAAACCCTATGAATCATATTATACCATAATAATATGAACCCTTAGATTTTTTTTTCTATATAATACTACCTAAGCACCCACGGGGGATTTGAACCAGTGACCTATCGCAAGGAGTGCCTTAACAGTACACCCATTCACCGTCAATCAAAAACCCCATGGGCTATGAACCCTTAGATTAATAAACCCAAAGAATTGATATTATAAACTCAAGGGATTAATACTAAAAACCCAAGGGATTATAAATCCAAAGGAATAAATATTATAAACCCAAGGTATAAAACCCTAATATAAATATTATAAACCCTAAAGTAAACATGGTTTACCATGCTTTACCATCATTGATTTTCATATTAAGACAATCTTTGTCACAATGCGACATTGGACCATGGTTAACCAAGTTTGATTTTCATATTGAGACAATCTTTGACACAATTTGACATTGGACCATCGTTGACCATTGAATTATTGATTAATTAATCATTAATTATTATTATTATTAATTAATTATTAGTAATAACAATTAATTATTATTTTTAATAATTAATTATCAACTATTTATTTATAATAATTAATTATCAATATAATGTTGGACCAAGAGACAATCTTTGTCATAATGCGACATTTAAACATGGTTGACTAAGATAAATATTATAAACCCAAGGGTATAATATTAAACCCAACGGACAAATATTATAAATCCAAGGTATATAAACCATAAGATAAATATTATAAACTCTAAAATAAACATGGTTGACCATGGTTGATTTTCATATTGACACAATCTTTATCATAATGCAATGTTGGACTATGGTTGACCATGATTGGTTTTTATATTAAGACAACATTTGTCACGCGACGTTGGACAATGATTGTCCATGTTTTACCGTGGTTGATTTTCATTTTGAGACAATATTTGTCACAACGCGACATTGGACCATGGTTAACCATGGATGACCATTGTTGTCACAATGTGACGTTGGACCAAAAGACAATCTTTGTCACAATGTGAACATTGTTATTGACCATGGTTGACCAAGGTTGATTTCTATATAAACACATTCATTGTCGCAATGCGACGTTCGAACATGGTTGACCATGGTTGATTTTCATATTGAGACAATCATTGTCACAATGCAACATTAGTTGATTTTCATATTAAGAAAATCTTTGTCACAATGTGACGTTGGACCATGTTTGACATTGATTATAAACCCAATGGATTTATATTAAACCCAAAGATTAATATTATAGACCCTATGAATAATATTATACCCTAGGAATATGAACCCTTAGATTAATAAATCTAAGAGATTGGTATTATAAACCCAAGGGATTAATACTAAAAACCCAAAGGATTATAAACCCAAGGGATAAATATTATTAAAAAAAGGTATAAAACCCCTAAGAGAAATATTATAAATCCTAAAACAAGCATTGTTGACCATGCTTTACCATCGTTGATTTTCATACTGGAACAATCTTTGTCACAATGAGACATTGGACCATGGTTGACCATGATTGATTTTCATATTGAGACAATCTTTGGCACAATGTAACATTGAACAATTGTTGACCATAATTGTAAACCCAATGTATTTATATTAAACCCTAGGATTAATATTATAAATCCTATGAATAATATTATATCCTAGGAATATGAAACACTAGATTAATAAACCCAATGGATTGATATTGTAAACCTAAGGGATTAATTCTAAAACCGTAAGGTATTATAAAACCAGGGGATTTGTATTATAAGCCGAAGGTACATAAACTCTAAGATAAATATTATAAACCCTAAAATAAGCATGGTTGACCATGGTTAACCACGATTGATTTTCATATTGACATAATCTTTGTCACAATGTGACATTGGACTATGGTTGACCATGATTGATTTTCATATTGAGACAACATTTGTCACAATGCAACGTTGAACAATGGCTGACCATGGTTGATTTTCATACTAAGATAATCTTTGTCACAATGTGACGTTGGACTATGGTTGACCATGATTGATTTTCATATTGAGACAAAATTTGTCACAATGTGACGTTGGACAATGGTTGGCCATGGTTGATATTCATATTGAGACAACCTTTGTCACAATGCGACATTGGACCATGGTTGACCATGGTTGTCACAATGTGACATTATACCAAGAGACAATTTTTGTCACAATCTAACATTAGAACATGGTTGACCAAGGTTGATTTTCATATTGAGACAATCATTGTCACAATTGGTTGATTTTCATATTGAGAAATCTCTATAATATTCATTTTAAATTATATTGAATTTCTTCTTATGTATATCTATGCATGAATGTTTAGTGATGGCGATAAATATTTAATATTAATTAATAAAAAAATATTCAATTAATAATAAAAATTATAATATTTCACATTAAAAAGCATAGATTTTCATGGACAGGCTGTGAACAAAAATGCACAGAAGAAGATGGAGACAGAAATTATTATGTACAATTTGAGAGTGTGGAGTTAAAGACTAAATTTTGCCTTCAATTTTCCGAGACGTGGGGATCCTGGTTAAAACCTTCGCTTCTATTTTGTCGCCATTCACAGAAACTTTCATCTTGTTCCCATTCTCAGCGTGTGATTCCATCACATCCTTCACACCACAGAAGAAAGACTTCCGACAGATCTAAGCTGATTTAATATTTAGACCAGGAAGCAATAGAAGGTCAACCAGAATGGATTAATCTTGATCTTAAATGATAGCTTTGGAACCATTGTCATCGCTGCGAACGCAAATACCGATGGAAGATAAACCAGAATGACACCATCATGCGCCACATAACGATTCCAGCTAAATAAAAAAAATCAACTTGCGGATGAGGAGCGCGGGTGAAATCCCATACGTCCTTTGACACTCAGATTCATTAGAAGTCGTAGATATATTAAAAAAGTAAAGTCAACGTGGGTTCATCCAGCTGGGGTCAATATAAAACGCTTTCGGTGAATTATTAAATAAAATTATAAACAAATTTCACACTTGTTATTTAATGGTTTTGAAACTGAAAACATATTCATAATCCCCTTTCATATTATCCATTAGATTGTGTATTCGACAAAGAATATTCTCACATGCTCAAATTTGAGCAGCACATAATTTCTTATAGTTTAAAGATTGGAAATTCCTCAACAGAGTTCTAATATATACCAAGCCTGCAGTGTAAAAATATAAATTTAATTTTTAATGGTTTTATGATACTTAATATAGAAAATAATTATGATTTTAAGATATATTTTTTATTAAATTTTAAATTTAATAAGGAAAAGTTATAATATGTTGTATTAAAAATATATATATTTTTTCCTATTTAATATGGATTAATAAATCTTTTTTTGCATAATTAAAAAAGAAATTAACAAAATTCTGTTTTCATCCTATAAAATTAAAAATTAAAAATTTATTTATTTTCATTTTATAATTTTATTTGAGTATACTCAATGCATATATAATGTAAAGTTAGTTTCATTTAATAAAAATAATAAAATCTTTAAAATAAGAGACATAGAATCCAAACATAATGATATAGGGTAACAGAGACTTTCAAACATGTGTATGCTTTTTCTTTAACTAAAACTGAAAATAACAAGATAGAGAGAGCATCTTTGTAATATGCATGTTATGTTAGAAGTAAAAGTGAGAGGGAGAAAATAGAGAGAGCATCCTTGTAATATGATAGAAGTATGAATACATCTTAATAAATATATAATATGATATTTTTCTTGAATAATAAATACTTATTTCACATAAGAATACAATGCACATGTTTCACTAATGTAATAGCCTTGGTGACAATTCCATGTAATAAAAGTTAAAAACAATAACCACAGATGAATGGGACACTTATTCCAAGTTGAATGTTGGACAGGACATCCTAGGGGGTGTTCATTTGGTTGTTTATGGCTAAGGAAATTGGAAAAGGCAATGACTAATGCTTTGGAAAAGCAAAATGACATTTTTGGCATAATTATTTATGAAAATAATGGAAATTAGGAGAAGAAAGAGGTGAAAGGTCACAAGTTGCATGTGAGGACAAAAATGAAGGAAAATAATGGAAAATGAAGAAAATAGAGGCCTCATTCATAAAAATGCTTATGGGGATCAGTTGGTAACCTTTTGTCCGTTTAGCTTTGGAGATCTTTCATTTTTCTCTCTCTCTCTTATACTCTTCGACACTTAGAGTTTTCTTGGAGAACTGTGGCATTGGAACAAGAAAAGCAAAGAAGGCAAGAGAAAGCAAACATTCAGTAGGGAAAGGCAGGATCAAGCAGTTATAGCAGGACTTATTGCAGGTATCAACTTATATGTGTATTTTCCTTGCTAGATTTGGCATGCATGGGATTGCATGTGTTTCTTTTCTACCATGGCATGGGTATTTTCAAGTGTGATAGTATTTCCAGCCTAGCCTTGTCATTTCTTGATAGCTTTGATGAGATGGGTTCTCTCATTCGATTTATGTGGGATGGTTGGATTGGATTCGAGGCTGAGTGGGGTGCATCTCTGAATTGAAAACACATGGTGTAGTGGTCCCTAAACTGAACTGAGGATGCATGAAGCCACTAGCCTAATAACCCCTGAACCAGATTGTGGGTTGCGGTAAAGCCAAATTGTGTGCCTTGGTAGATCTATGAATCCTTTCCGGTGAATGACGGGATATACAGTAAAACCAAGAGGTGGATTTTCTCTCTGTTGGGCCTAGTGATTCCAAGATGGAATGCACGATAAATCATTGAGAGTATGTCTCGGTGTAGGGCCTAGTGATCCCTATATTGGACTTTGGATGCACGATAAAGCCTGAGACACTAGGAGGCACTGAAATTCCTCGCGATGTAGGCGGAGAACTCTAGTGGCATCCACATTGATTGGTGTTTTTATGTGTTCCATGAGTTCCACATTCATGCTTAGAATATGGCATGGGTGTGATTGGCTGAAGAGAGACTTGGCTCAACTAATCTATTGTCGCGTGGAACATGGTAGTCCCATCACCGATTGGTTCACCGCAATGATTAATGAGAAATTCATTCCATTGATTTTCATGTGTAAATGTACTGATATATATATATGTGTGTGTGTGTGTGTGTGTGGATTTTGATGATTGATATGTTTATTGTATTTATGTCCCTATTATGCTAGTTAGATGTATATTTTATGATAACAACTATGTATGACTCTCAGCATGTTTTTACTTGTATATGAATGGATAATGTCTCTATGACCTAATAAATGAATATGCAGCAAATGACATGAGGGAACAATGGTTTATGGCGATTCCCGTATAAATATGAAATCCCTACACTTAATTTTTTTGTTTACGCCTATAGGTTACATATCGATATTATGTTTGATGAAATGCCTATCACGGCTAGTAGGGGTCTGGTTAAGGTCATGTTGAGCTTATTTGTTTTGCATCATTGTTTCCTAGTACTTTTATTGATTTCAAGCTTTCATTCCATTCTTGGCAGTGGCCTGGGATTTGAGCCTAAAAAAGTGGCTTAAATATCGAGGTCGTTGGCACAGAACTGACAAGTTTGGTCCATAGTCGCTAGCATGTAGGCCTATGAGAGGACTTTAGGTCTCTGGTCACTCCCTTGCCAATAGCATGAGAGTCACTATGGCCTCAGAGGTCCAGAATAGCAGTGGGACCCAAGGACAGGCTATTTGAGTGGCTTACTTGTCTCCTGAGGGTTTTGTTGGTGATGTTAGATGACTGTGTGTGATGTTTCATTGGTTTCACTTTCTTAAGGTTTCCTAGGAGGTTGAATTTGATCATATTAGTCTCTCATCTCATGTTTACCTTGGTTGGCATGGTTACTTGGGTGGATGTGAGAAGAGGGTATTAGAGAGTGGTATTAGAGCATGGTTCAACTCTCAAACTTGATGGCTTGAATGTGTTGGTCATGCATGTGTGTCTCTTACACTTATATACTTTTTGTAATTGCTTGATGTTGGATTAGGGTTGTAGTATGGTTATCATGGAGAATTTGATGTTGATTTCGTGAAGAGTATTTGACATGAGTATGTGACTGATTGTATATCGTTATTTGTCGCTTACATGTTGATTTTAGGTCGCCTATTTACATCCTTGTATGATAGGTTATATTTTGAATATTTTGATTACATGTGTCAATCTTTAGGTTGATTGCAAGAACTGAGTAATTATGCTCAACTACATGTGTTTATGTGTATGTATAGTTGGTTAGGCATTGCTTATGCATGTCGTTGGTTGCATGTGGTAATGTGTATAGTGGAGTAATGGTTGTTTTCATGCATTAGGTCATAGCATGCATTATTGATATGGCCTTGAATTTATGAATGGATCCTATTTATAGTGATGTTTATGTATTGATGCATTTAATTGTGTATATCGATATGTTTTTATGATTAGGTTATACATGTATGACGCTAATTTGGTGATCTTGCAGACAAGGTATCCTCCCTAAGATATAATAAGTTACGTTGGTTTATTGTGATTTGGTTTATCTGACATATTATGCATTGCAAGAAGAGAAATATAAAATGGCTAGCAAGGTGGTAGATTACGTACAATATCCCTAAGCATCAGATAGGTAGCATGGCGTGGGGCGTACTTTGGATTTGGCTGATACATTGAGAAACTTGAAGGAATAGATAAGGAGTTGTAAGGTAGATAATGATCAAATCATATAGTCATAATAGAAGAAGGCAGAGGTGAATGTTATACTTCTTCAGAGTTTGTCAGAATTGCAGCGACAAGGGTCACTTTGGATCAGCCATGCACATGAGGATGGGACTAATGGAGCATATGGTACTAGATCTCCTGGTAGACACAGGTTGGATGGATCTGACACAGTGAGAGATGGAAGGTTGTTGGACACTCCAGAAAGGACGGGCGATGGGTATAAGTATTATTCAGCGAGTGAAGGTAGAGTGTAAAAATCCAAGTGGACTACTATAGCCGATTGAGATTCCAAAATGGAAATGGGAGGAAATTTCCATGGAATTCATCACACGGTTGCCAAAGATAGTGGAGGAGCATGATTCCATCATGGTCATTGTGGACAGGCTAACAAAGGTTGTACCCTTCGTTCTGGTGAAGTCTACGTTCTTAGCTATTGATGTGACATAGGTGTTCATCAAAGATGTGGTTAGACTACATTGTGTTCCAAAGAATATTTTGTCAGACAGGGATGCAAAGTTCACTTCCAAGATTTGGAAGGAGTTATTTTTAGGTTTGGGCACAAATTTGGCCTTTAGCACAACTTATCATCCACAGACAGATGGAAAGATAAAGAGGGTCAGCAGGATATTAGAGGACATGTTGAGGATGTATGTGATGCATCAACAACGAAAGTGGGAAGAGTATCTCCCTTTAGTAGAGTTCATATACAACAACGGTTATCAGGATTCATTGAGGATAAGTCCTTTTGAGGCATTGTATGCACAAATTTGTAACACTCCCATTAGTTGGAGTGATCTGGTTAGGAGAGTATTAATTGGACCAGATATGTTGGTAGACATGGAACATGAGATTCAGGTGATCAAGAAGAATCTCAAGGTAGCACAGGATAGGCAGAAGAATTACGCAGACAAGAACATTTTGTTCAAGGAGTTCCAAGTTGGGGAATAGGTGTACTTGCACATCAAACCAAAGAAGAACACCTTGCGGATTGGATCATGTGTTAATATGGCACCATGGTTTTGTGGACCCTTCAGTATCATTAAGAGGATTGGTCCAATAGCCTATCGACCTGCACTTCCTTTGATAGTGAAAGTCCATGATGTTTTCCATGTATCTTTACTTAAGAAGTATGTCAAGGATATTGATCATGTAATTGACTGGTCTGTATTGCAAGTGGAGCCAGATGGAAAATTCCAGCCGAAGCCTCAGTGTGTATTGTAGAAAAAGGTGCTCATTCTCCGAAACCGAGGAATTGAGAAAATTAAAGTGTAATGGAAGCACTTTGGGCCCGATGAAGCTACATGGGAGATGGAGGATCAAATGCAGGCCATTTATCTTTCCTTGTTTTTTGATTGAGGCAAAGCAGTTTGAAATGTTGGTTTGGTATTTCCTTATGGTGGTTTGGTATTTGCATATAATTGTTTGATATTTTCTTTATGATGGTTTGATATATGCTAAATGATGTTTTGATATGTGCTTAGATATGATGACTAGTATATGTTTGATATATGTTTTGGTCTATGATTTTGGCATATGTTTGGGTATTTATATTTATGGTGATGTTGCTATATGTACCCATGTGTATGGATGTAAATATCGTAATGAGTTGTGTGATAAAGCTCCACTATGTGATATGGGTATCATGTCATTATGGTTATGTTATAATGTTATTATGCTATCATGTGGTTATGTTATCGTGATGTTATGATGCCATATAGATTGGCACTCAACAGGATGATCATTGTAAATACTGTAATGAGTTGTGTTATAAATCTCCATTATGCAGTATGTTATCATGTTGTCATGATGTTTTTCTCTTAAGCAGATATTTCATTGTAAATACAACATCGAGATGGGTTATAAAGCTCCATAAGTAGTATGTCTTCTCTCAGCAGGTTGCTGAGGTATATGAGTGATTGAACACCAAAGACAGTGTCCCCCAAGGGGGAGGGTTCTGTAACAACCCTGGTGAAAATTCCATGTAATATAAGTTAAAAATATTAACCACGGATGAATGGGAGAATTATTCCAAGTTGAATATTGGGCAACACATTCTAGGGGATGTTCATTTGGTTGTTTATGGTTAAGTAAATTGGAAAAGGAAATAACTAAGGCTTTGGAAAGGAAAAATGGCATTTTTGGCACAATTATTTATGAAAATAATGGAAATTAGGAGAAAAAGGAGGTGAAAGGTCATAGGTTGCATGTGAGGAGGAAAATGAAGGAAAATAATGGAGAATGAAGAAAATAGAGGCCTCGTTGATAAAAAGGGTATTGAGGATCAATGGGTAACCTTTTGTCAGTTTAGCTTTGGAGCTCTTTTATTATTCTCTCTCTCTCATACTCTTGGACACTTAGACTTTTCTTGGAGCACTTTGGCATTGGATCAAGAAAGGAAAAGAAGGAAAGAGGAAGAAAATATCAAGTAGGGAATGGAAGGATCAAGTAACTACATCAAGATTCATTTCATGTATCGACAAGCATGTGTATTTTCCTTAATAGATTTGGCATGCATGGGATTGTATGTGTTTCTTTTCTACCATGGCATGATTTTTTCTAGGTGTGACAGTATTTTCAGCCTAGTCTTGCCATTTCCTGATAGCTTTGATGAGATGGGTTATCTCATTCGGTTTATGTGGGATGGTTAGATTGGATTCGAAGTTAAGTGGGGTGGATCTCCGAATTGAAAAATGCATGGTGTAGTGGTCCCTGAATCAGACTAAGGATGCATGAAGCCACTAGACTAGTAACCCCTGAACCAAACTGTGGGTTGCGATAAAGCCAAATTGTGCACCTCAGTGGGCCTAAGAATCCTCCCTGATGAATGGCAGGATATACGGTAAAGCCAAGAGGTGGACTTTATCTCCATTGGGCCTAGTGATTCCAAGATGGAATGCACGGTAAATACTGGAGAGTATATCTCGACGTAGGGCCTAGTGATCCCTGGATCGGACTACGGATACATGGTAAAGCGTGAGAAACTAGGAGGCACTAAAATTCCTCACGGTGCAGGCGGAGAACTCTGGTGGCATGCACATTGATTGGTGTTTTTTATATGTTCTATGAGTGCCACATTCATGCTTGGAATATGGCATGGGGGTGATTGGTTGAAGAGAAACTTGGCTCAGCCAATTTATGGTTGGGTAGAACGTGGTAGTCCCATCATTGGTTGTTTCATTGCATTAATAATGAGAAATTCATTCCATTGATTTTCATGTGTAAATGTACTGAAATATATATGGATTTTGATGGCTAATATATTTATTGTATTTCTATCCCTATTATTCTGGTTAGATGTACATTTTATGACAACAACTATGTATGGATCTCAACATGATTTTACTTGTATATGAATGGATAATGTGTCTATGACATAATAGATGAAGATGCAGCAAATGACATGAGGGAACAATGGTTTATGGAAATTCTTAGAAAAGTATGAAATCCCTACACTTTATTCTATTGTTTACACCTGTAGGTTACATGTTGACAATATGTTTGATGAAGTGCTTGTCATGGCTAGTAGGGGTCTGGTTAAGGTCTTGTTGAGCTTATTTCTTTTGCATCATTATTTTCCTGTACTTTTATTGAGCTCAATCTTTCATTCCATTTTGGGCAGTGGCCTAGGCTCTGGGCCTGAAAAAGTGGCTTAAATCTCGGGGTCACTGGCATAGAATCAGAAAGTTTGGTACATATTCACTAGCATGCAGGCCTATGAGAGTGACATTAGGTCTCTGGTCACTCCCTTTCCCATAGCATGAGAGCGACTATGGCCTCAAAGGTCCAGAACAACAGTGGGACCCAGGGATAACATGTATGAGTAGCTGACTTGTCTCCTGAGGGTTTTGCTGATGATGTTGGATGACTGTGTGTGATGTTCCATCAATTCCACTTCCTTAAGGTTACCTAGGAGGTTGAATCTGATTATAGTAGCCTCTCATCTCAAGTTTACCCTAGTTGGCATGATTACTTAGGTGGATGTGGGAGGAGGATGTTACAACTAACAATTTTAGGGATAATTCTTCTTTAAGATATATGTTGTGATTACAATATTTATTTGGTTGGGAAATTAAAGCAAAGTATCATCACACACACACAACTCCACCAGATCCAATCCTTATTCCTAACTCTACTACAATTAATGAAATACGTTCTTTCATATGACTCAACCATCCTTGATCTCTACTAATAGTAGTGCTTCTTGGCTATGTTCCACTTTTCTTGCATGGTTGTAAAGGATTCCCACATAAGCATGGGTTTCCTTGAAATGAAATCACATTGAAAGTGTCAAATTGTGTTCCTTTTGGGATTTTGCCACAAAGTCTATTACATGAGAGATTCAAAGATGCCAACATGGTTAATGCAGTGAGCTCTTCAGGTATACTTCCATTTAAATTATTGTTTGACAAGTCCAACTCCTCCAAAGTATGTATCTTACTAAGAGATTTGGGGATTTGACCTGTTAAATCATTTCTAGATAAATTCAATAACCTCAAGCTGCTTAGACTTCCTATGCTTGGAGGTATTTCTCCAATAAGATTATTGTTGGACAGGTCAAAAATGATGTTTGTGGCCAACACATATGTGATAATATACTCATAGCCTTTGATTACAACCCCTAAATCCTCATATAAGGTATTAGCACTAAGTTTGGAACCATTAAGAATTTTAAATCCCTTGAGTGTCTGAAGATTGGATGGTATTCTTCCACTGAATTTATTGTTGGATAAATCCAACACTTGCAACTGGGTCAAATTTGTCATCCATTGAGGAATAGACCCATGCAACTGATTATAACCAAGACTTAAAACTCTTAAATCATAAAAACATGAAAGGTAATGAGGAAGCTCACCTGCTAATCCATTTTTCCTTAAATCCAATAATTGGAGTTGCCTACAAAGGGCCAAAAATGTAGGCATGGTCCCAACAAAATTATTAGAAGCAGCTGAAAAAACTTGCATAGAAATTGGAAATGCTATATCCAGAGTACCACTCAATTTGTTCTCGGACACCTTTAACCTTTGTAACTTCATGCATCTGTTTAAAGTTGGTGGGATTCTACCTGACAACGAATTGTTTGTTAATACCAAATCCATCAGAGAACTGCAGTTGCCTATAGAGTCTGGAATATTTCCATTCAACTGGTTTGAAGACAAATCTAACTGTTGTAGCGATTCACATTCTCCCACACTGCTGGGAATTGTACCAATGACATGGTTACTCTATGAAAAAATGGTATTTAACCTTTCTCAAATTGCAAATGCCCTCAGGTATGCTACCCATTATCGTGTTGTTACCAAGATGTAAATAGGTCAACTTACTCAATTTTGTAATGCTTTCAGGTATGCCACCGGCCAGCAGATTGTCACCAAAATGCAAAAGGCTCAACTGGGTCAAATTGCCAATCACTTCAGGTATGTACCCTATAAATTTTTCTTATGAAAGTAAATAATTTCAAGCATACTTAACTTGCCAATGCCATTGGAGATGTCTCTAGAAAGAGCATTCAAAGAAATATCTAAATGCGTCAACTAACTCAAATTGCCAATGCCATTGAAGATTACACCAGAAAGAGCATTATTAGAAAGATATAAGTATATCACCTGATTTACACTGACAATGGAATTAGGTATTGCACCTACCAAGATATTTTCTACCAAACTTAAGATGGAAAGAACCAAAAGTTGACATATAGTCTTTGAGATGGATCCTTGAATTCTCTTATATCCTAAATCCAACCATTCAAGTTTGCTGCAATTTACTATTCCATATGTGATGAACCCAAAATATTATTTGGGCCATAAATAAATAGTTGAACAAGCTCCCTCAACTTTCCCAATTTTGGTGGTATTTTTCCTGACAATTTGTTATCCCCCAAAAATACAATCGTGAGAGAAGAACAATTTCCCACATATGGAGGAATGGTGTCATCATACTTGATGGATTTGAGAGCTAGGTACTCTAAGTTTTGCATTGACTTTAGTTCAAGAGGAATTGTCCCAGTCAATTTGTTAAATGATAGTTTGATCCATTGAAGATGTGAAAAATTGTACAATAATTTTGGAATTGGATCCCATAAAAAATTATAGCTGAGATCAAATATTCTCAATGCTTTAATTTTCCACACTTCTAGTAGAATTATTCCTATGAAATTATTACTCGAGAGATTCAAAATGTGTAATAGTGAAAGGGTACTTAGAGATGGTAAGATACTACCTTTCAATCCCAAGTCAGGAAGTATTACAACAACCACTTTCTTCGTTCTCTTTATACACCGGATCCCATTCCAGGATCACACATCATATGAGTTTTGTGGTATCCAGTTGAGAGGGATCCGAATGGATTAGATATGACTACATCTCTGAATGAAAAAAGCGCTTACACGTCCCTTTTGTCGTGAAGTATGTCCATGGGTGATGTCAACTCAAAGTCCTACAGCTTGGGTCCAACTTTGTTCAAAACAAATTCACTAGGTTCAAAGGAAATTTTCCCATCCAGGGCATGGTATAATGCATGTTCCCCATGAATACAAGAGGAATAATCTGGCTTCATCGAGTAAACACTCATAGATGCAGTTATTGAAGTTGCCATGATCACAAACCGTAAGAATCATCATCGCCGCAAAATTTTGTTCAAAACAAAACCTTAATGCGACCTGTGAAACACACACACATATAAATAAAAATCTTCCAAAGAATGGGAAGCATACCGTTGTCTACTCTATCAAGTTGGTATCTCTTTCTCCTAGTGTCTGGATCGACTTGTGTGGGGTGGGTGGATCATGAATGATAGGATTACAGAAAAGGAAGTGTACAATATATTTATTCCAAAATCCATTCACTTCCCTTCGAAAACTATACTACAAATATATGGGGTTGGGAAGTCCCATAAAAATCTAGTGCTTCACTTGGCTAATGCTACCTTTCAATCCCAAGTCAGGAAGTATTACAACAACTACTTTGTTCGTTCTCTTTCTACACCGAATCCCATTCCAGGATCACACATCATATGAGTTTTGTGGTATCCAGTTGAGAGGGATCCGAATGGATCAAATATCACTGCATCTCTGAATGACAAAAGCGCTTGCACGTCCCTTTTGTCGTGAAGTACATCCATGGGTGATGTCAACTCAAAGTCCTGTAGCTTGAGTCCAACTTTGTTCAAAACAAATTCACTAGGTTCAAAGGAAATTTTCCCATCCAGGGCATGGTATAATGCATGTTCCCCATGAATACAAGAGGAATAATCTGGCTTCATCGAGTAAACACTCATAGATGCAGTTATTGAAGTTGCCATGATAAAAAACCGTAAGAATCATCATCCCCACAAAATATTGTTCAAAACAAAACCTTAATGCGACCTGTGAAACACACACACATATAAATAAAAATCTTCCAAAGAATGGGAAGCATACCGTTGTCTACTCTCTCAAGTTGGTATCTCTTTCTCCTAGTGTCTGGATCGACTTGTGTGGGGTGGGCGGATCATGAATGATAGGATTACAACAAAGGAAGTGTACAATATATTTATTCCAAAATCCATTCACTTCCCTTTGAAAACTATACTACAAATATATGGGGTTGGGAAGTCCCATAAAAATCTAGTGCTTCACTTGGCTAATGCTACATAGCCGCATCTTGACATCTGAACTTGGGAAATTGTGCTAAAGAAAGGATTCGTGGGCCCTGGAAAAAATTTCCTTTGTAGGATTGATTCTAAGGATTGCTTACATCATTTTCTTCATTGCCCCTTCATTGTTTCCATTTACAGAGAGGTTCCTCTTATTATATCTTTCAATATTCATATTGATTTCTCCTCCATCTATGCCTCCATTAAATCATACACTCTCCAAGTTAAAGCCTACAGGGTGGTCCCCCTTTATGTCATGTGGGGTATCTGGAGAACCTGAAATAATCTTATTTTTTAAGACATTTCTCCCGACACAACAGTTGCTTCCCTGCGGATTGTGGCATATTTCATGGAAGTAGGTCCCTGGGTTCCCAAAGCTACATATAGATCAATTTGAATTGTTTATTTGGACAAAATATTTTTGATTTGTTACTTTTATGGTGCCCACTCTGGTAGCCTTTTTGGTTGTGGAGTGTTTCTCCAACTATATCCCATTGTTCAATATCGATTCCATTGGTTTGGTGGGTTTGGAGACAAATGTCGGGCATAATTGTTAGCATTATGCGAAGCCCTTCAATGTTCTAGGTGGCTAATCTTAGATACTATCCTAATCATCAGGGATTCTCTCTTAGTGATAAATGGTTTCAGGGGAGACATGCATTTGAGGTCCCCTCTCTTTGTAATTGGCCTCAACTGATCTCGAACCTGAAGGCAACTTTTATTGAAGTATATTTTCAACATGTATACAGGGCACAAAACACTGTATTTGATATTGTTTCAAAGCGTGGGGTGTCTCTACTTCCTTGGAATATATTCTTTGAGTTGTTAGACAATGGATTGATCTGTGGGCAGGTGAAGTTCAAAATCTAATCTTTGCTTCCTTGCAGTTTTTCTTTTGTCATCTGGTACTTTTGCATGCTTTTCCTTTCTGGATCATCCCTTCTATTTGACTAATTTTGTAGTCTTTCCCGTCTATTGTTATCATATTTACCTCTCTAAGAGGTGAGGTTTTATGTTTGCATAGTGGGTGTACGTAGCATTCCAGAGTAGTGATTAGAGATCAATTCAGAATAGCATAGTTAAAGATTGAATCATATTTCTCCCAACATGAGAGAGGTGTTAGGCCACATCTTGCTAGATGAGAAATGGATGTGTGTTGGGTGTTTCATGCATTTAAATAGAATGATCAAACCATAGAACACGAGCTATATAAAACCATTGCATAATTTTTATAAATTTTAAATTTAACCAATGGGCTAAAATTAAAAAATATGTCATATTTTACCTCTATTTTACGCATTTCTGCATGACATTGATATGATATTGATTCTATCCTAAGACGTTTTCTAGGTTTCCCGTTGTATATCAACATATTATCAGATTTTGTAAGTGTCAGGTTCAAAATTTGTGAAAGTTCCTTACATTGTCAAAAGCATTTAACATTTTTTGGAAATTCATTACATTTTTAGATGGTGCTCAATGGTTTTGTTAAACTTGCCTCCTCAACTGCATGAAAGTGATAGGTTTTTAGTTGTAACAATGAAAGTATACTCACATACAAGTAAACAAAGAATGGAAAAGTATACAACTATGAGAAGGGATTATCATAACTGTACACATATCTTTTATACACTATTGTATTAGATATACATAGGAGTATATAACTATTTTAGAGTGATCATGTTTGACCAATTCTCTTATGGTTACAATTATAAAATATATATTTTAGGTGATTTATGACTTGATTCATATTTTTTCCCTTCCTAAGACTTACTCTTATATTTTTTCTTGGATAACATGATTTTCTCTAATGATGGGTGTGTAATGATTTCCAATAGAATTTCAAATTATATGAATAGAATTATATTGGATATAATTTCAAATTTATGAAGTCATTAATCATATATTTAACTTAGATCCAATACCATGTCCAAAGACAAGTCTATTTTTGAACAAGTAAATTGGTCCAACTTAATCACATTGGTGTCTCGGGCTTACTCTAGTTCATTTGCTAGTTGTTGGAGGATATCATCAACTAGTCCTTTGGCCCTTTCAAAGTTATTGATGACTTTGATGAGGAGAATATATTGGGGTGCACTCACTCATCCTTGGCAGCTGGCTCTAGCAGGCCTTGACATTCTCTCCTCTGTTCAACACTAAGACTCATAGGTTCCTAGCATTTTTCTTGCATTTTCAATCCATTTGACACCTTCTATTAGTTAGGCATTTGGGTTTTCACTAGACACTTTGTTCTTTATCTTTTCCTACTGGAAGTATTTTTCTAAGAGTTTCTTTTGTACTCCCATTTTGTACCAACTCCCTTTCACTGCTTCACTAGTTTAATAATCTTAGATGTTGTCTCTCTATTACAGGTTCCATGTTCTTGAGTGTAGTTATTATACCAACATAACAATACTTATTCAAACAAAACTGGCAGAAGTCATATCACGGACAATTACATGTGCTCGGTCAACTCAACTACAAGATGCAAAAGCACATACAAAGTTATATATGTTTGTCCCCCAACTTCTACATGTTCTAATGATCATATATAGGATGGACAAATACCACAAGTTTGTTCTCTACAGTTTGATTTTTTTCCTTAAGTCTCTTGCACTGCTCCACACACCACTCTATTACCTGAATTAAAACTTTTCTCATAATATGTCTCAGGAGCCGATGATTGGTTCCTCAATGATATATCTTCAAATTTATAATTTGGGTTGCCATTATTATGGTTCATGGACTTATGAAAGTTTATTGTGCGTGAATATTTGAGTAAAATTTGACAATACTGATGCACAAATGTGAGTGTTAGAGTCTTAATATGTAACTAAATCATTTGGCATGACAAGAGTATCCCTACATGGCCAAAAATATCCTTTCTTTTGATGGTTCCTAGACATTAGTGGAGGCTCCACATCTTCATCTCGTATATTTGGTCCCAGAGGATAACACATCAATCTTCAGAACTTAAAAAACATTTCATAAAAAATTGACAGGTTAAACAATGTAAACATATGGTTTGACATTCTTCTTATTTATTTTTTTAACGGACAACTCTAATTACTTGGATTTTTGAAAGGCAAATGACCTACGATGATAGCTTCATCTCTCAAATTTCAATACCTACAACAATTGTTAAAGAATCCTATAATTTACAACCATAGTTGGCGATTTGAAATGTCCAAGCTACATATACTATTCTTTATGAAATTACATGTATGGCACAAAAAATATATGGTCCAATCATTATAATAATATAAAATATGACAATGGTGGAAAACAATTGAAATGAATATTCTTTGATTATGTGCACATGTCTTAGTTTAATGTAGTGCATCTTATATAAAAACATGGAAGAGTTATCGAGGCACTGGGAATTGAAGTGCAAACAAATGAAAATTGGAAATGGTAAGGAGACCTCCACGATCAAGGTGATGTATGGAGATATAAAAATTCATTTAGTTATACTTGGTTTTCAGAACATGATAATATTTTATATAATACAATTATTTTGCAATATGGCATGTGAAATGATTATCGAGAATACCAACTATGATACTTTGTCTTACCTATGGAATGCAATTGTAATAGCTCCCATAGAGCTTTCTTGTCTACATTAACGTAGGTGACAAGCAAATCCGTTAGAAATATGTTTACGATAGTTGCAAGTTTATGGGTATTCTTTTGTGTATTTGCATAAGGAGGTGGGTGTACACTGAAAATCTATGAAAAGGTCTACCCCAAAGTTTATAGTGTAGTAGAAAATATATTTGGATGGTGTTGTATCCCTTAGTATTCAACTGATCTGCAAAAAATTCCATTTCTAGACAAAAACAAATCCTGCAATTTTTTGCTACAAGAAGTAGATTAGTAGATCAATGATTCCTTGCCATTTTTTGGCCGCATAACTTAACCCATGAGTTACTTCCTACCATAATTTAAGCAAGCATTTGCATAAAAAATGATAGGAATAAGATGTAAATAAATATAATTACCAAGAGTTCCTTTCCACCATTATTAATGTAGGAGTGAAATTGTAAATGTGTAGACATCTCAATTTATTTGTTCCTTCCAAATCAAGACTATAGGATTTAATTTTTCTATTAATCACTATTAATTTAGTGTAGGAATTTACAGGGTAAGTTCCTCAGAAAGAACACCAAAAGGACACCGCTCACAACCAGATCACAGATCAATACATCAGTATTTTTGACGTGGTTAAAACCCTCAAAGAGGGAAACAGTCCACGGCCTGAGCCAACGCGGCCACTTCAGGGAATTTATTAATTAAAGAATGAAAATTTACATAAGCTTCTCTCATGCACGGATTACCCTACAAATGACCCTCCATGCGCTTTAAATAGAATTCATGGACCAATCGAGTGTCAAGCCACGGATCAAGTGTCGGTAATACCGAGGAGAGAATGAACCGTCGGATCACTACATATCGTGACCGTCGGATTGTAAGTTACAAAATGTACAATGGTAAAGAAACACACTTTACCTAACTCTATACTAGACCAAGTTGTACTTAACTATTTCCTATGTGTCAGATTATCCTAACATCCCCCCTTAAGAACAACTTGGGATAGGATTGAAGGATTTACAAATATGACACAATAGGAGAAGGAAGGAGGCACTAGAGCCTATCCCCCCTTAGTGACAACTTCCTGAACTCCAACCATAAATCCAAGTTTAGTGAACTTCGCCTCTGTGAGAGTCTTTGTGAAGATGTCTGCAACTTGATCATCTGTTGAACAATATTGCACTTCAAGAACATGGTCGTGAATGAGCTTTCTGATGAAGTGCATGTGCAGTTCAATGTGTTTGTTGCGCTGATGTTGAACTGGATCTTTGCATAGCTGAATGGCACTTTGATTATCACACCAAAGTGTAGTCGGATGCTGCTGCTGAAAGCCAAATTCTGACAGGATCTGACGAAGCCACAAGGCTTCCTTACTAGCTTCTACGGCACCACGATACTCTGCTTTTGCTGATGAAAGAGAAATGGCAGCTTGTTTCTTACAAGCCCATGTAATAGGTCCTGAACCAAGAGTGAACACATAACCGACAGTAGACTTCCAATCATCAGGGTCACCAGCCCAATCAGAATCAGTGAAACCAACCAATAGAGGAGATGCTTTGGCACTGTAATGAATCCCAAACTAAACTGTACCTCAAACATAACGAAGTATTCTTTTAGCTGCTTTCTAATGACTTTCACGGGGGTTTTGCATGAACCGAGCAACAAGGCCAACAGCAAAGGAAAGGTCAGGACGAGTATGGGTTAGATACAAAAGTTTTCTTACAAGTTGACGGTATAAGGTAGCATCAACTTCAGGAGAAGTACAAGTGACTGAGAGTTTGACTCCAGACTGAAAGGGAGAAGGGGCTGGCTTACAGTCTTCCATGTGAAAATGACGTAGAATATCACAAGCATACTTGGACTGGGAAAGGGAAATACCCTCCTTGGATTGCAAGACTTGAAGACCGAGAAAATAGTGTAAGTGTCCTAAGTCTGTCATTTCAAATTTTCTTTTGAGGCTAGACTTCACATGGTTTATAAGGTTGGGATCACTACCAGTAAGGATAAGATCATCAACATAAAGAACAAGGATGATAAGAGAGTTGCCCACTTTCTTGGTGTAGACAGTATTGTCAGAATGACACCTAGAAAATCCAAATTCTAAAAGAAAGTTATCCATTTTGGCATACCAAGCCCGAGGAGCTTGCTTGAGACCATAAAGGGATTTCTTAAGTCGACAAACAAGGCTGGAGTCTGTTTGTATGAAGCCAATGGGTTGTTCCATATAGATTTCTTCATGCAAGTCCCCATGCAAGAAGGCAGATTTAACATCCATCTGATGGACTTCCCATTTGAAAGAGGCAGCAAGGGAAAGAACAAGGCGGATAGAGTTCATTTTGGAAATAGGGGAGAAGGTTTCAGTGTAGTCAATGCCTTCAACCTGTGAAAATCCCTTAGCAACAAGACGAGCTTTATGTTTATCAACTTTCCCATCTGGTCCATACTTGGTTCTGTAAACCCATTTGCATCTAACAAGTTTTCATCCCTTTGGTAAAGGAACAAGATCCCATGTATCATTTGCCAATAATGAATGATATTCTTCATTCATAGCTGCTTCCCAATCTGGATGGCCTGAAGCTTCTGCAAAGGTGTCAGGATCATAATTTACTGGAGCTTGAGCCAGTAAAGAAGAGGCTCTCTCGAACTGAGAACGTGTGCGTTGCTGATCTGTAGGATCACCGGCAAGATCACCTGCTGCATCTCGAGTAGCACGAACCCATTTTGGAAGCTCAGGAGCTGAAGGAGGATCCTGAGATGGTGGGGGAGGATTGTCATCCTCACTTTCATCATCTAAAGAAGAAATGTTTTCAAAGGTAGAAGAGATAGGGAGAGGTGGCACATCCGCCGAACTAGGCTCGTAGGCCGATATATTTTCATCAAATTTTACATCTCTTCTAATGATAACATTTTTGGACTTAAATGGAATAAGTCTATAGCCTTTGACATCTTCAGAATATCCAACAAAAGTACATTTTTCACTCTTAGTTTCTAAAGCTTTATGCTTTTCATCTGGAATATGGGCCCACGCTTCACTTCCAAAAACACGAAAGTGACTTACATCTGGTTTGATTGAGCTCCATGCTTCTTCTGGAGTGATATTCTTTAAAGCCTTAGTAGGAGTGCGATTTATTATGTAATTTGCACAGTTAATTGCTTCTGCCCAAAAACTAAGACCAAGTCCTTTAGATTGTAACATACAATTAGCCATTTCCTTTAAGGTGCGATTCTTCCTTTCAGCTACACCATTTTGTTGTGGAGTATATGGAACAGTATGTTGCATTTGAATTCCATTCTCAGTGCAATAGTTGATGAATGTGTTTTTAACATATTCTCCGCCATTATCAGATCTTAACTTAAGAATTTGATGTCCAGATTGTTTTTCAACAAAGGCCTTGAAGGCCAGAAAAGTGTTAAATACTTCACTCTTGAGTTTTAAGAAGTATACCCAAGTGCGTCTGGAGAAATCATCAATGAAAGTTAAGAAATACTTGCAGCCAGAGAATGAAACAACATGAAGTGGACCACATAAATCAGTATGCACAAGCTGTAAAGGGGCTGAGGCGTGCCAAGAGGAACGTTTTTCAAAACTGTCCCGATGATGTTTTCCGAGTACACATCCGGAACAAACACCATCTCTGCAAGATACCATAGGAAGACCTGTCACCATATTTTCTTTACATAGATGCTGAAGGGAGCGATAGTTTAAGTGACCAAATCGCTCATGCCAAAGTTTTCTCACTTCATCATTATGAGCAACAAATACTGAGGGAAGGTTTGATGACCCAAAGTTGTGAAACTTATACAACCTTGTAGAATCATCAGCAATGCCAGTAGCCAAAATCTGTTTAGGATCTTTTAAGTCCTTGATTACAACATCATGAGGTGAAAATTCAACGATTTTACCTTCACCTGAATGAGTTATCTGATATATAGATAGAAGGTTGCAGGATAAGGTTGGAACACATAATACATCATTAAACTGACCATTGTCTAGATGAACAGTTCCAGTCCCTACAACATTAAGAGATCTATCATCACCAACATATATATTTTTGGTGTTACAATCATTTAAAGAAGAAAACATGGCTTTGTTTTTGGCCATGTGATAAGAAGCTCCATAATCAATGAGCCACTAATGAGAATGAGAAGAAGAAGATGCATTTAATGCATAGCCAAACCGAGATGCTTGACAACCACATGCAGAAAGTGCCATTCCTGAAGATGAAGTTGAAGTTGAAGATTGCCCCAAATGGATGTTATGCTTCTTCATTGCTGCTTCCAAGGCTTCCATCTTTTTAAAGCATTTTGATTCTAAGTGGCCATCTCGATTACAAAAATTGCAATGTCTATCAGTCTTCTTCCCTTTGTTTTTATTTGGCTTATCATTTTGTTGAAATGATTTTTCATTTTGGGGCTGAAATTGCTTAGGACCCTTGTTTGGTTTAGGACCATTCCTTTTAGGATATGACTTCTTAGGATTCTTTGAATTTGGTTGCTGTTGGGCGGCTAACGCTTTCTTGGAAGAGTTTCCAAGATTAAGAAGACCAAGGTGTAAGAGTTTTTCTTATTCTCTTATTAAAGAATCACAAAAAGAGTCAAAGGAAGGGGACTTGTAGTCTTTTCCTTGAGAAATGAAGGCTTCTCTTGTAGAATGGAAGGTGGAAACAAATACAGAGTAGGTTGGTCCCAACTTAGTAAGGATGGAATAAATAAGGTTACTATCTTCTTTCTTAACCTTAACACCTTCCAAAAGATATCTAAGGGTCTTGAACTTAGACAAGAAATCTTCAATGCAAGAAAAATTATTAGGGTCCAATGTAAGCAACTCATTTTCAAGTTGATGGACTCTAATTTCATTTTTAATCCCAAAAACTTTATTGATTTGTTCCATTGCTTCATGAGGAGTTTCAAGTTCTGCAATATGGAATCTAAGATCTGGAGAAATAGACATCCCTATCAAACCACGTGCTTGATCTTGTCTATTTTCCCATTTAGCAACCCTGTCTTCATCTTTCGGTTTCTTTTCTTGGCTTGTGGCTATTCGGTAGAGACCTTTACTTCTAAGCAAATCCTCCATGTAGGACAACCATTGGAAGTAGTTGGTGCTGTCAAGGGTAACTTGGTATTGACTTTCCATTTTAACAGAAAACCGAAGCTGAAGATGCTGAAAGTAAGTGTTCCAATGGATAGATCTCAAAAAATTAGGTTGGTTTAAAAAAAACGGCTCTGAAAAAGGCTTCCGGATGAAGAAGCTATGGCTTTTTGAAAAAAAGTTGTTGAAGTTGCCGACGAAGTGCGGGAATGTGCGGAAATGAAAAAGTCCGCCCCCACAAAATGGAGACTTGAACCCAAGACCTCTACTCTCTTAAAAAGTTTTGAACCAATTGATCTATACAAAAAAATTGAGAGAGAGAGAGAGAGAGGGGGGGGGGGCCTTGGGTTGCGTGCTTGCTTTGAGAAAGCTCTTTTTTCCTACAAAACAAAAAACACAAAACCCAACACGGACATGCAAAAAAAACGAACCTTACGGCTCGAAGTTAGCTTTACCCAAAAAACTAAATATTTTCAAAAATTGAACCTTGCGGCTCAAAGTTAGCTTTAGCCGAAAAACTAAATATTTTTCTCAATGTTTCTGATTTTCCGAGATCACACTAAGGTGCAGGGAAAAGAGCATACGCATGAGAAAAATCCTTCCTTTCTGTTTCTGATTTGCCCAGATTGCACAGAGTCGCAGGGCAAAGAGCATACGCAGAAATGAAAGGTATAGATCCGGTTAAAAAAAGGCTAAATAAACCGAAACCGAAATAAGCAGAGAGAAAATAACAGTAAACTGCAAATAAACACTGTATACCTCCAGATCTTAAAAATGACGCAACTAGGGCTACCGGAAACCTTTTCGCGTGAAACGAAAGGGGTTCCTCACTGGAACAGATGCTCCGAACACAACAGAGCAGTCTTCTCGGCCCGAAAGCAGTCAGAAACAGCAGATCTAGGAAACGGCAGTCGGATGCAATTCTACCGGCTTCAGATTTGGATCACCAACGGATGCGGCCCTCAAATAGCTCTGATACCATGTAGGAATTTACAGGGTAAGTTCCTCAGAAAGAACACCAAAAGGACACTGCTCACAACCAGATCACAGATCAATACATCAGTATTTTTGACGTGGTTAAAACCCTCAAAGAGGGAAACAATCCACGGCCTGAGCCAACGCGGCCACTTCAGGCAATTTATTAATCAAAGAATGAAAATTTACATAAGTTTCTCTCATGCACGGATTACCCTACAAATGACCCTCCATGCGCTTTAAATAGAATTCATGAACCAATCGAGTGTCAAGCCAAGGATCAAGTGTCGGTAATACCGAGGAGAGAATGAACCGTCGGATCAGTACATATCGTGACCGTCGGATTGTAAGTTACAAAATGTACAACGGTAAAGAAACACACTTTACCTAACTCTATACTAGACCAAGTTGTACTTAACTATTTCCTATGTGTCGGAATATCCTAACATTTAGCATTGCCCAATGCAAGTTATAATTCTTTATGTAATTTTTTCTAGAGCATAATTTCTAACTTAAGTGGCATGCACTAAGTTTCCCTGCAACACTTGTTTTAAATGAATTATTAATTTTACATTCAATACATTTACATATAAAAGTATTCAAGCTTCTGTAATTAGAGTTATTTGTTTATATAAGAAGGTTCACATATATGAATTTAATTGTCAACATTTTGGAATAATTATCTAGATTCATTATAAAGACATGCAAAAAGTATATAAAGAGTGAATAACAATAAATAATGCATATGTATGTTTAAGAAACTTTTAAAGCTAACTAAGAGAAATGTAAATAATATATATATGAAAAAAGTATATTAATATAGATAATTAATTAATTTTAATTTTATACAAATATATAGAGAATAAGTTTTAAGTTTTATATAATAGCTAATGAAACATAAAGGGGTATATATTAAAAATTTGATGGATTTTAATAGAATTAAAGAAATAATAATGAAATGTGGAAACTAGATAATATAAGGATGAAATATATATATATAAATAAAGATTTTAAGGATAGTCAATATATGATATTTAAGAGAACATAATATATGATATTTAAGAGAACATAAGTAAGGAAAAACAATGAAAAAACAGTAAGGAATGAAGGATGGGAAGGGATGAGAGCGAACAAAACAAAGGAAAAGGAAGGACGTAAGGAATGAAGAATGAGAGGAATAAAATAAAAGGGAAGGAAGGAAAAAAGAAAGGAGAGACATAAAATAGAGTTGAGAGGGGTGAAGGGAAATATATATGGTAATAAGAGGTAAATAAGTAATTAAGAAACAAAATATTGGAAAGGAATAAAAAAATGGTTTATATTAGAACACTATCTATGGTTTATAATGAGTAAGGGAACCAATTACTATTAATGTCAAGGTCATTGTTTTTATTAATGTTATGAGGGTGCTTTTTTCTTTGAAGGGATTTTCTAATCTTATGTTTATAATAATGGTTTTTTTAGTAATGATATTTGTATCTTTTAAACATATATGATGCTTAGTGGTTTTCGCATGCTTTGATAATGCATAATCTTTTTACTCTTTCACGTTTAATATCAGCACCATGTTCTTTAATTATAACTTATAGTAAGTGTCTTATTTCACTAGTATAGTAGTAACCACAAGAGAAAATGATTTTATAAATGCCTTCAAATTAGAAATAATCTATATTGTCCTTGACAGATTTCATATTATGTCTAGTAGTGTTGATAGGTTTGGAAGAAGTTATGGTTTCTTTTTGTTTTAAAATCTTAGCAATCTTATCAGTAATTCATTTAAAGTGAGGGAGGAAAACTTTCTTTCCATAGTCAAGTGTCTTAGGGTTCTTCTTGTCTAAATTATTAGTAGCTTTATTAAGGGGACTAAATATATCTTTCTTGCTAAAGCCAAGATTCCTGAATACCTCAATGAAGTGGTTTCTTTCATCCTCTTAAAAATCTTCTCCGTAGATTCTAAATGCTCTAGTGGCTAGGGTTTTAATAACACCAATATTTTGTGTAGAGAAGTGATGTGAATCAACATGAAGGTAATTTTAGATATAATAAAAAAATTAACCATAATCAAAATTCCACCTTAGTGTTCCCTTCCCCTACTTCAAGATATGTTGGTTATTATTATTATTATTTAATGTTTACTTTGGAAAATATTATCAATTAAATTTAAAAATTATTAATTTTTTTTTATAATTTTTTTTTTATAAATTATTTTATCCCGAAAATAAGATTATATGTGTTATAAAACTCTATTTATTATATACTTGTGTGTGTATGTGGCTAGGTTGAGTCTAAGTTGGGGCTAATCCATTTATTGGATGGAAGAATAATGATTCACCAAAAATGGGATGATTATCACCAAGATTGCACGAGGCTAGATCGGGCCTTAATGTTTATTAGCCAGTTTAATTCCTCCAAGGTGGCTTCCATCCTCAATCACTGTGTGAGGTTTGAACCTGTTACCTGGATGAGACTAAACTTCATGCAAAGCAACTAATATACATCTAATGGGCATCTTGACTGATTCATTTCCTCAGTAGATGTGAACTTGAGAATATTGAGATATTTGATTCCTCAGTAGATGTGGAGTTAAGATGGATCTAAACTATAACTTTTTTTAATTAATATTTTTGAAATGTTAAAAATGGGATAAACAGGTTACAATAAAAAAAAATTTCATTATAAATATATTTCATGTCATACTAAATAAATAAATAAAATCATATGTTATTTTTCAACTCTATATTAAGTATTGAAGGAGTTACTTTCAATGATTTTATTTCTATTGTTGTAGAATTAAGGTGAAAATTGAAATATTTTATTTATGGATAATATTGATTTTTTTTTATTACTAACTTTTTTAATTTGTTAATGTAAGTATTATTTTATTATTTTTAAATGTATTGTTATCGGACAACATCTCCCTTGTCATCACCATGAGTGTTAACCATACAATTCTATAAGCATTCCAATATAATAATAAATAAAATGTAAAGGAAAAAGGTTGTTAACCATAAGTAACATGTAAAAGGCAAAAAAAAAAAAAAGAGGTTTACACATTGTTTAGTAAAATAAATTTGCAATATGATTTTTATATTTAATATTTTGATGAAAGAAATAATATATATATATATTCATCAAAAGCATCATTTTTCTCAACCACCTATACCAAATCCAATTAATAATTTTATTATTATATCTTTCTTATTATATTTATTCATGTAACAAAACACCCACTTTCTAGCTTGTAAGTAAGCACAAAATATTGTTCTACTTTCTAGCTTGTAAATAAGCACAAAATATTGTTCCACTTTTTAACTTGTAAGTAAGCACAAAATATTGTTCAAGTCTCAAAGTTGTATAACAACAAGGCTAGAAAACATCACAACAATATAGTCAATATGAGCTCCAACAATATACTAAATATGAGTTGGACATGTCAGTTATGAGAATTAAACCTAGGTGGGGAGGATAACAATCATTCTTCCTCACCACATAAGATAACCCAATTGACAATTTTATGAAAAATATTATAGTTTCTTACTATAATTTATTGGTGGAGATAGATCAAACCTTCAAGTTATTTGTGGAATCGGTATACTCCATAATATGGCTGTGCCTTGGTGGGCATCAGCCAATTTCTAGTATCTTCCCACAATATCATCACACTTACAATCCAGCAAATCCAATCCCCAATCCCAATCCTAATGCAAATAATGAAACATGTTCATCTACACGACTTAGCCATCCATGTCCTTTACTAATGGCAACTCTTTCCTTACATAGTTGCAAAGGATAGCTGCATAAGCATTTGTTTCCTTCAAATAAGGTCTCATTGAAAGTGTCCATCTGTGTTCCTTTTGGGATTTCACCACAAAGGCTATTCCATGAAATGTCAAGAGATGCCAACATGGTTAAGGTAGAGAGCTCTTGATGAATGATTCCACTTAAAAATTTTCTTGATAAGTCCAACTGCTCCAAAGTAGATATCTCACTAAGAGTTGTAGGGATTGGTCCCTTAAGTTGGTTTCTAGATAAATTCAATAGTCTTAAACTAATAAGACTTCCCATGCTTGGAGGTATTTCTTCATTAAGATTGTTGCTAGACAAGTCAAATATGGTATTTGCACCTAGCACATATGTTAAAAGATATTCAACTCCTTTTATTTCCATTCTCATACACTCATATAATTTATTAGTACTAAGTTAAGAAGACCCGGAATTCTGAACCCTTTTAGTATTTGGAGGTTAGATGGTATTCTTCCATTGAATTTGTTGTTGGATAAATCCAACCCTTTGCAATTGAGTGAGATTTGTAATCCACTAAAGAATGTCACCATAAAGCTGGTTATAACCCAGAAAACTTTTTAAGTCCCTAAATAATACCAGGTATTGAGGAAGCTCCCCTCTTGATCCATTTTTCCAAGTTGGGTACACATGGGTAAAGATTCAAGCATGATCCCACAAAAACTATTAGAATAAGCAGAAAGAATCTTCAAAGACACCGGAAAGTCTATCTCTGATATGTGACCAGTCAAATTATTTTCACCCAAATTTACCTGGGTCAACTGAGTTAAATTAGCAATTTCTTGGGGTATGCCACCCATTAAACTGTTGCTATCAAAGTATAGGCTTTTCAGCATACTTAAATTACCAATGCCGTGAGGTATGCTGCCTTCTAACATATTTGTACCAAGATTTAGATACGTTAACTGATTCAATCTGGTAATGGATTCAGGAATGACACCAGAGAACGTATTTACACCCAGTGATAACAAGCTCAATTGACTCAAATTACCAATCACTTCAGGTATACCACCAGTCATATTATTTCCAATCAGACACAAGGTGGAGAGGGGACGCTGGAATAAACTCACCGGGATGGAGCCCTGAATATTGTTGCCTCCTAAATCCAACCTCTCAAGTTTGCTGCAATTTCCTATTTCACATGGGATAGAACCCGAAATATTGCCCTGGCCATAAAAGAGGCCATAAATAGACAGTTGAACAAGCTCCCTCAACTTTCCCAATTGCGGTGGTATTTTGCTTGACAATTTGTTGTCCCCCAAAAACACAGTCCTAGGAGAAGAGCAGTTTCCCAGAGATGGAGGAATGGTACCCTCCAACTTGTTGGATTCGAGAGCCAGGTAGTCTAAGTTTTGCAGCGAGCCCAGTTCAAGAGGAATTGGACCTGTCAGATTGTTGTGTCCAATGGACACCTCTTGGAGAGAGCTGCAGTTGCTCAGAGAAGATGGGATGCTTCCACTAAGGTAATTGTGCTTCAAGCGGAGATGTTCCAACTTGCCCAGACGGCCGAATTCTATTGGTATAGTCCCAGTCAAACTGTTAACTGACAGTCTGATCCATTGAAGATGCGTACAGTTGCACAGTGATTTTGGAATAGGACCCCATAGCAAATTAAAGCTGAGGTCAAATATGCTCAATGCTTTAAGTTGCCCCACTTCCGGTGGAATTCTTCCTGTGAAATTATTACCAGAGAGATTCAAAGTGCGTAATAATGAAAGACTACCCAAAGATGGTGAGAGACTACCTTGTAATCCCAAACCAGGAAGCGTTATGGCCACCACTCTCTGCGTGCTCTTTCTGCACCGGATTCCTTTCCAGGAGCAGACGTGGTGTGAGTTGTGTGCTGTCCAGCTGAGGAGGGATGCAGATGGATCGGATATCACTGCATCTCTGAAGTACAAAAGCGTCTGCACGTCCCTTGTGTCGTGAAGTGCGTCCATGGGTGATGTTAACTCAAGAGTCCTGAAGCTTGAGTCCAACTTTGTTCGAAACAAATTCACTACGTTGAAAGGAAGTGCTTCCACCCGACGCATGGTATAAAGCATGTTCCCCATGAATACGGGAGAAATAATCCGGCTTCATCGAATAGCTACTCATAGATGCAGCTACCAAAGTTGCCATGATGACAAACCGCACAAGCATCATCATCGATACAAAACTTTGTTCAAAACAAAACCTTGATGCAATCTGCGCAAAACACACACGTATAAATACAAAACTTCGGAGTAGTCTACCCACGCGGAGGAATTGCCCAGTTTCCCTCGCCGCCCGGAAAAACCTCCGGCTCCGGCTGCCGGCAATTCCTCCGCCCTCCGCATCAATGTCCACGACTGACAGATATCTGACAGAAGCGTCTTGCCGCCGTGGAGTTAATTCACCATAGAATTTGAATTCCTCCGCCTGGGATTAACTTCAACTTCTCGTGTTAAGGTTCTTCAGAGATTCAAATGGAGAAACCATGTTGCAGGTCCTCTGTCTTGTGTCTTCTTACTGTGTTTTTGATGCTATGTTCCGGGTTCGAATCCCACCGCGCTCAGGAGATAACAGCTCCTGCTCCAATGCTTGAATCAGAAAAAGAAGCCCTGTTTTCAGTATTGGGTTCTCTGGTAGGAAGTGACTCAAATGTGAGTGGGATTTATCCAGATCCTTGTGGTACCACACCTATTCAGGGATCTTCATGCGGATCGCTTAGGATGAAAGATTTTTCTGAGTATCTGCTTTTGTGTTTATATCTTTACGTTTATGTTTTCTTTGAACGTCCTTTCTTGGAATGAAAGTCGATTATTTGCAGAAATTTTAGGGTTTTAAGATCTCCGTGTTTTCCAATACCCATGGGATCAGGAAATATAACAAAGGGCCTTCCCTTTTAGTGCTTTGGTCGTGCATTCATGGCTGCAATATCGTAGACAGTCTTAAATATCTACTTGTATTGCTTAAATTTCATCTAATCGGCATACCTATGGCATTGGGAGATCGGTTCGAAGAATCTCTAATCTGGTCCGTCGCAGATGAGTATGCGGATTCGAACACTGTATCTGACGAGGAGGTGGAGGCGCTCTCCTTTTGCGACCTGCCGATTACACAGGGAGTAGAAGAAGCAGCATGTGAATGGGGCAATACTGGATTGCGAGAGCGGCGGGATTCGAACGCGGGACGTTCGGACCAGGAGGATTTCGAGTTCGGCCCTAATTCCAGCCCTTCCAGGGCGCACATCTGCCCAGCCGATGATCTATTCTATAACGGTCGGCTCCTTCCTCTTACAGTACAGCAGAGATCTGGGAACGAATCTGACGACATCGCTGGTCAATTTTCATACAGGAAATCAAATTCATACACCGAAAAGCAAGCACTGCTGATGGAAAAGCTCAAGATATGATGGCAATCTTCCACAGACATTGACGGACATGAGTAATTTGCAGGAGCTTTATCTAGGAACCAATCCTATTGGGGGCAATATTTCTCTAGCATGGGATAAGCTGCCAAAGCTAATGAGTTTCGATCTCTCGACCTCAAGATACAAGGGAAGAATACCAAAGTCTCTGGGTTCATCCAAGCAATTGCAATATATTGCTCTCAATGGCAATCGTTTCACCGGGGAAATCCCATCGAATTTGGCGGAGATTCCTTCCTTGAATACATTATATCTCAATGGAAATAATTTATCAGGCACAGTGGTTTTTCCTGAGATCTTTTGCAGGAGATTGGGAAGGCGCCTGGCCCTGTGGAATAATAGCCCGGGGCTTTGCTATGAAGGCTCTGGTATAATAATTCCTCATGGTGTCAGTTCTTGCAGCTCCGAATCATCAAAGGCAGCAAGCCACCCATCTTCTCCAACTAGTTTTGTAAGCCCAGGCATAAAGAGATATGATGTTGAATATGTTTCTGTACTGCTGTTATTACTGTATGTAGGCACTCTAATGGCTCAACAGCCATAGATTAAAAAACAGACAGCCCTTATTTTGAAGGACGGATATATAATTTTATGTATATACTACATCAGGATACCTGTGTTCCTTTTTGCTATCGTTCGTTATATTAAGAAATATAAAAAAAAAAAGTTCGGGAATAAAAAATTTGTTTCATCTTTTTGTGTTTCTCTAAGTAATATTTGACCCAATCAGTCATTTGGTGATGATTTGACTCAGTTACTGCGAGTACATGTTACCTGTCTGACCTTATTTTGCATATTTTTTCAGGAAAAGACTTGCTAATATATGAATTGACCATGGCTTTAAATTCCAAACTGGCCATGGCATTTTGGTGGAAAAGTGAGGACAGTGTTTGATATAAATGTGAAGAATCAACCATATTTTAAGAGATTGTCAGTCTGTAACAGTAAACCCTAACCCTACTGTAAAACGGGAATTGACCATTGCTTTAAATTCCAAATTGACCATGTCATTGAAACAAAGTTGGGGGAGGGGGAGAATCAGGCAACTTGGAATTCTGAGAAACAGAGTTGGGGGATGTCAAGTTCCCTATGGCCATAACCCATCTGGGCAAAGTGCATTTTCTCTGAGTGTACAAAACTGCAAAAATCTGAGGTGAACAACAGTAATTGAAACATTGTATTCCTTGGATAAAAGGTTTGTAAGTTTATCTAAAGGACTTTTTTGCTTAGATTACATCAATTTGTTTTAGCAGGGTTTCATTGGAGTATGACCACTTTGTTTAAGATAGTACAAGTATCCAAATCATAGAATTGAAGTTGTTTGAATGACCATGGATAATTTTTAGTTCAGTTTGTTAGACAGTTTTTGCCCCATAAACCTGTTCACTGGCAATAAGGGCATTCCTGTGGACACTACTGAAGCAGACTTCAACTCTTTCCAGAACTCAAATGATGCTGCATCACTGCATCCTTTTTTTCAAAGCAGGGTTTTATTGAAGTACAATCACCTTATTTAAGTGAGTGCAAGTATCTAGATCATAGAATTCAAGTAGGTAGGTAGATAATCCGAACGTTTTTGGGCCAGAGAGGCACTCGTTGTGTATGATATTAGGGATTCATTCTCTGATTGTCCTTGTATATAGTCTTAGCAATTTAATAAGAGCTCTTGTCAGATTCTGTTTGGGGCCAATACATTACCAAATAGCACATGCAAAAGCCTCACAATTTCATATAAATTGACCCTGCAATTTGTAACAAGAACATGACTTCCTGAACCTTGCAAGGGAAGTAGGTAAGAGATCTCATCTTCTAATGTAACAGAACAGGATAATTGATGATTGTACAGGTTACATAGTGTTGAATTGTAAGTAGTACATGTGACAGTGACAACACAAAGGTACCGTGTTCAACTATTTCCTAAAAGAAAATTGCTTTAACTTCATATACGAAGATCCTCATGTTTTTCATAAACATTTGTCACCACCATAGATCTGTTCGAGCCTTATATCTATTAAGTACCTGTGAATTAGAATTCGTAGTGTCATGAAATCCCCCATTTGTAAAATCTAATTAAAAATACATTTCTACGGTCTACCTACAGAATTTATGCACTCATCTCAACTCACTGTCACATGAAATCCCCCATCTGTAAAATCTAAATAAAAATACATTTGCAAAGTTTGTACATTGGACTCTTCCAACAAGTTGTTTCCATTATCTCATACGATGGAGAGCTTAATTTCCATTCAACTGGTTGCATTTGCTTATATTCTTGCCACCATTTTTTGAAACTGCTTCCTTCTCAGAAAACATTTGAAGAAATGGTGCACTCATTAATCATCTTTGTCACATATTTTTCAAAGTTTTCCAGACTTTCTTTCTCTTGGTGTAGGCCTTGTTTGATATCTTTCAAAGCCTCTTATCCAGACATAGACTGCTCTCTTGAAAAATTTGTATCCAGTAGAGTAGTGGACTGATTGTAGAGATTAGCAATGTCAATACTAGCAGGGGAAACACCCAAAAGTCCAAACATTTTATCCCACACTCGGAGAGCAACGGTCCAGTCGTTTGCTCACCTGCAAACTTTTGCTGGTTTGCAATCATATCTGTAATATGAAAACTTAGTACTGGTATCTCGATTGTCCTCTCCACCAATTCTATGAATCTGATTAGTATCGTTTCTGGGAACGTTTGCAGTTGTTGCACAGAACAAAACACTTCGTGCTTCTGTTAAATGGAAAACAAACCCATGATATCACAAATTCTCAGGCTGGTGAAACATGGGAATTATTAGACTATATATATGGGAAGAAGAAGTACCTTTCGGAATATATTTCCCCTAATGTGCCCCTTGGAAGAAACTAGTAGTAATATATATTTCTGGAATCTGAACCCTAAAGCCTTGGATATTGTTGGTCATAATGACCCACAATACAAAAAAACTCTCTTGGATGTGCAAGAATAAAGCCAGGTCTATTTTCTCAAAGTGTGCTCCATGAAAATATAAAAGCAGAGTTTAAATTATTTTGCAAGTCTGAAAAAAAAAAAATCATTTGTAAAAAGATGATAGGCATACCAGTTAGCCTGTGCTTTCCTTGATGGCTCTACATGTTGACTTAGTCCTTCAGGTACCTTGAACAATATAATGGCCAAATATCAATGGCATGCATATTTTATATTGCAAAACTCGCTAATAAAATAAGCCAAAAAGAAAAAAGAGCCATGTTTACCATTATACTCTGTTTTTAGGCTTTTATGCAATAAACCGTGAACAAATATGGAGTGAATTTGAAAACAAAAACCAACCAAATCAAAAAGGGAAAAATACCGAATTTTAAAACTCAATTAATTTTTGAAGAAAATTCCCAACTAACCAAATCACAAATGTAGAATGCAAAATACCTCAAAAACAAAAACAAAAAAAATATAGCAAGGGACAAAAATTTACTACCTCAATCACAGAATCCAAGGAAAAGATGCCATGTACTCTCTTACCAGGGAGTAAAATTATCAATGAAACCAGCCAAACAGATTCACAAAATTAAAATGCAAATGTTATCTATGTAGTCCTTTATTGGGGAATAAGATTATGAACAAATCATAGACAAGCATAAAAGAAAATGCCAAGAATAGCATATCCTTGCCTCTGTTTTTACTACAATAAAATTATGAATAGAAACTGACTCCCATTTGAGCCTCTTATCCAGATATAGACTGCTCTCTTGAAAAATTTGTATCCAGTAGAGTAGTGGACTGATTGTAGAGATTAGCAATGTCAATACTAGCAGGGGAAACACCCAAAAGTCCAAATGTTTTATCCCACACTCGGAGAGCAACGGTCCAGTCGTTTGCTCACCTGCAAACTTTTGCTGGTTTGCAATCATATCTGTAATATGAAAACTTAGTACTGGTATCTCGATTGTTAAGGTACCAATGCAGACCCAGAGAATGTCTTCAGCGTAATGGCCTGGGATAAGAGGGCTGAGCTGGGTTATCCTGGGGAAGCTTTCGTAACATCCAAGGCCAATGAATCCCTAGTACAGGCAAGAAACTGATGAATCACACAATTTCAAATCCCATTTTGGCCATTGGAAAGGTGACTGTATCATGAGGACACCATTACTCCCCCCTAGTTCAATCAAGAAATAATCAATGCCCCAAGTGTTGATTGGCAGATACTCCTCCCTCAACTTAATTCCCAGCTTTTGGACTCAATTAAAAGTTTCTTTAGAAGTCATAACTTTCACTTGCTCTCAAACAGTTCAGACCTAATATCAGAAGTCTTCAATCTTTCTACTTTGTCTATTGTCCTGGTTTTCTTTATGCATTACCAATTGAAAAGGAAGGCACCTGGCCTCATTCCTTTTGACATGTCATTAGAATGGGGCAGACCACAGAAGAATGGAACTCAGTGGATGGCTCAATATTGCCAACCACACCAGTGAACCAAGGCCCTGGTAGAGTTTCTTTGACTTAGATGCCAAAATCTAGTCTGCCAAAGTCACCTAGGAACTGCACCAGGCCTCATCTTATAAGAAGTCAATGCATACAATCCACTTCGAGGGTAGAAACTCCTTTTACAATAAATACAATACAAGACAAGATATGATGGCCCTAAGACTAGGTACCCTTGGTATATATATTGGAGACAAAGGGTAGAGTAATAGCACTCCACCAATCTAGGGTAGACTCTGCAGCTATCTTTGGGTGATAAATGATAAATGTTTATGAAAGACATGAGGATCTTTGTATATGTCAGAATTACTGAGGTTCAAGAATTTTTCTTTTATGTGATAGTTGAACATAGCTCATTTATGTTGTCACCTGTACTGCTTACAATTCTACATTATGCAACCTGTACAATCATCTACTATACTGTTCAGAAATGGAATTTCTATTACATTAAAGGATGAGATCTCTTACCTACTTCCCGGGCATGATCTGGGAAGTCAAGTTCATGTTACAAATTGCAGCGCCAATTTATATGAAATCGTGAGGCTTTTGCATGTTAGGTTTGGTAATATATTGCCCCCAAACAAAATCTGGCAAGAGCTCTCATTAAATTGCTATCACTATATGCATAAACTTGCTTCAAGGACAATCATAGAAGAAAATGTTCATAAACTTGCTTCTGGATTTTCATAAACTTGTTAATGGCATCTTCTATGTTATTGGTGGGCTTAAGTTTGGCAATATGAATGGACTCTCTATACACCCTTATGCTTATGTGAGTTCTATGGATTCTTTCGACCCAAAGACGAATACTTGGCTTAAGACCAAGGCGTTGCCTATGGGGGGTTGTGTGATTGCTTATACAGTGGTTGGATCCTGTATCTATATGTTGTCGAGTCATGCAGTCGAGTTATCATTCTGGAAATATGTTACAGATACTGATTCTTGGACTAGGATTAAGCAGCCTCCCATTCCATCTCCTCTAAGGATGGACAATGTATTGAAATTCAGCTGTGTTACCATGGGGAGTTTGGTTTATATTATTCAAGTTGGAGGGTCTATTGATGATCTGTTGAGGAGTGGGAGGAATGCACGAGGATTGAAAGAGGGGTTGGTTCTCATTTATGATACCAAATTGCAGGAATGGCAGCGAGGGCCTGATTTACCTTATGTACAAAATGGAGCAGCTTGTGCTGTTGTAGAGTGCTGAAAGTAAAATTCGAATTGATATGACTATTTAGGTCTGCAGGACAGTGCTCACTGTCTGTTGTGGACCTCTTGAAAGCTTGTTGAGGTTAGCTACTATAATTCATTCTCTGAGCTCATCTATATTTATTAAAAAAGCAGAAAATAGTTTTCTCAATAGGTTCTAGTCTCAAGCATGACACTTTGAAGCAGCATGTCAAAGTTCAAACTGGAACTCAAAATGAGGTTCAGGTAAGTGCTCCTGTTGCTTCCTGCAATATATTACCATTGCAGACATGAACAATCCATTGAATATGTTTTCACTGGCTACAGATTTCAGCTATGAAACCAATTAGTAGAATGTTGCTATCCTTATGGATATTTTCCTTAACTACAGCAGCAAGAGAAGTGCAAAGTAATCAAAATGTATGTATGATTACTGGAATATCGATGGTTAATATCCATCATCTGCAGATCTGTATGCTTCATATGTGACCCATCAGAGGCACTATAAGATACGACTTTTAAGATTGCCATGAAACTTCTGTGTGCTCTTTTATTAAAAAATTATGTAATATTGCTAAGTTTTGCTCCTATAACATTCTAATCCGGTTTCCATCCAGTCTACATGCAACAAAAGGTAAGTTTCTACTGCCTGTCTGATGATTGCTTGGACATATAAGTGGAGAAGTGGTTTTAATGCGTTGGTTGAATTTAAGAGTATTGTACACATATATGCTCTGATTAGAGATCTCTAATTTCAGCTTTTCATCTTAGTGTAGTTTTCATTAGTTTCTGTCTTAATGATTTGGGGAGAAACCGAACTCCACATGCCACAAATATCAGTCACTGAGCCATACAGAGTTACACAGCAAAAACCTTCTTCAAACTTTATGAGAATAAAAGTGCAAACAATGCCTCTATACACAAATTGGGAGCAAAATTCTGTCTTTGTGTTAATTTCAGAAGATTTGTGAATACAATAAACTTCACAGGAATAGTATTCAACTCTGGATTCAATCACTATATTAACTCACACTGCAGAAAGTTCTACAGAATCTTTGCAACACAGAAAGATGTTTCATCAATCTCTCTCAGACCTCACTGTCTACTCTCTGCTTCTCTGGTCCCCATAGCCTCTCTCAGCTGTCTATACTCTGCAGCTATTCTATCACCATCCTTTTCTTCTCTCAGACAGCTAATCGTATCTCCGAAGACTGGACTCTATAGGCCACAGTTTCGGCCATTTCCTGAATCTGATTTTCCATCCTTCATATGTTCTTCAATCTCCAACTGTTCCTGTTCATCCTTTTCCACTTATGTTGGCTATCATGGTAGTCATGAACCTCCATCTGCCTCTCTGATTTGATATAACAAATTCCTTCCATCTGCTGATTAGCTTTGTGTTTCCAGCAAAATTGTCATCAACCGTTAGGTGTCTCATATGTTAGCACAGACCCAAGTAGGCATTCAACTGGATTCCAATTGACTGAGATTTTACGGTCTCTGACGTAGCTCATCTGGCCTATTAATGCAGATCAGAGTGCACACATAAATTTTGGTACTTGGAAAATTTTCAGAGTTCCCCCAATGACTTCCAAACTGCTCCTTTGGAGCAACTTATCGTTGAATTCTGCGAAGGATCCTCCTGCATCAATAACGGTATAGATTGAAGATACAAAAAAATGATGCCATCCACTGCTGACCTTGGATGAATGAAGGCCATTCAATGTTAAAAAGCATTCACTGGCATTTTGTTAACCCTAGGCACTCTTAGAGTCTGGTACCATCCCTTACTAAGAACTACCAGGTCTTCTAATCACAATGCAATGAATTTATCATATTAAATGCGTAAAACTGGAGAAGAAAGTGTATTAAGAAAGGATCAACCATTTAATGAGCTAATTGTATATCATTTCCTTGGTTTATTCACACCCGACATGCAGGAAGTGTTCATGAATCATTCTCTATTTAAGATGTTTGTAATCTTTATCACTATGCTGCTGTGAGCTTCTTAGGAATAAGAACTGAAAAAACATTCTAGGGTTTTATATTTACTAAAAGAGCTTTGGTACTAGATACAACCGCCTCTGCAGTTCTTGGTCTTCATCTGCACCCTTTGTTGGTCAGATCAAGTGAACAGAGTGGAATGCGGTTTTATCAACACATTCCATAAGAAGCCTGTCAACAGCTTTCTTGGTTGCCGACATTTTGAAATCCTGATTAGTAGAGAATAAACCCTGGTTTAAATAAAATTATCGCTCAAATCCATCTTCATGAGAGATTTTAAGCCCCCAATTTCAGAAGGCAAAGTACCATTCAACTTATTGAAACTCAGGTCCAGGATTAGCAGATTCTCCAAGTTGCCAATCGAAGTTGGAATTTGGCCACAGAACTGATTCCGACTGACAAGGAGCTTTTTCAGTTTATACAATCTCCCCAGCTCCTCTGGCAATGGACCCTTCATGTTATTTTCTTTCACAACCAGATTTTCTAAGTTTCCCAGCTCACATAGCTCAGACGGGAGCTCTCCAACCACGGCCTCATTGCTGCGAAATGTGAGGCTCTGGATAGAGTTGCTCAGATTTTTCCACCCTCGAGAAGGCATTATCTGTGGAGCCCAATTGAAGCACATGTAGAATGAGAGAGTTTTCAAGTGCCCCAGGCTGAAAAGTGCAGGATGAATGCTGGCGGTCTCGCTGCATTTCAGCGAGTTATCATAAATGGCTCCAAGATTTAATACTGTAACGAACCAGAAATCGCCGAATTGATCGCATGAAGATCCCTGAATAGGTGTGGTACCACAAGGATCTGGATAAATCCCACTCACATTCGAGTCACTTCCTACTAGAGAACCCAATACTGACAACGGGGCTTATTTTTCTGATTCAAGCGTTGGAGCAGGAACTGTTATCTCCTGAGCGCAGCGGGATTCGAACCCGGAACATAACATCAAAAACACACTAAGAAGACACACAAGACAGAGGACCTGCAACATGGTTTCTCCATTTGAATCTCTGAAGAACCTTAACCCGAAAAGTTGAAGTTAATCCCCGGGGAGAAATTTGAATCTCTGAAGAACCTTAACCCGAGAAGTTGAAGTTAATCCCCGGGGAGAAATTCAAATTCCATGGTGAATTAACTCCCCGGCAGCAAGACGCGATGGAAATCGGAATGGAAATCGAAATGTCTGTCAGTCATGGACATTAATGCGGAGGGTGGCGGCGAGACATTAATGCGGAGGGTGGCGGGATTGCAAGTGGCCCTAGCCGGAGGTTTTTCCTAGCGGCGACGAGAAGCCGGGCAATTCCTCCGCCTGGGTAGACTACTTCCAAAACTTCTATCATTAAGTGCGTTGAGAAGTTAATTTGATTGGTCTGCATTAAGTGTGTTGAGAAGTCTGCAGGCAATAGGGAAGAGAAATTCTGGAAATTAATAATTTGATTGGTCTGTCTAATTGCCTAGCAGTCAGGAAAAACAAAGAATCTCGACAACAAAAGTTGTTTCGTTTTCAATTCCGTGGGTACGTGGGGCCAAATTGACGAGGACTCCGAGGGTCAGGAAAAGCAACAAAGGAAGACAGATCGTTTCAGGAAAAGCAACAAAGGAAGACAGATCGTTTCAGTTCACATGATCGTGGAAATTAATATTGAACTAATTGGTTACACCGAATTGACGAATAGTTGGTGGAAATTAGTCGTCTGTATGGAAATTGTTGCTAGCGGTGGTGGAAATTTGGGTGGTATACCGTATTGCCCGGAATCAGCAAAATCAAAGAACAAATTGTTTCAAATGGTAAGCATTTCTACGTTGAATTGGGTTGGTGTGCCGTATTGACTCGGGTTGGTGTGCCGTATTGACCGCGAGTCAGGAAAAAAATTGATAAATGTTAAGTGGCCATGAAAAATAATCGTTTCTATGCCCAATTCAATCGTTTCTATGTTAAATTTAATGGAGTGGTTTATTCACGGTGAGGAATTGTTTGGATGGTCAAAATGGCTGGAATTTGGATTAAAAAATTGCAAAAAGTCTTGTAGATGCAGTGTTTGAATCATATTTTTGATGGTAAAAATAAATTTAGCACCATCAAAAATGTTTAAGACACTAAATTATGAATTTTTGATAACTTAGATTTACAAAAATCCCTAACCAATTTTTTCAAAAATATAATCAGGATTTCTATAACTTTCAGAGCAAAACTAAGGCCAATTTAGTTGGTATATCTTCACAAAAAAATCATTAATTTAATTTAATAAACATAACTATCTTTATTCAAATTGTGAAAATAAATATTAAAGTATCAAAACTAATGAGAAATTGTGAAAATCTTCCCGAACTTAGACATTAAAATTATTAATCTTATAATTTTGAAATTACAACTCCAATGTTCATGAGACAAGTAAAGAAAGTTCTTCCTGGTTAGAGGAGACCTTAATATTACCTTTAATATGGATGAAATGACCTTAATATTACCTTTAATATGGATGAAATCTGGCGCATCAATAAAAAACAAGATCCTATTGCTGACAGAATAAAAAATGAGCTTCTAAGCAGAAATTTTGTCGACATTCTCCCTCCCAAATTGCAGCCTACATGGGAAAATGGAAGAGTCGAAAAGGCTTATATTGCCAAGAGAATTGACAGGTTTATTCTTCATGCAAGTCTAATTGACACTCTCGGCATGCCCTTTTCATCAATTGAGAATGTCTTCATTTCTTATCATAGGCCGATTATTCTGGGATGGAGGGACAAAGGGTTCAGAAAGGGCTACTCTTTTAAATTCAACAGAACATGCTTAGAAGATCATTATAAAAAAGGCCTAAAATGAGATGTCATCTCCGAAATCTTTCCCTCTTTTAATGACTTTCAGGGATAAAATGGAGACAATTCGAAAGGTAGCAAAAGAATGGCAGTTCCAAAAAAGGCAAGCAAACAAAAAAGACCTCCGGGAAATTCAAAAGGAACTAGACTGTGCCGCGGAATCCATGGCCTCAAATACTGTATCTTTTGATTTGAGATGTCGAATAAAGGATCTCCAAAAGAAAAAAATGAAGATTTTGGAACAAGAAGAAGCTTTCTGGAGGTTAAAGAGCAGAGCGATATGGATGAAGGAAGGAGACAGGAATTCAAAATTTTTCCATAATTATGCCAATTCCAGAAGAGAAAAGAATTCTATATGGAAAATCAGTGACGGAAAAGGGGGCTTTCTGTATTCTCAACAGGAAATTTCAAATGAGGCGGTGGATTTTTTTAAAAATCAGTACAAAAATCCGAAGAATGTAAAATCCAGGATATTCTATGGGGAATTGAGCTATTTCCACGGATGTTCGATGATGTTTTAAATGATAAAATCTTCCAGCCAGTTTCAGAGGAGGAGCTGCTTGGAACAATGAAATCTTTTAAAAGGGACAAAAGCCCGAGTCCAGATGGCTGGACGATAGAATTTTTCATACACTTTTTTGATATTATCAAATCCGATCTGTTAAGGATGGTAGAAGGCTCCAGGATGGCGGGTAGTATCAATAAAAAAATCTCCTCCACTAACATAACGCTCATTCCTAAAAAGGGAAATGCAAAATCCTTCAAGGATTTTAGGCCGATTTCTCTTTGCAACATCTCATTCAAGATTATATCGAAGATCATAGCAGAAAGAATCAAAGGAGTGTTTTCAGAGTTTCTAACAAAGGAACAACATGGTTTTCTAAAAGGTAGAAATATTCTAGATGCAGTTGCAAGTACTCAAGAAGGTCTGTATGCTATTCAATCTAAAAAATGTGAGGCGGTTATACTCAAGATAGATCTCTGTAAGGCATATGACTGCCTGGATTGGGGCTTCATCAGGTGTTTGCTCGCAAAGATTGGGTTGAGATCCAACATGATCAACTGGATCATGGCCTGCGTAGAATCGGTGGACTATGCGATCATCATCAACGGGATTCCATCTCCTTTTTTCCGTGCGGCCAGGGGTCTTCGTCAAGGATGCCCCCTCTCGCCTCTTTTATTTATACTGGCTATGAACTCTCTTAGCCTGCATATCAACAAGGCTGTCGAGGAAAACATGTGTCGTCCCCTGAAAATCTGCAGAAATACCTCAATCTCCCATAATTTATTTGTTGATGATATCATTTTATTCGGTTTGTTGTGCAGGTTCACCTGGATATGTTTCTATGAAATCCTAATCAATTTTCAAAAGGCTACGGGTTTGCAAATCAACAATGAGAAGTCAACAATTTATCACAATGATATAAATCTGGATGGAGTTGCATGGTTAGCTGATCTTTTTGGATTTAAAACGCAATCCATCAGTTGTGGTATCAAATATTTGGGTTTTCAGATAAAAACAAATGGTTACTCTAAGACAGATTGGCAATGGATTCCGGACAAATTCTACAGGAGGATTTCAGTTTGGGAATATAGATGCCTCTCTCTGGCGGGAAGAGTGATCCTGGCACAATCAATATTAAATCAACTTGCGGTTTACTGGGCGCATTTGTATTTTCTTCCAGCAAGCATAATTAAAAGCATGAACAGAATAACAGCTAATTTTATTTGGGGTGGTCAAGCGGAAAGAAGGAAATTCCACCTCTCAAAGCTATCCAGTATCTCGTTGCCAAAGAGTATGGGAGGTTGGGGATTGCTTGATATGCGCACTTTTGGGAAAGCTCTTTTATGCAAATCGCTGTGGAGAGCAATTCATGGAGATGGCCCATGGAGTAATATTATTCAGAAGAAATACTTAGGCAGAAAGGACTTAACATTCTGGTTCAGAAAAGGAAAGATCGGTGCCTCATATGGGTCTTCAATCTGGCTAAGCTTTCGCAAGTTAGAAAATTATTTATTGAAGAATTTAATTTGGTGTTTTCAATCTGGCAGTAAGATACTTATTGGAAAGGATCAGTTCCTGAGTGGATCTGAGGTGGTCAAGGTACCTGAATCTTTACTGAAATTCTTTCATAGAAGAGGTCTTTTCTTTTGGGACAGTTTGGTAGCTGGTTGGCAGGATTCCATCCCTCTGTGGAAAGATGCCGAAGTTCTGGAAATGCCTCATTCGCTCGCTCTTCGTTGGGAGCGTATAAGGTCGATTCTTAGGAGTTGTGGCTTCTTTCGTCAAGTGGAATCTGATTACCTTATCTGGAAACTTTCGAAAGAGATGGATATGGTCTGTATTAAAGATGTATATCAAGATTTAATCGGCTCAAAGTTGCTCACGCGCAATCCGGTTTTCCCCTGTATTTTCTGGAAAGATGGCTGCCCTTCAAAAATGATTTTTTTCGCTTGGTTAACTTTCCACAACAAGAATTTAACCTAGGAAAATTTAATGAAGAGAGGCTGGCACGGGCCCAACCTTTGCTTTATATGTAGGTATGAGGGGGAAAATAATGAACACTTATTTTTTGAATGCAAAAAACACAACAACTATGGTAGGCTTTAGAGATCTGTTATGGAGTTCAGCATAAGACTCACGCTTCAACTGCCGAAGCATTTCTATGGTGCAGCGATCAGAAGAAATCATGGAGAAGGATATTTATTATTTCTCTGTGGACCATCTGGAAGTGGCGGAACAATGCTATCTTCAATGGCATCAAATCACCGTTCATGGAAATCTTTTTTAATATCGTTGCTTCCTTTGAAGGCCTTCCGCAGAAGCCTCTCAAGCTAAAAAAGGATGTCTGTTTAGATCTTTCTAAGGAACTCTCAGCGTTCCCAAGGACGTTTTTCGACGGTGCCGAACAAAATGGCTCTTGTGGCTGTGGTTTCCTCATTATGGTTAATGAAAATATTCATTTTTCCATCCATTGGAATGGGGGGAAAGGCTCCAACATCGAAGCGGAGGCGATGGTTGTCGCTGGCCTGCTAAAATTCTGTCTTTTCCTTGATATTCAGGATGTCACTATTTTTGGAGACTCAAAAGTTATGGTGGACTTCGTTTCAAAGAAAAATCATATCTTAATGCCTCACCTTGCTGGCTGGTTGGATAGGATCAGGTTCTTCTGGGAATGTTTGGCTGGAGGATCAATTCACCACATCAGTAGGGATAAAAATTCACATGCTGACTCTCTGTCCAAAATGGGTCTTCAATCAGCTCCAGGTTTTTGGTTTTTGCAGGTCTTTGTTGAAGGGGAAAACTATCTTATTCAAGAATTTTCTCTCCCTGATTTCTAGTTGTGAATGCGTGTCTCACAGGCTTCTCCTTGTTTCTTTATGATCCTATGTTGCTGCTTTTTGATCTTTTTCCAGCAGATTCCTCTTTCTATGTTCGTCCATGTTTTGGCTTTCGGCAGCTGGTCGAATATGTGATCTCTATGATCTATGTTTCTCTGTATACATGGTAATCTCTTTTGAATTGTCAGCCCTGGCAGGAATCTTTTAGTTTTTTTGGAATATGCTTCCATGCTCTAAATGTAAATGTTTATATCTCTCATATAATACAATATCTAGCTTTTTCGTTCAGAAAAAAATAAAAAATAAAAATAAAAATAAATAAATAAATAATCTAATGGAAGAATGTTAGTGACGAAACGAAAAAAAAGAGGTCGACAGATCACCGTATCCAATTCGGTACGTGGGGCCGAATTGATGAGTACTGGGCGTGTTAGGGAAAACCACAAATAAAGTCAAATCGTTTCGCATGGTCCTCGAAATTAATGGTTTCTGTATTGAATTGGATTTATTCCTTCCAAAGAGCGATCCTTCATGGTATCTCACGCTACAAAGGATTTGCCTTTGCATATGTTGGCAAGAGAATTTTTATAGATTTTATAGTTAGGGTTTTAAGATATTTTAGTTGTAAATTAAAATATTATTAAAAATTTTGCAAACATTTAAAATTAATTATATTTTTTTCATAATTTCATAGCAATAACATAAATTATTAAAACTTAGTTTCCTACTAATAGAAATTTATGAAAATTGAATGGAAATACCTTCTTAAATACCTAAAATTATAAAAAGTAGCTTATACGTCCATAGACATCACAAACTCCTACCAATTGAAATTTATGAAAATTAGCTTAAACATCCATGGACATCACAAATTGTACCCCATGAGACCCCTCACATTGTCAAAAAATTTAAAAATCTCAAAAATTAACCAAATTATAACTTTCTTTTAAATTATTTTAATATTATTAATAATTGTTCCTTGAGGAGTTCAATAACCCATTACAGGGGAGATGTCTAGGGTTAGTTGTCAAATATGTAAGTGCTAGATTTTAAATGTGTGGGAATTAAATATGTGAATATTTTTTAAATGTAAGGCTCATAAGTATATTTGGTCAAATTACATAAAAAATAAAGTTTAAATAAATATAAATTAAAAAATAAATAATAAATTAATAATTAATAATTAAAATAAATTGAGATAAAACAATAAATTTCACAATCCATGGTCTGTAGTATTCTTCTCTAATTATTAAATTACATTAAAAAAATAAAACTAAAAAATATTAAGGAACAAAATAAATTAATAATAATAATTAAAATAAAATTGAGATAAAATAGTAAATTTATGCATGGAGGTTTCTGGGCTCCAAATTTTCATAACCCATGGTTTTGCATGTGGTATTTTTGCCTAATGTAGCATATTCAAAGGTGCTCTTAGATTATGTGTAAAGCTTTTATCTAGAGCAAAGTTAAATCTTGGGAAAAATAATATTTCTCGCTTTGTTACATTGCCTTCAAAGATTATGTTGTTTTTTCATGTTGTTTTGTATGATATTAAACAAGGGATAGTTAAGACAAGGGTATACATTTTTATTGGGTTTTATACTATAATCGAGAATCTTATTAGGTTTTATGGTTTACAAAGGGAACTTCAAGTAAACTGTTAGAACTAGTGAGCTTATATGTTTCAAACCATCATAGATCCATCTCAAATCTAGATGTATTGAGTTCCTAGAGAGATTAAATCTCTCGAGGTGCAAACATTTCCTCAAATTTTACACTCAAATAGAGGTTTGCAGCACAAAAAATTAGATCCCTCTTGGCTGGAGTTAAGTTGGATCTATGCTAGTATTATTAATTCTATAAAGGATTATTATATGAGTTTAATATATATATTTTTAGCAAACATATAATATTATTAACTATGGAGATTCACTCCCCTTTACCATGGATATTCAGTAAATAGGCTTTGTTACAATACTATGTGACACACGTGTTCATAACGCATTTTTTCAATTAATTAATTTAATTAAAAGCGAAGAAAGAGCATAATTACTTTAGAGATAAATCTCAATATTTAATCTATAAATATGACTAAGAATATTCTAGAATATTATGTCAAAACTAAATAGATAATATTTACTCAATAATTATTGATAATAAAATAAAGTATTGGAAATTATGTTTCAAAATAGCAAAAGAGACACTATGTACCCTTATAAAAATTTGTATGGGTTATCAATTAAATTTAATGTTAGAATATCTATATATAATTAATAAAACTAAAATTAAAAAATCAAAGTAAAAATAAACTAATATTTTACTTCCATTGGAACTTGGGTTATAGGCCTCCTTTTTTCACATTACCCAATGTCAACTCGTAGCCTTCATAGATATATATAGTTTTTAAATAATGCATTTTCTACTTATAACCATTTCATTATATAAATAAACATTAATAATATGGAAATAAAACTTTCAATGAAAGTAAATTCAATTGGTAAAAATAAAGTTATTATGTTAAATTTAAAGGAGTGTTTTCTTATTATTTTATATCGCTAAGGAAGTTAGGGAAACATGCCATTATAAATATAATATTTATATTTGTGAATTGTTTTATTATGTCACTATTTTGTAGTGATATCTATGATCCGTCAAGATCTATTATTATGTTTATATTGATGAATTTTTTTCGATTTATATAGTTAGCATTATAATTTTGTTGAAAATTTTAGGGTAACATCAACCCGTCGTCGTATCCTCGACTACGGATTTCGAGGGTGGACGTCACACTACATGTGTGATAAAATGGGCTCGCGTACTTTGCCTATCATGTTCACCAAACAACATTTCACTATGGTACAACAATTAATTAATTAACTAGAGTATAGGGACAACAAATAATAAAATCTATTTAATTTTTAAAAACATTATTCTAAATTACATTGTCTAAATTATTCTAAAGCTTCTTTTATTCTTTTTAATATGATTTTTGAGTTGAAGCTTGTATTTCGTCTTATTTCACTACAGAATTTATGGACTAAAACACAGTTCATAGGATTTCACAGCCCAGACTACATATATACAATCTGTTTAAATGTCTGGATAAAGATCAGGGATCATATCTTGGCTGGGAGGGATCTAAATTCATTATCATGATTGTAACTTAAGACATGACATATTCTGGCTATAATAACAGCTGGCCTTCTTGTAACAGTTTCCAATTTTTTTATAAATCTCGTTACATTATTAAAGTTTGACCAACAATGTGCTAATAGTGCCAGTTTGGTGCGTAGAGACACAACAATTGTAGCTTAATATAATTCTAAATTACGAAAAATTAATTTTATAAAATGAATATCGATTTGTGCATTCGACAGTTGGGCTCTTGCTAGTTAGATCCATCATAGTCGAGTTTCTAGAGAAGTTGGGTGAGGATATAATCATTAGGAGGGAACAGGTCCTCAACCCGACCTCGTGTGGTGGGTCCCATTGGTAGTCGGTAGTCAAGGCAACCAACATAATCTTTGTGCAGAGGATACAAGATTGACTCCCAACCTATGTAGACTAGCCATTGAGAGGTAGCTCGTATAGTTGAACCAACCCTTAATCGGATTAGGCCTGGGATCTTTGACATTGCGTGAAGGGAGATAACCTGATCTACCATTGTACCAAGTCGAGGTAAGAGTAAGAGGGTGGATATCCCGCAAATGATTTGTCATGAATAGGAGGGATAAATAGTATGCGAGTAGATCCCCCTGACACCGTACCACCCAACGTTCCTGCCTCGATAGTGTGGTATTGAAATCACTAGTGACAATCAATGAGTCTATTTTTAGCAGTGTGTATGCTTAGTCTATCCCAGAAATACTGTCTACCAGCATAAGGAGCATATAGATTAAGAATGTATATTTTAGACGAAAAACCTCTGATATACTTTGACAACAAAATGCTAGCAAAAAGAATTGTACATCGAGAAAGTGGCCCATCTAGGGTCCCAAAGATCAGCCAAACCATTTGAATCTGATATATATATATATATATATATATATATATATATATATATATATATATATATATATATATATATATATATATATATATATATATATATACACTTTTATAGTTAAATTTTAAAATACTTAATATATGCTGAAAATCAATTTGAAGAAAAATAAAATCAATTCACAAACTTAAATATTATGTTTGTAATTATATGTTTCCCTAACTTCCTTGGTGATATAAAATGATAAGAAAGTGCTCCTTTAAATTTGACATAATAACTTTATTTTTAACAATTAAATTTACTTTTATGAAAGTGATTTCCATATTATTACTGTTTATTTATATAATGAAATGGTTAATGTAAAATGCCTAAATATTGAGGATGAAATTAGCCCTCAATTGATGACTTTCATAACATAATACAAGAAGGTAACAATAGAACAATGAGAAAGATCATGCCTTAAGAAAGAACTAGATAGTTGAGACTAACTAAGCCATACACAAGTAGGAAAGTGTTAGAAACCAATTGGAAATTAGTTCACAATTAGTTAATAAATTTTGCATGGAATAAAAGAGTAGAGATTTTAAGAAAACATACAAGTTTCATGCAGAAAATTTGTTCATTAACATGTAACTAGTATGTAAACGCACATGCATATATGACTGGAATACCAATTAGATAATATAGCCAACAAATGAATGCACGAGAATCAATGCATGAAGGAAGAAGCTTTTCATTAATACCGCTGATAAATCCAACCACATATACTAAAAGCCTCTCAAAAACCCAATAATGGGATGAGAGAAATTCATATCATCTCTAAAGCATAAACCCTAGCCTCATAATCCCTGAATATATATATTTTAAGGATAATCAATATATGATATTTAAGAGAACATAACTAAGGAGAAACAATGAAAAAACAGTAAGGAATGAAGGATGGGAAGGGATGAGAGGGAATAAAAGAAAGGGAAAGGAAGAAAGTAAGGAATGAAGAATGGGAAGGGATGAGAGGAATAAAACAAAGGGAAAGGAAGGAAAAAAGAAAGGAGAGAGTCATAAAATAGAGTTGAGATGGGTGAAGGGAAATATATATCGGGTTAATGCAGATTGGGTTAATGTAGAGAGCTCTTGAGGAATGATTCCACTCAAAAAAATTATTGATAAGTCCAACTGCTCCAAAGTAGATATCTCACTAAGAGTAGTAGGGATTGGCCTTAAGTTGGTTTCTAGATAAATTCAATAGTCTTAAACTAATAAGACTTCCTATGCTTGAAGGTATTTCTTCAGTAAGATTGTTGTTAGACAAGTCAAATATGGTATTTGCAGCTAGCACATATGTTAAAATATATTCAACTCCTTTTATTTACATTCTCATATCCTCATATATTTTACTAGTACTAAGTTGGGAAGACCTAGGAATTCTGAACCCTTTTAGTCTTTGGAGGTTGGATGGTATTCTTCCACTGAATTTGTTGTTCGATAAATCCAACACTTGCAATTGAGTGAAATTTGTAATCCACTGAGGAATGTTCCCAGAAATCTTGTTATAACCCAGACTCAAAACTTTTAAGTCCTTAAATAATACCAGGTATTGAGGAAGCTCCCCTCTTAATCCATTTTTTCTTAAATCCAACAGCTGAAGTTGGGTACACATGGCTAAAAATTCAAGCATGATCCCAAAAACACTATTAGAATAAGCAGAAAGGATTTCAAAGACACCGGAAATTCTATCTCTGATATGCGACCAACCAAATTATTTTCACCCAAATTTACCTGGATCAACTGAGTTAAATTAGCAATTTCTTGGGGTATGCCACCCATTAAATTGTTTCTATCAAAGTATAGGCTTTTCAGCATACTTAAATTACCAATGCCGTGAGGTATGCTGCCTTCTAACATATTTGTACCAAGATTTAGATACGTTAACTGATTCAATCTGGTAATGGATTCAGGAATGACACCGGAGAACGTATTTACACCCAGTGATAACAAGCTCAATTGACTCAAATTACCAATCACTTCAGGGATACCACCAGTCATATTATTTCCAATCAGACACAAGGTGGAGAGGGGAAGCTGAAATAAACTCACCGGGGTGGAGCCCTGAATATTGTTGCCTGCTAAATCCAACCACTCAAGTTTGCTGCAATTTCCTATTTCCCATGGGATAGAACCCGAAATATTGCCCGGGCCATAAATAGACAGTTGAAAAAGCTCGCTCAACTTTCCCAATTGCGGTGGTATTTTGCTTGACAATTTGTTGTCCCCCAAAAACACAGTCGTGAGAGAAGAGCAGTTTCCCAGAGATGGAGGAATGGTACCCTCCAACTTGTTGGATTCGAGAGCCAGGTACTCTAAGTTCTGCAATGAGCCCAGTTCAAGAGGAATTGGACCTGTCAGATTGTTATGTCCAATGGACACCTCTTGGAGAGAGCTGCAGTTGCTCAGAGAAGATGGGATGCTTCCACTAAGGTAATTTTGCTTCAACCGGAGATGTTCTAACTTGCCCAGATGGAAAAACTCTATTGGTATAGTCCCAGTCAATCTGTTAACTGACAGTCTGATCCATTGAAGATGCGTACAGTTGCACAGTGATTTTGGAATAGGACCCAATAGCAGATTAAATCTCAGGTCAAATATACTCAATACTTTAAGTTGCCCCATTTCCGGTGGAATTCTTCCTGTGAAATTATTACTAGAGAGATTCAAAGTGCGTAATAAAGACTACTCAAAGATGGTGAGAGACTACCTTGTAATCCCAAACGAGGAAGCGTTATGGCCACCACTCTCTGCGTGCTCTTTCTGCACCGGATTCCTTTCCAGGAGTAGATGTTGTGTGAGTTGTGTGTTGTCCAATTGAGGAGGGATCCAGATGGATCGGATATCACTGCATCTCTGAAGTACAAAAGCGCCTGCACGTCACTTGTGCCGTGAAGTGCGTCCATGGGTGATGTTAACTCAGAGTCCTGCAGCTTGAGTCCAACTTTGTTCAAAACAAATTCACTAGGTTGAAAGGAATAATTCGGCTTCATGGAGTAGCTACTCATAGATGCAGCTACCAAAGTTGCCATGATCACAAACCGCACAAGCATCATGATCGACACAAAACTTTGTTCAAAACAAAACCTTGATGCAATATGTGCAAAACATACACATATAAATACAAAACTTCATCATTATATGTGTTGAGAAGTCTGCGGGCAATAGGGAAGAGAAATTCTGGAAGTTAATAATTTGATTGGTCTGTCTAATTGCCTAGGAGTCAGGAAAAACAAAGAATCTCGACAACAAAAGTTGTTTCGTTTTCAATTTGGTTGGTATGTGGGGCCGAATTGACGAGGACTCCGGGGTCAGGAAAAGCAACAAAGGAAGACAAATTGTTTCAGTTCACATGATCGTGGAAATTAATATTGAACTAATTGGTTACACCGAATTGACCAGGAACCAATAACTGCAAAGAAAGACCAATAGTTTAAAAATTAGTCGTCTGTATGGAAATTGTTGCGAGTGGTGGTGGAAATTTCGGTGGTATACTGTATTGCTCGGGAGTCGGCGAAATCAAAGAACAAATTGTTTCAACTGGTAATCATTTCTATGTTGAATTGGGTTGGTGTTGTTGTATCAATATGGGAAATAATGAAAAAAAGAAACTAAACACAATCGGTTATACATTGACCAAGAAAAGAAACTGAATTCAAACTCATGCAAATAGACACATAGGATTTATGTGGTAAAACCTCGACAGGGTGTCAAGGAAACATCCACGGGGCAAGGGATTGGAATTTATTAATTCAAAAATGATTCTCTGCAATTACATTTCTTGGGTATTCACTAGTTTTATACCATCGACCTCCGTTACATAACTAACATTTCGGTATAGCACTAACTAGTTACATTTTACCCAAAATTACATAATTCGTTGTCAAATTAACAAACTCCACCTTGACAACAATTTTCCTAATCTCTTGCCCATGCGCATTCATCATCTTTTCTGCAAGCCAAGAGAAGCTAAACACCACCGCATCTTCTCTACTATAACTGGCTTTGTGAATATGTTTACACAATTCTCTCGCGTATGGATCTTTTTAAGAGCTACTTTTCCGCCATCGATCACATGTCTTAAAAAATGATACCTTACATCAATGTTCTTGGTTCTACTGTGATACGCAGGGTTTGTAGCCAAGTGAATAGCACTTTGACTGTCACATAGCACATTCACTTTCTCGTTCTTCCAATTTCATCGAGCAGACCCTTTAACTAGATTGCTTCTTTACTGGCATCTAAAGCAGCTATATATCCAGCTTCGGTAGTGGACAACATCGCTGTTTCTTGAAGCTTTGACATCCAACTAATTGCTCCACCTGCAAGGGTAAAGACATAACCTGTAGTAGATCTTCTTTTGTCCAAATCACCTGCATAGTCAGCATCTACATATTCAGAAACTGATCCTTCACTACCATTAAAGATGATGCAATGGTCACTTGTGCCTCTTAGATATCGAAGCACCCATTTCACTGCTTGTGAATGTTCTTTACCTGGATTTTCCATGAACCTGCTGACAACTCCAACTGCATGAGAAATGTCAGGTCTTGTAGATACCATCGCATATATTAAGTTGCCTATAGCATTTGCATATGGTACATGAGACATATATTGCTTTTCTTCATTAGCTCTAGGACTCAAAACCAAAGAAAGCTTAAAATGGGAAGCTAGTGGAACATTAACAGGTTTCACATTGTTCATAGAGAACTTTTCAAGTACTTTCTCCACATACTTCTACTGTGATAACCAAAGCTTACCATTTTTCCTGTCTCCGTGTATCTCCATGCCCAAGATATGTTTTGCTGCTCCAAGATCCTTCATATCAAACGTCCTAGAGAGTTGAGCCTTTAACCTGTTGATCTCTTCCATGCTTTTGCTTGCAATAAACATATCGTCAACATACAAAGCTAAGATAATGAATATGCCATTAAAACTTTTGAAGTATACACAATGATCATACTCACTTCTTATAAAGTTCTGGCTCACCATGAAGGAATCAAACTTCCTGTACCATTGTCTGGGAGACTGCCTCAGACCATACAATGATTTCCTGAGCTTGCAAACTAATCTTCTGTTGCGACCTCGTACAAAACCTTCTGGTTGTTCCATATATATCTCTTCGTTCAAATCATCATGTACGAAGTTAGTGCCAACATAGTACGAATAAAAACAAGTTTTACAACTGGAGAAAAAATCTCATGAAAGTCTATACCTTCAACCTAAGAATACCCTTTTGCTACCAGTCTCGCCTTATACCTTTCGATACTTCCATCTACTTTCTGTTTCAGCTTGAAGACCCATTTGCATCCAACAACACTTCTCCCTTCAGGAAGCTCTACAAGATCCCAGGTATTGTTCTTGGCTAAGGAGTCCATTTCTTCTTCCATAGTCGTTTTCCATTTTTTGCTATCTGTATCATCTACTGCTTCCTGATAACAAGAAGGTTCCCCATCTTCAGTAATCAAAGCAAAAGATGAAGCAGAATCTTCATACCTTTTGGTAGTTTTCCTTTCCCTTGTAGACCTTCTTAGAGCGACTGGTTGCTGAACTGGTTCAAAAACTTGCACTGGTTCAGAAGCTTCAACGACTTCCTTTGTGTCTTCAACACCTTTTTCTCTAGAAGTCTCTACTCCCTTTCGACTATCACAGAAAGGTCTAGCCTCCAAATGAACTTGTTGATTTGACGATACCTGTTCCTATTCAATTCTTTCAACATTTGATTTTAAAAGATAGAATTCATCAAATGTTACATCTCTACTAATGACTATCTTCCGCAATGTAGGATCCCACAACCTATATCCTTTCACTGCATAGTCATCCCCAACAAAGACATAACATTTCGACTTTGGATCTAATTTTGAACGCTGATTTTTTGGAATAAGAGAATAAGCATCACAGCCAAATATCCTCAAATGTGAATAGTCACAAGATTGACTTGTCCAAACTTCTTCAGGAATTTTACAATCAATTGCTACTGAAGGTGATCTGTTAACTAAATAACAAGCAGTAGATACTACTTTTGCCCACAACTCCTTTTGCAAGTTAGCATTACTGATCATGCTTCTGGCTCTTTCCATAAGAGTCCAATTCATATGCTCAGTAACACCATTTTGCTGAGGAGTATAAACAACAGTTTTGTGTCTAAAAATTCCCTCATCCTTATAGTATTGTTCAAATTCAATTGAAGTGAACTTACCACCATTGTCAGTTCATAAACATTTAATAGATTTGCCTGTTCTTTTCTCTACCATTACTTTAATTGTTTAAAGACATTTAATACATCAGATTTCCTTTTTAGCATATAGACCCAAACTTTACGGGAGTAATCATCAATAAACGTTAAAAAATATAGTGCACCTCCATATGACACAACAGGGGATGGTCCTCACAGATAAGAATGAATGTAGTCTAAAACATCTTTACTATTATGATTTCCAACTTTAAATCTCTGTTTACACTGTTTTCCATACACACAATGTTTACAGAAATCTAACTTCAAGGATTTCAGATCAGGAAGAGATTTACGTTTCATCAGTATCTGAAGACCTTTCTCGCTCATATGACCTAATCGCTGATGCCATAGACGAGTACCTGCTTCTTCCTTTTCTGATGCAACCGCTGCTTCACTGACCTGAGTACTTCCTTTTAACCTGTAAAGATTTCCAACCTTTTCTGCCTTTATAACCACAAGGGCTCCTTTAAATACTTTCAAGAAGCCATCCTGACCTGTAAACTTATAACCATCTGAATCCAACACTCCCAAAGAAATCAAATTTCTCTTCAAACTAGGTACATGTCTAACACTAGTTAATGTTCTAACTGTGTTACATACATCTTAATCCTGATATCTCCCATCCCAATAGTCTGACACGACACATTGTTACCCATAAACACATAACTACCGTTTACATTTTTATACGAAGTATACCAATTTCTATGTGGGCACATGTGATGCGAAGCACCAGAGTCTAACATCCATCTATCTAAACCCTGAGAGACATTACATTCAGGTGAAGTTTCATCTATCATACATAATTCTTCAGCAGATAAAACTTCGTCTATCATACCTGAATCGACCTGATTCGCTTCCTTCTTCGGGTTTTCAGATTCCTTTCGTTTCCAACAGTCCTTCTTCAAGTGTCCAATTTTATTGCAGTTCCAACATTTTGCCTTACACTTCTTTCCCTTCGATTTCGATCTGGAAGACCCCCTTGGTTTTTCTCCTCTTTCCTTTGAGCATCCTCTAGCTACCATGGCTTCTGATGCAGCTGTTTCAGTGCTGGATTTCCTTCGTACTTCTTCAGACAGGAGAGCTCCCACGACTGATTCAAACTTCAAAGAATCAGCAGTGCTCAAGCTGATTGAAGTTACGAAGTGATCCCATGATTCAGGCAAAGAACACAGCAAGGTTATGGCTTTATCTTCTCCCTGTATTTTAACTTCCATATCTGTTAATTGACATATAAGTGTATTAAAAACATTCAAATGTTCTGCAATATTTGAATCTTCTTTCATTTGAAGACTGTATAACTGTCTTTTCAAATAAATTATGTTGGTTAATGACTTTGTCATATAGAGTTTTTCAAGTTTTTCCCACAATCCTGAAGTTGTAGTCTCTTCAACAATATTGAAGAGAACTTCATTCGCTAGGCATAACCAGATGGTACTGAGAGCTCGGGCATGCAAGTCCTCCCAGTCTGAAGTAGTCATGGTTGCGGGTTTCTTAGTTGCCCCATCCAATGCCCTTGTGCAACCCTTGTTGCACAAGCAGATCCCTAACCTTCAGTTTCCAAAGAGCAAAATTGCTCTTTCTAGTGAATTTCTCCACATCGAATTTCACATTCGACATCTTGGCCATTTTTCCTCCTTCCTAGGGTTTCAGTCTTTCTAGGGTTTATATATATATAATTTTGTTTGTCTTTCTCAAAGAAAACTTTTAAAAATAAATAATTCCCCAATTCAACAGATTTTTAATTTCAAATCATTTGTTTCCTTTCACCAATTTAATGGAAGAAACCCCTTGTTTTTCTTCAATTCAAAATGAAATCTTTCATTCAATTTACTCACATCCACCCTTTATTTGCAGAATCTAAAAAACTTTATTTTCATGGCTTTTTGAGAAAAAAAAATCTGAGAAAAAATTTCTTTCAAAAAAAAAAACCTGGATCCACCTTTGCTGAACAAGTTCTAGTAGCCAACACGCAGAACAGAGGTTTTCATCTTCGCTGGACAGCATCTCCGGCCTCAAAAATGCTCCGGATCTTCATGGAAGCTCTGTATTCCAAAAAAAACTGGCCTCACGCAGGCAGATTCCGGCAGCGGATTCTTCCCCTGCAATTTTCACGCATGCAGTTTGATGGATCTGGAACAGGCCTTCTTCTTCACGCAGAACAGATGGGCACGCTGCCAGTCCTCTTCACGCCTACACGCAATGTTATGAAACCAGCTCAAGAAAAGATAGATCAACGCCTTAGAATTCAGCCTCTTCGAGGGGGCAACCTCCTTTACATTACATAAATGAACAATTCTTGGATGATACAAATGACAAAACCTCCTTTCTATATATAGGAGTCTAAGGAGTCACAATATAATCCAGCCGACCTAACAATAATAATATAAAGCCACAAAAATAACAATAGAGGGATTCTATGGGGCACAGAAATAACAATATGGGGGTAATAGGGGCACAACAATATAAATAAGGGGTATAACTACAATAGTAATGGGGTAATCACTAGTATTATAGGGACCCAACATGCCCCTCTCCTTCAAAAAAGTGTTGTCCTCAACGCTTGAGTAGTTCTGGATACTTCTGCATAAAATTCTCATCCTCCCATGTGGAATCTTCAGCGGATAAGTTCTTCCACTTGATAAGATACTCTGAAATTGATCGATTTCGTAGCTGTCGAGTTCTTGTTTCTGTGACTGCTTCCGGTTCCAATATAATTTTTCCTTCCTCGTCAAGTTCTGGCAATATTGTTTGAATTGGGAGCTTGTCACCTATAACCTTCTTTAAACATGAAACATGGAAAACTGGGTGCAATCGAGAAGCTGCAGGAAGCTCCAATTTGTATGCCATAGTACCAATCTTTTGCAACACCTTGTACGGACCATAATACTTTGGTGATAATTTATTATCCTTCTTAGCTTGCTTTAGGGACATTTGCTTATATGGTTGTAGCCGTAGGAATACCCAATCACCTACATCAAAACTTCTTTCACTGCGATGTTGATCTGCCTGTTGTTTCATTCTATTTTGTGCCAACACGAGGTTATCCTTTAAGAGTTGGAGGACTTGTTGTTGATGTTCGATGTGATGTTCCACTGCCTGAACCTTAGAATTTTCTCTTAAATATGATGTGATGGATGGTGGTTGATACCCATAAAGTGCCATAAATGGGGTCATTTTTGTTGCTGTATGGAAGGAAGTGTTATACCACCATTCAGCCAGAGGCAACCATTTGACCCATTGTGTCTGTTTATCAGATACAAAGCAACGAAGATATCCTTCCAAACATTTGTTTACTATCTCAGTTTGCCCATCAGATTGAGGATGATAAGATGAGCTATGAGCTAACTGAGTACCAAGACAAGAAAATAATTCTGTCCAAAAATTTCCAGTGAAAATGGGATCTCTGTCACTTACAATAATCTTTGGGTTTCCATGTAGCTTTTGAACTGTTTCCATAAATGCAGTAGAAACTGTACTGGCTTTAAATGGATGTGATAATGCACAAAAGTGTGCATACTTGGTAAGTCTGTCAACTACCACCATGATGACACTCTTTCCCTCAGACTTGGGTAAACCTGTGATAAAATCCATTGAAACCTCCTCCCAACGTTGGCTTGGAATGGATAAAGGTTGTAATAGACCCGGTGTCTTAATTGTTTCAACTTTATTTTGCTGGCAAACCAAACATTCCGCCACAAACTTTTGAATATCTGATTTAAGGCCATCCCAAAAAAATTCCTTCTTAACCCTGTGGTAAGTTTTTAAAAATCCTGAGTGCCCTCCTAAGGGAGAAGTGTGCAATTCCATAAGAATCTTTTGTTTTAGCTGGGAATTCTTACAGAGGTATAAGCGATCTTTGTACCATAACGAATCATTTTGCCAGCTAAATGTATCAGAAGTACTGGAATCTTGTTGTAGCTTTCGAATAAGTGCCCACACTTCTTCGTCATTCTTCCATTCCTCCCTTGCTTCGTTTATCCAATCTGGTTGGATAATAGAAATGGCACACAACAATGCTTCCACATCCTCATCCTTTCTTGAGAGTGCATCTGCCACCACATTTTGCTTCCCTTTTTTGTAGATGATTTCAAAGTCATAACCCAACATCTTTGTGACCCACTTTTGTTGCTCTTCAGAGGATAATCTTTGTTCTAAAAAGTATTTAAGGCTATCATGATCCTTTTTTACCTTGAAGTGTCTTCCCATTAGGTAGGGTCGCCATTTCTTAAGTGCATGGAGTATTGCCAACATTTCCTTCTCATAAATAGCTTTGCTTAAAAACTTTCCCTTGATTGGACGACTTTCAAAAGCAATGGGTCTTTCATCTTGCATTAGAACAGCACCAATTCCATTTCCTGAAGCATCACATTCCACAATAAAGGTTTTTGTGAAGTCCGGTGTAGCTAAGACCGGTGCTTGGCACATTGCCTCTTTAAGATGTTCAAAGGCCTTTGTTGCTTCCGGAGTCCATGAAAATGAATCTTTCTTCAATAATGTTGTTAGAGGTGCTGCTATTCTCCCATAATTCTTAACAAACTTGCGATAATACCCTGTCAACCAAGAAATCCTCGCAGATGCTTTATGGATGTGGGGATTTTCCATTCCTTAATGGCTTTAATTTTGCTAGGGTCTACCTTAACTCCTTCATGAGATACAATATGACCCAAATATTCCACCTCCTGGACTCCAAAGAAACATTTGGATCTTTTTGCATATAATTGTTTCTCCTCCAATAGTTGTAGCACCCTGTCAACATGTTCAACATGATCCTTCCAAGACTTGCTGTAGATTAGTATATCATCAAAAAATACTAACACAAATTTTCTAAGGAATGGTTTGAAAATTGAATTCATCAAACCTTGAAATGTTGAAGGTGCATTGGTAAGGCCAAAAGGCATGACCAAAAATTCATAATGACCCTCATGAGTTCTAAATGTCGTTTTCGGAATGTCTTCAATCTTCATTCTGATTTGATGATATCCTGAACGAAGATCCAACTTGGTGAAGTAAATTGATCCATGCAATTCATCCAGTAATTCATCAATGACAGGAATGGGGAACTTATCTTTAATAGTGAGCTTGTTGAGCTCCCTATAATCCGGACACATGCGCCATGATCCATCCTTCTTGTGCACCAATACTACTGGAGCTGAGAAAGAACTTTGACTCGGTTGAATTATACCAGCCTCTAGCATTTCTGCAACCATACGTTCAATTTCACTTTTTTGGACATAGGGATATCTGTACGGCCTGATGTTTGGAGGAACACTTCCTGGAATCAGATGAATAGCATGATCATGATCACGCATAGGTGGGAGACCTTTGGGAGTCTCAAATACCTTGGAATGATTGTCCAGGACTTTTTGGAGATCTGGAGAAATAGATGATTCCAATGTGGAAACATCTAGCGAACATAATTGTGCAATTACACCTCTTTGCTCCTTTTTTAGAAGCTTTGTCATACCATTAGAGCTGATTATCTTTCCTGGTTTCCCTGCAATACCCCTTAATTCAACTTCCTTTCCTTCCGTAGAAAATTTGATGAAAAGTTCTTGAAAATTAAAAGCTATTGTACCCAAGGATTGTAGCCATTGGACTCCTAGTACAACATCAGCACCTCCCATTGGAATGGAAAGCATTGGGCTAGTCAATACATATTCTCCCATGGATAGCTTGATATTATGGCACTTTCCAGAGCAATTTATTGTTCCTCCATTTGCAATCATCACTTGACACTCTGGTGCTGGATATAGGAAGCAATTCAATTCTTTTGCTACCCTACAATGAATAAAATTGTGGGTGCTTCCTGAATCAATCAACACTATTACCTTTTTCTTCTTGATTTGTCCTTCTATCTTGATGGTTTGAGGAGTGGTAATTCCCGCCAATGCATTACAAGATATGGTCGGATTTATTTGTTCTTCATCTAGGCTTTGTTCCTGGAGTATATCTTCTTCTTTTGACCTTTCTTGCTCCTTTTCTTCTTCCTCTTCACAATCTATGTAGAATAATTTCTTCTCAGCACACTTATGACCTTTAGTGTATTTGCTATCACAACTGTAACAAAGCCCTTTTGCTCTTTTTTCTTCCAATTGTTGTGGTGTCAACCTTATAGGTTGTGGAAGACTAGGGGCAACAACACTTCCGTCTTTATAGTTGTGAGTGGTATGCTTCCTGGTTGCCATAATTTTGCTTTCCATTTTTCTTGCTAACCTGAATGCCTTCTCTAATGAATCAGGTTCCCAAAGGCGAACATCATGTTGGATATTATCCTTTAAAGACCCTATGAACACATCAATCCTATGCTCCTCTGGAATATCTTTTACCCTTATGTTCAATTTTTGGAACTCCTCAATGTGCTCCATTATTGAACCCTTTTGTTTGAGACTTATCAATTGGCTAAAAAAAGTGTTGCTTTTTGTATCCTCATAATGTGCTATCAATTCTTCCGTAAAAATTGCCCAAGTGATAAATTGTTTACGAGAACAAAGCCATTGATACCATACAAACTGATTTGGTTCCAAATATACAGTTGCCATACGTACCTTTTGTGTGTTTTGCACATTATTGAGATCGAAGAATTGCTCCATTTGTAATATCCATGTGGCGGGATCCTTGCCATCAAACTTCCTCATATCGATTTTTGGAATATGGTGATTCTTCGATCCAACATTCACGTCTATGGAATCATGATTAACATTTCTTTTGTTCTCATCATGAGTTTCCTTTACTACCTTGTCACCATTAGTGACCCTTCTTGTAGCAACTTCTTCAATTCTTCCATGTCTGTCTTCAAATCTATCTTCAAATCTGTCATGTCTCTCTTCAAATCTGTCTTCGACTCATCCATCTTAGCTTCCATGCCCTTTATCTTAGATTCCATGCCATTTACCTTAGATTCCATGCCACTTATCTTAGCTTCCACGCCATTTATCTTAGCATCTGTTAACTTTTGTGAGCGTGACATTTGTTGCACTTGTTCTTGTAATTTTGATATATCATGTAGCATTTCTTCCTCTTCTTCATGAGTCATGCTAGAGCTTTCAGGTTCCTTACTAGGTGTTTGCATTTTCTTTCCTCGGGGCATCAGTTACCGATAATAATGCTTTACTATGCCCTTTGAATTCCGTTAAACCAAGCTTACACAAAATAAAAATAAAAAAAAAAACTACACACCTTTTTTCACTTTATAGAAGCCTGATATTGAATCTGATGTATCTCTATAATTTCAGATCATCTAGTTCTGAAATTGCTTAGTAGCCTTCTGCGTCCTCTTTCCAATGCCACAAGTCTGAGCCAAATTGGATTCTCCAAGGAAGAGTTATGTGAAATCTCCCACAGTGACTTGCTTTTAGACTAGTTCAGTAGAGCGAACTTGTACGACGTGCCACGAGTCACTGTTTCAACCTTTGAATCTGAAACACACATACAAGAAACTACAGTCCGTCCTCTTTCTGTACCTTCTTATGAAATTTCAATCTGATCCCCAGAGAGAAAGTTATGACGATTTTCCCCAGGTCACCTGTTTTGAATGTAATTCAGGAGTCTGCAAAAAGACCAACTTCCTCAGATCATATCTCCGCAAATATCGCGCGAAAAGCTCTGAAATTCGGCCCAAGGTTCAGCACAATTTCTTCTCAAATGGGTTTTTTTTGCGACTTCTGAAACGTCACAGAAAAAAAGTTATAGCGAAAATGCCACGATGACCTGTTTGGAGCAGCGAAACCCTAGAATCCAAAGCTCTGATACCAAATGTTATGAAACCAGCTCAAGAAAAGATAGAAAAGATAGATCAACGCCTTAGAATTCAGCCTCTTCGAGGGGGCAACCTCCTTTACATTACATAAATGAACAATTCTTGGATGATACAAATGACAAAACCTCCTTTCTATATATAGGAGTCTAAGGAGTCACAATATAATCCAGCCGACCTAACAATAATAATATAAAGCCACAAAAATAACAATAGAGGGATTCTATGGGGCACAGAAATAACAATATGGGGGTAATAGGGGCACAACAATATAAATAAGGGGTATAACTACAATAGTAATGGGGTAATCACTAGTATTATAGGGACCCAACATGCAAGCAATTCACACTGGTTCTGGATTGCCTCTTCTTCACGCAGATTCTAGACAGTACGCAGGTTCCAGTCTACTCCTCAGCCTTCTGACTTCAAGAAAAAAATCACACAAGGTTTTACCAGGATTTTACACAGCGCTCTAATACCACTTGTTGTATCAATATGGGAAATAATGAAGAAAAGAAACTAAACACAATCGGTTATACATTGACCAAGAAAAGAAACTGAATTCAAACTCATGCAAATAGACACACAGGATTTACATGGTAAAACCTCGACAGGGTGTCAAGGAAACATCCATGGGGCAAGGGATTGGAATTTATTAATTCAACAATGATTCTCCACAATTACATTTCTCGGGCATTCACTCGACCTCCGTTACATAACTAACATTTCGGTATAGAACCAAATAGTTACATTTTACCCAAAATTACATAATTCGTTGCCAAACTAACAAGTGCGAGTCGAAAAAATAAAAATAAAAATAAAAATAAAATAAAAATAATTATTGATAAATCGTAAGTGGCCATGAAAAATAATCGTTTCTATGCCCAATTTAATTTGCAAATCAGTCGTCTGTATGGAAATCGTTGCGAGTGGTGGTGGAAATTTGGGTGGTATACCGTATTGCCCGGGAGTCAGCAAAATCAAAGAACAAATTGTTTCAAATGGTAATCATTTCTATGTTGAATTGAGTTGGTGTGCCGTATGCGAGTCAAAAAAAAAAAAAATTGATAAATCGTAAGTGGCCATAAAAAATAATCATTTCTATGCCCACTTTAATGTGGAAATTAGTCGTCTGTATGGAAATTGTTGCGAGTGGTGGTGGAAATTTGGGTGGTATACCGTATTGCCCGGGAGTCAGCAAAATCAAAGAACAAATTGTTTCAAATGGTAATCATTTCTATGTTGAATTGGGTTGGTGTGCCGTATTGACCACGAGTCAGAAAAAAAAATAAAAAAAAAATAAATAAATAAATAAATGGTAAGTTGCCATGAAAAATAATCATTTCTATGCTAAATTTAATGGAGTGGTTTACGGAAGCTGAGGAATTGTTTGGATGGTCAAAATCGCTGGAATCTGGATAAAAGAATTGCAAAAATCCTTGTAGATGCAGTGTTTGAATCATATTTTTGATGGTAAAAATAAATTTAGCACCGTCAAAAATGTTTAGGACACTTAAAATTTTGGATGGTCAAAATCGTTGGAATCTCGATAAAAGAATTGCAAAAATCCTTGTAGATGCAGTGTTTGAATCATATTTTTGATGGTACAAATAAATTTAGCACCGTAAAAAATGTTTAACTTAAAATTATGAATTTTTAATAACTTTTATTTAGATTTATAAAAATCCTTAACCAATTTTTTTAAATATAACCAAGATTTCTATAACTTTCAAAGTAAAAGTAAAGCCAATTTAATTGGTATGTCCTCATATAGAAATCATTAATTTAATTCAATAAACATAACTATCTTTATTCAAATTGTGAAAATAAATATTAAAATTATATTAAAATATCAAAATTAATGAGAAAATGGGAAAATCTTCCCGAACTTGGACATTAAAATTATTAACCCTATAATTTTGAAATTATAACTCCAATGTTCATGAGACATACAAGTAAAGAAAGTTCTAATGGAAGAATGTTAGTGAGGAAACGAAAAAACAGATGTCGACAGATCACCGTATTCAATTCGGTACGCGGAGCCGAATTGACGAGCACTGGGCGTGTCAGGAAAAACCACAAAGAATGACAAATCGTTTCGCGTGGTCCTCGAAATTAATGGTTTCTGTATTGAATTGGATTTATTCTTTCGAAAGAGCAATCCTTCCTGGTATCTCACACTACAAAGGATTTGCCTTTGCATGGGTTGGCAATAGAATTTTTATAGTTTGCGTTTTAAGATTTTTTTAGTTGTAAATTGAAATATTACTAAAATTTTTGCAGACATTTAAAATTAATTATATTTTTTTCCTAATTTCATAGCAATAATATAAATTATTGAAACTTAGTTTCCTACTAAAAATTGATGAAAATTGAATGGAAATACGTTCTTGAATACCTAAAATTATGAAAAGTAGCTTAAATGTCCATAGACATCATAAACTCCTACCAATAGAAATTTATGAAAATTGAATGGAAATACCCCCTTGAATACTCAAAATTATGAAAAGTAGCTTAAATGTCCATAGACATCACAAATTGTACCTTGTACCCCATGAGACACCTTACATTGTCAAAAATTTTAAAAATCTCAAAAATTAACCAAATTATAACTTTCTTTTAAATTATTTTAATATTATTAATAATTGTTCCTTGAAGAGTTCTACAACTCATCACAGGGGAGATGTCTAGGGTTAGATGTCAAATATGTAAGTGTTAGATGTTAAATGTGTGGGAATTAAATATGTGAATATTTTTTAAATGTAAGGCTTATAAGTATATTTGGTCAAATTACATAAAAAATAAAGTTTAAATAAATGTAAATTAAAATAATAATAATAATAATTAATTAATTAATAATTAAAATAAATTGGGATAAAACAATAAATTTCACAACCCATGGCCTGTAGTATTCTTCTCTAATTATTAAATTACATAAAAAATTAAAACTAAAAAAAATTAAGAAACAAAATAAATTAATAATAATAATTAAAATAAAATTGAGATAAAATAGTAAATTTATGCATGGATGTCTCTGGGCTCCAAGTTTTCGCAACCATGTCTCTGGGCTCCAAGTTTTCGCAATCCGTGGTTTTGCATGTTTTCGCAATCCGTGGTTTTGCATGTGGTATTCTTCTCTAATGTAGCATATTCAAAGGTGCTCTTAGCTTATGTGAAAAACTTTTATCTAGAGCAAAGTTAAATCTTGGGAAAAATAATATTTCTCACTTTGTTACATTGCCTTCAAAGATTATGTTATTTTTCCATGTTGTTTTGTATGATATTAAACAAGGGATAGTTAAGACAAGGGTATATATTTTTATTGGGTTTTATAACATAATCTTATTAGGTTTTATGATTTACAAAGGGAACTTCAAGTAAACTATTAGAACTAGTGAGCTCATATGTTTCAAACCATCCTAGATCCATCTCAAATCTAGATATATTGAGTTCCTAGAGAGATTAAATCTCTTGAGGTGCAAACATTTCCTCAAATTTTACACTCAGATAAGAGGTTTGCACCACAAGACATTAGACCCCTCTTGGCTGGAGTTAAGTTGGATCTATGCTAGTATTATTAATTCTATAAAGGATTATTATATGAGTTATATATATATATATATATAGCAAATATCTAATATTATTAACTATGGAGATTCACTCCCTTTTACTATGGATATTCAATAAATAGGCTTTGTTACAATACTATGTGTCACAGTTTATATGACAGGTGTTCATAACACATTTTTTCAATTAATTAATTTAATTAAAAGCGAAGAAAGAGCATAATTACTATAGAGATAAATCTCAATATTTAATCTATAAATGTGACTAAGAATATTCTAGAATATTATGTCAAAACTAAATAGATATTATCTACTCAATAATTATTGATAATAAAATTAAAATATTGGAAGTTATGTTTCAAAATAGCAAAAGAGACACTATGTACCCTCATAGCATAATTACTATAGAGATAAATCTCAATATTTAATCTATAAATGTGACTAAGAATATTCTAGAATATTATGTCAAAACTAAATAGATATTATCTACTCAATAATTATTGATAATAAAATTAAAATATTGGAAGTTATGTTTCAAAATAGCAAAAGAGACACTATGTACCCTCATATCCTAGCCTTCATAGATATATATAGTTTTTAAATAAGACATGTTCTGCTTATGACCATTTCATTATATAAATAAACATTAATATATGGTAATAAAAATTTCAATGAAAGTAAATTCAATTGGTAAAAATAAAGTTATTATGTTAAATTTAAAGGAGTGTTTTTTTTTTTAATTTTATATGGCTAAGGAAATTAGGGAAACATACTATTATAAATATAATATTTAAATTTGTGAATTGTTTTATTATGTCACTATTTGTGTAGCGATATCTATGGTTGGTCAAGCTCTATTATTTTATCTATATTGATGAAATTTTTTCGATTTATATAGTTAGCATTATAGTTTTGTTGAAAATTTTAGGGTGACATCAACCCGTCGTCGTATTCTCAACTATAAGTTTTGAGGGTGGATGTCACCCTACATGTGTGATACAATGGGCTCGCGTACTTTGCCTATCATGTTCACCAAACAATATTTCACTACGGTACAACAATTAATTAATTAGAGTGTCGGGACAACAAATAATAAAAGCTATTTAAATTTTAAAAACATTATTCTAAATTACATTGTCTAAATTATTCTAAAGGTTCTTTAATTCTTTTTAATATGATTTTTGAGTTGAAGCTTGTATTTCATCTTATTTCACTACAGAATTTATGGACTGAAACACATTTCATAGGATTTCACAGCCCATACTACATATATACATTCTATTTAAATGTTTGGATAAATATCAGGGATCATATCTTGGCTTGGAGGGATCTAAATTCATTATCATGATTGTAACTCAAGACATGAGATATTCTGGCTCTAATAACAGCTGACCTTTTTGTAACAATTTCCAATTTTTTTTATAAATCTCGTTACATTGTTAAAGTTTGACCAACGATGTGCTAATTGTGCCAGTTTGGTGCGTAGAGTTACAACAATTGTAGCTTAATATTATTCTAAATTACAAAAAAATAATTTTATAAAATGAATATCGATTTGTGCATTCGATAGTTGGGCTCTTGCTGGTTAGATCCATCATAGTTAGGTTTTCAGAGAAGTCGGGTGTGGATATAATCATTAGGAGGGAACAGGGCCTGAACCCGACCTTTTGCAGTGGGTCCCATTGGTATTCGGTAGTCAAGGCAACCAACATAATCTTTGTGCAAAGGATATAAGCTTGACTCCCAACCTATGTAGACTAGTCATTGAGAGGTAGCTCGTATAGTTGAACCGACCCTTAATTGGATGAGGCCTGGGATCTTTGACATTGCATGAAGGGAGATAACCCCAAATCCTTAACTATTCTAATGGGAATCATAATTGGATTATAATCGAAACATATTGTGCAACAATTTAATGGTGGAAAGCATGGAAACCCTCGCAGATATTTGATGGAGGTAGAATATATATATATATATATATATATATATATATATATATATATATATATATATATATATATATATATATATATATATATATATATATATATATATAATACCGAACTTGTGTGTAAAAACCAAACCCAACACATACGGTGATCCCGATGCTTTTAGATAGCATACTAGATAAAAGAAAATTTAGCATTTTAAAAGCAATCTGGCTTTGCTAAGGCCCTCAGATCACCATTCGATCTCTCATCAATCTATAAATATCGTATACCAAGGCGCAAACACCGAATAAAATATTATGCACTTATGTATAGACTTGTATTTTTTCCCCTCATTTATTGAAAGGAGTTGTGTCTTTTGGACTATCGGTTTATGGTTCTTGGGAGTGGTAGCAATCGAAAATGCATGTTGTGGGAAGAATCCAAACCTTAAACATACCTTCCTTGTTGCTTGACTGCTTTGACCAAATACCTGAGAATTACTTGTCTTCTTTGAACTAAAAGACAAGAAGATACCTCTTCTCTCTTGATTCGCAAACCTAATGTGGTCAAGCATAACAAACCCAATGGTGAGAAAAGATAATGTAGTTACCATGGAAGAATGTAGAATTACTATGTAGTTACCAGTGACAGCTCATACGAAAATGTGACGGTGTTTATATTCTAATGAATACTATTTCATACTTCCTACTGAACAAATTGGATTAAATCACAATACATAGACAAATAACTTCAGTTCCTTATTCTTCAAAAACCCTAATGTTAACTCTCTCTTATTGATAATTTTTATACAACTGACATCCACTTCAATGCGAGGCTCTTGGGATTGGGGTAGAACACAACTTTTGTTTATTTCTTTATGTTATGTAACTCCCGCCATTAAAACTTTGTTTTGTTCTCTTCCATATTCTCTATTCCTCTGCCTTGTGTCCCTCTTCATCGATCCGATTGAATCGTTGAAGGAAACAATGTCCAGGTCATTGTATTACTCCTCTACATTGATTATGGTCATGACCTAAAGCATTTTGAGCAAGGTTGGGAGTTGGTAACTCATATGTTCGGTGCATTTCATGGTGAATGTTGTGCATTGAAGACCATGTAATGATATATGTTGTGCATTCGAGACCATGTAATGGCATATGCTACATACGGTTGGTGTGTTTGCTACATTTTTTGTTTGTTTGGAGCATAGGTTTTTGATGTCTGATTACATAGAGATAGAGTTGTTGTATGCTATGCATTGGAATGGTATGATTTTTTATTATATGTTGCGTCAATGAAATATGAATGCCATGTTTGATTATGCTGCATTGAAACCTGATCTTAATGCAAACCATGAGCGTTATACATTGAGAGTTGTGTGTTGAATTTTGTGTGTTACTAGTTACGAATAAAGTATCGAAAATAAGCGATTGATCGTCAGCTTAAGAATTGATACATATTTCTAAGCAGACATAAGCTACTGTAGATGCGGGTTTGGATCTCGATCTTCTACTTCATTGACTTGTTTTAGTAATTAATTCATTATTGAGAAAAAAAATCAAAACAAAAAGACTTTGATATACCAATTCAACATTTAACTATATTAAAATTATCCACCATATAAAAGATAATTAGCATATGTCACTTTCAATCTAACCAAAACAAAATGCATATTTACAGTCATTAAATTAACAATTAGTTGTTGAATTTAATTTATATTTAATGATTTCATTTTGGATTGACTTTGATCATTTTAATAATTAGGTTGCATCGAATTCTTGAGCATTCGTAAGCCCTACACATCACACTTTTCATCATAATCTGATGAAATCAAAATCTATTTTTATTTTTAAGCTAATGGGTGGAAGATAAAGCTAATCCATTTATGTTTAAGTAGTAGGAAAAATAGTACATCATATTTTAAAAGTTTTAATATTTATGGTTGTTACGACTAGGTCAATAAACTCTCGGATAAGCTCCTTATGGTCATTTTGAAATCAAATCCCTCACGTTCCCATTCTAAGTCAAGTATTAGGGATTCTCACCTCACACATTTCATGTCTTTCTCCAAAACCTTACCTCTGACTGGTGACCCATAGGAGGGGTCAAAGACCAACTCTCTTTTTCGTTATCCACTTGCATTCCACTCCAAAGAAAAATATATGAGGTAGTTAAATAAGATTAAACTGACTTATTAACAATGAAAAAAAATTGATTGGATTTAGGTAACATGATCAAAAAGATTCAATTTTAACAAATATTTGAAGATATAATTTGATGATGTAATTTTTTTTATAAATTACTCCATGAAAATGGAGAAAAAGTCTTCTATGTATAAAAAACAAACAAGCGATTAAAAAGGGCATACAAAGACAATCACCCTTTCTCTAATGAATCCAAGCGATGTGAGGTCATCCGAAAAGTGCCTCTTATGCTCTTGTACAATCTTCTTCTGAATTTCATCATACGAAATATTGTACGCGTCTGCCCTATCATCATTTCTCTAATGAATGTAGCTGTTGCGAGGTCATCCAGAAAGTGCTTCTTACATGCTTGTACAATCTTCCTCTGAAGTTCATCGTACGAAAGATTGTACATGTCCATAACTGGATCATCATCAAGAGGAACAACTTCCTCTTCCTCGCCTAGAGCTAAACCTATTTCTAAATATGGAGGTGACTGAATGGTGACATGTTGTGTACTCGGCATCAAGTCAAAATTCTGAATATTTGGCTTCGGTTCCTCCTCCATGTCTACAATCTCAATTAATTCTTCAATCTACTGAGAAAGCTCCTTGTCCTGTATATGTCTACTCTCCTCCTCTGTTGGTGGTCGGTTTTGTTCTTGCTCTTCATCTTTCTTCTACATTGTTTTACACCTCGCCTCTCTTCTTCTTCCTTCTTCTACTTCTCTTCTTGTTCTTGCTTCTGTTTTTCTTCCTCCAATCTCCTTTGCATTTCCCTTTGTTGAAACTTTGATGGCTCTTTCACCCAACCTTTAACAAAGTCTTTCATGCTCAAAGAGTTGTTGGTGGCATAGAAGTATGAATCCACGAGTGCTTCTAGATCAGGAAAATGGTACATAAGATGCTAATCTTTTGCTAGAAAAGTAGAAATCTTCTATCCATTGGCACTGTACAATGTCATATCTACATGCAATCCTGTGTAATCATGATTCTTGAACACTGACATATACCTATCAGTCCTCTAGATATGCTTTGGAGCCCTTTTCTAAAAAATCTTCATTCACTTTCTGCTATGTAAGATCTGATTCCTTTTCCAAAAATAGTTGAGTTTCTGAATACACTAGTAAGTTAACTAGCATGCTCTCAACTTCTTCCTCGATACTTCTTTATTTGGTATCTTTTGAAGTAGCTCTATTTGGTGCCATGGTAACAGTGATTGCTAAAGAGAAGTGCTCAACAATTGTTGTATTTGCTAGAGGGAGAAGGCACTCATGGAAAGAAAACATTAGCTTTTGTAAATCAACTTTCAAAGCTAGATTAGGTAGAAAACACATAGGCTGATGAGAAGGATTGCGCAAATTTCATGATTAAGTGAGGGAGGCTGGCTGAGGGAACTGTGCTTTATGCAGTCCCAACAGCCAAGGGTGTATCCTAAGGTTTGAGACTTGGCAATGCACGGTTCATCCTAGGAAATGACTCGAAGAGACTATGCATTGCACAGTCGATGTGGCCAAGGTGGCAGTCTGAGGCTTGGAACTACATAACGTATAGCTGGGCTATCCTGTACTACGCATTGTGCTGTCTCAGAGGCCAAGATCTTGGCTTGAGGCTTGGACTTGCACAATTCCCAGCTGGTCAAGTCAGTGAATGGCCATGTGAAGTGCATATCTGCCCAACGAGGATGTGGAAAACAAGCAGATTTAAGTGATAATGCAAGTTAAAGTGCAGATATACGCAATGATGGCGTGGGAAAGAAGCATATCTAAGTGATAATGAAATTTAAAGTGAATATATGACTAATTATAGATATATCGGTGTGAATCAAGTGCATAAATTGAACAAACATAAGAAAAATCAAATATGTGAGGATAATTGTTGGAACGATGACCAACGGTGTGAAAAAACAAGAAAACTAATGTGAAACTTATGAAAGGCGAACGAAAAACTGAATCAAAACTTCTACATGATATTATAAGTTAAAACACCAAAAACCATGAAGAGAAACAAGCAAAAGAACTCTCACATAAGAGAAACGACAAAAAGCGACAAAAAACAAAACAAAAGATGACAAAAGTAAAACTTACCTGGAAAAGTGATGCAAACTCCACTAAAGGCATCCCTGATCTCCTTGGGAATTCTCTAGCTCCAAGATTGAATGTACAAATGATCTCTAAAGGTGTCAATTAAATAGATTTAGGTAGATTAGGGTTTATGACGTGCATGCCCAAAATCAAGGAAAAAGCGACACTTGGTAGAAATTTCTAAAAATAGTAATTGTGCCACTTTTATGAAACTAATAATGAATCCTTATTTTCTATGGATGATTTTTTGTTTCTCGCTTTTTCTTTTTCTTTTTTTGGGAAACTTTCCATGCAAATTGCCAAGGAAGATTGCCCAATTATGGGGAATTGGGCAACTTCCCAGCTAAGTGCATTGTACAGTTTCTGAGCTCAAGGAGTGGATTGCGTAATTTCATAGCTTAGTGTTGTGCTGCCATCCATAAATATACAAATATCAAGCTCAAGGCTAAGCTTCCATCCTGGATTGTGAAATTTCCATCATCAAGGCTGGCTTACTGTCATGGATTGTGCAGTTTCTAGAGGCAAGCCCAGAATCGCTGTAAGGCCAAATCATTAGGTTAGCTTGTGACATAGAAAGATCAGATAAGTATGAAAACAAGAAAACACAAGCATAGATGAAAGAATAAGTCTTGATCAGATCATGAATATTTGACGACAGTACAAGATAAGCTCCTATGGATAGAAAGGAAGGCTCCAAAATAAAATCATATGCAAAATTTTAGAGGGTGGTTGTAGCAACTACAATATAGTGTAATAAGTCTCCAAACTAGTGTTCTTAATTTCTTCATTATTTATTTTCATGATTTTATCATTACTTTGCAGCATTCATTTTAGCCATAAATATATTTTATTATTATCATTATTTTTATGTAGGTATTAATTTTATTGATGCTTAAGATAAAGTAAATAAACTGAACGTAATAACTATATTCAAATTAAGAATCTTAGCATTCTCTTAAATTTCACTCATGTCTTAAATTCATTTAGTATTAAAGGCAAGGGCATTTTGTCTTGTTTAAGTTGAAAGTGTACAACATTGAACCCATGCTTATTGTAATCATTTTTTAGAAGTGACACAAACATCAATATGTATCCAGTTGGTTAGGCTTGGGCATTAACATTAAAATTTTATGGTTGATAAAGAACATTATTTAACTAGAAAGTTAAGGCATGGTCACTATTCACTAGTTGATAGTACAATATATAATTATGTTATGGCACATTCCATGGATATAAGAGGAGATGCACATGTAAAAGAATCTATTACTTGTGAGAGGCTTATTTATTATTTTGAGAAGATCGCTATATTACATAATACAGAATTATATGCTAACATAACTATTTTTTTTATTATAATTACAACGTATTAATATTCTTAAAGTTTTGTAATTATAACTATTTTTGCTTATAATTACAACATCTTAATATTCTTAAAGTTTTGTAATTATATAGATTGTAAATTTATATATTTTATTGAACAATTCTTAGAGATAAATAACCAAAAAAAACCTTGATATTTTATCTTTGTCCACTTTTATAATTAATCTATCAAAAACCATTACAAAAACATATAGTTAAAATAACCATTTACATATTTATAGATATAAAAATTGGACAATAACATATGCACACTAATTGTTTTTTCAGACGAAAAAAAATGGTATACATAATGTACCAGTGCATATAGAAATGTTCATATGTAATACAGTCTATCAATATGGAGATATAGTATGATGCACATGTGCATGATATATGGGCAGTTCATCTGCCTCAAAGACCAAAAATGTAGTACGTTTTAGTCTACAAGAAACAACAACCTCATATATGTCCAAACTATATGTCCAAATAGTGCTATCAGAGGTGGGGGAAAAACATAAAAGAAGCATAAACATCGAGAGGAAAAGGAAATAAAAATCATGCAACATGGATAGAGCCCTTGACTTGTATTTTTCCATCAACCAATAGTGCGTAGTGTATGTTGCCATATGAATCATTTATGCCAATCTTTGAAAGTGAATCAACAACCTTCTTTCTTTCTCTGAAGATGTGAGTGAAGCTGATAGAGTGGAAAGACCTTATGAGTAGAGAGATCTGAGACATCCAGGCCTGAAGATGAGGAGGAGAAAAATCTAAGCCCCTGGTTATATGTTGTATAAGTACATGTGAGTCCTCGAAGACATGTAATGTGTCAATGGACAATTGATGTGCAAACAAAAGTAATCTCCATAGAGTTAGGACCTCTGCCCTCGTGTTTGTGCCTGAGCCTCCATTATAGTGAATCCTGTAATGAGTAATTTCATACGGGAGAAGCCATACCTTACATCCACATAATTGTCATTGGGACGCACCATCAAAATATCATGTAGGGAAATGTATGGGATGTGCAATGGATCTGAGAGAAAGGTCCCAAGAGTGTCTATGTTGTGACACATTCCCCTCAAGCCATTGGATGATTTTAAGGACAATACAATGAGTGTTGATCAGGGAGCCCTCAAAAATGAATGCATTTCGAGCCTTCCAGATTTCCCAAATGGTGTAAAAAGGGGTGGCTTTGTGTTCCCACCCCACTCCAACCACCAAATGTAGCAATCTTGGACATGTGTGAAACTCCTGTAAGACATATTAAGAAAATGGCATATGCCCAACTAGACTGAGAGAGAGATAGGACATTCAATAAAGAGATGGGAATTGTGTTCAGTTGTGTCACAACATAGTGAGCATCTCCCAGGACCCTGGATACCCTTCTTGCATAGATTATCCCATGTGAGGTTTTTATTCTGCCATACCAACCAATTAAACAGAGTGATTTTGTGAGGAATATGAAGTTTCCATACCTTATGGTACTAGTTTGGCTACAGTCCTCAAGAAGGGAAGATAAGGTGTTTATATATATCCACAACCACAACCTCTTTTGAGTTAAGTGCACCTGCCCAAGTAATGTGATCCTCCTCCCCCCGTTGCACAATCATGCCCATCTGAGTGTGAAAATGAATGTTTCCCATTCCAAAATCAGATCATCAGGTACGCCAAAATCCTCAACCCGTCTTCACATAGGTGTTTTATCCTTCCATCCAATGATAATATGATTCATATAGAATATGCCATGTGCATGCAGACTGTGCAGGAGATGTTCTGATAGCTGTTGTGTGTCAGCTATATCCTTAATCAAATTTGTTCCAATACTAATCTAAAAGCCATTGCCGAATTTCCAGCAAAGTCTCTGAAGAAAAATTCCCTTCAGCTTTTGAAAACTCCTCCAAATATATGATCCACTTACCTTCCAAGGTGTGCTCGTCCTACTCCATGCCACAAGATCCCTCATGTTCGAATATTTTGTAAGTATGATGTCTTCCACAGACCTTCAATGTGTAGATCTCACCAAAGGGACTTCAAGAGGAGTGCCCATATGAATACCTTGGTATCCAAAATTCCCCATCCACCCACTTCCTTCAAAACTATTAGATTATCCAATTTTGTAAGGTGATATTTGACTTTAGTATTTCGACCCGCCCAGATGAAGTGCGCCAAAATAGATTTTATTTTATGGATGATGGTTGCAAGAAGACTGAATAGGTGTGCCCAATACATTCCCATCTGTAGAAGTACTTCTTGTACAAGAATGAATCTTCCCCCAAGTGACAACCATCTGTGAGTCCAGGCATTTACCCTCTTTTTAAATTTATCTAGAATCCAGTACCAGTCTTCATTCCTGTAATTTACTTGCTTTAAATTGCATCCCAAATATGTTAGTGCCTCCAATAATGGTTTACAGTTGTAATTGAATATGTTGGCAATGTCGATGATATCCCTCATATCCCCTATAGAGTATAGGATGTATGACTTACAGTCATTTGCCATCAATCATGTAGCAGACCTTAATCAAGCCAATATGTTGTGGAAGTTTCTCCATAAGACCCTGGACAACACACCAAATACCAATATATCATCTACAAATAGGTTGTGAGAAACTAATATACCTGAGCATATATGGACTCCCTTAAATAGACCTTCTGAAGTAGCCGCTCTAATATTGTTGCTTAAACAGACCATTACCAGTATGAATAAAATTGGTGATAGAGAGAATCCTTGATGGAGTCCCCAACCAACATCAAATAAATTTGATGGGTAACCATTAATCATAATAGAAAAGTGTGCACCAGATACACATGCCATAATCCATTCAATGATAGGATTTGAAAGTTCAAACTTTAGTAATACAAATCGTAGGAATTCCCAATCCAAGCAGTCATAAGCCTTACAAATGTTAGTCTTCATCACCAGAGCTTTTAAATTCCTGGAATGTATTGAGTGTATAGTCCCTTGTGCAATGGCGACCACATCATGTATCAACCTGTTATGTAGAAAAATCGATAGCTCTTAGTTGATATGTACCGAGAGGGTGCCTTTTATGCACTCCACAATAATCTTTGAGATAAGTTTATACAGAAGATTGCAAAGGGATATGGGATGGTAGTCCAAGAAGGACTGTGTCTCCGATATATTCAGAATGAGTGCAATGAATGTCAAGTTTGTGGAACCAAATATGTGACCCAGTGTTCTAGTCTCTTCCACCATATCAAGGAGATCCTTTGCAATCAAAGAAAATAAATATAAGAATAATTTCACAGTCGAGTTGTCTGGGCCTAGACTTTTATCCTTAGCAAATATTTTCAGGGTCTGGTGTATCTCCTGAGTATTGATCGATCTGTATACTAGATTATTTAAGTCTTAATTGAACATTTGAGGATATTCTGATATAAACCAAACTTGGTCCTCAATGTTTACATCAGGTCACATCTAGAAAAATGTCATGAAATATGTGACAACCTCCCGCTGGATATCCACCATCCTGTGCACCATTTATCCATATTGGCCACAGGTTCTCCATATTTTATTCCCATTCCTCCACTGATTTGCAATATGGTGAAAATATTTGGTATTTTGATCGCCCTCCTTTAACCAAATGGCTTGACTCTTAAGTCGCCAAGTGGTTTCCTAAATATGTAAGATCTTCCAGGTTTTTCGATGTTCTACTGTTCTAGTGCTTTTAGTTTTCCTAAGAATCCAGTGGAGGTGAATCACATTCCATTGTTTCCGTCAGACCTTCTATATCTCATGTAATGCACTGTAGCTCTTGTATTAGAGCCTTCTTCTTCATTTGTTCCCATATTCGGACCCAGCGCTTACATTTATGTAGTAGAGAGGTGAGACATCCACTCAGAGATATGTCCATCACCCGATGTTGTGACTTCAAAAAATTAGTGATGAGTGCGATAAAGCCATCGTTTTCCAGCCATGTACGATTGAATTTGAATGGAATACCCAGGCGTGACGCAACCAATTTCCATTGTAATACAATGGGCATGTGATAAAAAATGTGAGCCTTAATAACCCTCAAGTGCATAACACCGAATTTTCCAATGAGGTTTTCATGGACAAGAAAATTGTCCAATCTCTTGCCGATGTGGTCCTCACCCGATCTACCATTGTACCAAGTCGAGGTAAGAGTGAGAGGGTGGATATCCCACAAATGATTTGTCTTGAATAGGAGGGATAAACAGTATGCGAGTAGATCCCCCCGACACCGTATCCCCCAACGTTCCTACCTCGATAGTGTGGTATTGAAATCACTAGCGACAATCAATGAGTCTATTTTTAGCAGTCTGTATGCTTCCAATCTGTCCCACAAATCTTGTCTACCAGCATAAGGAGCATATAGATTAAGAATGTCTATTTTAGACGAAAAACCTCTATTATACTTTGACAACAAAATGCCACCAAAATATTTTGTATGTCGAGAAAGTGGCCCGTCTAGGGTCCCAAAGATCAGCTAAACCATTTGGATCTGATTTATATGTATAATATGCACAATATATATATATATATATATATATATATATCTATATCTATATATATATATATATATATATATATATATATATATATATATACTTTTACAGTTAAACTTTAAAATATTTAATATCTGCTCAAAGTCAATTTGAAGAAAAATAAAATCAATTCACAAACTTAAATATTATGTTTGTAATTGTACGTTTCCCTAACTTCCTTGGTGATATAAAACGATAAGAAAGTGCTCCTTTAAATTTGACATAATAACTTTATTTTTAACAATTAAATTTACTTTTATGAAAGTGTGATTTCCATATTATTAATGTTTATTTATATAATGAAATGGTTAATGTAAAATGCCTAAATATTGAGGATGAAATTAGCCCTCAATTGATGACTTTCATAACATAATACAAGAAGGTAACAATAGAACAATGAGAAAGAGCATGCCTTAAGAAAGAACTAGATAGTTGAGACTAACTAAACCATACACAAGTAGGAAAGTGTTAGAAACCAATTGCAAATTAGTTAATAAATTTTGCATGAATAAAAGAGTGGAGATTTTAAGAAAACATACAAGTTTCATGCAGAAAATTTGTTCATTAACATGTAACTAGTATGTAAACACACATGCATATATGATTGGAATACCAATTAGATAATATAGCCAACAAATGAACGCACGAGAATTAATGCATGAAAGAAGAAGCTTTTCATTAATATCGCTGATAAATCCAACCACATATACTAAAAGCCTCTCAAAACCCAACAATGGGATGAGAGAAATTCATATCATCTCTAAAGCATAAACCCTAGCCTCACAATCCTCGAATATATATATTTTAAGGATAATCAATATATGATATTTAAGAGAACATAAGTGAGGAGAAACAATGAAAAAACAGTAAGGAATGGAGGATGGGAAGGGATGAGAGGGAATAAAAGAAAGGGAAAGGAAGAAAGTAAGGAATGAAGAATGGGAAGGGAGGAGAGGAATAAAACAAATGGAAAGGAAGGAAAAAAGAAAGGAGAGAGACATAAAATAGAGTTGAGACTGGTGAAGAGAAATATATGGTAATAAGAGGTAAATAAGTAACTAACGGAACAAAATATTGGAAAGGAACAAAAAATGGTCTATATTGGAACACTATTTATGGTTCATAATGAGTAAGGGAACCAATTACTACTAATGTCAAGGTCATTGTTTTTATTAATGTTATGAGGGTGATTTTTATTTCAAGGGTTTCTCTAATCCTATGTTTATAATAATGGTTTTTTTTAGTAATGATCTTCGTATCTTCTAAACATATATGATGCTTAGTGGTTTTCACATGCTCTGCTAATGTATAATCTTTTTACTCTTTTATTCTTAATATCAGCACCATGTTCTTCAATTATAACTTTTAGTAAGTGTCTTATTTAACTAGTATAGTAGTAACCAAAAGAGAAAATGATTTTATAAATGCCTTTAAATTAGAAATTATCTATATTTTCCTTGACAGATTTCATATTATGTCTAATAGCGTTGATAGGTTTGAAAGAAGTTATGATTTCTTTTTGCTTTAAAACCTTAGCAATCTTATCAGTAATTCCTTTAAAGTGAGGGAGGAACACTTTCCTTCCATAGTCAAGTGTCTTAGGGTTCTTTTGTCTAAATTATTAATAGCTTTATTAAGGGCACTAAATATATATTTTTTTCTAAAGCCAAGATTCGTGAAGACCTCATTCAAGTGGTTTCTTTCATCCTCGTAAAAATCTTCTCTAGAGATTCTAAACGCTCTAGTGGCTAGGGTTTTAATAACACCAACCTTTTGTGTAGGGAAGTGATGGGAATCAACATGAAGGTAATTTTAGATATAATAAAAAAAATTATCCACAATAAAACATTCACCTTAGTGTTCCCTTCCCCTACTTCAGGATATGTTGGTTATTATTATTATTATTTAATGTTTACTTTGGAAAATATTATCAATTAATTTTAAAATTTATTAATTTTTTTTATAAATTATTTTATCCCAAAAATAAGATTATATGTGTTATAAAACTCCATTTATGTTATACTTGTGTGTGTATGTGACTAGGTTGAGCCTAAGTTGGGGCTAGTCCATTTATTGGATGGAAGAATAATGATCCACCAAAAATGGGATGATTATCACCAAGATTGCACAAGGCTAGATCGAGCCTTAATGTTTATTAGGCAGTTTAATTCCTCCAAGGTTGCTTCCATCCTCAATCACTCTGTGAGGTTTGAACCTATTACCTGGATGGAACTAAAGTTCATGCAACGCAACTAATATACATCTAATGGGCACCTTGACTGATTTGTTTCCGCAGTAGATGTGGACTTGAGAATATTGAGATATTTGATTCCTCAGTAGATGTGGAGTTAAGATGAATCTATGCAATAATTTTTTTTAATTAACATTTTTGAAATGTTAAAAATGGGATAAACATGTGATAATAAAATATTTTTTCATTATAGATATATTTCATGTCATACTAAATAAATAAATAAATTTATATGTTATTTTTCAACTCTATATTAAGTATTGAAGGAGTTACTTTCAATGATTTTATTTCTATTGATGTAAAATTAAGGTGAAAATTGAAATATTTTATTTATGGATCATATTGATTTTTTTTATTACTAACTTTTTTAATTTTTTAATGTAAGTATTATTTTATTATTTTTAAATGTATTGTTATGGTACAACATCTCCCTTTCCATCTCCATGAATGTTAACCACACAATTCTATAAGCATTCCAATATAATAATAAATAAAATGTAAAGGAAAAAAGTTGTTAACCATAAGTAACCTGTAAAAGGAAAAAAAAAAGGTTTACAAATTGTTTGCAATATAATTTTCATATTTAATATTTTGACTGAAGAAATAATATATATATATATATATATATATTCATCAAAAGCATAATTTTTCTCAACCACCTATACCAAATCCAATTAATAATTTTATTATTATATCTTTCTTATTATATTTTTTCATGTAGCCAAACACCCACTTTCTAGCTTGTAAGTAAGCACAAAATATTATTCTACTTTCTAGCTTGATAAGTAAGCACAAAATATTGTTCCACTTTCTAACTTGTAAGTAAGCACAAAATATTGTTAGTCTTAAAGTTGTATAACAAGGAGGCTAGAAAACATTACAACAATATACTCAATATGTGCTCCAACGATATGCTAAATATGAGTTGGACATGTCATTTATGAGAATTAAACCTAGGTGGGGAGGATAACAATCATTCTTCCTCACCACCTAAGATAACCCAATTGACAATTTTATGAAAAATATTATAGTTTCTTACTATAATTTATTGGTGGAGATAGATCAAACCTTCAAGTTATTTGGGGAATCGGTATACTCCATAATATGGTTGTGCCTTGGGGGGCATCACCCAATTTCTAGCATCATCCCACAATATCATCACACTTACAACCCCAACAAATCCAATCCCCAACCCCAATCCTAATGCAAATAATGAAACATGTTCATCTACACGACTTAGCCATCCATGTCCTTTACTAATGGCAACACCTTTCATTGTGTTACTCTTTTGTGTTTTTTTACATAGTTGCAAAGGATAGCCGCATAAGCATTTGTTTCCTTCAAATGAAGTCTCATTGAAAGTGTCCATCTGTGTTCCTTTTGGGATTTCACCACAAAGCTTATTCCATGAAATGTCAAGAGATGCCAACATGGTTAATGTAGAGAGCTCTTGAGGAATGATTCCACCCAAAAAATTTCTTGATAAATCCAACTGCTCCAAAGTAGATATCTCACTAAGAGTAGTAGGGATTGGTCCCTTAAGTTGGTTTCTCGATAAATTCAATAGTCTTAAACTAATAAGACTTCCTATGCTTGAAGGTATTTCTTCAGTAAGATTGTTGCTAGACAAGTCAAATATGGTATTTGCAGCTAGCACATATGGTAAAAGATATTCAACTCCTTTTATTTCCATTCTCATATTCTCATATAGTGTACTAGTACTAAGTTGTGAAGACCCAGGAATTCTGAACCCTTTTAGTCTTTGGAGATTGGATGGTATTCTTCCACTGAATTTGTTGTTCGATAAATCCAACACTTGCAATTGAGTGAAATTTGTAATCCACTGAGGAATGTTGCCAGAAAGCTTGTTATAACCCAGACTCAAAACTTTTAAGTCCTTAAATAATACCAGGTATTGAGGAAGCTCCCCCGTTAATCCATTTTTTCTTAAATCCAACAGCTGAAGTTGGGTACACATGGCTAAAGATTCAGGCATGATCCCAAAAAAACTATTAGAATAAGCAGAAAGGATTTTCAAAGACACCGGAAAGTCTATCTCTGATATGCGACCAGTCAAATTATTTTCACCCAAATTTACCTGGATCAACTGAGTTAAATTAGCAATTTCTTGGGGTATGCCACCTATTAAATTGTTGCTATCAAAGTATAGGCTTTTCAGCATACTTAAATTACCAATGCCGTGAGGTATGCTGCCTTCTAACATATTTGTACCAAGATTTAGATACGTTAACTGATTCAATCCGGTAATGGATTCAGGAATGACACCAGAGAACGTATTATCACCCAGTGATAACAAGCTCAATTGACTCAAATTACCAATCACTTCAGGTATACCACCAGTCATACTATTTGAAACCAGATACAAGGTGGAGAGGGGAAGCTGGAATAAACTCACCGGGATGGAGCCCTGAATATTGTTGCCTGCTAAATCCAACCACTCAAGTTTGCTGCAATTTCCTATTTCCCATGGGATAGAACCCGAAATATTGCCCGGGCCATAAATAGACAGTTGAACAAGCTCCCTCAACTTTCCCAGTTGCGGTGGTATTTTGCTCGACAATTTGTTGTACCCCAAAAACACAGTCGTGAGAGAAGAGCAGTTTCCCAGAGATGGAGGAATGGTACCCTCCAACTTGTTGGATTCGAGAGCCAGGTACTCTAAGTTTTGCAGTGAGCCCAGTTCAAGAGGAATTGGACCTGTCAGATTGTTATGTCCAATGGAAACCTGTTGGAGAGAGCTGCAGTTGCTCAGAGAAGATGGGATGCTTCCACTAAGGTAATTTTGCTTCAACCGGAGATGTTCCAACTTGCCCAGACGGCCAAACTCTATTGGTATAGTCCCAGTCAATCTGTTAACTGACAGTCTGATCCATTGAAGATGCGTACAGTTGCACAGTGATTTTGGAATAGGACCCAATAGCAGATTAAAGCTCAGGTCAAATATACTCAATACTTTAAGTTGCCCCATTTCCGGTGGAATTCTTCCGGTGAAATTATTACTAGAGAGATTCAAAGTGCGTAATAATGAAAGACTACCCAAAGATGGTGAGAGACTACCTTGTAATCCCAAACCAGGAAGCATTATGGCCACCACTCTCTGCGTGCTCTTTCTGCACCAGATTCCTTTCCAGGAGCAGACGTTGTGTGAGTTGTGTGCTGTCCAGTTGAGGAGGGATCCAGATGGATCGGATATCACTGCATCTCTGAAGTACAAAAGCGCCTGCACGTCACTTGTGCCGTGAAGTGCGTCCATGGGTGATGTTAACTCAGAGTCCTGCAGCTTGAGTCCAACTTTGTTCAAAACAAATTCACTAGGTTGAAAGGAATAATCCGGCTTCATGGAGTAGCTACTCATAGATGCAGCTACCAAAGTTGCCATGATCATAAACCGCACAAGCATCATGATCGACACAAAACTTTGTTCGAAACAAAACCTTGATGCAATCTGCGCAAAACATACACATATAAATACAAAACTTCATCATTATATGTGTTGAGAAGTCTGCAGGCAAAAGGGAAGAGAAATTCTGGAAGTTAATAATTTTATTGGTCTGTCTAATTGCCTAGCAGTCACGAAAAACAAAGAATCTCGACCACAAAAGTTGTTTCGTTTTCAATTTGGTTGGTACGTGGGGCCGAATTGACGAGGACTCCGGGGGTCAGGAAAAGCAACAAAGGAAGACAAATCGTTTCAGTTCACATGATCGTGGAAATTAATATTGAACTAATTGGTTACACCGAATTGACGAATAGTTGGTGTGCCGTATTGACTGCGAGTCCGAAAAAAAATTAAAAATTGATAAATCGCAAGTGGCCATAAAAAATAATCGTTTCTATGCCCACTTTAATGTGGAAATTAGTCGTCTGTATGGAAATTGTTGCCAGTGGTGGTGGAAATTTGGGTGGTATACCGTATTGCCCGGGAGTCAGCAAAATCAAAGAACAAATTGTTTCAAATGGTAATCATTTCTATGTTGAATTGGGTTGGTGTGCCGTATTGACCACGAGTCAGAAAAAAAAACTGATAAATGGTAGGTGGCCATGAAAAATAATAGTTTCTATGTCCAATTTAATCGTTCTGGTCTGCCGTATTGACCACGAGTCAGAAAAAAAACTGATAAATGGTAGGTGGCCATGAAAAATAATAGTTTCTATGTCCAATTTAATCGTTTCTACGCTAAATTTGATGGAGTGGTTTAGGGAGGTTGAGGAATTGTTTGGATGGTTAAAATGGCTGGAATTTAGATAAAAAAATTGCAAAAAAACTTGTAGATACAGTCTTTAAATCATAGTTTTGATGGTAAAAATAAATTTGGCACCATCAAAAATGTTTAGGACACTTAAAATTATGAATTTTTGATAACTTTTACTTAGATTTACAAAAATCCCTAGCCAATTTTTTCAAAATATAACCAGGATTTTTATAACTTTTGGAGCAAAACTAAGGCCAATTTAATTAGTATGTTGTCGTAAGAGAAATCATTAATTTAATTTAATAAACATAACTATCTTTATTCAAATTGTGATAATGGGCGGGGTCCTACATGGGATAATGGGCGGACTGGAGACTCTTTCTTGGCTAAAAGACTGGATCGATATATCATCCATGGGAAGCTGATTGAAAGATTTGGCCCGCCAATGATGAAAATCGTTCCTCAACACATATCTAATCACCGGCCAATACATATTCAATGGAAGGATTCTGGATGTAAGTTTGGCTACCCATTTAAATTCAACTGCACATGGCTCTCGGATGAACAGTTCAACCTGCTTATTAAGGAGTCGTGGATGCATCACTCGGATTCGCCTCAGCAACAGTCTCTGGACTTTATAAAGCGTTTGGCACATCTCCGCAGCATAGTTAAAAAATGGCAGAGAGACAAAGCAGAATCAAACAGGAAGGAGCTGAAAGATATTGATAAAGAAATACAAACCTTGTCCTCTCGTTATAAAAGTAATTCAATATCCTCAAATATCCGGAAACGAATATGGGAACTTGGGAAAAAGAAACAAAAGATACTAGCTGAGGAGGAATCCGCCTGGCGCCTCAAGAGCCGTGCTTTATGGCTCAAAGAAGGTGACAAGAATACAAAGTATTTTCACAGATTTGCGAATAGAAGGAGGCAGGCTAATATGATATGGGAAATAAAGAATGCTGCTGGCAATTCGGTAAACACACAAGAAGATATAACTCGGGAAGCAGTTAATCACTTCAAAAAGGCATACAGCAGAGAGATCGGAAGTTGCATTGAAGATATCCTTTGGGGCATTGATCTATACCCCTCTATGTTTGATGAAAACCAAAATGCTGCCCTTTTCTCGGAAGTCTCTGAAGATGAAATACTGGCCACGATGAAATCATTCCAAAAGGATAAATGTCCGGGCCCAGACGGTTGGTCCATTGAATTCTTCATCCACTTTTTTGAACTGTTCAAGGATGACATTCGGCACTTGATTGAGGAATCAAGAAAAAAGGGTTTCATAAATCCCCGTATCACCTCCACATACATAGCCCTGATCCCAAAAAAGCCTCTATCTACTACATTCTCAGACTTCCGACCAATTTCTTTATGCAATGTCTTATATAAGACAATCTCCAAAATCATTGCTATGCGCATAAGAAGTGTGCTATCATTGCATTTAACTCCAGAGCAACATGGCTTCCTCAAGAACAGAAACATTATGGACGCGGTGGCCATCACACAGGAGTCACTTCATTCTATTCATACAAGAAAGTTGGCGGCTGCTGTTTTGAAGATAGATTTAAGGAAGGCGTACGACAACGTGGATTGGGGATTTTTGCGATGTCTTCTCGCCAAGATTGGTCTAAATTACAGATGCTCAAGATGGATAATGGCGTGTGTGGAGGAGGTCAATTATGCTGTACTTATCAATGGTTTGCCTTCTCCTTTTTTTAAAGCTGCCAGGGGGCTCAGGCAAGGATGTTCCTTGTCCCCGCTCCTTTTCATATTAGTGATGGACTCTCTCAGCCTCCACATCAAGAAGGCGACCCAACAAAGTTCATGCCGTCCACTTCCCATTTGCAGAGGTATATATTCATCTCATAGTTTTTTCGTAGATGACATTCTCTTAACCGCGATGTTATGCAGGTCAACATGGATTTGTCTTCATGGCATATTGCGAAGATTTCAAAGTGCAACAGGTATAAATGTGAATGAAGGGAAGTCTTCCTTCTATGTCGAAGACACAAGCGGGGATTTGATCCGTTATCTTTCTCAGCTCTTTAACATTCAAGCCAATCCACTGCGGAATGGGCTCAAGTACCTGGGTTTTAAATTGAAAACATCAGGTTACAGGGTGGCGGATTGGTCTTGGATTATTGATAGATTTTACAAGAAAATCGCAGCCTGGGAAAATTTGTGCTTGTCTAAAGGCGGTAGGATGACCTTGACACAGGTTGTCCTTGTTCAAACGATAGTTTATTGGGCACACTTGTTCTTCATTCCTGCTGCTATTATCAAAACACTGAACAGGATGATTGCCAATTTCATCTGGGGATGTGGCAAAGATCATAACAAATTTCATTTAACCAAGCTATCGGCAATAACCCGGCCTAAAAATCTGGGAGGTTGGGGCATATTAGATTTGGCTAATTTCAGGAAAGCCCTTTTATGCAAATCTATGTGGAAGGTTGTCATGGGCGATTCAATATGGAGCTTAGCAATTCGCGCAAAATATATGAATAACAGGGACATGACATTCTGGATAAGGAAGAATCATATTGGATCCCCAACTGGATCAGCTATCTGGAGAGGTTTCAAGAAGCTGGAACCATATTTTAGAAAGAACATCATCTGGAAATTTCAAACGGGTTCACAGATCTTGATTGGCAGAGAAGCGTTTGCGGGTGGAGCGGGGAAAATACAAGTTTCCCCTCGGTTATTGAGAGCGCTCCATAACAGAGGCAATTTCTATTGGGCCAGCGTCATCTGGCAATGGGAAGGGGCCATACCCATTTGGAAATCCACGGAAGAATTGCAACTCAGTGGAGACATGAAGGCGCAGTGGGATGGTGTTTTATCCGCATTGCGTGGCCACAAGATTTTCCGATCGGCGGACAAAGACCTGCTTATTTGGGGAGGTTTGGATGGTTCCACAAGGGTGAGGGTAAAACATGTTTATTTGCAGTTCCTATGTACTGGGGCCGATATTCCTGGCGAAATTTTCCCTCCCTCACTGTGGAAATCGGGTTGCCCCACAAAGATTATCATTTTTGCTTGGCTGGTCTTTTACAATAGGAATACTACATGGGAGAACCTGCAAAGACGCAATTGGCACGGGCCAGCCATTTGTCCGCTATGCAGAGAGAGCTCTGAAAATAATTTTCATTTACTCCTCAATTGTCAATAGGTGCGGCCAATCTGGCAGGGTCTTGTGGATCTATTTGGTTTCCCATTCGGCACTTATCCATCCATCTCTGAAGCAATTAAAATATGGGGCACCATGAAGAAAGAATGGAGAGCCATTCCCTTATTGGCTATTTGGGGCATTTGGAAATGGAGGAATGGCAAAATATTCAGCTCAAAGGTGGATACTAGCTCTTCTGTAACTGATTCTATAATTGCCCAGTACTATGCCCTTGATATACATGGGAAGGACAACAACATTCAGGGAAGGAATTATGAGTTTTCTATTGACAAATATGTGAGTGGTAGTAGATCCAGGTCATCATCTGTTTCGTCAACTCCATGTGCATGTTTCGACGGTGCTGCGCAACAAGGCATTTGTGCATGTGGTGTTTTCATCAGTATAGAAAATGCCCAAGCTATAGAAATATGCTGGAATGCTGGCCCGGGAACAAACAACAGAGCTGAAGCTGTAGCAATAGCGGGTCTCCCCACTTTCAACAATTTCCTTGATATTCTAAAACTGCAAATCTTTGGAGACTCCAAGGTAATTACGGATCATGTTCTGCCAAAGCAACAAGTAAAAAACATTCACCTTGCCGGATGGTTGGACAGGATAGCAGCAATATGGAGAAACAGGAAGGACTATTATATATCCCATATAGACAGGCACAAAAACAAAAAGGCTGATGCCTTATCAAAATTGGGTCTATCCTTGCCCCAGGGTTCAGGGAGAATGCAGATAAAGGTGGACAACAATATCTACCAGATCCAGGATTTCCATCTTCAAGGCATATAGTGACAACTGGGGGAAATTTTGGTAAATTTTATTACGTCTTATGCATACAGTTCAGTTTCAAACAGTACTGGTATTTTCTTCCTTTATACACAACATTCTCTGCAGTTTTTTGAATCATTTTGAGCTCAATCTCATATGAGTTCCACACAGCCTTCCATCAGCTTCTGAGTGTATATCCTGGAACTTTTGTGTCAGTTTCTGTGTGGGGATATGTCATCTATCCATTGTTATCTTCACGTTGTTGCATAGTTATAATATGTAGTCATTGTATGTATCATCATGGATTATAATACAAATATTTAGTTTTTTCGTGCGAAAAAAGAAAGTTCTAATGGAAGAATGTTAGTGACGAAATGAAAAAAGATGTCGACGGATCATCGTATTCAATTTGGTACGCGGAGCCGAATTGACGAGTACTGAGCGTGTCGGGAAAAACCACAAAGAAAGACAAATCGTTTCGCGTGGTCCTCGAAATTAATGGTTTCTATATTGAATTGGATTTATTCTTTCCAAAGAGCAAATAGCAATCCTTCACGGTATCTCACACAACAAAGGATTTGCCTTTGCATATGTTGGCAATAGAAATTTTATAGTTGGGGTTTTACGATTTTTTAGTTGTAAATTAAGATATTATTAAAATGTTTGCAAACATTTAAAATTAATCATATTTCATAATTTCATAGCAATAACATAAATCATTGAAACTTAGTTTCCTACTAATAGAAATTTATGAAAATTGAATGGAAATACCTTGTTGAATACCTAAAATTATGAAAAATACCTTAAAAGTCAATAGCCATCACAAACTTCTACCAATAGAAATTTATGAAAATTGAATGGAAATACCTCCTTGAATACTCAAAAATATGAAAAATAGCTTAAATGCCCATAGACATCACAAATTGTACCCCATGAGCTCACATTGTCAAAAATTTTAAAAATCTCAAAAATTAACCAAATTATAACTTTCTTTTAAATTATTTTAATATTATTAATAATTGTTCCTTGAGGACTTCTACAAGAGATGTCTAGGGTTAGATGTCAAAAAAGTAAGTGTTAGATGTTAAATATGCGGGAATTAAGTATGTGAATATTTTTTAAATGTAAGGCTCATAAGTATACTTGGTCAAATTACATAAAAAATAAAGTTTAAATAAATAAATAAATATAAATTAAAAAAAAAAAAAATTAATAGTTAAAATAAATTGAGATAAAACAATAAATTTCATAGCCCATGTATTATTCTCTAAATACTAAATTACATAAAAAAAATTAAGAAACAAAATAAATTAATAATAATAATTAAAATAAAATTGAGATAAAATAGTAAATTTATGGATGGAGGTTTTTGGGCTCCAAGTTTTCACAACCCATGGTTTTGCATGTGGTATTCTTCTCTAATGTAGCCTATTCAAAGGTGCTCTTAGCTTATGTGAAAAGCTTTTATCTAGAGCAAAGTTAAATCTTGGGAAAAATAATCTTTCTCACTTTGTTACATTGCCTTCAAAGATTATGTTTTTCCATGTTGTTTTGTATGATATTAAACAAGGGATAGTTAAGACAAGGGTATATATTTTTATTTGGTTTTATACTATAATCGAGAATCTTATTAATTTTTATGGTTTACAAAGGGAGCTTCAAGTAAATTGTTAGAACTAGTGAGCTTATATGTTTTAAACCAACCTAAATCCATCTCAACTTTAGATGTATTGAGTTCCTAGAGACATTAAATCTCTCTAGGTGCAAACATTTCCTCAAATTTTACACTCAAATAAGAGGTTTGCACCACAATAAATTAGGCCCCTCTTGGCTCTATAGTTAAGTTGGATCTAGGCTAGTATTATTAATTCTATAAAGGATTATTATATGAGTTTAATATATATATTTTTAACAAACATCTAATATTATTAACTATGGAGATTCACTCCCCTTACCATGGATATTCAATAAATAGACTTTGTTACAATACTATGTGCCATAGTTTATATGACACATGCTCATAACACATTTTTTCAACTAATCAATTTAATTAAAAGTGAAGAAAGAACAAAACTACTTTAGAGATAAATCTCAATATTTAATCTATAAATATGACTAAGAATATTCTAGAATATTATGTCAAAACTAAATAGATATTATCTACTCAATAATTATTGATAATAAAATTAAAATATTAGAAGCTATGTTTCAAAATAGCAAAAAAGACACTATGTACCTTTATAAAAATTTGTCTAGGTTATCAATTAAATTTAATGTTAGAATATCTATATATAATTAATTAAAAAATCAAAGTAAAAATAATTGATTCCATTGGAACTTAGGTTATAGGCCTCCTTTTTTCACATTACCCAATGTCAACTCGTAGCCTTCATAGATATATATAGTTTTTAAATAATGCATTTTCTACTTATAACCATTTCATTATATAAATAGACATTAATAATATGGAAATAAAACTTTCAATGAAAGTAAATTCAATTGGTAAAAATAAAGTTATTATGTTAAATTTAAGGGAGTGCTTTCTTATTGTTTTATATCACTAAGGAAGTTAGGGAAACATACAATTACAAAGATAATATTTAAATTTGTGAATTGTTTTATTATGTCACTACTTGCCTAGTGATATCTATGATCAATCGAGCTCTATTATTTTGTGTGTATTGATGAATTTTTTTCGATTTATATAGTTAGCATTATAGTTTTGCTGAAAAGACGTCAGCCCACCGTTGTATCCTCGACTACGGGTTTCGAGGGTGGACGTCACCCTACATGTGTGATACAATGGGATCACATACTTTGCCTATCATGTTCACCAATCAACATTTCACTACGGTACAACAATTAATTAATTAGAGTGTAGGGACAACAAATAATAAAAGCTATTTAATTTTTAAAAACATTATTCTAAATTACATTGTCTAAATTATTCTAAAGGTTCTTTAATTGTTTTTTATATTATTTTTGAGTTGAAGCTTGTATTTTGTCTTATTTCACTACAAAATTTATGGACTGAAACACAGTCCATAGGATTTCACAGCCCAGACTACATATATACAATTTGTTTAAATGTCTGGATAAAGATCAGGGAGTGGATCTTGGCTTGGAGGGATCTAAATTCATTATCATGACTGTAACTCAAGACATGACATATTCTGGCTATAATAACAGCTGGGCTTTTTGTAACAGTTTCCAATTTTTTTATAAATCTCGTTACATTGTTCAAGTTTGACCAACACTGCGCTAATTGTGCCAGTTTGGTGCGTAGAGATACAACAATTGTAGCTTAATATTATTCTAAATTACGGAAAATTAATTTTATAAAATGAATATCGATTTGTGCATTTGACAGTTGGGCTCTCGCTAGTCAGATCCATCGTAATCGGGTTTTCAGAGAAGTCGGGTGCAGACATAATCATTAGGAGGGAACAGGTCATGAACCCGACCTCGTGCGGTGGGTCCCATTGGTAGTCGGTAGTCAAGAAAACCGACATAATCTTTGTGCAAAGGATACAAGCTTGACTCCCGACCTATGTAGACTAGTCAATGAGAGGTAGCTTGTATAGTCAGACTGACCCTTAGTCGGAGATCGGGCCTGGGATCTTTGACATCGCGTGAAGGGAGATAACCCCAACTCCTGACCTACTCTAATGGGAATCATAAATGGATTATAATCGAAACATATCATGCAACAATTTGATGGTGGAAAGCATGGAAACCCTCACAGATATTTGATGGAGGTAGAATATATATATATATGTATGTATGTATGTATGTATGTATGTATGTATATATATTACACACAAGTTCGGTATTATATATATATAATACCGAACTTGCGTGTAAAAACCAGACCCAACATATACGGTGATCCCGATGCTTTCAAATAACGTACCAGATAAAAGCAAATTTAGCATTTTAAAAGCGATCTGGCTCCACTAAGGCCCTCAGATCACCATTCGATCTCTCATCAATCTATAAATATTGTATACCAAGGCACAAACTCTGAATAAAATACTATGCACTTCTGTATAGACTTGTATTTTTTCCCCTCATTTATTGAAAGGAGTTGTGTCTTTTGGACTATCAGTTTATGGTTCTTGGGAGTGGTAGAAATCGAAAATGCATGTTGTGGGAAGAATCCAAACCTTAAACCTACCTTCCTTGTTGCCTGATTGCTTTGACCAAATACCTGAGAACTACCTGTCTTCTTTGAACTAAAAGACAAGCATATACCTTTTCTCTCTTGATTCGCAAACCCATTGTGGTCAAGCAGAGCAAACCCAATGGTGAGAAAAGATAATGTAGTTACCACAGAAGAATGAAGAATTAGTATGTAGTTACCAGTGACAACTCATATGAAAATTTGACGGTGTTTATATTCTGATGAATACTATTTCATACTTGCTACTGAACAAATTGGATTAAATCACAATACATAGAAAAATAACTTCAGTTCCTTATTCTTCAAAAACCCTAATGTTAACTCTCTCTTATCGATAATTTTTATATAAATCACATCCACTTCAATGTGAGGCTCTTGGGATTGGGGTAGAACACAACTTTTGTTTATTTCTTTCTGTTATGTAACTCCTTCCATTAAAACTCTATTTTGTTCTCTGCCATATTCTCTATTCCTCTGCCTTGTGTCCCTTTGCATCGATCCTATTGAACCGTTGAAGGAAACAATGTCCTGGTCATTGTCTTACTCCTCTGCATTGATTATGGTCATGACCTAAAGCGTTTTGTGCAAGTTTGTGCAATGGTAACTCCTATGTTTGGTGCATTTCAAGGTGAATGTTGTGTATTGAAGACCATGTAATGATATATGTTGTACATTGGAGACCATGTAATGGCATATGCTGCATATGGTTGGTGTGTTTGCTGCATTTTTTGTATGTTTGGAGCATAGTTTTTTGAAGGTTGATTACATAGAGCTAGAGTTGTTGTATGCTATGCATTGGAATGGTATGATTTTTATTATATGTTGCGTCAATGAAATATGAATGTCATGTGTGATTATGCTCCATTGAAACCTGATATTAATGCAAACCATGAGTGTTATACATTGAGAGTTGTGTGTTGAATTTTGTGTGTTAACAGTTACGAATAAAGTATCGAAAATAAGTGATTGATTGTTAGCTTAAGAATTGATACATATTTCTCAGCAAACGTAAGCTACTGTAGATGAAAGTTTAGATCTTGACCTTCTACTTCATTGAATTGTTTTAGTAATTAATTCATTATTAAGAAAAAAATCAAAACAAAAGGACTTTGATATACCAATTCAACATTTAACTATATTAAAATCATCCACCATATAAAACATAATTAGCATATGTCGCTTTCAATCTAACAAAAAAAAATGCATATTTACAGTCACTAAATTAATAATTAGTTGTTGATTTTAATTTATATTTAATGATTTCATTTTGGATTGACTTTGATCATTTTAATAATTAGGTTGCATCGAATTCTTGAGCATTCGTAAGCCCTACACATCACACTTTTCATCATAATCCGATGAAATTAAATGTTATTTTTATTTTTAAGCTAATGGGTGGAAGATAAAGCTAATCCATTTATGTTTAAGTAGTAGGAAAAATAGTACATGTTATTTTAAAAGTTTTCTTATTTATGGTTGTTACAATTAGGTCAATAAACTCTCGGATAGGCTCCTTGTGGTCGTTTTGAAATCAACTCCCTCATGGTCCCACTCTAAGTCAGGTATCAGGGACTCTCACCTCACACATTTCGTGTCTTTCTCCAAAACCTTACCTCTGACTGGTGAACCACAGTAGGGGTCAAAGATCAACTCTCTTTTTCGTTATCCACTTGCATTTCACTCCAAAAAATAATTGGGGTAGTTAAATAAGATTAAACTAACTTATTAACGATGAAAAAAATTGATTGGATTTAGGTAATGTGATCAATAAGATTCAATTTTAACAAATATTTGAAGATATAATTTGATGATGTAATTTTTTTATAAATTACTGCACGAAAATGGAGAAAAAGTCTTCTATGTATAAAAAACAAACAAGTAATTAAAAAGGGCATACAAAGACAATCACCCTTTCTCTAATGAATCCAAGCGATGCGAGGTCATCCGAAAAGTGCCTCTTATGCTCTTGTACAATCTTCTTCTAAATTTCATGATACGAAATATTGTACGTGTCTGCCACTATCACCGTTTCTCTAATGAATGCAACTATTGTGAGGTCATCCAGAAAGTGCTTCTTACATGCTTGTACAATCTTCCTGTGAAGTTCATCATACAAAAGATGTACATGTCCTTAACCAGATCATCATCAAGAGGAACAACTTCCTCTTCCTCGCCTGGAGCTAAATCTGTTTCTAAAGATGGTGGTGACTGAATGGTGACATGTTGTGTACTCAGCATCAAGTCAAAATTCTGATTATTTGGCTTTGGTTCCTCCTTCGTGCCTACAATGTCAATTAATTCTTCAATCTGCTGAGCAAGCTCCTTGTCCTGTATATGTCTACTCTCCTCCTCTGTTGTTGGTCCGTTTTGTTCTTTCTCTTCAACTTTCTTCCGCACTGTTTTACACCTCGCCTCTCTTCTTCTTTCTTCTTCTACTTATCTTCTTGTTCTTACTTCCACTTTTCTTCCTCCAATCTCCTCTGCATTTCCCTTTGTTGAAACTTTGATGGCTTTTTCACCCAACCTTTAACAAAGTCTTTTGTGCTCATATAGTTGTTGGTGGCATAGAAGTATGAATCCACGAGTGCTTCTATAGCGGGCAAGTGGTACATAAGATGGTAATCTTTTGCTAGAAAAGTAGCAATATTCTATCCCTTGGCATTGTACAAAGTCATATCTACATGCAATCCTATGTAATCATGATTGTTGAACACTGACATATGCATATTGGTCCTCTAGATATGCTTTGGAGCCCTTTGCTAAAAAAGCTTCATTCACTTTCTGCTATGTAAGATCTGATTCCTTTTCCAAAAATAGTTGAGTGTCTGAAAACACTGGTAAGTGAACTAGCATGCTCTCAACTTCTTCCCCGATACTTCTTTCTTTGGTATCTTTTGAAGCAGATCTCTTGGGTGCCATGGTAACAGTGACTGCTAAAGAGAAGTGCTCAACAAGTGTTGTATTCACTGGAGGGAAAAGGCACTCATGGAAAAAAAACATTAGCTTTTGCAAATCAACTTTCAACGCTAGATCAAGTAGAAAACACATAGGCTGATGAGAAGGATTGCACAATTTTCATGATTAAGTGAGGGAGACTGGCTAAGGGAACTATGCTTTATGCAGTCCCAACAGCCAAGGGTGAATTTTGAGGCTTGCGACTTGGCAATGCGTGGTTCATCCTAGGAAATGACTAGAAGAGACTATGCATTGCACAGTCTATGTGGCCAAGGTGGCAGTTTGAGCCTTGGAACTACATAATGCACAATTGTTCTAGCCTGTACTCTGCATTGTGTAGTCTCAAAGGCCAAGATCTCGGCCTGAGGCTTGGACTTGCACAATTCCCAGCTGGTCAAGTCAGTGCATGGCCAAGTGAAGCGCATAACTGCCCAACGAGGATGTGGGAAACAAGCAGATTTAAGTGATAATGCAAGTTAAAGTGCATAAATGCCAAGTGAGGGCGTGGGAAAGAAGCATACCTAAGTGATAATGAAATTTAAAGTGAATATATGACTAAGTATAGATATATCGATGTGAATCAAGTGCATAAACTTAACAAACATAAGGAAATCAAATATGTGAGGGTAATCACTAGAACGATGACCACTAGTGTGCAAAAACAAGAAAACTAATGTGAAACTTATGAAAGGCGAACAAAAAACTGAATCAACACTTCTACATGATATTATAAGTTAAAACACCAAAAACCATGAAGTGAAACAAGCAAAAGAACTCTCGCATAAGTGAAACGACAAAAAGCGACAAAAAAGGCAGCAAAAGATGACAAAAGTAAAACTCACCCGGAAAAGCGATGCAAACTCCACCCAAGGCATCCTTGATCTCCTTGGGAATTCTCTAGCTCCAAGATTGAATGTACAAATGATCTCTAAAGGTGTCAATTAAACAGATTTATGTAGATTAGGGTTTATGACATGCATGCCCAAAATCAAGGAAAAAGCGACACTTGGTAGAAATGTCTAAAAATAGTAATTGTGCCACTTTCTGGAAACTAATAATGAATCCTTATTTTCTATGGATGATTTTTTGTTTCTCTCTTTTTATTTTTCTTTTTTCGGGAGAATTCCCATGAAAATTGCCAAGGAAGATTGCCCAATTATGGGGAATTGGGCAACTTCCCAGCTAAGTGCATTATATAGTTTTTGAGCTCAAGGCATGGATTGCGTAATTTCATAGCTTAGTGTTGCGCTTCCATCCATGACTACGTAGTTATCAAGCTCAAAGCTAAGCTTCCATCATGGATTGTGAAATTTCCATCATCAAGGCTGGGCTGGCTTACCATCATGGATTGCACAGTTTCTAGAGGCAAGCCCTGAATTGTTGTAAGGCGAAGTCATAAGGTTAGTTTGTGACTTAGAAAGATTAGATAAGTATGAAAACAAGCAAACACAAGCATAGATGAAAGAATAAGTCTTGATCAGATCATGAATATTTGACGACAATACAAATAAGCTCCTGTGGACAGAAAGGAAGGCTCCAAAATAAAATCATATGAAAAATTTTAGAGGGTGGTTGTAGCAACTACAATATAGTGTAATAAGTCTCCAAACTAGTGTTCTTAATTTCTTCATTATTTATTTTCATGATTTTATCATTACTTTGTAGCGTTCATTTTAGTCATAAATATATTTTATTATTATCATTATTTTTATGTAGGTATTAATTTTATTGATGCTTAAGATAAAGTAAATAAACTTAATGTAATAACTATATTCAAATTAAGAATCTTAGCATTCTCCTAAATTTCACTTATGTCTTAAATTCATTTAGTATTAAAGGCAAGGGAAAATTGTCTTGTTTAAGTTGAAAGTGTACAACATTGAACCTATGCTTATTGTAATCATTTTTTAGAAGTGACACAAACATCAATATGTATCTAGTTGGTTAGGCTTGGGCATTAACATTAAAATTTTATGGTTGATAAATAACAATATTTAACTAGAAACTTAAGGCATGATCACTATTCACTAGTTGATAGGACAATATATAATTATGTTATGGCACATTCCATGGATATAAGAGGAGATGCACATGTGAAAGAATCTATTACCTGCAAGAGGCTTATTTATTATTTTGAGAAGACCATTATATTACATAATACAAAATTATATGTTAACATAACTATGTTTTTTATTATAATTACAACGTATTAATATTCTTAAAGTTTTGTAATTATAACTATTATTGCTTATAATTACAACATCTTAATATTCTTAAAGTTTTGTAATTATATAGATTGTAAATTTATATATTTTATTGAACAATTCTTAGAGAAAAATAACCAAAAAAAGCCTTGATATTTTTTTTCTTTGTCCACTTTTATAATTAATCTATCAAAAACCGTTACAAAAACATCTAGTTAAAAGAACCATTCACATATTTATAAATATAAAACATGAACAATAACATATGCACACTAATTGTTTTTCGTAGATGAAAAAATATGGTATATATAATGTACCAGTGCATATAGAAATGTTCATATGTAATACATTCTGTCAATATGGAGATATAGTATGACGCACATGTGCAGTTTGTCTGCCTCAAAAACCAAAAATGTAGTAAGTTTCAGCCTACAAAGAAACAACAACCTCATATATGTCCAAATATTGCTATTAGAGGCGGGGGAAAAACATAAAAGAAGCCTAAATATAAAGAGGAAAAGGAAATAAAAATCATGCAACAGGGATAGAGCCCTCGACTTGTATTTTTCCATCAACTAATAGTGCATGGTGTATGTTGCCATATGCATCATTTATGCCAATCTTTGAAGGTGAATAAACAACCTTGTTTCTTTCTCTGAAGATATCAGTGAAGATGATAGAGTGGAAAGACCTTATGAGTAGAGAGATCTGAGACATCTAGGCCTGAAGATGAGGAGGAGAGAAATCTGAGTCCCTGGTTGTATGTTGTATAAGTACATGTGAGTCCTCGAAGACATGTAATGTGTTAATGGACAGTTGGTGTGCAAACAAAAGTAATCTCCATAGAGTTAGGACCTCTGCCCTCATGTTTGTGCCTGAGCCTCCATTACAGTGAATCCTGTAATGAGTAATGTGATACAGGCGAAGCCAAATGCATCCACATAATTGTTGTTGGGTCGCACCATCAAAATATCCTGCATGGAAATGTATGGGATGTGCAATGGATCTGAAAGAAAGGTCCCGAGAGTGTCTATGTTGTGACACATTCCCCACAAGCCATTGGATGATTTTAAGGACAATACAATGAGTGTTGATCAGGGAGCCCTAAAAAATGAATGAATTTTGAGCCTTCCATATTTCCCAGATGGTGTAAAAAGGGATGGCTTTGTGTTACCACCCCACTCCAACCACCAAATGTAGCAATGCTGGATGTGTGTGAAACTCCTGTAAGACATATTAAGAAAATGGCATATACCCAACCAGACTAAGAGAGATATAGGAAATTCAATAAAGAGATGGGAATTATGTTTAGCTATGTCACATCATAGTGAGCATCTCCCAAGACCCTGGATACCCTTCTTGCATAGATTATCCCATGTGAGGGTTTTATTCTGCCATACCAACCAATTAAACAGACTGATTTTGTGAGGAATATAAAGTTTCCATACCTTATGGTACCAATTTTGTTGTAGTCCTGAAGAAAGGAAGATAATGTGTGTATATATATCCATAACCACAACCTCTTTTGAGTTAAGTGCACCCACCCAAGTAATGTGATCCTCCTCCCCCCCTTGCACAATCCCACCTATCTGAGTGTGAAAATGAATGTTTCCCATTCCAAAATCAGATCATCAGGTATGCCAAAATCCTCAACCCGTCTCCACATAGGTGTGTTATCATTCCATCCAAAAATAATATGATTCATATAGAATATGCCATGTGCGTACAGACTGTGCAGGAGATGTTCCGATAACTGTTGTGTGTCAGCTATATCCTTAATGAAATTTGTACCAATACTAATCTAAAATCCACTGCTGAATTTCCAGCAAAGTCTCTGAAGAAAAATTCCCTTCACCTTTTGAAAACTCCTCCAAATATATGATCCACTTACCTTCTTAAGTGTGCTTTTCCTACTCCATGCCGCAAGATCCCTCATGTTCAAATATTTTGTAAGTATGATGTCTTCCACAGACCTTCAATGTGTAGATCTCACCAAAGGGACTTCAAGAGGAGTGCCCATCTGAATACCTTAGTATCCAAAATGCCCCATCCACGCACTTCCTTCGGAACTATTAGATTATCCAATTTTGTAAGGTGATATTTGACTTTAGTATTTCGACCCACCCAAATGAAGTGTGTCAAGATAGATTTTATTTTATGGATGATGGCTGCAAGAAGACTGAATAGGTGTGCCCAATACATTCGCATCTGTAGAAGTACTTCTTGTACAAGAATGAATCTTCCCCCAAGTGATAACCATCTGTGAGTCCATGCATTTACCCTCTTTTTAAATTTATCTAGAATCCAGTACCAGTCTTCATTCCTGTAATTTACTGGCTTTAAATTACATCCCAGATATGTGAGTCCCTCCAACAATGGTTTACAGTTGTAATTGAACATGTTGGCAATGTTGGTGATATCCCTCATATCCCTTGCAAAATATAGGGTGTATGACTTACAGTGATTTTCCATCAACCATGTAACATACCTGAATCGAGCCAATATGTTGTGGAAGTTTCTACATAAGACCCTGGACAAAACACCAAATACCAGTATATCATCTACAAATAGGTTGTGAGAAACTAATCTACCTGAACATATATGGACTCCCTTAAATAGACCTTCTGCAATATCCGCTCTAATATTGTTGCTTAAACAAACCATTACCAGTATGAATAAAAGTGGTGATAGAACGCATCCTTGATGGAGTCCCCACCCAACACCAAAAAAATTTGATGGGTAACCATTAATCAGAATAGAAAAGTGTGCATCAGATACACATGCCATAATCCATTCAATGATAGGATTTCAAAGTTCAATCTTCAGTAATACAAATCTCAGGAATTCCCAATCCAAGCAATTATAAGCCTTACAAAGGTCAGTCTTCATCACCAGAGCTTTTAAATTCCTGGAATGTATTGAGTGTATAGTCTCTTGTGCAATGGCGACCACATCATGTATCAACCTGTTATGCAGAAAACTCGATAGCTCTTGGTTGATATGTACCGAGAGGGTGCCTTTTATGCACTCCACAATAATCTTTGAGATAATTTTATACACAATATTGCAAAGGGATATGGGCTGGTAGTCCAAGAAGGACTGTGTCTCCGATGTCTTCAGAACCAGTGCAATGAATGTCAAGTTTATGGAACCAAATATGCGACCTAGTGTTCTAGTCTCTTCCACCATATCAAGGAGATCCTTTGCAATCAAAGCAAATAAATATAAGAATAATTCCAAATTCGAGTCATCTGGGCCTAGACTTTTATCCTTAGCAAATATTTTCAGGGTCTGGTGGATCTCCTCAGTATTGACCGGTCTGTATACTAGATTATTTAAGTTCTCATTAAACATTTGAGGATATTCTGATATAACCCAAACTTGGTCCTCAATGTTTACATCATGTCACATCTGGAAAAATGTCTTGAAATACGTAACAATCTCCCGTTGGATATCCACCGTCCTGTGCACCATTTCTCCATCTTGGCCACATCCTCCATATTGTATTCCCATTCCTCCATTGATTTGCAATATGGTGAAAATATTTGGTATTTTGATCACTCTCCTTTAACCAAATGGCTCGACTCTTAAGTCGCCAAGTGGTTTCCTAAATATGTAAGATCTTCCTTTTCCGATGTTCTAGTGCTTTTAGTTTTTCCTAAGAATCTAATGGAGGTGAATCACATTCCATTGTTTCCATCAGACCTTCTATATCTCTTGTAATGGACTGTAGCTCTTGTATGAGAGCCTTCTTCTTCATTTGTTCCCATATTCGGACCCAACGCTTCAATTCATGTAGTAGAGAGGTGAGATGTAGACTCAGAGATATGTCCATCACCTGATGATGTGACTTCAGAAAATCAGTGATGAGTGTGACAAAGCCCTTGTCCTCCAACCATGTATGATTAAATTTGAATGGAATACCTAGGTGCGACGCATCCAATTTCTATTGTAATACAATGGGCATGTGATCAAAGATGTGAGCCTTAATAACCCTTGAGCGCATAACACCGAATTGTCCAATGAGGTTTTCATGGACAAGAAAATGGTCCAATCTCTTGTTGATGTGGTCCTCACCCGATCTACCATTGTACCAAGTCGGGGTAAGAGTGAGAGGGTGGATATCCCGCAAATGATTTGTCATGAATAGGAGGGATAAACAATATGTGAGTGGATTCCCCGACACCGTATCCCCCAACGTTCCTGCCTCAATAGTGTGGCATTGAAATCACTAGCGACAATCAATGAGTCTATTTTTAGTAGTCTATATGCTTCCAATCTGTCCCAGAAATCCTGTCTACCAGCATAAGGAACATATAGATTAAGGATGTGTATTTTGGACGAAAAACCTCTGATATACCCTGACAACAAAATGCCAGCAAAGAAATTGTACACCAAGAAAGTGGCCCATCTAGGGTCCCAAAGATCAACCAAACCATTTGAATCTAATTTATATATATAATATGCATATTAATTATTTATATATAATACTTTTACAGTTAAATTTTAAAATACTTAATATGTGCTAAAAATCAATTTGAAGAAAAATAAAAACAATTCACAAACTTCAATATTATGTTTGTAATTGTATGTTTCCCTAACTTCCTTGGTGATATAAAACGATAAGGAAGTGCTCCTTTAAATTTGACATAATAACTTTATTTTTAATAATTAAATTTGAAAGTGTGATTTCCATATTATTAATGTTTATTTATATAATGAAATGGTTAATATCAAGGCTATGAGTTGAAATGGTTAATATCAAGGCTATGAGTTCACGTTAGGTGAAAAAATGCGCTTATAAATATTATGCATTTTGAGTTTTTTTTTTTAATTTTAGTTTTATTTTATTTATATATATAATTTGATTGATATTGAAGGTATATTTTAATAAAAGTATATAATGTATTTTTTACCATATTGAAATGACTTTTAAGATTTTAATTTTATTATTAATAATTATTGAGTAAATAGTATCTATTTAGTTTTAATATAATATTCTTGGTCGTATTTATAAAACAAAGGTTGAGAGTTATCTCCAAAGTAGTTATGTTCTTTTTTCACTTTTAATTAAATTGATTAATTGAAAAAATGTGATATGAGCATGTGTCATATGAACATGAATTACCTTTTTTTTGGGCATTTACTTCTAGTAAATCATGGCACATAATATTGTAACAAAGCCTACTTATTGAATATCCATGGTAAAGTGGAGTGAGTATCCATGGTTAATAATATTATATGTTTTTTAAAAGTATATATGTTGAAGAATTAATAATACTAGCCTACATCCAACTTAACTCCGGAGACGAGAGGGATCTATTTTTTGGTGGTGCAAACTACAAAATTTGACTAAAGCTTTGCACCTCAAGAGATTTAATCTCTCTCGACATTTAATACATCCATAAATAAGATGGATATAAGATGGCTTGAAACATATAAGCTCACTAGTTCTAACAATTTACTTGAAGCTCCATTTGTAAACTATAAAACCTAATAAGTTCTTAGGTTATAATATAAAACCCAATAAAAAATATACCTCTATCTTAACTATCCATGGTTTAATATCATACAAAACAACCTGGAAGATGTTAATATCATACAAAACAACTTGGGAGATGTAACAAAGTGAGAAAGTTTATTTTTCCCAAGATTTGATTTTTCTTAAGATAAAAGATTTTATTGCAATTAATGTTTCACATTAGCTAAGAACACCTTTGAATAGGCTACACCAGAGAAAAATATCATAGGCAAAACCATAAGCTGTGAAAACCTGGACCCCATAAACCTCCATCCATAAATTTACTATTTTATCTCAGTTTTATTTTAATTACAATTTTTTTTTCTTATTTTTTTTTTTTTTATTTTAATTTTTTTTATGGAATTTTATAGATTTCTTTTATTTTAATTATTTTTATGTAATTTAATAATTTGAGAAGAATACCATGGAAAATACCATGGGTTGTGAAATTTGTTGTTTTATCTCAAATGATTTTAATTATTAATTATTTATTTATTTTTAATTTATATTTATTTATTTAAACTTTATTCTTTTTAATGTAGTTTGACACAGTATACTTATGAGTCTTATATTTAAAAAATATGCACATATATTACACCCACACATACAACATCTAACACCTACATATCTAAAAACTAACCCTACACATCTCCCCCATACTGGGTTATAGAGTACTTCATGGAGCAATTATTAATAATATTAAGAATATTTAAAATAAAACTATAATTTGGTTGATCATATTTTTCATGCAAAAAACGGGAAAAATCGGCGGGAAGGAGCAGCGACGGTGCAGAGAATAGCAGAGACGGTCTCCAATGGAGGGCGGTAGAGGAGGGAGCTCAACTCCCTCCTACAAGGATGTGGTTTCCAACAAAAGCAAAGCAACGGTGATAAACAGTAAAGGCGTGGCTGGGGAAAAAACAGTGATAATGATAAGGGGACAGAGGGAACTAAGACCAAGGTTAACAGTAGCACAAAGGACAAGGAGGAAGAAGACAAAAATCATGGATCACGAGACCATAGACAAAAGGGACCTTGCAAGCCTAAAGCTGAAATCACTCCCAGAGTAATATTAAATGACCCCGCTCTGCAAGCGCACAGAGAACACATGGGGAACTATGCCATTATCTGTAAATTCATGGGACTATGGCCCACGGAAAAAGCTTTACAAACGTGGATCAAGTATCACTGGAAACCCAAAGGAAGCATTGACCTACATCTTGGGTCAAAGGGATTCTTCACAGTAGTGTTCTCAAACATCGAAGACAAAGATAGAATATTCGAAGGAGGACCCTACTTTTATGCAGCAACTGGTCTCTATATGAGGCCTTGGATGATGAACTTCGTCCCAGAGCGGGAGACCTTCACCTCGGTTCCAGTATGGGTAAGGTTGTATTCTCTTCCTCTTGATTATTGGCAAAATGAATCGCTAGCAGCTATTGGTAATAAACTAGGGCGTTTTGTCAAAGTTTCTGAAGCCACAAGAAGAGGGAAATATACTTCATTTGCAAGGATATGTGTGGAAATGGATCTATCAGAAGCTCTTCCGGATGAAGTTATTTTGGAAGTTTTTGATGAGGAGTGGGTGCAAACAGTGGACTACAAGCACATCCCATTCAGATGCCATAGATGCCATGAGCATGGACATCTGTTCAGAGATTTCCCTCTCAGTAAAGCAGACAACAAAGGGCACCTTAATACTTTGAAGGAGACAGAGAGCTTTCAGAAAGTGGTAAGCAGAGGTAAAGGAGGAAAAAAGGGAATAAAGCAACAACAGAACGAAAGGCAGAAGACCAGTCAGAACAAGTTTCAAGTGCTGGAAGAGAATGAAGAAAACACGAAGGAAGACAACTCTCAGGGGAAAGATCCTAATGAAAGAGAAAAGGAAGAAAACATTAAACAATCTCAAGATATGGGACATCAAAATGAAACTGTGATGAGTGAGACAGAAATGGAGATGGACCAGGAAATGACCCAAAGCGAAATAGATCTAGAAGATCATGAATTACAGGAAATTCTAGACAAGGAAAACCTGGATCTGGAAGGATTCCTGAGGCAGGGAACCAAGGGAGGAATAGAATCAATACCTCCTGAAGAATGCTCTAGAATACAATAGTTATTTTTGTGGAAAACCCAGGAAAGAGGGTCGGATAAAGGTAAAAGTATCCACAAGTAGGAGCACAGAGGTGTGAAAACTATTAAATCCACTCCAGGATTAGCAGCTAAAAATCCAGGAAAGAAAAGGGGCAGGAAAAAGAAAAACGAGCTCTTGATGGAATGTGGAAAGCTAATGATAGATTCAGGTAAGATGAAAGACCTAACCAGTTACTCTTTCACAAATCTTTAATTATGAAGTTCATATCTTGGAATATCAGAGGTCTAGGTAATAAAAGAAAACAAAGAATGTTAAGTAACAAAATGAAAATAGCAACACCGGATATAATCTTTATTCAGGAAACTAAATGTTCAATTCAAAAATTAAAGCAAATCCATAGCAAATGGATGGACAGATTTGAGTTTCTCGAAGTGAAAGTAGAAAACACAGCGGGAGGCATCCTCACTCTATGGAACCCCCAAAAAATCAGCATATTAGATGCGGAGGCTTCAAGAAATTATTTATCTGTAATTCTTCAACCAGTGGGAGCTGTGGATACCTTCCTCGTTACAAATGTTTATGGGCCACAAAGAATAGATGAGAAACTAAGACTCTTAAACTCCTTGGCAGAGCTCAGAAGCAGACATGAAGAAATACCTTGGGTCCTAGGAGGAGATTTTAATATGATCAAATCACTTTCAGAAAAAAGGAGGCACCAGACTGCTTAATAAAGACTCAGAGTTGTTCCAAACCTTCACAGATGATATGAATCTAGTTGACTCGGCAACGCATAATGGCCTTTTCACTTGGAACAAAAAAACAGGAGGTGAGGCTCAAGTCGCCTCCAAGTTAGACACATTTTTGATCTCAGAGGAGCTTATGCTAGTAAATAGAGAAATAACAGCTAAAGTTCTCCCCTTTGGAGGTTCTGATCACTGGCCGATCCAATTAGAACTCAAGGGGTTCGATTCTCCCAGGAATAGACCCTTTAGGTTTGAGAATATCTGGCTCTCTCACCTAGAATTCATCAGCAACATTGAAAAATGGTGGGTAGAAGATCTGCAGATCCAGGGCACTAAAATGTTCACCCTACACAAAAGACTTCAGCATATTAAATTCAGACTCAAAGAATGGAACAAAAAGGTTTTTGGCAACATTTTTGTGGATAAAAAAGCAGTGGAAGCCAAACTACAGGAACTCAATCAAGCATTGATCACAAAGGGTTTTGATAAAGTTAAAAGTTAGCAAGCTGATAAATACCACCAAGAATGGGAGAAATTATGCATACAAGAGGAAATCTTTTGGAGACAAAAGTCTCGAATTCAATGGCTCAAAGAAGGTGAACGTAATACTAAATTTTTTCACAGATCAACCATAGCCAATAGAGCTCACAACAGAATCTCTTCGATTTTGAATGATAACGGGCAGCTCCAGACCTCTCACAAGAACATCGAAGATGTGTTGGTTCAACATTTCAGAAGTATCACTAAGGAAAACAATCCAGACAGAGAGCAATGTATAAAAGAAATTACCAAAAATATCCCCAAGCTGGTGTCAAGAGAGGACAATTTTAACCTGAACAAACCAGTTACCAAAGAGGAAGTCAGTGAGGTTATCAAGGACATGCAGAATGGCAAAGCTCCAAGTCTAGATGGTTTTAATGTGGATTTTTTAAGGCCTCCTGGAACATTGTCAAACAGGACATCCTGAATGTAGTGGAGGATTCCAGAAGAAGCAGGACCATTCTGAAATCCCTCAACACCTCCTTCATCTCTCTGATCCCCAAACAGGATTCAGCCCTGACTGCTGACAAGTTTAGACCCATTGCTTTATGTAATGTGGTTTACAAGATCATATCCAAGGTATTGGCTAGCAGACTCAAACCTCTTCTTCCTTCTTTAATCTCAGGTGAACAATCTGGTTATGTGGAAGGCAGACAAATCCTTAACAATATCATTCTAGCCCATGAGACAGTTCACTCGCTAACCAGCAAAAAGCAGGCCGGTATGATCATGCAGTTAGACATTGCCAAAGCCTATGACAAGGTAAACTGGATCTATATCAAGAGGATCCTTGTTGCTTTTGGGTTTGATCACAACTGGGTCAGATGGGTTATGGCTCTGGTTACATCTTCCAGCTTTGCTATTCTGGTGAATGGATCTCCCTCAGATATCTTCACTCCTTCTAGAGGTCTCAGGCAGGGAGACCCTCTCTCTCCCTTTCTCTTTATCCTCATGATGGAAGGTTTGGGTAGAGCCATTAAGTAGGCTAAAGCCTTGGGAAAAATTAAGGGCCTTCAATTAACGGAGAATGGTTAGTCAATGACTCACCAACAATTTGTGGATGACACAATGCTGCATGGAGTTCCTACAGTCAAAGAAGCTTCAACATACAAACAAATCCTGAATAACTTTGCCTTGGCTACAGGTATGGAAGTCAATCTCTCCAAATCAATTTTTTTTTCTTAAATACTAACATTGCTATTCAAAGAAATGTCTCAAGAATTCTAGGCTTTCAGAGGGATTCCCTCCCTTCAAAGTATTTGGGAATTCCCCTAATAGCCAGGCCCCTGCATAGAAGTATTTGGGAACCGGTGCTCAACAAGATGCAAGACAAAGTTAAAAAATGGACTATCAGATCTTTGAACTTGGCGGGTAGGTTGATACTGACAAAAGTCGTTCTACAGTCAATCCTAGTTTTCTTTTTATCAGCTCTCCCAGCTCCCAAAAGGGTCTTACAGCAATTCAAGAATATCTAGAGAGACTTCCTCTGGGGCAAGGAAGAAACAAGGAAGAAATGGGCCCTTGTTTCTTGGGACAAAATCTGCAAACCTAAGAGTCACGGGGGCCTAGGATTAGATGATCAGGAAATTTTAAGTAATGTACTAGGTGCCAAACTCTGGTGGAGATGGGTTAAAGAACCAGAAGCTCAATGGGCCAAAACCTGGAAGGAAAAATATGCAAGTTCATGGCAAACCAATGATCTTATTAGAATGACTGGCAACATAAAGGGCTCTTACATCTGGAATAAAGCCTGGGAAAACAGAAGCCTAGTACAAGACCACAGTTTCTGGGAAATCAGAGCAGGAGATCTTGCTCTCTTTTGGGAGGACAGATGGCAGCAAGAACCAATGCTGTTAAAAGAGGATTATATAAACCTCAAGTAGGAAACAGATTCCCAGGGACTAACCAAAGTTAAATATTTTTGGAATCTTCCTCACAACTCTGGAAAATGGAGAAATTGGAGGAGCATAGACTGTAGAGATGACAACACCCTAAAAATAAAATCTGAGGAAATTATGAGCATGCTAAGACAAAGGAAATCTTGGTAACAGAGGGGCAGGATCAGTTAAGATGGGGCCTCAATAAAGAAGGCTCCTTTAATCTTAAGGAAGCTAAGAGGATTATCATGAACCTAGATTCCAGCAATGTTATGAATTCTTGGCAACAACTTTGGAGCCACCAAGGGTGGATGAAGATCAAGCTATTCATGTGGTTAGTCCACCACAAAAAAATCTTAACTTGGGACAACATCAGGAAAAGAGGAGTTATTGGGCCTTCTAGGTGTCAACTATGTGAAGCTCAAGAGGAAACAATGGAGCATATTCTTAATAGTTGCACCTTTACCACCTGGTTGTGGGATTCTTTTGCCACCTTTTTTCAACAGACAGACAGAGATAGAGGAAGCATCACTAACACCCTGAGCAAGTGGAGAAGGAACTTTTCGGAGAATGAGATTCTCAATTTGGCCTGGGCCTTTACGCCAAGCTTCATTATCTGGAACGTTTGGAAAGAATGGAATAAAAGAATTTTCAAGGATGAAAAAACTAGTCCTCTTCGCCTGATGGATCTGATCTTGAAACAGATTAGGGAGACAGTTAGCACCACTATTCGCAATTATCCTAAAAACCCTCCCACAGAAAATGAGTTGAGAATTCTCAGGCAACTGAAAATGCAAGAGATCAGTATCAATGGACTCAGTAGAAGAGAAGGAAATTTGGGAAAGGACAAGGATTTCTGGCAGCCTCCTCTGGAAGGATACCTGAAATGCAATATTGATGGTGCTTCAAAAGGCAACCCGGGGATAGCCGGATACGGAGGGGTGTTAAGAGATGAAAATGGAAGTATAAGATTCATTTTCCACTGCCACTTAGGTAAAGCCACAAATAACATGGCCGAATTAATGGCCTTAGAACAATGCCTAGAACTACTGAATCTAAATCAAAGCTCAAACGTCATCATAGAGGCAGACTCAGAGATCTCTATAAATGTTGTCAAAAGAATAAGTTGTGGAGCAGCACCGGAGAAAGTCTCAAAACACTGGAGACTAATACAAGTGTATCAAAGAATACAAAAGCATCTCTTGAGTCTCAGAACTGTTACTTTCAGACATGTCAGACGTGAAGCCAACAAACTAGCGGACACTCTAGCCAACCAAGGAGTGATGAATTCAGAGAGCAGATTTGAAATGAAGTGGCAGGAGATGACTCAGGGCCGAGTTAAAGCTCTTTGCGAAGAACAAGCGGCAGAAGATAGAGAAATTTTTAAACATTGGGTCAGAATGAAAGATACGGTTTAATGATGTCTAAACAGGTTAAATCTCAGTTCTTGGGGTGGCTCCTGGTAGATGGACATGCCCAAAGTAGGCCTTTAATACCCTGGTGGAAAGCAACCAGGTCCTGGTCCCTTCAGATCGCTCTACAGGGTTCTTTTCACAGTCAACGATGGTCCCTGTGGCATATACAGGGTTATTGTTTCCCGGCGCAGGCGGTTCCCCTTCTTTCCTCTAACTGGTCGGAAAACCAGACTCAAGTGGTTTTCGGGTGCTCGCACAACTTTGGTATGGTAAGTGGTTTAACTTTTTGGGGAGCGATTCCATTAGGCTCCTGCCACATGGATAGGGAGGGGTGATTCCATTAGGCTCCCGCCACATGGATAGGGAGGGGTGATTCCATTAGGCTCCCGCCACGTGGATAGGGAGGGGCGATTAAACCACCCTCCATCACGCGTTAAGTATCACACATCTTATGTGGTGCGATATTTCGTTGTGTCGTCCGATCTCGTGGGTTGATCTAACGGTCAGTTTTGCAAGTACTTTTTGTAGGGCCACGGGTCTTTTCGGGCGTGTTGGGATAAAGACATGTGTGGTTAGTGAAGCCACGGATTAGGCTTTTGCTTTTTTTGCTCCACATAAAGTTTGATTTGAGAGATTAATAGTGTTTGTTGTAGAAGGGTGGAACTGCACTATGGCAGCACACCCTTGGTTTTCCTGAGTCCTTTCGAAAGTCTCAGTTTTTGTACATTCTGTAAATTTATTTGTGGTTTAAGGAAATAGAAGGACATACTCTTGCTTAAGCAAAAAAAAAAACTATAATTTGGTTAATTTTTATGATTTTTACATTTTTTGACAATGTGAGGTGTCTCGTGGGGTACACTGTACGTTTAAGCTCATTTTATAATTTTGAGTATTCAAGGAAGTAGAAACATTCTAATTTATTGCTATGAAATTATGAGAAAAATATGATTAATTTTAGATGTTTGGAAAAATTTAATGATATTTTAATTTACAACTAAAAAAACCTTAGAGCCCTAACTATAGAAATTCTATTGTCAACGTGTGCTAATCCTTTGTAGTGTATGATTTGTAGTGTGGGATAACTTGTTGGATTGCTCTTTGGAAAGGAGAAATCTAATTCATATTGTAGTTCAAGCCATGTAAAAGATAGAAATTCCTTTATTGTAAATGTTAAAACATGATGAAAGAATATGACATAACGTTTACAAATAATGTGGACTTTAAATATTATATTATTATTTCTTAAGACATATTATATATATATATATATATCTTAATTAGTAATATTAAATTCTAAATATAATTATATATTGATGAATAACACAAATACTAAGGTAAAATCTATTAAAAACTAATAATAAACAAAATAAAAATAAAAAATAAATTTTTAATTTTATTGTTATTAGTTAGTAGAGTTGAATACACATTTTCACTGGCAATCCAAACAAATATTACTAAAGTAAAAATACTAAAACATTGTCTTACTTTTCTTAGCTACTTTTCTATTGGTTCATGAACTCTATACCGTCATCACACCTACTTTTTAAATAAAAGTTACCAAACTAGGGAAAACTGGTAAATAATCAATAACATAATTGCGTTGCCAAGTTTAGCAGATTTCTCACTTGATATTATATTAACAACCACTTCATATTAACTTGAGAAGAACTTGAAAAATAAAATAAGCACGTTCAAACATAATACCTTCTTGAATACCTAAAATTATGAAAAGTAGTTTAAATGTCGATAGACATTACAAACTCCTACCAATAGAAATTTATGAAAATCGAATGGAAATACCTCCTTGAATACTCAAAATTATGAAAAGTAGCTTCAACGTCCATAGACATCACAAATTGTACCCCATGAGACACCTCACATTGTCAAAAATTTTAAAAATCTCAAAAATTAACCAAATTATAACTTTCTTTTAAATTATTTTAATATTATTAATAATTGTTCCTTGAGGAGTTCTACAACCCATAACAGGGGAGATGTCTAGGGTTAAATGTCAAATATGTAAGTGTTAGATGTTAAATGTGTGGGAATTAAATATGTGAATATTTTTTTAAATGTAAGGCTCATAAGTATATTTGGTCAAATTACATTAAAAAAAAGTTTAAATAAATATAAATTAAAAAAAATTAATTAATAATTAATAATGAAAATAAATTGAGATAAAACAATAAATTTCACAACTCATGGTCTGTAGTATTTTTCTCTAATTATTAAATTACATAAAAAATTAAAACTAAAAAAATTAAGAAACAAAAAAAATTAATAATAATAATTAAAATAAAATTGAGATAAAATAGTAAATTTATTCATAGAGGTTTTTGGGCTCCAAGTTTTCACAACCCATGGTTTTTCATGTGGTATTCTTCTCTAATGTGGCATATGCAAAGGTGCTCTTAGCTTATGTGAAAAGCTTTTATCTTGAGCAAAGTTAAATCTTGGGAAAAATAATATTTCTCACTTTGTTACATTGCCTTCAAAGATTATGTTATTTTTCCATGTTGTTTTGTATGATATTAAACAAGGGATAGTTAAGACAAGGGTATATATTTTTATTGGGTTTTACACTATAGTCGAGAATCTTATTAGGTTTTATCATTTACATAGGGAACTTCAAGTAAACTATTAGAACTAGTGAGATTATATGTTTCAAACCATCCTAGATCCATCTCAAATCTAGATGTATTGAGTTCCTAGAGAGATTAAATCTCTCGAGGTGCAAACATTTCCTCAAATTTTACACTCAAATAAGAGGTTTTCACCACAAGAAATTAGATCCCTCTTGTTTGGAGTTAAGTTGGATCTATGCTAGTATTATTAATTCTATAAAGGATTATTATATGAGTTTAATATATATATTTTTAGCAAACATCTAATATTATTAACTATGGAGACTCACTCCCCTTTACCATGCATATTCAATAAATAGGCTATGTTACAATACTATGTGTCATAGTTTATATGACACGTGTTCATAACACATTTTTTCAATTAATTAATTTAATTAAGAGCCAAGAAAGAGCATAATTACTTTAGAGATAAATCTCAATATTTAATCTATAAATATGACTAAGAATATTCTAGAATATTATGTCAAAACTAAATAGCTATTATCTACTCAATATTTATTGATAATAAAATTAAAATATTGAAAGTTATGTTTCAAAATAGCAAAAGAGACACTATGTACCCTTATAAAAATTCTTCTAGGTTATCAATTAAATTTAATGTTAGAATATCTATATATAATTAATAAAACTAAAATTAAAAAATCAAAGTAAAAATAATCTAATATTTTACTTCCATTGGAACTTAGGTTATAGGCCTCCTTTTTTCACATTACCTAATGTCAACTCGTAGCCTTCATAGATATATATAGTTTTTAAATAATACATTTTTTGCTTGTAACCATTTCATTATATAAATAAACATTAATATATGGTAATAAAAATTTCAATGAAAGTAAATTCAATTGCTAAAAATAAAGTTATTATGTTAAATTTAAAGGAGTGTTTTTTTATTATTTTATTTCGCTAAGGAAGTTAGGGAAACATATTATTATAAATATAATATTTAAATTTATGAATTGTTTTATTATGTCACTGTTTGTGTAGTGATATCTATGATCGGTCAAGCTCTATTAGTTTGTCTATATTGATGAATTTTTTTCGATTTATATAGCTAGCATTATAGTTTTGTTGAAAATTTTAGGGTGACGTCAACCTGTCGTCGTATCCTCGACTATGGGTTTCAAGGGTGGACGTCACCCTACATTGCGATACAATGGGCTCGCGTACTTTGCCTGTCATGTTCACCAAACAACATTTCACTACGGTACAACAATTAATTAATTAACTAGAGTGTAGGGACAACAAATAATTAAAGCTATTTAATTTTTAAAAACATTTTTCTAAATTACATTGTCTAAATTATTCTAAAGCTTCTTTAATTATTTTTAATATGATTTTTGAGTTGAAGCTTGTATTTCGTCTTATTTCACTACAGAATTTATGGATGAGACACAGTTCATAGGATTTCATAGCCCAAACTACATATATACAATGTGTTTAAATGTCTGGATAAAGATCAGGGATCATATCTTGGCTTGAAGGGATCTAAATTCATTATCATCATTGTAACTCAAGACATGACATATTCTGGCTATAATAACAGCTGGCCTTTTTGTAACAGTTTCCAATATTTTTTATAAATCTTGTTACATTTTTAAAGTTTGACCAACGATGTGCTAATTGTGCCAGTTTGGTGCATAGAGATACAACAATTGTAGCTTAATATTATTCTAAATTATGGAAAATTAATTTTATAAAATGAATATCGAATTGTGCATTCGATAGTTGGGCTCTCGCTAGTTAGATCCATCGTAGTTGAGTTTTAAGAGAAGTCGGGTGCGGCTATAATCATTAGGAGGGAATAGGTCCTGAACCCAACCTCGTGCGGTGGGTCCCATTGGTAGTTGGTATTCAAGGCAGCCAACATAATCTTCTTGCAGAGGATACAAGCTTGACTCCCAACCTATGTAGACTAATCATTGAGAGGTAGCTCGTATAGTTGAACCGACCCTTAATCGGATCAGGCCTTGGATCTTTGACATTGCGTGAAGGGAGATAACCCCAACTCCTGACATATTCTAATGGGAATCATAATTGGATTATAATCAAAACATAATGTGCAACAATTTAATGGTGGAAAGCATGGAAACCCTGCAGATATTTGATGGAGTTATAATATATATATACTCCATAATATATATATATATATATATATATATATATATATATATATATATATATATATATATATATATATATATATATATATATAATACCAAACTTGTGTGTAAAAACCAGACCCAACACATACACTGATCCCGATGCTTTCAGATAACATACCAGATAAAAGCAAATTTAGCATTTTAAAAGCGATCTGGCTATGCTAAGGCCCTCAGATCACCATTCAATTTCTCATCAATCTATAAATATCGTATACCAAGGCGCAAACTCTGAATAAAATATTATGCACCTCTGTGTAGACTTGTATTTTTTCCCCTCATTTATTGAAAGGAGTTGTGTCTTTTGGAGTATTGGTTTATGGTTCTTGGGAGTGGTAGCAATCGAAAATGCATGTTGTGGGAAGAATCCAAACCTTAAACCTACCTTCCTTGTTTCCTGACTGCTTTGACCAAATACTTGAGAATTACTTGTCTTCTTTGAACTAAAAGACAAGCAGATACCTTTTCTCTCTTGATTCACAAACCTAATGTGGTTAAGCATAACAAACCCAATGGTGAGAAAAGATAATGTAGTTACCATGGAACAATGTAGAATTAGTATGTAGTTACCAGTGACGGTGTTTATATTCAAATGAATACTATTTCATACTTGCTACTAAACAAATTTGATTAAATCAAAATACTTAGACAAATAACTTTGGTTCCTTATTCTTCAAAAACCCTAATGTTAACTCTCTCTTATTGATAATTTTTATACAAATCACAACAACTTCAATGTGAGGATCATGGGATTAGGGTAGAACACAATTTTGTTTATTTCTTTCTGTTATGTAACTCCTGCCATTAAAACTTTCTTTTGTTCTCTTCCATATTCTCTATTCCTCTACCTTGTGTCCCTCTTCATCAATCCTATTGAACCATTGAAGGAAACAATGTCCTGGTGATTGTATTACTCCTCTACGTTGATTATGGTCATGACCTAATGCGTTTTGTGCAAGGTTGTGCATTGGTAACTCCTATGTTTGGTGCATTTCATGGTGAATGTTGTGCATTGAAGACCATGTAATGATATATGTTGTACATTAGAGACCATGTAATGGCATATGCTGCATACAGTTGGTGTGTTTGCTACATTTTTTGTATGTTTGAAGCATAGGTTTTTGAATTCTGATTACATAGAGCTAGAGTTGTTGTATGCTATGCATTGGAATGGTACGATTTTTTATTATATGTTGCATCAATGAAATATGAATGCCATGTTTGATTATGCTGCATTGAAACCTGATCTTAATGCAAACCATGAGTGTTATACATTGAGAGTTGTGTGTTGAATTTTGTGTGTTACTAGTTACGAATAAAGTATCGAAAATAAGCGATTGATCATTAGATTAAGAATTGATACATACTTCTCAGCAGACATAAGCTACTATAGATGCAGGTTTAGATCTCAATCTTCTACTTCATTGATTTGTTTTATTTATTAATTCATTATTAAGAAAAAAAATCAAAACAAAAAGACTTTGATATACCAATTCAACATTTAACTATATTAAAATCATCCACCATATAAAACATAATTAGCATATGTCGCTTTCAATCTAAGCAAAAAAAAATGCATATTTACAGTCATTAAATTAACAGTTAGTTGTTGAATATAATTTATATTTAATGATTTCATTTTGGATTGACTTTGATCATTTTAATAATTAGGTTGCATCGAATTCTTGAGCATTCGTAAGCCCTACACATCACACTTTTCATCATAATCCGATGAAATTAAATTTTATTTTTATTTTAAATCTAATGGGTGGAAGATAAAGCTAATCCATTTATGTTTAAGTAGTAGGAAAAATAGTACATGATATTTAAAAAGTTTTATTATTTATGGTTGTTACGACTAGGTCAATAAACTCTCGGATAAGCTCCTTGTGGTTGTTTTGAAATCAACACCCTCACGGTCCCACTCTAAGTCAGGGATTAGGTATTCTCACCTCACACATTTCGTGTCTTTCTCCAAAACCTTATCTCTAACTAGTGACCCACAGGAGGGGTCAAAGACCAACTCTCTTTTTCGTTATCCACTTGCATTTCACTCCAAAGAAAAATAATTAGGGTAGTTAAATAAGATTAAACTGACTTATTAACAATGAAAAAAATTGATTGGATTTAGGTAAGATGATCAACAAGATTCAATTTTAACAAATACTTGAAGATATAATTTGATGATGTAAATTTTTTATAAATTACTGCACGAAAATGGAGAAAAAGTCTTCTATGTATCAAAACCAAACAAGAGATTAAAAAGGGCATACAAAGACAATCACCCTTTCTCTAATGAATAAAAGCAATGTGAAGTCATCCGAAAGGTGCCTCTTACACTCTTGTACAATCTTCTTCTGAATTTCATCATACGAAATATTGTACGTGTCTGCCGCTATCATCATTTCTCTAATGAATGCAGTTGTTGCGAGGTCATCTGGAAACTGCTTCTTACATGCTTGTACAATCTTCCTCTGAAGTTCATCGTATGAAAGATTGTACATGTCCATAACTAGATCATCATCAAGAGGAACAACTTCCTCTTCCTCGCCTAGAGCTAAATCTATTTCTAAAGATGGTGGTGACTAAATGGTGACATGTTGTGTACTCGGCATCAAGTCAAAATTCTAATTATTTGGCTTTGGTTCCTCCTTCGTGTCTACAATCTCAATTAATTCTTCAATCTGCTGATAAAGCTCCTTGTCCTGTATATGTCTACTCTCTTCGTCTATTGGTGGTCGGTTTTTTTCTTGCTCTTCAACTTTCTTCTACATTGTTTTACACCTCGCCGCTCTTCTTCTTCTTTCTTCTACTTATCTTCTTGTTCTTACTTCTGCTTTTCTTCCTCCAATCTCCTTTGCATTTCCCTTTGTCAAAAATTTGATGGCTCTTTCACCCAACCTTTAACAAAGTCTTTCATGCTCAAAGAGTTGTTGGTGGCATAGAAGTATGAATCCACGAGTGCTTCTAGATTGAGCAAATTGTACATAAGATGGTAATATTTTGCTAGAAAAGTAGCAATCTTCTATCCCTTGGTACTGTACAATGTCATATCTGCATTCAATCCTGTGTAATCATGATTGTTGAACATTGACATATACCTATCGGTCCTCTAGATATGCTTTGGAGCCCTTTGCTAAAAAATCTTCATTCACAATTTGCTATGTAAGATCTGATTCTTTTTCCAAAAATAGTTGAGTGTTTGAATACACTGGTAGGTTAACTAGCATGCTCTCAACTTCTTCACCGATACTTCTTTCTTTGGTATCTTTTGAAGCAGCGCCCTCTGGTGCCATGGTAACAGTGACTACTAAAGAGAAGTGCTCAACAATTGTTGTAGCCGCCGGAGGGAAAAGGCACTCATGGAAACAAAACATTATCTTTCGTAAATCAACTTTCAAAGCTAGATCAGGTAGAAAACACATAGGCTGATGAGAAGGATTGCGCAATTTTCATGATTGAGGGAGACTGGCTGAGGGAACTGTGCCTTATGCAGTCCCAACAGCCAAGGGTGTATCCTGAGGCTTGAGACTTGGCAATGCGCGGTTCATCCTAGGAAATGACTAGAAGAGACTATGCATTGCACAGTCTATGTGACCAAGGTGGCAGTCTAAGCCTTGGAACTACATAATGCATAGTTGGGCTATCATGTACTACGCATTGTGCAGTCTCAAAGGCCAAGATCTTGGCCTAAGGCTTGGACTTGGGCAATTCGCAGCTGGTCAAGTCAGTGCATGGCCAAGTGAAGTGCATATCTGCCCAGCGAGGATGTGGGAAACAAGTAGATTTAAGTGATAATGCAAGTTAAAGTGCAGATATGCACAGTGAGGGCATGGGAAAGAAGCATATCTAAGTGATAATGAAATTTAAAGTGAATATATGACTAAGTATAGATATATCGGTGTGAATCAAGTGCACAAACTGAACAAACATAAGAAAATCAAATATGTGAGGATAATTGCCGAAATGATGACCACTAGTGTGCAAAAACAAGAAAACTAATGTGAAACTTACAAAAGGTGAACCAAAAACTGAATCAACACTTCTACGTGATATTATAAGTTAAAACACCAAAAACCATGAAAAGAAACAAGCAAAAGAAGTCTCACATAAGAGAAACGACAAAAAAGGCAGCAAAAGATGACAAAAGTAAAACTCACCCAGAAAAGTGATGCAAACTCCACTGAAGGCATCCTTGATCTCCTTGGGAGTTCTCTAGCTCCAAGATTGAATGTACAAATGATCTCTAAAGGTTTCAATTAAATATATTTAGGTAGATTAGGGTTTATGACGTGCATGCCCAAAATCAAGGAAAAAGCGACCTTAGTAGAAATTTCTAAAAATAGTAATTGTGCCACTTTTAGGAAACTAATAATGAATCCTTATTTTCTATGGATGATTTTTTGTTTCTTTCTTTTTCTTTTTCTTTTTCTTTTTCTTTTTTTGGGAAACTTTCCATGCAAACTGCCAAGGAAGATTTCCCAATTATGGGGAATTGGGCAACTTCCCAGCTAAGTGCATTGTACAGTTTCTGAGCTCAAGGAGTGGATTGCGTAATTTCATAGCTTAGTGTTGTGTTGCCATCCATGAATACGTAGTTATCAAGCTCAAGGCTAAGCTTCCATCCTGGATTGTGATTTTTCCATCATCAAGGCTGGCTTACCCTCATGAATTGCACAGTTTCTAGAGGCAAGCCTAGAATCACTATAAGGCCAAGTCATAAGGTTAGCTTGTGACTTAGAAAGATCAGATAAGTATGAAACCAAGCAAACACAAGCATAGATGAAAGAATAAGTCTTGATAAGATCATGAATATTTGACGATAGTACAAGATAAGCTCCTGTGGACAGAAAGGAAGGCTCCAAAATAAATCATATGAAAAATTTTAGAGGGTGGTTGTAGTAGCTACAATATAGTGTAATAAGTCTCCAAACTAGTGTTCTTAGTTTCTTCATTATTTATTTTCATGATTTTATCATTACTTTGTAGCATTCATTTTAGTCATAAATATGTTTTATTATTATCATTATTTTTATGTAGGTATTAATTTTATTGATGCTTAAGATAAAGTAAATAAACTGAATGTAATAACTATATTCAAATTAAGAATCTTAGCATTCTCTTAAATTCACTCATGTCTTAAATTCATTTAGTATTAAAGGAAAGGGCATATTGTCTTGTTTAAGTTGAAAGTGTACAACAATGAACCGATGCTTATTGTAATCATTTTTTAGAAGTGACACAAACATCAATATGTATCTAGTTGGTTAGGCTTGGGCATTAACATTAAAATTTTATGATTGATAACGAACATTATTTAACTAGAAAGTTAAGGCATGATCACTATTCACTAGTTGATAGTACAATATATAATTATGTTATGACACATTCCATGGCTATAAGAGGAGATACACGTGTAAAAGAATCTCTTACTTGCAAGAGGCTTATTTATTATTTTGAGAAGACTGTTATATTACATAATACAAAAGTATATGCTAACATAACTATTTTTTTAATTATAATTACAACGTATTAATATTCCTAAAGTTTTTTAATTATAACTATTTTTGCTTATAATTACAACATCTTAATATTCTTAAAGTTTTGTAATTATATAGATTGTAAATTTATATATTTTATTGAACAATTCTTAGAGATAAATAACCAAAAAAAACCTTGATATTTTATCTTTGTCCACTTTTATAATTAATCTATCAAAAACCATTACAAAAACATATAGTTAAAATAACGATTTACATATTTGTAAATATAAAAAATGAACAATAGCATATGCATACTAATTGTTTTTTCAGACGAAAAAAATATGGTATATATAATGTACCAGTGCATATAGAAATGTCCATATGTAATACAGTCTATCAATATGGAGATATAGTATGACGCACACGTACATGATATATGGGCAGTTTGTCTGCCTCAAAAACAAAAAATGTATTACGGTTTAGCCTGCAAAGAAACAACAACCTTATATATGTCCAAAACTATATGTCCAAATAGTGCTATCAGAGGCGGGGGAAAAACGTAAAAGAAGCATAAACGTCGGGAGGAAAAGGAAATAAAAATCATGCAACAAGGATAGAACCCTTGACTTGTATTTTTCCATCAACCAATAGTGCGTAGTGTATGTTGCCATATGCATCATTTATGCCAATCTTTGAAAGTGAATCAACAACCTTGTTTCTTTCTCTAAAGATGTGAGTGAAGCTGATAGAGTGGAAAGACCTTATGAGTAGAGACATATGAGACATCCAGGCCTGAAGATGAGGAGGAGAAAAATTTGAGCCCCTGGTTATATGTTTTATAAGTACATGTGAGTCCTCGAAGACATGTAATGTATCAATGGACAATTGATGTGCAAACAAAAGTAATCTCCATAGAGTTAGGACCTCTGCCCTCATGTTTGTGCCTGAGCCTCCATTATAGTGAATCTTGTAATGAGCAATGTGATATAGGCAAAGCCATATCTTGCATCCACATAATTGTCGTTGGGTTGCACCATCAAAATATCCTGCAGGGAAATGTATGGGATGTGCAATGGATCTGAGAGAAAGGTCCCAAGAGTATCTATGGTGTGACACATTCCCCATAAGCCATTGGATGATTTTAAGGACAATACAATGAGTGTTGATCAGGGAGCCCTAAAAAATGAATTCATTTCGAGCCTTCCAGATTTCCCAGATGGTGTAAAAAGGGATGGCTTTGTGTTCCCACCCCACTCCGACCACCAAATGTAGCAATCTTGGACATGTGTGAAACTCCTGTAAGACATATTAAGAAAATGTCATATACCCAACCAAACTAAGAGAGAGATAGGACATTCAATAAAAAGATGGGAATTATGTTCAGTTGTGTCACATCATAGTGAGCATCTCCTAGGACCCTGGATACCCTTCTTGCATAGATTATCCCATATGAGGTTTTTATTCTGCCATACCAACCAATTAAACAGATTGATTTTGTGAGGAATATGAAGTTTCCATACCTTATGGTACCAGTTTGGTTATAGTCTTCAAGAAGGGAAGATAATGTGTTTACATATATCCACAACCACAACCTCTTTTGAGGTAAGTGCACCTGCCCAAGTAATGTGATCCTCCTCCCCCCATTGCACAATCTCGCCCATCTGAGTGTGAAAATGAATGTTTCCCATTCCAAAATTAGATCATCAGGTATGCCAAAATCCTCAACCCGCCTTCACATAGGCGTGTTATCATTCCATCCAACGATAATATGATTCATATAGAATATGCCATGTGCATGCAGACTGTGCAGGAGATGTTCTGATAACTATTGTGTGTCAACTATATCCTTAATCAAATTTGTACCAATACTAATCTAAAAGCCATTGTCGAATTTCCAGCAAAGTCTGTGAAGAAAAATTCCCCTCACATTTGGAAAACTCCTCCAAATATATGATCCACTTACCTTCCCAAGTGTGCTCGTCCTACTCCATGCCGCAAGATCCCTCATGTTCGAATATTTTGTAAGTATGATGTCTTCCACAGACCTTCCATGTGTAGATCTCACCAAAGGGACTTCAAGAGGAGTGCCCATATGAATACCTTGGTATCCAAAATGCCCCATCCACCCACTTCCTTCGGAACTATTAGATTATCCAATTTTGTAAGGTGATATTTGCCTTTAGTATTTTGACCCACCCAGATGAAGTGTGCCAAAATAGATTTTATTTTATGGATGATGGTTGCAAGAAGACTGAATAGGTGTGCCCAATACATTCCCATTTGTAGAAGTACTTCTTGTACAAGAATGAATCTTCCCCCAAGTGACAACCATCTGTGAGTCCAAGCATTTACCCTCTTTTTAAATTTATCTAGAATCTAGTACCATTCTTCATTCCTATAATTTACATGCTTTAAATTACATCCCAGATATGTGAGTCCCTCCAACAATGGTTTACAGTTGTAATTGAACATGTTGGCAATGTCGGTGATATCCCTCATATCCCTTGCAGAGTATAGGATGTATGACTTACAGTCATTTTCCATCAATCTTGTAGCAGACCTGAATTGAGCCAATATGTTGTGGAAGTTTCTCCATAAGACCCTGGACAACACACCAAATACCAGTATCTCATCTACAAATAGGTTGTGAGAAACTAATATACTAGAACATATATGGACTCCCTTAAATAGACCTTCTGCAGTAGCCACTCTAATCTTGTTGCTTAAACAGACCATTACCAGTATGAATAAAAGTGGTGATAGAGAGCATCCTTGGTGGAGTCCCCACCCATCACCAAAAAATTTGATGGGTAACCATTAATCAGAATAGAAAAGTGTGCACCAGATACACATGCCATAATCCATTCAATGATAGGATTTGAGAGTCCAATCTTCAGTAATACAAATCTCAGGAATTCCCAATCCAAGTAGTCGTAAGCCTTACAAAGGTCAATCTTCATCACCAGAGCTTTTAAATTCCTGGAATGTATTAAGTGTATAGTCTCTTGTGCAATGGCGACCACATCATGTATCAACCTGTTATGTAGAAAAATCAATAGCTCTTACTTGATATGTACCGAGAGGGTGCCTTTTATGCACTCCACAATAATCTTTGAGATAAGTTTATACACAATATTGCAGAGGGATATGGGACGATAGTCCAAGAAGGACTGTGTATCCGATATCTTCATAACGAGTGTAATGAATGTCAAGTTTGTGGAACCAGATATGTGACCCAGTGTTCTAGTCTCTTCCACCATATCAAGGAGATCCTTTGCAATCAAAGCAAATAAATATAAGAATAATTCCACAGTCAAGTCATCTAGGCCTATAATTTTATCCCTAGCAAATATTTTCAGGGTCTAGTGGATCTCCTCAGTATTGACCGATCTGTATACTAGATTATTTAAGTCTTCATTGAATATTTGAGGATATTCTGATATAACCCAAACTTGGTCCTCAATGTTTACATCAGGTCACATCTGGAAAAATGTCTTGAAATATGTGACAACCTCCTGCTGGATATCCACTGTCCTGTGCACCATTTATCCATCTTGGCCATAGGTTCTCCATATTGTATTCCCATTCCTCCACCAATTTGAAATATGATGAAAATATTTGGTATTATGATCACCCTCCTTTAACCAAATGGCTCGCCTCTTGAGTTGCCAAGTGGTTTCCTAAATATGTAAGATCTTCCAAGTTTTTCGATGTTCTAGTGTTCTAGTGCTTTTAGTTTTTCCTAAGAATCCAGTGGAGGTGAATCACATTCCATTGTTTCCATCAGACCTTCTATATCTGTTGTAATGGACTGTAGCTCTTGTATGAGAGCCTTCTTCTTCATTTGTTCCCATTTTCGGACCCAACGATTCAATTTATGCAGTAGAGAGGTGAGACGTAGACTCAAAGATATGTCCATCACCCAATGTTGTGACTTCAGAAAATTAGTGATGAGTGTGACAAAGCCCTCATCCTCCAACCATGTACGATTAAATTTGAATGGAATACCTAGGCGCAACGCAACCAATTTCCATTGTAATATAATGGGCATGTGACCAAATATGTGAGCCTTAATAACCCTCAAGCGCATAACATCGAATTTCCAATGAGGTTTTCATGGACAAGAAAATTGTCCAATCTCTTGCCGATGTGGTCCTCACCTGATCTACCATTGTACAAAGTCGAGGTAAGAGTGAGAGGTGGATATCCCGCAAATGATTTGTCATGAATAGGAGGGATAAACAGTATGTGAGCGGATCCCCTCGATACCGTATTCCCCAACATTCCTGCCTTGATAGTGTGACATTGAAATCACTAACGACAGTCAATGAGTCTATTTTTAGCAGTTTGTATGCTTCCAATTTGTCCTAGAAATCTTGGCTACGAGCATAAGGATTATATAGATTAAGAATGTATATTTTAGACGAAAAACCTCTAATATACTTTGACAACAAAATGCCAACAAAAAAATTGTACGTCGAAAAAGTGGCCCATCTAGGTTCCCAAAGATCAGCCAAACCATTTGAATCTGATTTATATATATAATATGCACACTAATTATTTATATATATACTTTTACAGTTAAATTTTAAAATAAATAATATCTACTAAAAATCAATTTGAAGAAAAATAAAAACAATTCACAAACTTAAATATTATGTTTGTAATTGTATGTTTCCCTAACTTCCTTAGTGATATAAAACGATAAAAAAGTTCTCCTTTAAATTTGACATAATAACTTTATTTTTAACACTTAAATTTACTTTTATTGAAAGTGTGATTTCCATATTATTAATGTTTATTTATATAATCAAATGGTTAATATCAAGGCTATGAGTTCATGTTAGGTGAAAAAAGGGCTTCTAAACATGTGCTAATCCTTTGTAGTGTAGGATTTCTCTTTGAAAAAGATAATTCTAATTCATATTGTAGTTGAAGCTAGGTAAAAGATAGAAATTCAACGTGATGGAAAAAGGTGACATAGCATTTATAAATAATGTGGACTTTAGATATTATATTATTATTTCTTAAGAAATATTAATAAAATAATTGATTATATATCTATATATATATATATAATTTTAAATATAATTATATATATATATATATATATAATTTTAAATATAATTATATATTGATGAATAACACAAATACTAAGGTAAAATCCATTAAAATATGTAATAAACAAAATAAAAATAAAAAATAAACTTTTAATCATTACCATTATTAGTTAGCAGAGTTGAATACACATTTTCACAAGGAATCCAAACAAATACTACTAAAGTAAAAATACTGAAACATTGTCTTACTTTTCTCAGCCACTTCTGTATTGGGTCATGAACTCTTTACACTCATCACACTTACTTTTTAATTATTTTTAAATTAAAGTTACCCAACTAAGCAAAACTGGTAAATAATCAATAACATAATGGTGTTGCCAAGTTTAGCAGATCTCTCACTTGATATAATATTAACCACCACTCCATATTTTTTTTTTCTCTGCAAATACTAGTTCTATTAAAAGAGGTGAAAAAATATGTACAATGAGGTCAAGCCCTCAGAGGAGGCCGAGGCCATTCCTCAACCAAAAACTCAGGGACAATACAGTTTAAACTGTCAACCAAATTTACAATACAAACCTCAGAGATTTGATTTTGGTCCCTGACATACTGACAAAATTTACCCGGACTACAGCTATCATAACCTTCAGTGACCTCAAAAACACAGTAGCGCCTAGCATAGCTGTCTTTAAAACAAAAATTGAAAACTGTGTTGGCTGGAATTGCTACCTGAAGCATGAGACTGAAACAGACAAGAGCTTTTAACTGCAAAATCAAAGACATGGGATCAAAAAAACGTAGCATGTGCACCCAGTAGAGTTTAATCTGCATGACTTGGAGAAGCTTGCATATCCTCCTTCGCATGGCTTGGAGAGGCGACCCAAGTAACGAACCCGTCTTCGTCCAGCACCGACGCTCCATCAGAATCAGTAACCAAATGTAAACAGGCAGTTGCTTTTTGAGATGGCTCGCAACCAATGTCATCTTCCTTAGTGGGGTCAGGCTGCTGAGGCGCTTCCGGGACAGGGGCGTCCTCATGCATCCGGTCGACATGAAACACCAACCCAGTCATATCCCCAAGTAAAATGATGTCATCCTCAAAATGTGAGGAAGCGGGAGGAGTCGAGCTGAGCTGGTTGCTCTCCTCCTCTGAGACAAATACTGTAAAATTCATTGTCACCACCAGCCTGTTGAGCCGACTTTGGAATATAAATCTGGAGGTCTGATAGGAGTTATTCGGGATGATCCTCTCTTGGTCTGAAAGCGGAGATGAAGGAGGGGCTAAGGCAATTGGGGCAACCTGCTGAAGAGCAGATTGAGAAGGGCTAGCCTTGATTCCAGCCCGAGCCCCCTCCCCGACCCCCCGACGCGGGATACCTCGAGTGCGAGGCATTATATCAAAAGCAAAAGCCCTGAGAGATCGATTGAGACAGAGTAAACCCGAAATGGCTGGAGTGCTGCTGAAATCCCAAGATTCCAGAGCCGAGCGATTAAGTCGACAGGAAAGACCAGACAAGGGAATTGAAGCGGCTTAGCTTCATATAGAACAGAGTCATTAACTGCAACAGAGGAATTGAGCCAATCCATGTTAATGCGCCGAATTGAGAACAGAGTAGCCATGCTCGCATTGAAATCCAACTTGCTTCGAGACTGAACTGGCTTTAATTCACCTGCCATAAACCTGAAACTACCTCCGATGACGCGTACCCTTTAGACCTTCCGCCTGCCATCCGTCAGGCCAGGTGTCTGCATGGCATGCTCGATCATTGATTGCATATGTGAACACCCGCATCCGGGTAACCACCACTCCATATTAACTTAAGCACAACCTGAAAAATAAAATAACCACGTTAAAACATAAATCTATATGGTAATTAAAACTATTTCAACGATACCAAAACAACCCACTTAGCAGAAAATAATGTGTTCGAATTGGCAAGTGCTAAGCGGGGACGACAAACGAGAAACAGTAAATTTTATACTTCCACGCATGATTCGTTTCTGAAGCAAAATAACTGAACTACGAGCTGCATTAAAAATTTTGAAGATGCCCTCCACGTTGTCCTTTGCAATCCACTGCCCAGTTGCAGGTTGAAATAAATAGATCGGATCACCATTAATACCACTCACAAAAATCTGATCTCGCCACACTGCAACAGACGTGACAATGGAAATATGTAATAGACATCGAAAGGTTTTTATGACTCATGAGCATCCTACTTTTTCACTTGTTCCACATTGATCATGTACAAATTCCCACCTATAGAGAAAAAATTCACACAGCATCATATAGATATATTTGAAATCCAAGTCTTCCAACGTGTTCCAAGTATACACATAAATGGATGGAATGTATTTAATCTGAAAATCTTACGCCTGGAAATTGACGTAGACGTATTTTAAGTTTCAGTGCATATTTTACGGTTGTTGAAAAATTTTGCACATCAACTAAAATATATTGGGGTCTCGACGTCTAATTAAAAATCCAAACAGTAAAAATCTGTCTTCAATGTGACATTCTCTAGCTCGACTATGGATGGATGGATTAAATTAAAGTTGTGTATGTAGGGAAGAGAATGGTGTTATTAAGGATCACCTAAAAAGGTGCAGACCTCTGGATCATTGGAGAAAACCCTATACATAGGGATTGGATTAGTTTTAGCTCTACTCTTTCCCTCATTACCACCTGTACACCCTATACATAGGGATTGGATTAGTTTTAGCTCTACTCTTTCCCTCATTACCACCTGTACACGCCAGCCTCATTACCACCTGTACACCCTATACATAGGGATTGGATTAGTTTTAGCTCTACTCTTTCCCTCATTACCACCGGTACACGCCAGCCGAGAGGACATCAGGCCCAGGATGCAAGTACCCATTCACAATTAGACAATACCCAGAAACTACTTACCCAACAGAACAGGAGGGTCACACTGGGAGGTAGGGGCCTAATCACAAGGCACACTATCCTACACAGAATGATACAGTGAGTCATTTTGCATAATTGCCATATATAATACACGAGCTAAAGAATGCATGCAGAGCGACTTAATCTTCTTCTCACCTGCTGCTATATCTTCATGGTTCATTGCTTTATATACTTGCAGACCGGAGGACTAGCAAGGGTTGGGTTGGACAATGGATCTTCTGAAGTTAGCCTACTTTGTACCGGAATTTACTAATCCCCAAAATTATTTATTATAACTAAGGTTGAGTTTACAAATATCGAAATTTATTAATCTCCAAAATTATTTATTTATTAATTATTTATGACATAATTTAATAACCTATTTATTAGCATTGGATTTCACTCTCTTGCAAAACAACTTTAGAATTTACCAGGGTCCAAATACCACTTTGGCCTTTAGAATTTACCAAGGTCCATTTAGTCCACTTACCACTTTGGCCTTTAGAATTTACCAAGGTCCAGTTTAGAATTTATCCGAGTCCAATTACCACTTTCACTTTAAAATTTACCATGGTCCAATTACCACTTTCGTCTTTCGCATCTAACCGTATGTGGTTTGATGAATTATGTGTTTTATGGTCTTACATTTTTCCCTGCGATTGCTCTTTTTTCTAATTGGGAAAAGTAATAACATTCATGCAATCTTTTAATTTATCCTACTTCACTGTTGAATTCGTTTTTGAGTGTTGAATTTGTTAGCCTGTGAATATGGCATGCTTAAAAAGTGCTAGACTGGTGGTATGTACTTTTTATTTACTTATGCCATTAGTTTATTGTAAAACCTAAAAAATACTTACAAGTTATGTAAAATTTGATATGGTATACAACCCTGGGGAAATTTTGCAGTAAATTAAAGCATGGTTGCTTTTGATTTTGTTTTATCCTACTGCAGCGTTGAATTTGAATTTGTTAGCCTCTAAATATGGCATGCTTTCTGGTTCAAAACTGATTGACTGGTGGTATCAGCCTATGAGGTATGTACTCCTTATTTACTTATGTCATTAGTTTACCTGAAAAATACTTAAAAGTTATGTAAAATTTGATATGGTATACAACCCCTCACGAAATTTTGAAGTAAATTAAGGCATGGTTGCTTTTGAATTCGTTTTTACCCGAAGTAAATTAAGGGGTGGTTGCTTTTGAATTTGTTTTTACTTTACTGCAGTGTTGAATTTGTTAACTTCTGAATATGGCATGCTTTCTCGTTTTAAACTACTAGACTGGTGGCATCAACCTGTGAGGTATGTACTCTTTATTTATTGTAAAACCTGAAAAATACTTACAAGTTATGACAAATTTGATATGGTATATAGTCCTTGAAGAAATTTTGAAGTAAATTAAGTCGTGATTGCTTTATTTACTTATGTAGTTAGTTATTGTAAAACCTGAAAAATACTTACAAGTTATATGTACATTTTGATATGGTATACAACACTTCATGAAATTTTGAAGTAAATTAAGGCGTGTTTTCTTCCAACCAACTTAGGGAGCCCCTAAAGAAATTATGAAGTAAATTAATGCGTGATTTCTTCCAACCAGCTTGGGGAGTAGCTCAAACTCAGGTTGGTAGTGATAAACCCTCAAATTAAAAAAAAAAGTGTGCTTTATTTTGTGTATTCTAATCTATTATGTGTTTTATGGTTTTATGTTATTTGGTATTTTGAATTTTCAAAATTGCAATGGATAAGCGGTTTAATGTTATTTGGTAGTTTTGTGGAATGGGAAGTTGAAGATTTTGAATTTACAGAGGCTGAAATTTACAGTGGCATGACTTCAAAATTGAAATTTGAAACCATTCATTATCATTCATCATTTTATAATGTGATCTGAAATTTTTATTTGAAAGCTTATCCTTCTATATTTACAGGGACGTGACTTCAAAATTGAAACTATTTATTATCATTCATCATCTTATAATGTAATTTTAAATTCCTAGCTGAAAGCTTATCATTTCAATGATTTTAAGATTCTGAAAACATTATGCATGAATATTAATTTATTTATTAACTCATAAAATTATATTAGTAAAATTTAGAATCGTGATCTTATAAGGGAGCTGAAAAAATTATATCCTAAAGCTTATCGCTTCTGTGACTTTAAGATTTTGAAAACATTTGCCATGAATATTAATTTTATTTATTAATTCATAAAATTGTATTAATAAAATTTACTCTGCAAGATTTTGAAAACATTTGCCATGAATATTAATTTTATTTATTAATTCATAAAATTGTATTAATAAAATTTAGACTGCGAGTGTGTCATTTCAAATTTTCATGTCTAGTTTTAAATATTTTGAAATGAATATAAATTTATTTTATGATTAGATGTAATGGTATAACTTTACGTGATTATGGATTTGCATGTGAAGGCCAAAGGTTGTTGAATTGAGCTATATATAATAGTTAAATTTTATTTAACAATTTCTTTTGTTTTAAATGCAATTGTTAATACCTTGTTTCTTAACATTTAATTTTTTTTTTTTAACAAATATTTTTTTAGGTAATGGGTTTAACAAGGTTTATACTTTTTTAGGTAATAAATAAAATATCCATTATTAGAAAGTATTAACTTGGGCAATTTGTATGATTTAATGAACTTTAATTTTCATATGTATTTTTTATATAGGTGATTACAAATCTACAAATGTCTCAAAAAAGAAAACTACAAGTTACAATTGGGGAAATGTATGGATGGACAAAAGGGAAAACTTCCAAGACTCAAAACAATTTAGAAACATGTGAAGAAACCCATAATGATGATGTGGAACAACAATTACATGAAATTTTTGGAAGTTCTTCTGATGTGATCTAGATGAAGAAACAAATGAAGTTGAAGAAGAAGTTGCTAATAATTCAAAAATGAAAGTGCAAACAAAAAGACACTTTCAATGGTTAGATAAGTTTCTTTGGTTGAATTATGTGAGGTTTGGTGATAAAATGGCTATGAAGTGTAGTTATTGTAAGAAGTATAAGATGAATGGACCATGGGGTATAGGTAATGGTTGCACAATATTACAACATGATGCTCTTGCTACACATGAAAAATCATTGGTGCATAAAGATGCACAGGCAAGATGGATAAATTCTCTAGAGGGAAATATGAAAGCAATTCCAGATCATATTAGATAGCTTGAAGATGTCAATAAGGAAAAAGTGATTTCTACAATGAAAGTAGCATATTTCATCTATCAAGAAGATTTATGTCTTTCAAAGTATGAGAAACTTTGCAAATTTCTAATGGATGCAAAAACTCCATATATGCCAAAGTCTCAAGAGTACTCTTCATACACAAATCGTAAGTTTGCAAATGATTTTATATATTTCATATCAAAACATATTGAACAGATTTAGATAAAAAATATGATGGAAAGCCCTTTCTTCTCATTAATAGTTGATGAAAACATTGATCGAACCTTAGAGCAACACCTTGTTGTTTATGCAACATATTTAGACTTAAAGTGTCTTGGTCCACCTATCTCACATTTTATGAAGCTCAATGATGTAGTGGATGGAAAAGGAAAAACAATATATGATAGTGTCAATCAATTAATAAATGTTAGAGGCCTTTAATATAAATATTTGATAGTTGTTTCTACAGATGGAGCTTCAACAATGATTGGACATGAAAATGGTCTTGTTTCATTTTTGAAAAAGAACCATCCAAACCTTATTGCAATTCATTGTGTGGCTCATCATGAGTCTTTAGCAGCAGCAGATGCTTCTAAGAAAATACTTGAGTTATTATATGTCAAAAGAAATGCAAACAAAGTGTATTCATGGGTTCAAAACTCCCCAAAAAGAAATAATGATTTTAATGATTTGCTTAGAGTCATGCAAATTGATGTTCTTGATGTTCTACAAATACATTCAGTGAGATGGTTATCAGAAGGGGAAGTTATTATAAGGCTTGTGAAGCTTATGCCAACAATTTTAACTTTGTGGAAAAATGAAAAAAAAACTTCATCATTATATGATAAGGCACAGATATATTCTATCCAATAGTGTTTACATATGCTCGCTGATGTCCTAGGGGAATCGAACAAGTTGAATATGACTTTTCAAGAAGAAAATGTAGACATAACAACTATTGGGTTGGCTCTTAAAGTAACCATAAGTACATTATCTAGATGGTTTTTGAGAAAAGAGACATTTGCAGAAGACACAATTTATCTTTCAAAACTTTTAAGTGATTATCAAAATGGATACATTGATATTAAAGATGAAGGGACATTGGTAGATAGACATGATTTACAATACATCTCTATCTCAGCCATGGATATTGAATGCAATGAAGCAAGGAAACAATCTATGAAACCTTGTATTGAAGGTACAAAAGAGAGTTGCCAACAACTCACAAAAGGTTATATAGATACTCTCATAGACTCTTTAAATGAAAGATTTCCAGACCTTCATCTTTTTAATGAAGCAAAATTGTTCAGCCCTTGCTATTATCCAGAAGAGCGTCGTAATCATGAGAAAAATTCAGAACATTGGCTTTTAAAGCTTTTTCAACATTTGCAACATACCATATCAAGTGATGTTGGATTTGTAGCTTTATTTGATGTTAAAGCTTGTAAAAGAGAGTTGCACCCTTTTGTTGATTCATTAAATCTGGCTTATGAGGGTTTTTCTATGACAGAAGCATGGAAAGTCTTTCGTAACACAAAACAATGGCACAAAACTTATCCTAATATGATGAAATTATGGCAAGCTTTGCTCACTATTCCTGCAAGTACAGTAGATTGTGAAAGGGGATTTTCTAAGCAAAACATCATAAAAAACACTAGGAAATCAAGGCTATGGTTGGATACATTGGATGCTTTAATGAGAATATCTTTGAATGGACCTGAATCATCTAATGTTGATTGGCATGCAGTATATGACGTATGGATTGATACAAAGTCAAAAAGGGTTCTTGAGCTTTGAAATTTCTTCTAGGTTATGTTAAGATATCCCTATTGAAAAGTGTTTTGTAGTTTCTCTAGAAAGATTGACTTTAAATGAAGTATAATTATGATCTATTATTAAAAACTTTTTATATTTTCTCTAACAAGTTTGAATTTCAATGAAATACACTATAGTTTGGAAAAATGCCACTAAATGTTTTATTTATACTATATTTACATTGTTTAAATAGTCTCACTATAAATTTGGACTATAAATATGATAGACTACAAATCCCCTATTTTTACCCATGTATAATGATGCATGGTATCGTTAAATTTCTTTATTTTGTTTGTTGACTTCTATAATGCTAGATTTGTTTGAGTATGGTAGTGAGGTGCACAAAAATAAATGACTTCTGCTAAAATCCGCATGATTGATTGAAAACTTTGTATTTTTATTTAATTAAATTAAAAAATGAAAACCAAATATTTGTTTTCTATTTTTAGTGACACATCTTATTTTTTTGGATCTGGAAATTATAATAAAACTAGTTTGAAAACTAACTAGTGTCACTTTTATTTTTATTTTTATTTACTTAAGTTAAAAAAATGAAAAACGAATATTTCTTTTTAATTTTAGTCAAACTGATCCAATTTTTTTGGATCTGGAAATTGTAATAAAACTAGAATTCGAGTTTGTTGGTGAGGGGAGACTGAAAATTTTCATATATAATATACGTATAGACCAGAATATGATAAAAATAATGTTTCCGGGTTGACACATGTTTGAACATGTGTTGTTAAAGGTAAAACTATATAAAATATTATAGAAAAATGAAAAATGTGTGTGATTATATAAAATATTACAGAAGAATGAAAAATGTGCGTGATTTGAATGAATTTTCTAAGCCTTTTAGAAGAATGAAAAAGGTCTATGGTTAGAATTTTTTAAGCCTTTTTAGAAAAATGAAAAAGGTTAGTGATTACAATTTTAGAAGAACGAAAAAGGTCTATGGTTAGAATTTTCTGAGCCTTTTTAGAAAAATGAAAAAGGTTAGTGATTACAATTTTCCCTTCCTTATTTCACAGTTTATGAGGAAAATCACTTCAATTTGGTTTGTACACGCATGAGAAGAATTTATGAATTGAACGGTTTATGAATTGAACTCTAGTCTTGATTTGTGTAAAAAAATCATAAATTAATGTTCTAGCATCATTTGGGATAATCCAATTGTCAACCCAAAGATAAATTTACGAGAACGATTTGTAATTGTTCAATCCTTTTGCTTTAATGGGGAGAAATTATAGTTGAATGGTTAACTAAAATTCCACACTGTAAGTATTTGCCTTCAAGTTTTTTGCTGCTTGAAGATTGTCCAAATTGGGGATCACTTGTTGATATAATTGTCTAGATTGGGGATCACGTGTTGATATTTCAGCCATTTGTTTTTGTTAGAGATGGATATATCTATGTGAAGTAAAGTTTGCAATTATAAGCACAATTTTGGTAATTTGGTTTAAAGAATTTTGTGTTAAGCATGAATAAATGCTTAGTTGTTCCTTTTAGTAAATTACCATAATTTCATTATATTTTCAGCATCATACAATGTAATATGATTAGTGTTATACTCACATTGGAGGCTTGGATGACCATGCTAACACTGTGGAAGTTGTACACTGCTCACTAGCATCTATGTGAAAACTATATGATTCTAGTTTGAAGCTTTATGAACAAACATAGAATTATTTATTGATTATTACATAGGAGAGTTCAATGCGGTAAGATCCAATGCTACTATTTTAGTTTGTCCAAAGTGGGGATCACTTGTTGATATAACTGTCTAGATTGGGGATCACGTGTTGATATTTCAGCCATTTGTTTTTGTTAAATATGGATATATCTAGGTGAAGTCTGAAAGTTTGCAATTATAAGCACAATTTTGGTAATTTGGTTTAAAGAATGTTGTGTTAAGCATGAATAAATGCTAGTAGTTGTTACTTTCAGTAAATTACCATAATTTCATTATATTTTCAACATCATATAGTGTAAGATGATTAGTATTATACTCACATTGGAGGCTTGGATGACCATACTAACAGTGTGGATGTTGTACACGGCTCACTAGCATCTATGTGAAAACTATATGATTCTACTTTGAAGCTTTATAAACAAACATAGAATTATTTATTGATTATTACATAGAAAAGTTGAATGTGGGAAGATCCAATCCTACTATTTTAGTTTATTAGTATGAAAAGTGGTTTATTGGAAAATGAAAAGCATTTAAAATGTAAAAACGTGATGAAATTTTCATTTGATGGGTTGAAAGAATTTGAAATTCCAGGCGTGTTACAAGTTACTTCCCAAGATAGAGACAAATTCTTGTTTCAAACGAATATACAGGCTGGAAAGCGAGAGCATGCGAGGAGGACTATATTCTGCCCACGGGCAAAAACAAGAAAACAATGGATATGGACCTTAGGAGCACAGAAGATGGAAAAGCAAACAAATGCAATCCAATCTTATTTAACTGTCCATTAGAGTCCATCTACACGCGTTGGCAGATCATCTATATCTATATCAGATCCCATAGTATGAGATTGAGATTTCCATTATATCGATATCTGATTTCAGTTAAAAAAGACAGAGAACTAAATCTTACCAACGTCTTCTCACAGATGCAAGATTTACAAACAAATCTATAATCGACTTGCTCTTGTGGTAATAGTAGAGGAGTATTTGTGAACAAAAACCAATCTCGGTGGTCGAGACAACTATTCACTTTGGAATTAATAAACCGCCATATGGGCACATGGCCCATGGTTTCCTATGCTGCTTTTTGCTTTGAAATTTGAAACCTCGTTACTATTAAAATAATAGTATTAATTTTTTCAGAGGAAAAAACATACTTTCATTTTATATAGAGAAAGTTACATATTCATGGTTCCATAACACATCATGCTCATGCTCATTTGTAACCTATAGAGCAACTTGATCATCTATATGACACATGCTCATTTCTAACCTATAGAGCAGCTTGATCATCCATATGACAGATTACCACCCAAAACAACACTTAAAAAAAGGACCAAATCGCAAAAGCAAAGATGAAAGTTAAATCTCAAACGATCCTATACCACATCCCCTGTCATCATCTGAGAAATTTTCAAAGAACATAAAGCCCGCGCAAAGGGATAGACCAAGTTTCAAAAAACATAAAGCCCACGCAGAGGGATAGACCAAGTTTTAAAAGCGCATTGACCTCCATATTCTGCGCCCAAAAGACATGTTGAAAGGAGACAACTGAGAAAGAAGGTAGAGTGTTCGTGATCAGAGAATTGGGACATCAAGAGGGCAACAACCATGAATCTAGTTAATCAAAACAAGGGAGTCACCAAATATGAGAAAATTATCAGCGTCCAACCAAGAAGACGACTTGAGCACCCCACAACTCGAGCAGCTCGGCTCTACAATTGTCCCCTTATCACCATTCTAGAAGAAATGATAATGGACAAAAGGGTCCAAGCATAACAAGACACCACATCCACATTACCCTTCAAGGAGGCAACACCAAAGGAACAAATAAGGAAAGTGTCAGTCAAATCAACATACGAGACAGGCCGAAGGTAGTTCTTTGGAATCTAGGGACCAATTTCTTGGAACAAAAAACCACAATGTCCAGAGCAATAGCGTTAGACACAGAGATTTTGTCCTCGCACACCAAATCCCCTAAAGACATAGGGGGAAGGGTTCTATGGGCTTTAGCTCTGGAATTCCATATACTAAAACATTCGTGAATGGAGGACGCATCGTTAATATGAGGGACACCCCAAATTGTGGCCACCCCCACCTAAATCTCTACAGAAAAAAGGAAATGAATAAAAAGGTGGAAGCAGTCCTCAGATTCCTATCTACACAGGGAACACTAGCGAGGATCAAAGAAGTCTCTTTTATGTAAATTGTCCCAAATTAGAATACAATTGTGAATGGCCAGCCTCGAGAAACACTTAATCTTCAAGGGGGCTTCCCACTTCCATGTGAATGGCCAGCCTCGAGAAACACTTAATCTTCAAGGGGGCTTCCCACTTCCATAGCAAAGAGGAAATATCAAAGAAGGGCAACTATTGTGAAATGGAGGTGATGTGGTCATATACTTCCTTACTAAAATCTAGTCATTCCCAATGTGTTTGCCCCCACACAAGAACCTCTGTGAGACATTAATCCCCATGCAAAGCATGCTGCGATGCAAATCATACCTCTGTGAGATATTAATCCCCATGCAAAACATGCTGCGATAGTTTGCCCCCACACAAGAACCTCTGTGAGACATTAATCCCCATGCAAAGCAGGCTGCGATGCAAATCATACCTCTGTGAGATATTAATCCCCATGCAAAACATGCTGCGATATCTTTTCCATTCAGCGACCAAGTCCTCCGATAAACTGATTTGCCCAAGTATAGACCACTCCCACAAGCTAACAAGAATATCGAGCCCCTGTGAATTAAGTTCATTGATGATGAAAATAAAGAGGAAATGACTTCCATTAAGGCCTTTGATGGGATCTAAGCCCATCATCCACCCTCCAACATAGGTTGTATTATGTGCATGAAAAACCATATTTTAATAATATTATATGCACAAAATTGAAAGTAGTATGTATATACGTAAACAATCAAATTTAATACTTGACATGTAATTAAAAGTTAACAAATTTACATTTTAAGAAATTTTAATAATATTATATGCACAAAATTGAAAGTAGTATGTATATACGGAAACAATCAAATTTAATACTTGACATGTAATTAAAAGTTAACAAATTTACATTTTAAGAAATTTCAGCTGTTTGTATGCTTAATAAAGGAGTTGGTTAATGCGACTTTTTGGAGATTCTTGTGACCGAATCGGGCGGAAGAAATTGAGGTTAAATCTTGATTTGTTGCAGTTAAAATGGTTTTTTAACTGCATATTTGGATTCAGCACCCTGAAAAACCCCTGGGACGCATTGATTGTGCAGAAACTAGCTATCAAATTTGCGATTCCAATAAATTGCTGCCGGATTTTGACCAGAAAAACTCATCGGAAAGACTTCCAAAAAGTCTCATTATAGACAACTGCCTTAATAAATCGAATTTAACATGGAATTAAGTTGCTCCATTTTCAATGGTGGAATACTAAGAAATGATAATCGTATTTTAATTGTATTATATGCCGAAAATTGAAAGTAGTATATATATGAATGATAAAATTTAATACTTTACGTGTAATTAAAAGATAACCAATTTCCATTTCAAGAAATTTGAGCCATTTGCAGCTTAATAGATAGAGTTTAAAATCTTCAACGGTTGCATACTAAAAAATGATAATTAATTATAATATCTAAGTTAACGTAATTAACAACTTGACAAAAATATGAGTGTAATTGCTCTTTACAAATACTATTCAATAGTTGTTTATACATTATTTCAAAAAGGATAATATGCTCACTTTCTTTGACATTTTGAATTTATAAATTATTTTGCTCGCTTTCTTGGACATTTTGAATTTATAAATTATCAACTTAATTATTGATAAATGTCGTTTAAATTGACATTTTGAACTTATAAATTATTATATATATTTATTTATTTTATTGTTTGTATTTTCAATAGTAAAAAGAAATAAAAAATTTTAAATTAAATTATAAATATTATTTATCATGTATAGTTTTTCAAAATTATGTTTTTATGGAATTATGTGTTGTTAATTAATTTAGGATATTATTAATTTTAAATAAAATACAAAATATTATTTATAAATGTTTTAATACATTTAATTGGATTTATATCACACAATTATGATATTTTTTAACAATTTTTAACTTTTAAATTGTTAATATGTAACAAAGTGACTTCCGTTTTCAATTTTTTCCCATGAGATTTGAACCATGACCTTGTAGAAACTAAACCACACCCAAACCAACTAGTCTACACTTTATGAGTAATGCTTTGTATTACTCCTTAGTCTACATAGACTAAATAATTCAATTTGTGGTTCTAATAATTTTATTTCAAAAATAAATAAAATTTTAAAAATATATAATAAAAATATAAAATAGTTAAACTACCATCATTCAAAACCTCAAAAAAAACTTATTAGAACAAACTAGTGTGTATATCAACCACATTTACTAATGTGGTTGCGTTATTTTGTATATATATCATCAGTATGACTAGTTATGCAAATAGGTATGCATATTTCAGAATAGGGTTTCCAGAATTATAATTTAATTATCAACAATTATTAGTGGATGTTAGGGATTTATCCATAGAATTACTTATTGCAATCTATGTGACACACATATAAATACAAAGATAATCCATCATTATATGATCAATAATAATATGTAGAGATAAGTCTAAAAGAAATAAAATAAAAACCAAGGAGGTCATGCAAATAGTTGCTCCAGCAGATTCCACAATAGAGGCAAAATATGTGGCAACTACAAAAGCAACAAAGGAGATTATGTGGCTTAGGAAAAATCTTGAAGACTTGCAGGAGGGATGAGTGAAATCTACTCCATTTCTAATTGATAATACTTCTACAATCAAGTTGGCCAAGAATCCCAAATTCCATGATCAAACCAAACATATTAACTCAAAGTATCATTTGATTTGATATGATTTAGAGGCCAAGACTATTCATCTAAGACAGTATTCGACAGATGAGAAAATTGCAAACATCTTCACCAAAACACTTGGAAGAGAAAAGTTTGAACAATTCATGATGATGCTTAGACTCACAAATGCCCCTTCATATTGAGGGGAAATGTTAGACACTTAATCCTTGATGATTGGGTGAATAATTTGTAAATATGTAAACAAGTGGGAATATGAATAGTTCGAATAAGAAGCGAACTTGGAAGATGAAATGCAAGGGTCAATGTTCTATGTATGTATAACTTTATTCTCATCAATGCAAGTACAACCTAATTCAAGAGTTGTTCCTTACTCTCATAGATTTGAAGGATTTTACCTTCATTTTTCCTTGTTATCATATGTTTCTCTAAGTGAGGAGGTTGGAAGTATTATGATTGTTAATGTCAGGGCCAAGCTTGAAGGTGGTTATTTCAAAGACGCTAGTCAAATGTTTAACAAATTGCCTTACTAAAGTGTTTGAGGAAATGTTTGTCATTCAAATGTTTGAAGAAAGGCTTGTTCAAACTATGGTTACATCTCTTATTGGACAACATCTTATGTTTATGGGTGCATTATATATATGTTATGTTGGTTTGAAAGAATAAAATGGAGATGACATAATAAATTTTGGTGGATCAACAATTTTGATTATACCGGTATAGATCCATCTTAAGCGCAAATCTAACATGAGTCAAGAGGGATCAAATTTCTCCAAGTGTGAACTTATTTTAGAGTGCAAAATACAACGTGAAATTTTTCATCATTTAAATCGTATTTTTGAATGCTATATAGAGTATATAACTTATCCAAAAAAAATCGATTTCACACAGAACACTTCAAATGTTTTAACCATTATATATATATAATTAATTCTAATTACTTTACATGAGATTATATTACATCATATGGACAACTAACTAAATATGCATAACATATTCATTTTTATTTTGTATTATATCTAACATTGCTTTTCTATTTAGATATACTTTTTTTAAGGGACACATGTCAACTTCATATTGAGCATAGACACAATTACATATCCCCCTCATACTTGGTTGTAGAATGAGCTTATCGGCTCATTAAATGTAAACAACCTAAGGATTGCAATACATTGTTCGACTAAAACATAGTTAAAAATTCAATCCTTGTTTTGGGGAGGCTTTGTAGATAGTAGGGATAGGATGCATTAGTTTGAGATGATGTGAAAATGAACATAGTTGTAGGATAAATAATTAGTACATTTCTAATGATTCAAGGGAAAAATTCTTGGACATTGCAGAGGGATTTCTTGATTGTATTTAGACAATGATTGTAATAGATGATGATAAACAAGTGATAGGACTCAAATCAAAAGTAACTTTATAACACGTGGGGATGTAAACTTCAGGAAATACAAACTGTGGTTGGATTAGATACCCAATAAATGTTGGAATTGATGCTAGCAATGCACATATACATTGCTAAATCAATTGAAGTATGGGAGCACGAGTTATGTCAGTTCACCACTTAGATTATTTTGTGATGTTGTAACAACGATATTATTAGTTGAAACAAAATAGTAGGTTCAATATGACAATAGAGGTAGCTTGATCAGTTTCCAACATAGTTAGGAGGGAGGTCTCTTTCGGGGGAACAATGGCCAATTTTAGGTAGATGGAAGTGTGGATGGTTGTGGCATGTCAATATTGATCAAGTGGTGATATGAGCATTCATAGTTGTGTGTGGATGATGGAGATGTTGGATTAAGAAGAGTTTGTAGACTTGTGACAAGTTTCCATGGAGACTTTGATTGGTGGCCTAATATGTCAAATTCGTTGATTGGGGGATTACCAAAGACCTCAATGATTTTGAGTTGGGGAGGTTGTAATACCTCTAGAAATTTAATTTATTAGGCACATGAGACCACTCGGGAATACTGAAGATGAGTTCGATGCCATGGTGAATTGTGATGCAATATCACATAACATGGAAAAAATTGGATTATATGTCGACTCTATGCATGAGACAATGTGGGGTGAAATGGTTATGCAACTAGCCCACAAAAAGATAGATCGAAGACTTAAAAAGTATCCTCTTCGGAGGGGAAACCTCATTTACATTATATAAATGAACAATTCTTGGATGATACAAGTGATAAGACCTCCTTTGTATATATAGAAGTCTAAGGGATCACAATATAATCAGAGCCTACATAAAAATAATAATGTAAGGGCACAAAAATAACAATAGTGGGCTTCTATGGGGCACCCCCATAACAATATGGGGGCTACATGGGCACAAAAATAACAATAAGGGGGCTACACTAGTATTATAGGGACCTAACATTCTCCTCTCCTTCAAAAAAGTGTTGTCCTCAACGCTTAAGTAGTTCTAGATGTTTTTGTATAAAATTATCATCCTACCATGTGTAATCTTCAACGAGTAAGTTCTTCCACTTAATGAGATACTCTGGAATTGATCGATTTCGTACATGTCGGGTTCTTGTTTCCGTGATTGCTTTAAGCTCAAATATGATTTTGCATTCTTTTTCAAGTTATGGAAACATTGTTTTAATTGGAAACTTGTCACATATAACCTTCTTTAAGCATGAAACATGGAAAACTAGGTGTACTCGAGAAGATGCAGGGAAGTCCAATTTGTATGCCATAGTACCAATCTTTTGCAACACTTTTTAAGGTCCGTAATACTTGGGTGATAATTTATTATCCTTCTTAGCTTGTTTGAGAGACATTTTTTTGTATGGTTGTAGTCATAAAATATCCAATCACCTACATCAAAAAATATTTCATTGTGATGTTGATTTTCCTGTTGTTTCATTCGATTCTATCTCATAGTGAGGTTATCCTTTAAGAGTTGGAGAACTTGTTATTGATGCTTGATGTGATCTTCCACTGCTTGAACCTTAGAATTCTCTCTTAAAGATGATGTGATGGATGGTGGATGATATCCATAAAGGGCCATAAATGGGGTCATTTTTGTTATAGTATGGAAGGAAGTGTTATACAACCATTCAGCTAGAGGTAAATTGTGTTTGTTTCTTAGATACAAAGCAACGAAGATATCCTTCCAAACATATGTTCACCATCTCAGTTTTCCCATTAGATTGAGGATGATAAGATGAGCTATGAGCTAATTTAGAACCAAGACAAGAAAATAATTTTGTCCAAAAATTTCCTCTGAAAATGGGATCTATGTCACTTACTATAATCTTTGGGTTTCCATGAAGCTTTCGAATTGCTTCCATAAATGCAGTAGCAATTGTATTGACTTTAAACGGATGAGATAATGAAAAAAAGTGTGCATACTTGGTAAGTCTATCAACTACCACCATGATGACCCTCTTTCCTTTAGAATTGGGTAAACCTGTGATAAAATCCAATGAGACCTCCTCCCAACGCTGATGTGGAATGGCTAAAGGTTGTAACTAACTCGGGATCGTAATTGTCTCAACTTTATTTTGTTGGCAAACCAAACATTCTGCCAGAAACTTCTGAATATCAGATTTAAGGCCATCCCAAAAAAAATTCCTTCTTGACCCTATGGAAAGTTTTTTAAAAATTCTGAGTGTTATCCTAAAGGAGAGGTGTGCAATTCAAAAAGAATCTTTTGTTTTAGTTGGGAATTATTACAAAGATATAAGCGATCTTTGTACCATATTAAATCATTTTTCCAGCTAAATGTATCAGATGTACTGGGAGCTTGCTGCAAATTTTGAATAAGTGACCACACCTCTTCATCATTCTTCCATTCATCCCTTACTTTGGTTATCCACTCAGGTTCGATAATAGAAATGACACAAAGTAATGCTTCCACATCCTCATCCTTTCTTGAGAGTGCATCTACAACAACATTTCGCTTCCCTTCTTTGTAATGATTTCAAAGTCATAACCCAACATCTTTGTCACCCATTTTTTCTTCTCTTCTTAAGATAATCTTTGTTCCAAAAAGTATTTAAGACTATCATGATATGTTTTTACCTTGAAGTGTCTTCCCATTAGGTAAGGTCATCATTGCTTTAGTGCATGTAGTATTGCGAACATTTCCTTCTCATAAATAGTTTTGTGTAGATACTTTCCTTTGATTGGACGATTTTCAAAAGAAATGTGTCTTCCTTCTTGCATTAAAACAACACCAATTCCATTTCCCGGGGCATAACATTCCACAATAAAAAAAAATTTCAAGTCTGGCGTAGCTAAGACCGGTGCTTGGCACATTGCCTCTTTAATATGTTCAAAGGCCTTTGTTGCTTTTGGAGTCCAAGAAAATGCATCTTTCTTCAGTAATGATGTTATAGGTGTTTCTATTCTCCCATAATTCTTAACAAACTTGTGATAATACCCTATCAACCCGAGAAATCCTTGAAGATGCTTTATGGTTGTGGGGATTTTCCATTCCTTAATGGCTTTAATTTTGTTAGGGTCTACCTTAACACCCTCATGAGATACAATATGACCCAAATATTCCACCTCTTATACTCCAAAGAAACATTTGGAGTTTTTTCATATAACTGTTTCTCCTCCAATATTTTGAGCACCATGTCAACATGTTGAACATGATCCTTCCAATGCTTGTTGTAGATTAGTACATCATCAAAATATAGTAACATAAATTTTCTAAGGGTTTGAAAAGGGAATTCATCAAAACTTGAAATGTGGAAGGTGTATTAGTAAGGCCAAAAGGCATGACAAAAAGTTCATAATGACCCTCATGAATTCTAAATGTTGTTTTTAGAATGTCTTCAATCTTCATTCTAATTTGATGATATCCTGAATGAAGATTGAACTTGGTGAAGTAATTTGTTCCGTGTAATTCATCCAACAATTCATTTGTGACAGGAATGGGAAATTTATCTTTAATAGTGAGCTTTTTGAGCTCCCTATAATTCATACATATATGCCATGATCCATACTTCTTTTGCACCAATGCTACTAGAGTAGAGAAAGAAATTTTACCAGGTTGAATTATACCAACCTCTAACATTTTACAACCATACGTTCAATTTCACTCTTTTGGGCATATGAATATCTATAAGGCCTAATGTTTGGAGGAACACTTCTTGGAATTAAATGAATAGCATGATCATGATTATTAATAGGTGGAAGGCCTTTGGGAATCTCAAACACCTTGGAATGATAGTCCAAGACTTTTTGGAGATCATGAGAAATATATGATTTCGATGTTTGAACCTTTAGTGAGAATAATTGTGCAATTATGCCCTATTTTTTTTTCTTCAAAATATTTGTCATGCCATTAGAGTTGATTATATTTCAAGGTTTCCCTGCGATACCCCTTAATTCAAATTCCTTTCCTTCCCAAAAAAAATCAAGAAAATTATTTAAAACTGAGAGTTATCGTCCCCAAATATTGTAACCATTGGACTCGTAGTACAACATCAACACCGCCTGTTGGAATGGAAATCATTGGACTATTAAATACATATACCCCCATGGTTAGCTTGAAATTATGGCAATTTCCAAAGAAATTTGTAGTTCCTCCATTTGTAACCATCACTTGACACTCTTGTTCTAGATATAAGAAGAAATTAAATTCCTTGGCTATCTTACAATGAATAAAATTATCGGTACTAAGCAAATCAATCAATAATATTACATTTTTCTTCTTGATATATCCTTCTATATTGAGAGTTTGGGGAGTGGTAATTCCTGCCAATGCATTACAAGATATGGTTGGATTCATTTCTTCTTTCTACGAGGTTGGTTCCTGGTGTATATCCTCCTACTTTGATGTTTCTTATTCCTTTTCTTCCTCCTCTTCACAATATATGCAGAATAGTTTCTTCTCAGCACACTTATGACCTTTAGTGTATTTTATATCACAACTATAACAAATCACTTTTGCTCTTTTTTTCCTCCAATTTTTGTGCTGTCAACCTTATCGTTTGTGGAAGAATAGGAGAAACAACACTTCCATCTTTATAGTTGTGAGTGGTATACTTCCTTGTTTCCATAATTTTTCTTTCAATTTTTCTTGCCACCTTGAATGCCTTCTCCAATGAATCAAGTTCCCAAAGGTGAACTCCATGTTAGATGTTATATTTTAAAGTCCCTATGAAGACATCAATCCTTTGCTCCTCTGGAATATCAATTACCCTAATATTCATTTTTTGGAAGTCTTCAATGTGCTCTGCCGTTGAACCCTTTTGTTTGAGATTTATCAATTGGCTAAAGAAGGTGTTTCTCTTTCTATCTTCATAATGTGATTTCTTTTCCTCCATAAAAATTGATTAGGTGACAAGTGGTTTATAAGAAAAAATCCATCTATACCATACAAACTGATTAGGTTCTAAATATAGAGATGCAATATGTAACTTTTGTGATGGTTTCACATCCTGTAGATCAAAATATTGCTCCATTTTTAGTATCCATGTTACTATATCCTTTCCATCAAACTTCCTCATATCTATCTTTACAATGTGGTGGTTATTAAGCCCCACATTAGAGTCTATAAAATCATAATTCATATTCCTTTTGTCCTCATCACGATTCTCATGGATTACCTTATCAACCCCTGCAAGCCTTTCTTGCAACAACTTTGTCAAAACTTCCATTTATTCTTTCAAAACATCCATCTTAGCTTACATGGCATCCTAGGCCAGGAACTAACCCAAACATCCTTAGAGTGAGTTTTTTTTAATCTCTGATCCTATTGTCCATGTTAGTCCCTATAACTATTGTCCACTCTTTGAGATTATTTATATTATATTCATATTACATTTCAAAATTTCACACTTTACACATAAGTACAGTGTTTTTCACCCCACTTTTCAATGTCATATTTCTTCTTAAGACAATATAAGCATAAATTCAAACATACCTCACAATTTGTATTCCTTACAAAAAATTTTAAAAATCACATTTGCAGAAGAAAAAAAAAAAACAAACAAACGAACAAACTAATAAATAGAACATGTTTCCTTAGTAATTACCTATTTCTACTTCCATCCAGCCAAAAAACTACAGGGGAAGGAGTATTCCTCTCAACCTATAAGAACCAATAACATCATCGATACTCCCCCTGAGCCAACTTCATATCCATAACAAGTTCAATTTGAGAACCTTAATAGGTTCAATGAATACCGCCTGATCCATCCAACTTTAGTTTAGGGTTTTCAAATAGATTTCCACTCACCAACCAACTCAAGAACTCTATGTCTGGCAATTTTTTGCCTCCCTCTATAGTGTCACATCATAGGTTCAATCGTATTACAATCTTTCTCCTCCAAGGTTGCCTCACGTATATATTTTCTCTCTCTTCTTCCTTTTCCCATCTGAGATATTTTATCTCAAGGGAAGGAGGTCAAGCATGCAACTATCCCTACCCATAAATGTTTTCAACTATTTTGAATATAAAAATTACTTTCGCATTACTTTTCCCATAATTTTATGGCTGGCCTTTTAAATTTTTTTGTGATTAAATTTAAACATTCATATTTATAATTTATTCAATTAGTTATTTTAACATAATCCATACTCTATGAGGCAAATAGTAAAACAAATTTATTCAATGTTGCCATATTTACCGAGGGATATTATATCTCCCCACCCCGAACTAAAACATCATCCTCAGTGTTTTCTAACTTTTGGAATAGGCTGGGATATGATTCACACATAAATTGTTCATCCTCCCAGATAACCTCTTCTGGGCTAAAGTGCTTCCATTTCACTTTAGCCTAGCTTATAACTAGTTTCCATAACGTTGTTTCTCTTTGATCGACAATACACAGGGATTTGACCAGGAATTCTCTGTTCGGTTTTACCTACAACGACACATCAAAATCATTATTACATTTCAACAACATCAATCAAAACATTTTCATGCACATATTACTAATGTATAGTATGTCTAATTTCATGTATGTACTTCTTTAGCAAGGATACAGGGAACACATTATGCACACTTATATGACTAGGTAAGGCCAACTAATAGGCCACTGGACTAATCTAGGCAAGAATTTGAAAAGGGCCACAAAATCGGGGGACTAACTTAGCACAACCACCCCACCTCTGAGTACTTTTTTTGGGTTTCACTCTTACATAAACATGCTCTCCTATTTGAAGTTCCTGATAAGGTCTTCGCTGACCAACATAATTCTTCTGTTGATATTGAGAAACCTTTAAAATTAATTGAACTTTCTTTACAGTATACTCCATTTCCTTCAACATGTCAGAACATAATATCATCTTATCTTCATGATTATTACAGTTGATAAGAGTTTTACACTTCCATCCATATAACACCTTAAATGGATTCATCTTCAAAGCGACATAATAACTATTATTATATGAAAACTTTACCATGTGGAGATACTCTTCCCACTTGGTAAGTGATTGCATCACATATATTCTGAGCATATCTTCCAGTACTTGGTTCACTCATTTAGTTTTCTCGTTCTTCTGTAGATGGTAAGCAATAACGAACTATACTTAGGTGTCTGACCAATGAAGAGAGCCTTCCAAAAAGCAGAGGTAAACATTATGTCCCTATAAGAAATTGCCATTTTGGGTACTCCATGTAATTTGAAGATATTTCTCATAAATATATCAATAATTTGCATGGCTTTATAGGTTGAATGCTTAGGAACAAAATGTGAAGTTTTACTTAATTTTTCTACTTCCACCATTCTAGCGTCATTTTTCTTTTCTGACTTAGGTAAACTTGTAATAAAATCTAATGTTATTATTGTACATTTCCATTCAGGAATGGGTAGTGGGTGGAGTATACCTATTGGGTGTTGATGTTCATACTTTACTTTCTCACACTCCAAGCATTATACCAAGTACTGGGTCACTTATTTCTTCATTTAGGGCCAGAAATAATCTTTTCTTATAGTTGTAATTAATCTCTAGTAACATGGATGTGAAGCATATGGATTTCTATGATATTCATCAAAAATAAATCACTTAACAATTTTTTGATTAGGAACATAGATTTGATTTATATATATATATATATATATATATATATATCATTTTTAATATCATATCCCATCCTCCTTTCCAACTTTCTTTCTTGTTTAGCTTACTTCCATAGGAAATGGTATTCAATATCTTTTAAGGCGACCTCTCTAATATGATTAGAAAAATTAAATTTCAATTGATTATAATTGATATCATATGCGCAATTTAATCTTCTACTTCGATTATTTGTTACTTCATTCCCTTTACCTTTCAAATGCTTTATATCAAAGTCAAACTCACTCAGAAAAGCAGTCCACCATGCTTCGCAAGAATTTAGATTCAATTTATTAAATAAATTAGTCAATATGTTGTGTTTAGGCATTAAGATAAACTTCTTTCCCAGTAAATAATGTCGTTGTACCTTAAAAGCATGGACTACCACAATTAACTCTAGATAATGATTCATAAGCAACTACTCGGCCTTCTTTCATTAGCATGCCTCCCGCCACTTCTTGGCCTGCATTAGTTTAGAAAATAAATTATTTTTTATTGGTGTGTTATCTTTAGAATAGGTGTTGTGGTCAACAAGGGTTTTAACTAATCAAAATTTTGTTGACATTATGTTTTCTATTTAAAATGTTTTCCTTTATTCTCCAATAATGTTAGGGGGTATGCTAGTCTAGAAAATCCTTATATGAAATGGTGATAATAGTCTTCTAACCTCATAAAGGATCAGATGTCTGCAACATTTTTTGGGACGTACCACTCCATAATAGCTTTAATCTTCTCAGGGCCTACTGTTATCCCTTCTTGAGCGATAATATGTCCTAGGTATTGTATTTGATCCTTATAGAATTCACACTTACTATTTTTGGCATACAATTGATGCTCCCGCAACATCTGTAATACTATCTATAGATTCTTCTTGTGTTCTTCCATATTCTTTTAATATACCAGGATATCATTAATAAAAATCAGCACAAATTTGTCAAGATAGGGATGAAATATACTATTCATAGGACACATGAAATTGGTTGGGGCGTTATTTATCCCAAAGGGTAAAACTGAAAATTCATAATGTATGTAATGAGTTCTAAGTGTAGTCTTGCATATATCCTCATCCCTTATCCTTATTTGATGGTACATGGAATGCAAGTCAATTTTTGAAAATATAGTAACAACTTTGACTTGATCAAATAGACCATTAATCCTTGGTAGTGGATATTTGTTTTTGATAGTCAACTTGTTTAGCTTCTAGTAATCTATACAAACTCTCAGAGTACCATTCTTATTATTAATAAAGAGGACAAGGTCTCCCAAGGTGATATGATGAGATGTATGTACTATTGTCAAGTAATTCTTGTAGTTGAATTTTCAATTCTGTCAGTTCTAGTATGCTCACTTAGTAGGGCTCCTTGGACATCCGAGAAAATCCTGGAATTAATTCATTTGTGAAATCTATATCTCTTTTAGGTGGTAGTCCTGATATCTCTTCTGGAAATACATCAACAAAGTCCTGAACTATTCGTAGGTTCTCTAATGTTTTTGTTTTCTCCTTAGAGTTGGTATACCCCATATGAACTGCATATATTTGGCAGCCTTTCCTAATACATTTCCCTAATTGGGAGGTTGTGATTGGTCTTAATCTCATAGGCCTCTTAATTCCTTGGAATTCTTGTCTAACACCTTCCTCATTCAAGAAACTTGCAGTATTTTCCTTAGAGTTTATAAGAGACCAATGAGATTCCATCCAATCCATACCAATTAACATGTCATATCACCCTAAAGGTAAAAAATTTAAATTTACTCTTATAGTTTGATCTGCGAATTGAATTAAACAATTTTCTTCTTTATCCACTACTCACCTTTTTGCCCCTATGGCTAATTGAACCAACATGGGTTCTTAAATTTATTTACTTATAAATGACACATTTCCACCGCTTTAGGAATTATGTAACTTAAACTTGCTTCAAGGTCAATTAGAATAGAAATAGTATCCTTGAATATCTTACCTTCAAATTCAATCACGCTTGATTGATACTCTTCTTGATGATCTTCTAGTGCATCATTTATTTTACGTATACTTTTCACCACTTCACCCATAGTTTAAGCATCTTGGATGTTTGCTACCTACTCAAATATTCCATGATAGGGACAATTCTTTATATAATGTAGTACTCCCTGATGAGCCCCAAAAATGGATAGTTATTTGGGCTCATTCAACCTCCTAATTTGACTTAATCCACCATTCTCATTAGTTTATTGCATGTTTTTGATTATATTTATTCTATTAGAGTGAATTGAGTTAGTCATTATGCCAACAAGTCTAATGGGTGCTTTGTGTAGCCTTTTTGGTCAACTTGGAGACAAAATTGAAGGTTTTAATGAGCACTTGGCAGCCAAATTCGTGGGAGAACAAGGGAGAGGATTTGTAGGAAGGTGTCCCCTTCATTTATGGGCCCTTACCTCGAATTCTCCACCATCAGCTCAGAGTTCAAAGGCCACCAAATCAATTATCACAAGGGCAGCCAAGCAAGTCAAGTAGGACTGTTGTTAACTACAAGTCTTGGGCAGCCGAGTCCCTAAAGTTTAGGAGGACTGTTGGGGTCCTCAATTTGTATAAATAAGAAGGCTTAGGGCCTCATTTTGGTTAGCTGGTAGTTAGTCATTTCATAGTCTTGTTGTAGTCATTTTGTAGTCAGATTTTTAGGCAATAGATTAGTTTTGCTGTCAGCTCATTTTCAACTTCTCCTTGTGGACAGTTTTGATGTAACTCTTCATTTCTTGATCAATAAAGATGAATCCAGCTTTGCACCAGCTCTAAATCTCTCTTAGGAGGTTGTAGCTCTTGGGGTTGGGCCCATCTCAAGCGCCCAGTACCTCCTTTGTTTACCTTTATGTGTCTTTGCTGCATCTTAGAGTAAAATCTGCTATTTAGATTTAAAACTTGTTGTGTTATTTAGGTTGCTTTTGATGATTAAAGTAGATTTTCATGTTCAGATTGATTTGGATAGATTAATAACATAAAGGATCCTTGGAAAAAGGGGCTCAAGCACCTCTGATCTTACCTCTCCCTCAGTGGGATCGTGAGTTGGGACAAAGGTGACCTTGCTGCCCACAAAAACGTTGTTTTGCTTCACCATGCAAGTATTAGTGTTGGATTCTTAGTTATCAGACTTGATATCAGTTTTGACTACATGCTTAGGGTTATGATTGCTTAGTTAAATAGTTAGTTCATCTGACTTTGTGCGAATAAACTTCTGTTCCATTTCTTTTGCTACTATCTAGGTCAGATTAGGTCAAGGTAATTAGGTTCTTGATTTTCCAAGTCTTCATTTGTTGAATTCGAAGAATACCTTGCAGAGCACCTGTTATCCTTCTCTATCTACCCATAATCCATCAGATAATCTGCTCCAACCCTTAGTCCATGATTCGTACCTTTCATTTGCCACACTTTCCCCACCTTGCCCTAATTCCTACATTCTTGTGCATCATCGCTTCCTCCATCCTTGAACAAATCCAATCGCTCCTTAGCCTCATCCACCAAGTCCTAGACCTCTTCACACCCCTATTTCACCCCCATACTCATTCCTCCCTCTTTTTCCCTCCATCCATGCTCCAAAATCCCATTTCGAAACATCCTGTAGAAGAATTACAGAACATCCTGTAGAAATCCTGAACATCCTGTAGAACCCCTGCAGACTTCCTGTAGAAGCTCATAAACACGGTTTCTTGGCAGCCAAACTTTGTGAGACTCTCTGGAAGGGTGTTAGGGACCCCTTAGACCCTCTCTGAACCTTCCCAACCTTTCCCAAGCATTTCTCCTCCTTGATCCACCTCTGCACAGTCAAAAATAGTTAAAAGCACATGCATGATAATTCCAACAACTTAATCAAAAATACAAAAAGATGTTTTCTTCAGATAGAGGTAGTCTAGACACATGTATTTTACCTTCATAGAAGTAATGGCATCTCTTTTAGTAGTGTGCATGCTCTCCATTGCATCAATAGGACTAGCTGGTAGAATTAGGGTTTGCTAGGGTTTGCGTTTCTTTTTGGCTCTCAGTTTCTTTTTGCAATTAGATTAGCTTCCTTCGAGTTAGCTTTCATCCATCAATTAAAAAGCTTCTTCTAAGAGCTCATAGAAGTTGGCTTAAGCTCCTAGTGGACTTGTGCCAGCTGACCAAGTGACAACTGCGGCAAGAGCTAGTACTTGTGCATACAGCACCGTCGCTTCCAAGTTTGTTACGAACTACCGGGTTGATAAAATTAAAGAAGGAAGCTGCAGGAGTTGTAGCATTATTGCTACAATACTAGAGCCCACCATCTTTTTGGTGCCGTTGCCGGGGAAGCGTCAGAGTATTGGTGATTGCTTCTTTTCTTCTATTTTCCACTACAACCTTCTGCTAAGTAGTTTATTTCATTTCATTTCTGCAAAAGTAGAGTAGATATTTCTTGCTTTCATAGATTAGCATTCCAATTCTGTAATTTCAATTCTGCAAGCGTAGATTAGCATTTCAATTCCGCAATTTCAATTTTGCAAGCGTAGATTAGCATTTCAATTCTGCAAGCATAGACTAGCATTTTGTTCCTGCAATTTCATTTGAGCAAAATAGATTAGTCCTTTCCTGCTTTCATTTCAGTTCCGCATTTTCATTTCAGCAAGATAGTTAGCCGCAGTTCAATCTATTTTAGTTTTTGCAAGTACAAGTAGAAAAAAGCAAAAATCAACCAAAAAGATTTCATTTCATGCCTTATAGGAGTAGAGATAAGTTAGAAAAATGATTTCACAACGCCCCCACTGCTTCACACAATCAACCTTCTCTCTTCTTCGATGGTTGTGATTAAAGAACCCTTAGGTGGACAGCAAGACATATTTGAAGAACCTCAAGGGAAGAAGAAGAAGAAACCATTCCTCTGGAGCAAATGGCTAGAAGCAAAAATGTTGGGAGCAGTCCCTTGTCCAAAGACGAATTTGAAGATCAGATAGAAGATTTCAAGAGTGATATGAGGCAGTTTCTTGCCAGGAAATTGGATACCCTGTGGATCCAAAAGAAGCAAGAGGAAGCCAAGAGGGCTTTGGTCATCTTTTGTCCCAGGTGCACTAGAAAGCATCCTAGGAATGAATGTCCAATGCACTCCCTAGAAGTGTGTTTCATCTATGAAGAATACCATCCTATAGATCAGTGCCCTTCCTTACCCAGAATCAAAGATGCATATCAGAGAGCCAAAGGAGCCACTGAATCACTCTATTATATGAACCAAAGGAGGCCGCATAGACCTAGATCTTACCAGCCGGAACTGCAAGGGACACCCGAGACCTATTATGACCCCTATCAAGCCACTTTGATGCCTTCTTGGGGTCCCCCTACTCATCCTTCCTGGTTCACACCTCCTCCTTGTTCCTTCACAGATCCATATTATGCCCAACCAGTTGCTCATTCATTTCACTCTTATGCGCAACCACAGCCTCAGTGGAATGCACCTCATCAGGAGTGGAGGCCCCAATACAACACTCCTCCCGCTTCTTTTCCTCCACCACTTGCTCATCCACAACCATTGCCTCCTCCTCCACCAAGGCAACCCCAAATGCCTACCCAACCACAATGCCATCCATCTCCATCTCAATTTCACACCTCCACTCAACTACCCGTACCATTTCCAAAGCCATCCAATGGAGTAGCTCAACCCAATTGCAAAGTTGAGGCACAACATGTGCAAATGACTCCTCTTGAGCTCAATGATGTTCACCAAAGCTCAGGAAGAGTGTTGCAAAACAGAGATTATATTGACAGCATTGAAGGACCAAAGGAAAAAGAAGATTCCAAAGAGGAGATCAAAGAACCATGGGCTGCACTTGATGAAGAGAAGAGATAAGAATCAGAGATCGAGAGAGTTCCCTCATGGTTACCATCAAATCCTCCATGTACTCAAGAGAAAGATCAGCAAAAAGAGGAAGATGAGAAGGTCATGATAGAAGGTGACATGAAGAATGATCCAGATCAGCAAAAGGACCATGGATATCAAAGCTATATTGAGATATGGTTTCAGATGGTCACTAAGTTGCAGCAGTACTCTCTTCCTCAACTATGTTTGATCCCTTCAAAGTCAGATCATTTGGCCTCTAAAGTCCGGATAGTTGTCCAAGCATGCATTTCAAGCCTTCACATCATTTTTTCTCTAATCTCGATGTGCACATCGCTCCATTGGAAGTATTCTTATACTTGAAAATGATTTTGTTTTTCAAGTAGGGTAGGGTAGAAAAAAAAAAGAAAAAAAGAGAAAAAAGAAAAAGAAAAAAAATGAAAAAAGAGGAAAATAGAAATCTAAGGTGAAAACCTCCTCGGAGGCGCCTTAGATTGGCTCATTGATTGAAAACCTCCATGAGGCGGTCAATGGGTTGGAAAAAAGAGAAAAGAGAATAAGATCTCTGGGTGAAAACCTCCCTTGGAGGCGCCCAGGGCAGGCAATTAGGGTGAAAACCTCCATGAGGCGCCCTAGTTGTTTTCAAAAAAAAGAGAAAAAGAAAAGAAAAAATAAAACTAATTTCCATTGGCTAATTGCAGGTTGCAAGAAGGACATTTCAGGTCAGGAGGATCACTCAAAACAAGGTCAAAGGAATTTTTGTGCCTTCTACAGGAAGTTCTGTATTTCTACAGGAAACATCCTGTAGAACCTTTGGACGAACCAAATTCAATTCTAAAATGGAATCTGATGGTGGGAATCTGTTGGTTAGGCCTGCAAGCACCTCTGTGTCCATCCCTTGCCTTTCTCCATCATTTTTCCACCTCATTGTGCTTCTACATTGTGCTTCTACAGGAAGTTCCTGTAGAAATTGTAGGAAGCTAGAAATGGATTTCAAAGAGGTGGTTTGGTTAACATGGTAGCTTCCTCAAGGGTTCAGAAGTCCTCCTGCACTCTTCAAACTCCTCCTCCATCATCTCCATGCCTGCATCACAACCCAAGCTCAGTTTTTCTTTCCATGCAAAAACTTGCAAAATGCTTTGAAGAGAAAATACATAGAACAAAATTTGTTTTTGCCATAACTTGAAAACCATGCATCCATTTGAAAAACCGTTTTACAGGGAATTGTATAGGGATGATGGCAACATGCTCGAGCAGTTTCAGGCCATTCCGGTGCACGGTTTCCAAGAAATCAGCCTCCATCACCATCAGCCATTTTTGCATTTTCTCCATATCTGTGCATCCGTTTCAAAACCTATTTCATGGGGATATGCATATGGGTGATAGTAACCTACCCAAGTAGTTTCAGCCGATTCCGATGCACGGTTTCCGAGAAATTGATCTCTGAAATCTTCAGCCATTTTCCATTTTTCTCGAAATTTGTGCATCCATTGATCACGATTTTGCTATGGGAGGTGCATAATGATGATAGGAACATGCTCAGCAAGTTTTAGATCAATCCGGTTTACCGTTTGGGAGCAATGGCGAAAACAAGTTCTGGTCCTGTGAAATTCAGCAGCAGCAGCTTGAAGGTGCAGATCTAAACGTGGAAATGAACTCCTGCAGCTTGCATCCGGCCAGAGGATACCTGCACAAGGAAAACAACAAAAAAAATCAGCAGCCAAACCACATGCAATCACAAAAACAAATGCATGCAGCGAATGAAAGATCTCAGCACTTCACAGCAACCATGCACGACTTGCAGGTACGTGACTAAACTCGTTCCTCTATTTGCATGAATGTAATTCGTAAACATCATGAGCAATGAGATGGTTGGGATTAAAAAAATTGGTGGCCAGCTAACTGGCCACCCTCGTCCAGTTCAAACAGCACTCGGTGGGTGAGATCGACACGTGTGCTCAGCCATCTCAAGAAGAAAATTGAAAACAGGTAGTGGTGGTTGTTTAAAATCCAACGTAACTGATGGAAGTGAATACAGGCAGAGAACTACAGTTCATAATTAAACTACAGTGGGGACCGACGGTCTGCATGGGGCCAACGTGCACTTAGCCAGCTCACCCTCCATCAGTGGAAGCCTCCATAAACAACCAATTGAACTCATCCTTGAAATGCTCTCACCACCATCGTTTCCATTTTATCATCGTGCCTGCAGCTGCAACAAGCTCCATAGCAGCAAAACAAGATTTCTTGGCCATTTTTATTTTAAAAAAAAAACCCTCTTGCTTATCAATGTTCTCCAGGAAGTACGAAACAACGTTCAAAAGCAGAGGTGGATTGGAAACAGGATGGGAATCGGTCCATGGAGATGCGGTCAGGGTCCCAACCAATGCAAGCTTACTTTGTGTCTATGGGGGCACTGGAGTTTAGTTTTTTCCCATGACACTAGTGATAGTGATATTTGTAGTCCTTGGTTTCCTTTCTCCTTTGAACCGTGGAAGTTTAATGACAGCTATGCTGCTATTATGGGTGTTTATGGGTTTCTTTGCAGGGTATGCATTGTCACGTCTATATAAGATGTTCAAGGGCACAGAACAGAGGAGGAACACGCTGAAGACAACATTCTTGTTTCCAGGCATTTCCTTTTGCATTTTCTTTATTCTCAATGCACTGCTATGGGGAAAAAAAATCAGCTGGTGTAGTTCCTTTCAAGACTATGTTTGCCTCGGTCCTTTTATGGTTTGGAATTTCTGTGCCATTGGTCTTTGTGGGTAGTTACTTTGGCTACAAGGAACCTACAATTGAAGATCCAGTGAAGACCAATCAAATCCCCAGGCAGATTCCAGAGCAAGCTTGGTATATGCAGCCCATTTTCTCAATACCAATTGGAGGCATTTTGCCTTTTGGAGCTGTATTCATTGGACTGTTCTTCAAATTAACTTCAATATGGCTGCATCAGTTCTACTGTATATTTGGGTTCCTGTTCATTGTCTTTGTGATCCTCATTGTTACATGTGCAGAGATCACCATTATCTTGTGCTACTTCGAATTGTGCAGTGAAGATTACAACTGGTGGTGGAGATCTTATTTGACTGCAGGCTCCTCAACATTTTACTTGTTTCTCTATGCCACATTCTATTTCTTCACCAAGCTGGAGATGACAAAGCTTGTTTCTAGAATTTTATATTTTGGCTACATGCCCATCATGTCATACTCATTTTTTGTTCTGACCGGTATAATAGGTTTCTATGCATGCCTTTGGTTTGTGCGGACAATATACTTATCAGTGAAGATTGACTGAGGCTCTGCATGCAGCTACCATTTTTCAGAGGGGCCGTTTAAATTTTGGTTTAGGGGAATGGTGCTTGCTCCTTTTATGTTGTTTTAGAGGTTTTTGGGTAACATTACAGGAGACACCAATGTCAATGTGCTGCTGTGGGAGTTAACGCTGAAGATGTTGCAGGAACACAATGCCGAAAGGGGGCCTCCCAACATAAGCAGAAGGGTCTCTACCAAGTTACCAGGCATCCTCACATCCACTCCCTCCATGAACACTCATTTTTTCAAGGTTCGGACACAATATGGTTATGGTTCAACCTTCTACAGGAAGCTACAGGACTTTCTACAGGAAGTTCTGTATTTTTACCAAAAACATCCTGTAGAAGCCTTTGGGCAGGCCAGAATCAATTATGGAGAGGGATTTGAAGCTTGAAGTCTGTTGAGGAGGCATGCAACCACTATTTTCTTCCATCCTCCACTGGTTTCATCTCCTTTCACCACCATTGCCACCATCATATTGAATATACTTACACAATCATACCAAGGCTGAGAATTCTCTAGGAAAAGGAGCAGACAGTGGGAAGAAGCAGAGAGAAAAGCATGGTTTTCATGACAGAGAAGAGGACATCACTTCAGGAGCTTGGCATGACAAGGAGGCCACCAGGGCCATCAAAGATGAGGAGATAGATTGGTTGCTCAGAGGATGAGCAACACTTTCAGTAGGGGGGTGATGATGAGCCCCAAAAATGGATAGTTATTTGGGCTCATTCAACCTCCTAATTCGACTTAATCCACCATTCTCATTAGTTTATTGCATGTTTTTTATTATATTTATGCTAATAGAGTGAATTGAGTTAGTCATTATGCCAACAAGTCTAATGGGTGCTTTATGTAGCCTTTTTGGTCAACTTGGAGACAAAATTGAAGGTTTTAATGAGCACTTGGCAGCCAAATTCGTGGGAGAACAAGGGAGAGGATTTGTAGGAAGGTGTCCCCTTCATTTATGGGCCCTTACCTCGAATTCTCCACCATCAACTCAGAGTTCAAAGGCCACCAAATCAATTAGCACAAGGGCAGCCAAGCAAGTCAGGTAGGACTGTTGTTAACTACAAGTCTTGGGCAACCGAGTCCCTAAAGTTTAGGAGGACTGTTGGGGTCCTCAATTTGTATAAATAAGAAGGCTTAGGGCCTCATTTTGGTTAGCTGGTAGTTAGTCATTTCATAGTCTTGTTGTAGTCATTTTGTAGTTTGATTTTTAGGCAATAGATTAGTTTTGTTGTCAGCTCATTTTCAAGTTCTCCTTGTGGACAATTTTGATGTAACTCTTCATTTCTTGATCAATAAAGATGAATCCAGCTTTTCACCAGCTCTAAATCTCTCTTAGGAGGCTGTAGCTCTTGGGGTTGGGCCCATCTCAAGCGCCCAGTACCTCCTTTGTTTACCTTTATGTGTCTTTGCTGCATTCTTAGAGTAAAATCTGCTATTTAGATTTAAAACTTGTTGTGTTATTTAGGTTGCTTTTGATGATTAAAGTAGATTTTCATGTTCAGATTGATTTGGATAGATTAAGAACATAAAGGATCCTTGGAAAGAGGGGCTCAAGCACCTCTGATCTTACCTCTCCCTCAGTGGGATCGTGAGTTGGGACAAAGGTGACCTTGCTGCCCACAAAAACATTGTTTTGCTTCACCATGCAAGTATTAGTGTTGGATTCTTAGTTGTCAAACTTGATATCAGTTTTGACTGCATGCTTAGGGTTTATGATTGCTTAGTTGCATAGTTAGTTCATCTGATTTTGTGCGAATAAACTTATGTTCCATTTCTTTTGCTACTATCTAGGTCAGATTAGGTCAAGGTAATTAGGTTCTTGATTTTCCAAGTCTTCATTTGTTAAATTCGAAGAATAACTTGCAGAGCACCTGTTATCCTTCTCTATCTACCCATAATCCATCAGATAATCTGCTCCAACCCTTAGTCCATGATTTGTACCCTTCATTTGCCACACTTTCCCCACCTTGCCCTAATTCCTACATTCTTGTGCATCATCGCTTCCTCCATCCTTGAACAAATCCAATCGCTCCTTAGCCTCATCCACCAAGTCCTAGACCTCTTCACACCCCTATTTCACCCCCATACTCATCCCTCCTTCTTTTTCCCTCCATCCATGCTCCAAAATCCCATTTCGAAACATCCTGTAGAAGAATTACAGAACATCCTGTAGAAATCCTGAACATCCGGTAGAACCCCTGCAGACTTCCTGTAGAAGCTCATAAACACGGTTTCTTGGCAGCCAAACTTTGTGAGACTCTCTGGAAGGGTGTTAGGGACCCCTTAAACCCTCTCTGAACCTTCCCAACCTTTCCTAAGCATTTCTCCTCCTTGATCCACCTCTGCACAGTCAAAAATAGTTAAAAGCACATGCATGATAATTCCAACAACTTAATCAAAAATACAAAAAGATGTTTTCTTCAGATAGAGGTAGTCTAGACACATGTATTTTACCTTCATAGAAGTAATGGCATCTCTTTTAGTAGTGTGCATGCTCTCCTTTGCATCAATAGGACTAGCTGGTAGAATTAGGGTTTGCTAGGGTTTGTGTTTCTTTTTGGCTCTCAGTTTCTTTTTGCAATTAGATTAGCTTCCTTCGAGTTAGCTTTCATCCATCAATTAAAAAGCTTCTTCTAAGAGCTCATAGAAGTTGGCTTAAGCTCCTAGCGGACTTGTGCCTGCTGACCAAATGACAGCTGCGGCAAGAGCTAGTACTTGTGCATACAACACCGTCGCTTCCAAGTTTGTTACGAACTACCGGGTTGATAAAATTAAAGAAGGAAGCTCCAGGAGTTGTAGCATTATTGCTACAATACTGGAGCCCACCACTCCCCAACCCCAACGCTATAATGGTGTATTTTGTGATTGGATGGCTTCCATTTTGGTTCATTGTTTTATAGCTTTTGATTCATTTTGTAGTCGAGTTTTTGCTGCCCTTTTCCATGGATTTTTCTTACTGATTTTTTTGGGAATTTCTAAAATTTATAGATCTATTCTTTTTGACATTTTCTACAATTTTCTATCCTTTCCTAACTTCTCAGGTCTTATTATTATCTTTCTACTTCATTTGTTGATAACAAATTCATGCTTTCCTTATCACATAATCCATAGTTTTAGGATTATCAAATTCTAGTTGTTCGTTCATATGAGCTGGAAAACTACTAATAAATCGTTGCACCTTGGCATTTTATTCCCATATATAGGGAACATGCCATAATAAAGAGGTTAAATTTGTCATGAATTCATCCATTTCTAGTTGTCTTAGCTGGAGATCGTGGAATTATTTGGCCTTGTCATTGTAAAATCATTCAGTCTGTTAGGTCCGTATACTAGTAGTGTAACCCCTTATTGTTATTAGTACAACCCCCTTATTGTTATTAGTACAACCCCCTTATTATATTGTTGTGCCCATATAGTCCCCATATTGTTATTATTATGCCCTATAGAAGCCCACTATTGTTATTATTGTGCCCTTACATTATTATTATTATGTCGGCTCTGATTACATTATGACCCCTTAGACTCCTATATATAGAAAGGAGGTCTTGTCATTTGTATCATCCAATAATTGTTCATTTGTGTAATGTAAAGGAGGTTGCCCCCTCGAAGAGGCTTATTTATAAGGTGTTGATCTATCTTTTCTATCTTTTTGTGAGCTGGTTTCATAACATTTGGTATCATAGCTTTGGATTCTAGGGTTTTGCTGCTCCAAATAGGTCATCGTGGCCTTTGTTCTTCAGAAGCTAAAACAAAAACCCATTTGATAATAAATCAATCTGAAGCTCGAGTCTGAATTTCAGATCTTATCTCGCTATATTTTCGAAGATATTATCTGAGGAAGTTAGGGTTTTTGCAAGCTCTATAATTTCATCTCAAACAGGTTATCGTGAAATTTTCGTTATAATTTGTTTTCTACGAAGGTTTAGACTCTGAAATTAAAACCTATTTTAGCCAAAATTTTGGGGAAGCTTGTGCCCAAATTTTAGATCTTGTTTCGCTATATTTTTGGAGATATAGTCCAAGACATTTAGGGTTTCTGCAGGCTCCCGAATAACATCCCAAACAGGGGACCTGGGAAAATCGTCATAACTGTCTAATGTCTCTCTGAGAATCAGATTGAAATTTCGTAAGAAATTACAGAAAGAGGATGGACTATAGTTTTCTTTTTATATTTTTCAGATCCAAAGGTCAAAACAGTGACACGTCGCACTTCATACAAGTTCGCTCTTCTGAAAAGGTATATAATCAGGGCATCTGGGGAGATTGTGCATAACTCTTTCTTGGAGAATCAAATTTCGATTAGATTGGTACCATTGGAAAGAGGACATAGAGGGCTACTACATGTCATGCTTTCAGAACTGGAAGATTCAAAATTACAAATTTACAGTCATTCTAAGATCGAGCTCCTAAAATCAAGAAAAGGCGATATGAGCAAGTTTGATGGCAAGAATCTGGAAAATTGACTACTACATATGGAGCAATATTTTGATCTACATGAGGTAAAACTGTTACAAAAGGTATGTATTTCATCTTCATATTTAGAATCGGATCAACTTTTATGGTATAAAGGGCTTTGTTCTTGTAAACCACTTGTTACATGGTCAATTTTCACGGAAGAAATGATAGCACATTATGAGGATAGAAAGAGAAACACCTTCTTTAGCCAATTGATAAATCTCAGACAAAAGTGTCTAATGGAAGAGCACATTGAGGACTTTCAAAAATTGAATATAAGGGAAAATGATATTCTAGAGAAGCAGAGGATTAATGTCTCCATAGGGACTTTAAAGGATAACATTCAACATGATGTTCATCTTTGGGAACTTGATTCATTGGAGAAGGCATTCGGGTTGGAAAGAAAAGTGGAAAGCAAAATTATGGCAACAATTAAGTCTACCCCTTACAATTATAAAGATGGAAGTTTTTTTCTCCTAGCCTTCCACAACCTACAAGGTTGACACCACAACAATTGGAAGAAAAAAGAGCAAAAGTACTTTGTTACAATTGTGATAACAAATACATTAAAGGTCATAAGTGTGCTGAGAATAAATTATTTTACATTGATTATGAAGAGAAGGAAGACAAGGATCAACAAACATCAAAAGAAGAGGATATACACCAGGAACCAACCCCAGAGAAATAAGAAATGAATCTGATCATATTTTGTAAAGCATTGGCAAGAATTACCACTCCTCAAACTCTCAAGATAGAAGGACATATCAAGAAGAAAAAAGTTCAAGAAGTGAAAGATCACATTGAGAAAGAAGAAATGAATCCAACCATATCTTGTAATGCATTGACCGGAATTACCACTCCTCAAACTATCAAGATAGAAGGACATATCAAGAATAAAAATGTTCAAGAAGTGAAAGATCACATCAAGCATCAAGAAATGAATCCAACCATATCTTGTAATGCATTGGAAGAATTTACCACTCCTAAAACTCTCAAGATAGAAAGAGATATCAAGAAGAAAAAGATTCAAGCAGTGAAAGATCACATCGAGCATCAACAACAAGTTCTCCAACTTTTCAAGAATAATGCCACTTTGGTGTAGAATCGAATGAAACAAAAAGCATATCAACATCGTAGTGAAATAAGTTTTGATGTATGCGATTGAGTATTTTTACAGCTACATCTCAAGCAAGCTATTTATGAGAAGGGAATGTTGGCAATACTACATGCACTTAAGAAATGGCGACCGTACCTAATGGGAAGACACTTCAAGGTAAAAATGGATCATGAGAGCCTTATTTACTTTTTAGAACAAAGATTATCTTTAGAAGAAGAGAAAAAATGGGTTATAAATATGTTGGGTTATGACTTTGAAATCATCTACAAGAAGGGGAAGAAAAATGTTGTTGCAGATGCACTCTCAAGAAAGGATGAGGATATGGAAACATTGTTTTGTGTTATTACTATTATCCAATCGGATTGGATAAACGAAGCAAGGGATGAATGGAAGAAGGACAAAGAATTGTGGCCACTCATTCAAAAGTTGCAGAAGATCCCAGTTCAAACAATATTGCCAGAACTTAACAAGGAAGGAAAAATCATATTGGAACCTGAAGAAGCCACAGAAACAAGAACCTGACAGCTACAAAATTGATCAATTTAAGAGTATCTCATCAAGTGGAAGAACTTACTCGCTGAAGATTCCACATGGGAGGACAATAATTTTATACAGAAGCATCAAGAACTACTCAAGCGTCGAGGACAACACTTTTTTAAGGAGAGGAGCATGTTAGGTCCCTATATTACTAGTGTAACCCCTTATTGTTATTAGTACAAACCCATTATTATATTGTTGTGCCCATGTAGTCCCCATATTGTTATTATTGTGCCCAATAGAAGCCCACTGTTGTTATTATTGTGCCCTTACATTATTATTATTATGACAGCTTTGATTATATTGTGACCCCTTAGACTCCTACATATAGAAAGGAGGTATTGTCATTTGTATCATCCAAGAATTTTTCATTTGTGTAATGTAAATGAGGTTTCTCCCTTAAAGAGGCTTATTTCTAAGGCGTTGATCTATCTTTTCTATCTTTTTGTGAGCTGGTTTCATAACACAGTCAAATATTTTCCCTTAAAATATTTCTGGAAGGTTTCCCAAGTGATTACCTATTCATCAACTCCATGTACTTCCTTCACTTTTTCCCACCTCAGGGTTTCCTTTCCTTATGATTCGTAAATTTCTAAGCAGGCTTTCAAATTATCATCATATTTGTAAATCTAGAAGTACTTATTCATATTTACTGACCATGATTCTACTACCTATTCAGCCTCACCGTTAAAGCTTCAGGGTTTTATTTTTTTGAATTCTCGCTATAATTCCAACTTTCATCTCTTAGACCCTTTCTGCTTAATACCCTTAGAAACATTTATGGACTCTCTCTCATCCGTCTGTTGATCACCCTCTGACTCTTGTGTCTGTCTCCTTTCGGGTATACTATCCTCCCTTCTCTGGTGGAAAACTTCTTTTTTCCCATTATCAGAGCTCGAAATGGAATTTCTATGATTTTGTGTGTCTGTCAAACTTTTCATTATTTGTTCATGTTCACGCATCATATGTTAATTATATTCCCTTAAATTCACCATATCAACCTTTAGTTGTTGCACAGGTTCCAACAGCATGACAATTATATTTCGAGACTCGTCCCCTAACTAGATCCACATTTCAAAGTTGGGTCCCACAAAAGGTGTTGAACTAGATCCTACGGGGGGTCATGCTAGTGGTTTAAACACTGCACCACTTCCCCTCTTCGTATTTCTTCCACTCTCTATGAACCATACAATGCAATTTGTTATTTATTATCCTGCCCAATTAAGCCACAATGTAGAAACCTCTGCTCTGATACTACCTGTAACATACCCTTAACACATTTTTTTGTAATTTATAATTAATAATTTTACTATGATATATATGATAAAGATAATCTTATGACACACATATGTTTGGGTTCGACCCAGTTCTCATTAAAGGGGTTGAATGAGTTATTTATTTTTCTTCATATTGTTTTCGACACTAACTTAATGATCAAAGCCTTGGGCTTTGAATTAATTGTTTGCATGGATTGAATATAAATTTGTTACTCCTTGGATTAACCTGGAAATAATGATATGATGTGTTGTGGAATATTGGTTTTCGAATTTTTTTGAACGTAGTCCTATCGCGTTCCATCTAGTAGTCCCGGCTCTTGGGATCTGGAACAGATCTACAAATTTTTGAGATTAGGTTTTCAATTGACTATGCAGGTTGAAAGGGGATGGTTAGAAGGTAAACGCCCTTCCTCACCCAACACCGTTTTCACCTCATTTTCTTTGTCCCTTCTGTTGTAACACCACTTTGTAGTTTGGAGGCTAGAGTTTCAAATTTCTGCAGAAACCCTCTTAAATCTATACTAAATCGCTTGGTTACAAATAGTGTCTATACTATGAATGTCGAGGGTTTGCATATTACCCACTTTAGTATTCATGCTACACGTTTAATGAGACTCAAAGGTTTATGAGGTTGTCCAACTCTTTTCTTTTTATGGGTGAGCTCTAACTGCACCCTCTCCTTTTCCTATATGCAAATAACTAAATTTATCCTATTTATTTTTAATAATTCAGATCCTATTATTCACTTTGGCATGGGGGTGTTGTAGGAGTCTACTCACGACAAGGAAACTTACACAGGATGGCCTAATTACTTAGGTAATTTTTTTTATGAGACTCTTATTATTTTTCCCAGTTCAGCTCTTCGCATTCTAGCTTGGTTTCCTAATGTCATTATCCTTCCTTAGGGCTATCTTTGGAGCTCCTTGAAGAAAAACAAATTATCAATTCATCCCTGTTACAGTGTTCTCTCTCTACGACTAAAATTATTTCCTTTTTACTATTGTGTAATGGTGTGTTATACTAATGTCTTGTCTATTGGGTTGGTCTCTTACAGATATTGTATGCTTGATGCCTTCAGTACCTCGCTTACAAGTTCCCTTCCTAAACTCTTCAGTGACAGTCTATTTCTCAATCAAATTTCCAGGTGTGGTTGTGTTCCCTTCAAGGTTTTTCTTGATTGTATAATGCCAATAGAATGTCATGTGGTGGGTCTCGATAGCAAGCCAGGGTTCTGAGATTTTATTTATATAAGCTGTTACTTATAAAAATAAATAGGCCACGACAATTCCCTTGCTACTGTAGGAGGACTCTCCTTATCAATAGTTGTCAATATGATGGACATTTCACTCTGAGTAATTTTGTTTACACAGCTATTATGATTTCGACTTCACGGGAAAAACCCTTATTTATTAGTGTAAACTTGTGTTTTCATATTTTATACATATATGTAATTATTTCTGGCCATAGATGACCTTTCCAATTTTCAAATTGTTCATTTGTTACTTTACGGCATTGTCCAGTTCGAGGATTTATATATATTTATATATATATATGTGGGGTCAATACCCTTCGTAGGGTTATTTGGAAAAATTCCTTAGTTTAACATTTGTTTTAGTCCATAAAAGATTTTGGGCCTCGCCCAGGTTGTCATTTGTTTTTTCAACAAAATTCGTTTAGGAATGAAGTTCAATAAACTTATATTTTATTGTCTTTATGCAACTTCCTATGTACCATAGTTCCAAATTGTTGAGTAACCATGGCCTTAAAATAAATAGTTTTGGTTAATGGATCTTTACAATTCTCCTTTTTTCAGCTATAAATTATTCTTTGTCCTCTGCATTGTAGCTTCTTTATTTAAAATGTTATTACTCAAAGCTTTCCTATTTTTGAAGTCTACTAATTACTTCAACAAAGTAATAGAATTTTAGAAATATTAGTACTCTTTTTTGTTCGATTGTTATGTTTGAATACAGTTCACAATTATAATATGGTTCATAGTTTTATAGTTCTTGTCGAATTACTTCTCTTAACTCTGTGGAGTCAAACAAAGTTACTGATCAAATGAGAAAATTACTTATAATATGGTTCATAGTTTTATAGTTCTTGTTGAATTAGTTCTCTTAACTCTGTGGAGTCAAACAAAGTTACCGATCAAATGAGAAAATTACCTAGTACCCGTTTTTTTGAGGTAGCAAAAAATCAGTTGATTTTGAAAATTGTGATTCATAATACACCCTTTTGTTTGGAGCATATTTTTGGCACTTTAAATTTTTTTACTTATCAAGTATGGATTTTTTTTTTAAATGTTAGTGATTTTCATGCTGATTTTGAAAATTGTCGATGCAACATCAACACATTTTTTTAGTGGGTTTATTTTGACACTTTAAATTTTTTTATGTATCAAGTATGAACATTTTTTTAAAAGTTAGTGATTTTCATTTTGATTTTGAAATGGTTAATGCAACATCAACCCTTTTTGTTTAGAGGGGTTACTTTTTTACACTTTAAATTTTTTTATGTATTAAGTGTGGATATTTTTTTTAAATGTTGGTAACTTTGATGTTAGTAATAAAATATAAAAATAAAATAAAAAAACATGACAAAAAAATTCCAATAAAAAAAAAAAAAAAAAAACAAACAAAACCATACAAATGTAAAAAAATACAAAATTAACTTGTAAAAAAAAAAAAAAAAAAATTGAAAATTAACCAAAAAAAACTGAAACATCTATAACCAATTTTTTTTAAATAAAAAAACAGAACACGACATAATAATAATAATAATAATAATAATAATAATAAAAAAATTAATTAATTAATTAATTAATTAATTAATTAATTAATTAAATAAAAATATTAAAAAAAAAGAAACCCACCAAAGGGTGGCACGATTCCCAGCCTGCCACCCTTGGGCAATTATTTTTCGTTTTTTTAAATCTATTTATTTATTTATTTTTATTTTTTAATTGTTTTTTTTCCTTATATTATGTCTATTTTTGAATATATATATAAATAGTTTAAATTTTTTATTTTTACGAATGAATTTTGTCTTTTTTACATTTTTATAGAATTTTTTTTTTATATATAATTGGTTTTTTTGGTATGCTTTTAAAAAAATTTATGTTTTATTGCTTGCTATAATTTATTGGTTTTATTTTTTTCCAATATTTGAAGTTTTGTATTATTTTTTATTCCTTTATTTTTTTTCAATATTTTAATTTTTGTTTTCCTTTGTATTATTTTTTTTGTTTTTTTAATCAATATTTGAATTTGTGTTTTCTTTTGTATTATTTGTTAGTTTTTTTCAATATTTGAATTTTTGTTTTTGTTTTTTTTGTATTTTTCATTTTTATTTCTTTATATATTTATTTATAATATTGGTTTTTATTTAATTATTTTTTTTGCAAGGTCTGTGTCCTCTAGATCTTCAGGCTCATTCTTCTGGATCTTGGTGGTGGCCATGGTGGCACTGGGCTCCACGTCAATGATTTGCTTCCATTTGTCATTCCCCTTGTCCAGTTCTCTCTCAAAGTTAGAATATGCATATGATTCAGAAGCCTTCAACTCGACCACAAGTGATTGCTTAGCCCAACACTCACTTATGTTGTGAGTGGAGCTCTTATGGAACTCACACCACTTTCCCATGTCCTTCTTTGTCTTCAAGGTGTTGTTCTTTACTTGCATCTTCGACAGGTTGTCCTGGGTCACCCGCCTTGGCTTTGGCCTTTGCTCTATGGTCTAGGGGTGCATTTTCCTGGCTTCGAATTCACAGATCCAAAGTCTTGCTTCTTTTGTTTAAACTTATGCTTAATATTGATAGTGTATCGATATGTCATGCTAAGAGAGGAGATTTCCATGAACTCCACTTGTCCTAGACATACTTGTACAAGCAGTCGTGGTACTTGAGTATGAAATGCCACTCATAATCCTCGATACTCAACTTTATGTTGAGGGTATGGAAACATTTATCAACTCCAACACATCTTGGTCCCCTCTCTCTCATAGTGTGGTCCACTTTATGTATTTATCTTCATAGCTCCTGACAGGGTAATATTGTTCCTTGATGGCATCTCAAAAAAATCCCAAGGGGGGGCGGCTAAAAGCAATGAGGATTCCCTCTCATCCTTTTGTTCACAGTAGGTTTCCCACCAGTGCTTGATGTGTGGGGCGACTTTGAGAAGTGAAAAAGTAATCTTTTCCTAATTGGAAAAGTCATAAACTAAAAAATATCCTTCCAACAAATTGAACCATTTATCTATGGTGTCTGCATCTATCTGGCCCTAAAATATGGGAATGTCAAAGTTAACTTGTACCTTAAAAGGAGTGGCGCCTTCAGAGTGGTTACTGGATGAAGATGTGTCGCCTATAGGTAACTGTCGAAGGATCTGGGAAAATTTATCCTAGGTTGCCCCACCTTAGCTTTGGCCTTTGTTCTATGGATTGGGGGTGGCTTTTCTTGGATTCGGATTTGCATATCCAAAGTCTTGCTTCTTCTATTTAAACTTCTGCTCAATCATGACATCATATTGGTATGCCATTCCAAGCGTGGAGATATCCAAGAACTCCATCTCATCCTGGATGTACTTGTGTAGGAAGTCGTGGTACTTGAGTACCAAACGCTGCTCATAATCCTTGATACCCAGTTTTGTGTGAAGGGTATGGAAAAAATTTGTAAAATCTGACACATCTTGATCCCTTCCCTACCGTAGCGCGGTCAACTTTATGTATTTATCTTCATAGGTCTCGACAGGGTAATATTATTCCTTGATGGCATCTTGGAAAGAATCCCAAGTGGGTGTGGCTGAAAACAGTGAGGATTCCCTCTCATCCTTTTGTTCACTGTAGGTTTCCCGCTAGTCCTTGATGTGTGGGGCAGCTTTGAGAAGTGCAAAAGTAATATTTTCCTGATTGGAAAAGTTATGAACTGGAAAATATCCTTCCAACAGATTCAACCATTTATCTAGGACAACTACATCTATGTGGCTCTCAAATATGGGAGTTTCAAATTTAACTTGTACCTTAAAAGGAGTGGCTCCTCCAGAGTGGCTATTGGATGAAGATATGTTGCATGTAGGTAGCTGTCAAAGGATCTGGGCAAATTTATCCATCACCGTGTTCCTCTATTGCTCAAGGGCTTCTTCGAGCAATATTTTGATAGGATCTCCTGCCCCTCATCTTTCTTTTCTTCTGCCATAGGAGTTCGTCAAGGTTTGTGATGTTAGTCTTGCAAAGGTTCAACTAGATCGAGCCCTAACTCCTTATACCCTGACCTCGTTGAGGACATGCAAAGAAAAATAGAGAAATAGCAGACCGTTCTAATACTACTAATCTAAAATTAAAATGGAATGCAACAAATTACATATATAACCATAAATACAAAGATGTAGTAGAAATAACACTTCTTATAATTAATCTCATAATACTAAAATATGCTTACAAACATAATGGAAATAAACTAGTTCGGGCGATGGTAGGTTATCTGTGAGAAGGGGTGGTGGCTACATGCCTTTGAACTGTGTTGCAATGAGGCCCAAGGGCCTATTTATTATTTAACAATAAGGGAAAACCATAAACAACCAAAACCCTAACCCCAGGAGATGGAACACCAAGAGTTTGTGGGCCTTGTTGGGGTTACTTAGGCAGCCAACTTCCTTGGGTCATAACTTGGTCATATTATCTTTGTTGGGTGCATATGATACCTTGTTGGAAAGGTATCTCTGAATACTATCGCTATTTGGCTTACTGCGGACCTCAAAAAACGTTGTTTAGGGGGTCAAAACTGCTTCAAAAGTTTAGGACCCGAAAAACTGCTAAAAATAGTAAATGCTAAAATAAACAAGGAAACAAATGAAATTGATTGGAGGTCTCGGTGGAATAGGTGGGTGGCCACCAATATCCACTGGATCATGTAACCAAATATACGTTTCCTAGTTAAACAACTTGACTACTTTGTTATAGGACTCGTCCAAGATGAATATGAGATGGCACGACCTACCTTTCAGCAACAAAATGCGACCTAGAGTAATGAGGAATTACGCAATCAACATAGAAGGGGATTTGACACATGTTTCCTTATATAAACTCATGATAGTAGTGGTAAAACATTCAGTTTTTAATAGGGAAGCACAACCCAGCTCACAGTAAAAAAACCAAAGGATGAAGGGCGCTGACAACAACATCACACTTAAGGACTAAAAAGTTATAGAGGGCATCAAGGAGATAGTGATGGGATACAATGACGAAAATATCTACCAAATGCTTCATGAATGCAACATGATGGGACCGCACAGAAGCTTCTCACGCAAGGACCTTTTCATGAGGTTAAGAGGAAACAGGACAAGAAAAAAGAGAACACAAGCATTCAGAATGCAAGGTAATAAATCAAGAATATGCTGAGGTAGTTTTCTCACAAGAACATCATAGTGGTGAATTTGAAAAGCTTTGGAATAGTTTCAGGCAAATGGGATTTTGCATGGTAGAGGTTGGACTTTTATTGGTTCGTCTATGTGATCGGATATTGATGGCATAGATATGGAGAATACAATATTTACACTATTTGTGTTTTTAGCAGCCAGATCAAAACTTCGACTTTGACTTCTCAGAAGGAATAAAACAGGGGTTTGATAAAAAAGTTTAAATTTGGAGACACAAAATCTTAAATCAACAATACTAATAATTTTTCTTTTACTTAATAAAATTGAGAATTTTTCATACCATTCAACCACTAAGAAATTTGATGGAGCTTTCCAAGAGCCTGCAAAGTTGGAATCTCCTCTTCACATCAGCTGCATTACTGCTACTCTGATACCACAATAATAGAAGAAGTGTTCTCAGACACACAAATTTTATTAATAAGGAAAATAAAAATACATAGAATTTGCAAAAGTTTACACATAATTACTCAACACTCTTGAAAGCAAATAAATTAGCTTTAAATAAGCTAATGTCCTAACTTAATTTTGTTATGGATCACTTATTTCATTTACAAGTGTCCATTTACAATTATTGCTCTCATAACCAACACTACTAACTATTTTCCTAAATTGGTTCTTAAGAAACAACACATTTCTAGATGTCATCTCTTTTACAACAATTAGCTATTCTAAAATGTCTCCAAAATCTAATTAAATATTCTAAATAATTAAACTAAAGTTTATGTATTTTGGATCATCTTACAAATTTGTTATGTACAATTTAATTGTGGACGGATCTAAGTAAAAGGGTAGATATGCATATGAATGAATTGGACCAACATTGATTCGGTTAGATATGTGTGTGAAAATGTTGGATCAACAAAGAATTGGTCAAATCTTGTGTGGATCTACCACTATGAGAGAGAGTCAATCATGGGGTATCCATACAACTGTGCAGAAGAGAAGGATTTGAGTGGCACAGAGGCAGATCTGGTGCAGGGGTGATCTAGATCAACGAGCGAGTGTCGATATGATTTTTGACGGAGGAGACAAGCCCAAGTCAATGGAAAAGCTAATGCATATGAGCCGAAAATTTTAGATCGACATAGAGAAACCCTATGTGGGGGCCATGGTAAAGTTTTTGTTGGCTTTGTAAGTTGTTGTGGAGAGATCAACAATGGAGAGCTTCATGATGGCCTATCATGTCACACTCTTCAACAACGCATAAGACTACGAAAAAGGGTTATGTCGGCATGCATTGTCTATTAAATTACAATCAATTTTAGGCTCTGGTCGGTGAAAAGTCAAGGACATGCCCAAAACATGCGAACATCATCGATGCAACGGAGATGGAAATCATGCCTCTCAACAATGACATGACTAATGAAATTTTTGACACAGATATAAGAGAAAAGAGGGCGAAGACTTTGCTAAGATATTGCAAATGGACATCAATTCACTTGGATCCTACCATGGAGAAATTTTCCAAGCTAAGGAATGACCATATCTGAAACGACGAAGAGACACAGTCTACAATGTCACCAGACTCCATGAAAAGCTTGAAGAAATCATGTGGCCTGATTATCTTGACTGGATGGAGAATCTTTGCATTAATTGTAAGAGGGAACAAGAAATCATTGTTAATGTTTACCAAGCACACAAGATGGCCTTGACTCATCATGCAAGGTGAACGAGTACTACATTCTCAAGAACAAGTGGTTGTGTGGTTGTTGTGAAAATGTAGTGACAATAAGTGGATCAGGAGGATATGTGTGTGTATGAATAAATCAATGAACCACGTACCTGAAGAGAACTCCTAAAGAACTGGCGATTGCAATGGTTGGTGACATATGTAATATGACAAATGGATTCTTTTTATATGGACATCAATGTCATATGTACAATGCATAGAGAAAGGCAAGGCAAGAAGCAATGAACCAAGAAATATATTACTTATAATGGAGATGATATAATTAAGCATGTGGAATTCTCGAGTTCTCAGATCTTTAGGGGGGATTAAATCCATACAAATTCCCTAGTCAAACTTAAGGGGGGATTGTTAGGATTAACCTTGACTCAGGAATGACTGTCTATAACTAATAGTTTCGGGCATATACTTTTGTGGCCCGTGGTATTATGTCAAGTGTATTTGGTTGGAAAGAAGCCTATGAATAGACCTATTTGTCTCCATTGTAAGTGTTCCAAGAACCAACATGCTAAGGGTCGAGCAGGGCCTCCCCGACTAGTGTGAGGGGCCAAGGGTTAACCAGGGTCTCCCTAGTAAGTGTATGGGACTAAGGGTTGACAAGGCTCCCCTGCAGGTTTGGTCAGGGTTTTGGATAAATCTAATAGACTTCTATTAGGCTAGGTTTTCCCCAAGGTTGGGGTTTTCCCAAGGTAATTCGTGGTGTTCTTATGTGTGTGATTTCTTCTATTTATGATCATGGTTAATGTTTGATTTACCTTGTCTTTTAATACATAGCAATTCTCAATCTTGTGACATATCTGGCCTCCTATGACATCTTGAGTGGGCCTAGTGGTTAAGAGCATGTTTTTCCTCCTAAGAGGTCACAAGTTCAAAACCAAAGCGGGGTAGAGTATGTATGCCTTCGTAGACTTAGCAGTCAAATCGTTGCACGGAGGTGGGTCCCTTGTTCCACAAACAAGGGGGTCTCATACACCAATTTGGTGTCTGGCTTGGTTATGACCTTAAAAATGGATATTGATATTATTTTTTTTATTATTAAAAATGTATATATGTTTAATTCATATATTAATTCTTTTTACAATTAATAATAATAAAGTTATACTTTAGTTATGTTTTATGATTTTTTAAAATCATGGTCATGTGAAATGTATTTGTACATTTTGATAATATCATTAATTGATGCTTATGAAAATTACCAATCATTTAATTTATATAATTATACTAATATATAAAAATAAATTTTAGTTTAAAGCAACTCAATTAAAAATGACAATATTATAACTATAAAATTTAAAGTTACCCAATTACTCATTCATCAAATTACTTTATATATATTAAAAATTAATCCTACTAAATTATATAGTTAATTTTTTTTACAATAACCATTAAAAAAAATCAATTACTATAATTTTATACACTAATCATATAAACATTCAAATATTAAAAACAAAAATCAATCAAAAACACAGATGATATTTCTTTCCATCAAAAAGACACTACCACAAAAAAAACTTCACCACGCAACCAGGCAACCAAGTTTTTGAGAAATTTTCGACACTTCCTTTCATCTCATGAATTCCCAAGCAACCAAATTTTAGAGAAATTCTCCGCACTTTCTTTCTATCTCATCAATTCCCACTGATTTCCCTTTTCACTATCTTTCACTGTATCTCTCTTGATTTCTTCGCATGGGACGGCGGTTTCTGACGATGGAAGACTACCGACTTTCTTGGCGACAATCATTTTCCAAATCTCCTTTTATTGAATTCATGTCCCACACCGAACAATTTCTCCACACTTTCTTCATATCTCTTCTCCGATATCTTTTTCTCAGTAATCTTTCAATTTTTTCAGATTGGCCTTTCGTAAATTGTACGCAGCCTAGTGTATATTGAAAGAATTTCTTCACGTCTTCCTTAGTTTTATCCCTCTACCTAAAAATTTGGACCATTTCTTCCTTAGTTTTATCCCTCAACCTAAAAATTTGGACCATTTCTCCCTTTGTCGTCTCATCCTTTCCCAGGGACCACGCTAATCTTCTCTGTATCTTTTCAATTTTATCCAATGTCTCCGAAAAAACTATCCCTCGACCTATTAAGACATTGTCCGAATCCTCCAGCGCACCGTCACAGTGTGCCACCCGTGAATGATGGCCATAACTCTCGGGACCCAATCTGACGGAAGCACACAGACAGTAACGTTTATTTTGTCTTGTGCAATCAGTCCTCTGATAAAGTTCTACGAATTAATTGATCCATCGAAACCAGGTTTTTAAGAAATTCCCCTTTTTTTCCTAAAAAGATCTCGTATATGGAAGAATTTCCCCTGGCTCTCTTCCTTTGTGTGCCGCACTTCATAGGGCAATTTATGATTGTTTTTCAATTTTCCAGCTGATTTCCCTTTTCACACTCACTTTCAGACAAGTATTTTACAAATGAAAGAATCTCTCACCCTCTGTCTATATATAAGAATTTCCTCGAACTTTCTTCAGGCATTTTGTCATGATTGAAGACTACCAAATTTCCTTTCGACGACCACCGACCAGAACATATCATTTTCTTTCTGTTTCTCCTTTTAGTGATTTTCTTCATATCTCTGACCCGATTCAGAAATCTTTCCAATATTTCATATTCACTTAATAGTGAACTCTACACACGCTCGGTGGATATCGAAGAATTTCTTCAGGCCTTGTTTATTTCAATGCCCTCTTGCGTATAAGACAGTGTTAATATGCTGCAGCAAGTCATCACAGTGGGCCTCTACACGGCATTTTGCTATGGTGGAAGACTACGGAATTTCTTATCGACAACGACCGAACAACAGATATTTTTTGCTTTCCTTTTCACTGAATTTCTCCACACTTTCTTCATATCTCTAACCCGATTTATTCGCTCGTAGTCTTTCAATTATCTCACCTACATGGGAATTGTACACAGACTTGGTGTATATCGAAGAATTTCTTGAGGCCTTGTTTTCTTTGCCCTCTGCCTATTAAGACAATGTTTCAGGTTGGCACAGATCACATCAATACATATGTTCAGAAGGAGAAGGTAGCTAAATGATAATATTTATGATATATTGCAGTGAGTGAATTCGTAGAACTGATAGTTTCAAATTTCAGTTTTTCGACTCTCGTCCTTCTTTGTTTTGCTTTTACTACAATGAGGAAAAAGGATTGCTCCTGCTCCTGTTTTTCTTGCTTTCTGGGGAGAAACACCCCTTCTACCTCCTCCCCCGCAACTGCTTTTTCCAAAGATGTCGATACAAACGCTGCTTTTCCAACAGTTGCTACACGGCATGACCCCAGAATCCCTGCATCAACGTCAAAGTCAAATGCCCAACTGAAGAGTGTTGAGCCGTCTTCCTCTTCTTCTGCACATCAAGACGCCTCCTCTTGTGCTGTTGTTGTAAAGCAGGATGAGGTGGTGCATCCTCCTCCATCAGGTGATGCCTTCTCCTCTCCATCTCATCTTCCATATGTTGCCTCGTCCTCTTCCACCGTTCCAGAAACAGCTATCTCCTCCTATTCTTCCTGCGTTCCAACAGTGGTCATGGCTACAGAGGATATTTATCACTCCCAACAAACGGTTGCCTCCTCCTCTACTCAACCTGGAGAAGCCCAGTCCTCTTCTCTTCAAGGGATGTCCTCCTCTTCTATTTGCATCAGAAATAAAGACGTTTCGGCGCTAGGAGGAGACAATGTGGAGGTTGATCTCGACGGTCTTATTAAGCACATATCCCAACGCTTGGAACTCATCCAGGTAAACTTCATCGCTATCATTGAAATCGATAATGTAATTTTATATGGACACCTGCACATTGAAAAATTAACCGACAGAATGAATGAAATTTCGCTTCCCTTTGTTCAGGGAAGCAAAAATTCGTCAAAAAGGAAGGGTGCTCAACAATATTGGCCCACTGCTTCCAAAACATTATTCAAATTAAAAGAGTTCGTATCAGAGGGAATCAATGTCGTTGTGAGTATTAAACTTCGGACCTGCATGATTTGACAATGCTTAATTAATTCATAGAACTTTTATGGTCAAATTCGAGGATCGTGTCCATCATCTAAATTTTTCTTGTTTATTTTATCATATTCAGCAAGATGTTATTCCTGGTGACGCAATCAAGACAGTTGTTAGCGGTGTCCTTCAGGGTATGGGAACGGCACACTTGGTTACTGCAGGTCTCGTTGTAGTAGCAAATATCGTGGAGAGGTTTGAAGAAGTTGATGCCAACAAAGCTGAGTGCCTGCGTCTTCTGAAGGAAATGATTTTTCTGGCCAAACTTGTCAAGCATTTCAAAGAAAGCCCTCAAGGAATGTACGAAGTAATTAAAGAAGCAACCGAATTGGTAGTCGAAGGCTACATCATGTGCTGTTGTCAGATTGACTCGTCAAAATTTTCCAAGTGAGTCCTGAACAGTCTAATCTTATTTGTTAGTTTGACTGTTTATATATTGATACGCACATATAGAGCTCTCGATGAAAACCCCACAACTATGTCATTAAACAATCAAATGTTTCAGAGACCTGCTAATAACCCAAAACCGAAGCATTCAATCAAATGGATGCAAATCTACTCTCCCAATTTGTCCCTGATTTGGTCTAAATATGGTAAATCTACTCTCCAAGATGTCCCTGATTTGGTCCAAATATGCTTCGTTCTGAAAAAGGAAATCTCATTCAACCTGCTACACACAAATAACAGTATCAGCTCCCCGTAATAAACTGTCAAGTGGAAATAGAGTAGGTATTGGAGCTCTTCAAAGAAGTTTTCCTACCAAATCCATACACCACGCATCATAAATTAAAGAGGCAAGGAGAAATGACAGCCTTCTAACAAGTTTGCCTCAGTAAGAATCCAAACAAAGTATCATTCAACCCACGACATGAGAATCCTTTATTCAATCAAATGGATGCAAATGTTCCCTGGTAAATTTACTCTCCAACTTGTCCCTGATTTGGTCAAAATATACTTTCTTCTGAAAAAGCAGATCTCATTCAATCTGTTTCTCACATACACAAATAACAGTATCCGCTGCCTCTAATAAACTGTCAAGAGGAAATAGAGTAGGTACTGCAGCTCTTCAAAGAAGTTTTCCTACCAAATTCATACACAAATAAAGTATCCGCTGCCTGTAATAAACTGTCAAGAGGAAATAGAGTAGTTACAGCAGCTCTCCAATGAAGTTTTCCTACCAAATTCATAAACCACACATCATAAAGAGGCAAGGGGCAATCACAGAACCCTAACAAGTTTCTCTAAATCTTTATTCAATTCAGATCAAGAATTAGATACATAGGAAAAGCAAACAGATATATCCTCTGTCCCCCCCACCCCTTTTTCTCCTACTTGAAACCATTTATTAACTCTCTCTCTCTCATCTTACCGACTGCTCACTTGTTATAATATTTAAATTGTATTTTATCCCATTGAAATAGAGAGGATTAACGTATTTACACCTTCAACCAAATGAAGTATTCACATGTTTCAAGCATATACACGATTCTTTGTACCATATCCAAGGAAATCTTATTCTGATGTTTACCTTCAATTAAAATGAAATAATCATTAGAAGTAGAAACTTTCAACCATAAAGGAATGTGACTAAAATAACAGTCCAGCTGAGGCACATGACAACTCCAACCTTTTCCTATTATTAGAATTTAGATCTGGCCATATAAAAGGTCCACGTGTGCTTCCACTTCACTGCACCATAATCAATGGAGCAATTCTCTGTTTGCCTTTTTTGAATGTTCAACTTTGTTCTCTGAGAATGCCCCTGCCTCGGCCCTCGTCCTTGTCAAACGCATGCCCATGTCCAATAGAGAGAAATCAGTGTTCTAATGAAATTTCATTGAATCATTACAGGTTCTTCAAAGCCTTGGTAAACAAGGAAGATCTGGATAATTTCAGACAAGAGATAGATCGCATGTACAGGCAGATTTATACACAAATGGGTATTTGTATTTTAGATGCTAATGACCGGAAGAAAGCGCCTCTGTCCAGAAGATATCCGGAACATGCAGGTGAATACATTGTCAAATTAATTTATTCAATTTGAAGTCTTTATTACTACAGACATGGATCTAATGTTAAATGTTTTGTTGAAACAGTTGGGGTTAAGGAGCCAGCAAAAGAAATTATTGATCTTTTGGAATTGGGCAGTGAAAAGAATGCTATTGCGGTTATGTTGCATGGATTCGGAGGAATAGGTAAAACCACCCTTGCAGATGCCGTCTTTTCACTCCTTGACATTCAAGGATGTAAATATTCCACAGTTCAACTCTTCGAAAATATCGATTCAACTCCGAAGATAGTGGAGTTGCAGAGATTGATCTTAAAAGATTTGATGGAACATGGAGAGACGGTTCCAGATATTAGAAAGCATGAGGATGGACAGCGAGAACTGGGCGGAATGCTAGAGAAGGTCCCCGCCTTTATTTACATTGATAACGTTTTGGGGCAAGATGAGCTTGGGCGGCTTTTGCCCAAGGATATGAATAAAGCGAAGAAAGTGAGACTGCTTCTCACTGCACGTAACATAGAAGTCCGTAGAGCGTTACAAATGAAAACTATAGTTTATGCTATGAAAGGGCTTCCTGATGCAGAAGCTATGCATCTTTTGGGAAGAGAAATTTATGATGAGACAAACTACAAGGAGAAGCAAATAAATTCTACCCAATTGAACAAGATCGTACAGTCATATGGTGGAATTCCAAAACTTTTGGAACTGGTAGGAGGATTCATACGTGAAGAAAATGATAAACAAAAAGCCTATAGAATATTGTTGAAGGAGAAAGAAAAATGGGACAGTGAAATCGGGAAAATAGAGTCCTACCTCTTCGCATACAATTATCTCCCTGAGGTATTGAAAGATCCATTTCTGGATATATGTTCCTTTTTCAAAGGATGGGCTTGGGACACAGTGGCAGATATTGTGGGACCGATTGAACTGGATATGCTGGAAAGTAGAGCACTTGTAACCAGAGGCACAAATGGGATTGTAGTTGTACACGATGTCATTTTGTCAATCGGCCTTCAGAAGACAAAGGGAATAAGATTCACATTCACCAATGGAAATCAAATTAAGGAGCTTCTAAATGAGAAGGTACGAGATCATGGAATTGATTTTGTTTAGTTTGCCTGTATGTATTACTCAATTATATTTAATAATGTCATGCAGGAAATTCCAGATATCAAAGGTATATGGCTGAGTGAAAATAATAAGGATCTACTCGATATATCAGCGTCAAAATTGGACTTCATGTATAGTTCCCTGAGAGTTCTTGCACTGGGAAACTTTATAAAAGTGCAGGACAAATGTAATAAAACGTTTGGGAACTTGATCTTTCTACAAGCTGCAATTCCCAATCTTCCCTTTGATGTATCCAAGTCAAAGGGATTGAAATATTTGAAGTACGAACCAAAGGATTTGAATTTCCGTAAGGTAAGTCTCTTTCAAATCTTTAGTCCAATGCCTGCCCACTCATTTTTCTTTTAAAAATGAACCCTTTTATTAGTTTTGATGATTCGAATAACTATGGTTGTCACAAATAACTTGCAGATACCGTCGAGTCTTAGATACATGGAGTTTGATGGAAGGTTACATCCCCATGCCTTTGAAATTTCTTCCGGCGATCTTCAGCAACTCGGGAGTTTGCGGATACTAAATTTGACCCACTTTGTAGCGTTGAAAAAATTGCCTGAAGACCTGGGAGATCTAGTAATGGTTTAGAAGAACTAACACTTTCATATTGCACATCTGTAGAAGAACTACCAAAGTCAATTTTAAAGCTTCAATCTTTAAGATTAATCAGAATGGAATACTGTTCGAGTTTAAGGCAATTGCCTGAAGATTTTGGTTGGTTAACTTCTTTGCAAGAACTCAATTTTCAAGGTTGCAAGAATCTAATATTGCTTCCTAATAATTTTGAGAAACTCACAGCGTTGAAGTTACTGGATCTGTCTTTTTGCGAAAGACTGCTAGATCTCCCTCATGGGTTAGGAAACTTAACATCACTTGCTGAATTAGGTTTGAAGAAGTGTAGTGAGTTAAGAAGTATTCCAGAAAGCATTGGACAGATGAACTCTTTGGCCTTGTCAATGGATATGTCAGGCTGTTCAAGTTTAAAAGAACTACCTAATGGCATCTGCAACCTTTCCTTTATCACAGATCTTTCATTGGTTAAGTGCAGCAATTTACAGAGGCTTCCAGATAGAATTGGGGAATTAGTAAATTTAAGAAAGTTTTATCTGGAAGAATGTACGAGTTTAAAGAAACTTCCAGAAGGTTTTGGTCAACTCAAGTGTTTGAAAAAACTGGATTTAGCTGACTGCTACAACCTCGAGGAATTATGTTATGACTTCCATCGCCTTTCCTGCTTGGAATCTCTACACCTGGATGGGTGCCACAGTTTGAAAAGGCTTCCTGAATATTTCTATTGCCTTCCCTCATTGCGACGGTTTTATCTAAGTGGTTGTCCAATGTTGAAAGGGAAAGAGATGGACCTTGTATTGAAGATAAAAACATTACAATATGTGACAATCGTCGATAGCCAAATGTTGCTGAAGAGATGGGAAGAAATTCAAAAAGAAGGCAATCCATTATGGTCTTTGGTAGTGCGCACAGGACAGGTAACATAACATCCATCCATCCCTATTATGTGAACTTTTATAATAAATATGAATTATATATAATTTTTTCTTCGCACTGACTTTAGATTTCTCTTCAGGCTTTGTCGAAGGATGAAAGGGATAATATAGAAAAGAACTTGTCATCAGAACTTGATTCGCTTCTCACCAATGGACAAGGAGAGCCATTCCATCTATCTGACCATCTTCGTGCAGACTCCCTCTTGCTCCTCATGTTTGATTTCCATAGAGACTACTGTTATGATTTCCCGTGGCCTTTATTTGAAGACACGATAGATGAAATCCAAACGAACTTTGAAATAATTTACATGGGCAGCAATTTTAATAAATTGCCTGTGAATGTGAAGGGCAAAATTGTGGGGCATAGGAATCGGGACACTCATGTTTATGATGTGCATCGAAAGGTGATCTCAACATTCGACACTGCAGATCAATCACGGGAAGAAGATGGAAAGTATTCTTATATTCAGATGAGAACGAAGATGGTGAGAGACGAGGAAGGTGCTACTAAATATCTTCCTTGTTGGAAACTTTTGACAGGCCGTGAAGTCGAGGAATTTTTATTGTGCAACTGTAGAAGTTACCACAGGTTGACACAACTAGTACAAACAGCCAGAGAGAGTAATATTGAGTTGTTAAAGGAACTGTTTGCAACTGGAAGGGAACCGACCACTGATATTTTTCAGAGAAATAAAAATTATGCATCAGAGAAGGTATTAAGTTCTGTGTTTTGTAAAAATTATGCATTACCGAAGGTATTAATTTTGTGTTTTGTAAAAATTATGCATCACAGAAGGTATTAGGTTTTGTTTTTTTGTTATAACTTTTTTTGAACAATTTTATCTCATAACAAATTTCAGTCCCTGAAGGTTACTTCAAGTAGTTTAGAGTCGGATGTGAAATTTTTTGATATTATTGTTAGTTGTTGTTAATGACAAGTTTTTTTTATTCCCTTGAAGCTACACCTAGTAATGAAGACCAAAGGAGTTTACCATCCAGCAAATATAAAGAAATACTCCATATTTCCCAACTTTCATTCCAAATAAATAAATATTTCAGTAGTATGTACTGACTGTTCTCTATTTTATAAATAAATATTTCAGTCCCATGTACTGACTGTTCTCTATTTTATTAACTAACTGTTCTTTACTTTGTTTATATTATAATTGCAGGTTTCAAATGAAAACTCCAGACCTTTTGCATGCGGGGTAGAAGAAATGGAAGGAAAAAGGATCTTCTTGGACATCAGGCCTCTTGACATATGTTGTAATATTCGTCTCGGCTCTTTGATTCAACTGTATAATATGATGAAAGAGTCTCTTAACTCAGAAGTTATATCAATTCCACTTGTGCAGCCAAATACAAATATAAGATTGGAGGTATTTGAACAGTTTTCAGGAGAGGTTCCATGGTTGGTCCTAAAAGAGCCATGGATATTGACCAGAGTAGTGAAGTACTTTCTCATTAAAGGGTGTCTACCAGACCAAGGATCAGAGTTAGGGGCAAAGGAGCGTGCCATAATCACGATAATAGAGCCAAATGGGAAATTATTTACAGCTGATAAACCTGTACTGCCTTTGCTAGATAGGTGGGGACCAAAGGCTTATCCTTTTACCCTGGAGAAAATTAAAGAATTAGAGGAGGAAGAATCGTCTCAAATGAAGACTATGTCTCATGTGTCTTTTCCAGAATCAAGGAAGCATCAAGCTTGGTAATTCGTCATTTTCATTGGCTATAATGTTTTTTAAAAATTATAAACTAAAGGTTTACTTGTTTTGAAATATGTTAGGGCAGTAGTTCGTCATTATTTTATTTGTTTTGCTATAATGTTATATTTGTTTTATTATAATGTTTTTGAAAGATGATAAATTAAATGTTAATAATTATTTTTTATTTGTTTGGTTATATAGATTATGGTTTAAAAAATATTTGTTAATTTTGTGAAAATGGCTTAAAAAAATAATATCTTTATTTGGTGAAAATGACTTTAAAAAAGATATTTTTGAAAAAAATGACCTTAAAAAAGATATTTTTGAAAAAGTTTAATTTTTTTTAACAAATATATTAATAAAGTTTATTGATAGCATTTATATCATGCAAAAATTTCAAATCTCAGAGATACCACATATGTTGTTTATTGTTTATTAGAAACTCTTTAACATGTTCAAAGTTGAGATGGGGATGTTTTTTGTTAAATTTATTAAAGTGTTAGGCTATAAGATTTTGGACACACTTCTATTTTTTAAAAGAAAAAGTGTATGAAAGAAATAATAATGACAAACTGAAAATATTCTTACACTTTTCTTACACTTTATTGATTATAACTTTTTATGGATGGTACTAATAAATAAAGATGAGGGAATAGTTACTCAAATGGGGAAATCTATTAGAAAAGCAAAAGTAAATTTTGATGAAATGTTCTAAAAAGAACAAGCAACCAGCATTGTTCACTGAGAACAATGATGATGTATACAATACCATGTATTATAGAGGAATTACATTTTATTTATTATTTCATTATGTTTTTCCTTTTTTATTTGATTATAAAGAAAATTAATAAAAAAATTGTTACTCAAAAGAAAATAATTTCATTTATTTTATAAAAAAATTATTTTATTTATCATTTTGTTTTCCATTTATTTTATTATATTTATAATAATTTTTGTAATTAATTGAAATAACAATTTAATTTTATTATTTATTATTATTTTTTATTGTGAAAAAATTTATATTATTATTATGTATTACTTTTTCATAACAAAAAAAGGGGGCTTATCTCGGGTGGTTGGTAGTGTTGTCACCTACTGCAAATTATGTTTTCAGCTATTAAAAGAATGCAAAAGTTCATAGAAATTTGTCGTCATCTTCCAAGCCTCAAAAAGACTCAAAGTCTAAATTGGACCCTCTCCATTGGAAAGTTCTCTCAACAGTCTTTCCAATGATATGTGGAAGTCCAAAAATGGACTTCTAGATCAAAAGTTATGGTCTTCTGAAGTTCAAGGATTAAAGCTTAAGGAAATAAGGAAAATCGAAGGCCCGATATTGAATATCGCATATCGGAGGTAATGCAATTGTGGCACATCGACACCTCACATGTCCGAGGTGCGGTATTGGAGATCGCAATTAGAGGTCCCAACAACATGGCATATCGGCACATCAAACGTCAGAGCTCCAATATATCAAAGGTCCAACAACAAAGAATATTAGTGATCGCAATCGGAGATCCCAGTAGTTAGGCATATCGGCAATCGACGATCGCACATTAGAACTGCAAGCACATCAGCATAATGCATGTCAAAAGTTTGATATATCAATGACCACAAATGGAGCAGGCAGTATCGGAGATCGGCGATCGGCACATTGCAACAACAAGAAGATTGGCACATCGACGATCGGAGGATCGCAACTCTTGAATGCATGAACCTTGAATTGTGTCGATAGTGTAAAATTGCCAGGGGACCCAAAAATAAATTTACAAAGGATTTCCCCACAAAACCAAGGGCGGACGAACCCTTTTCTCTCTCCTCCAATAGGATGCGTGGCAACATCTGGTTGGTCCCGATAAGCTACACATGGTAGCACAGAATTGGCTCCAATAAGGACACGTGGCAAATGAAGTCAGCATGATGTGGCGGTACGGAAGGACATGTCGCAGTCTGTTTTGGCATTTTGAGGGGGCCTATGGGGACATATCCGGGTGACATGTGTCACCACTCAGGAAGTGCCACATGGTTGTGATGACATCACATCGACAATCACATATCGGAGGTTGATGGATATTGGAACTTTACAGCAGTGGACACTTGAAAAACACCGATAAAGGGGCTTCGATACAAGGTTGGCGCATAGTCGCAAGAAGAGTCAAAGAACCAAAGGCATGGGTTGGGGCTAAGTGCAGAGGGCTACCAGTGATCGAAGAAATAAGCATGTCACAACTCCCAAAGAAAAACCTCAATTGGAAATCGCCAAATTGAGGGGCTCTAATACTTAGGCAGCACATGGTCACTAGAGGAAATTAAAGGAAATGGTTGCTAAGATATTTACAAAGGAAAAAGGCCCCCAAGAAGGAGAAAAAGAGCACTAGTGCCCTAAGGCTAAGCACGTGGTCATAGCCCCCGGTCATACGAAGACAAATGCAGAAAGGGGCTAAAATAAAGGGGGCCAAGCAGCTTCGATTCCCGAGCAACGCAGAGGCCATCACCATTGATCACTCCCAGCTCCAGAAAATGGGAAATTGATTTAGTTCAGGTGAAAAGCGACAGGGCGATCGACCGAGTAACAGAAAGAGGCACATTGTGGCAAACACGTGGCTTGATCAGCGACCATCACATGAAGTGGCATGGAGATATTTTGGTTATAGGCATCATTCAGGTCTTCCCATGTTTTGTATTTTGTTGTTTTGTTATTTTGTTATGAATGTATTTTAAATAAGGAATCATTATGTTGCAATGATTTAAGCGAAAAACCCTTTGCATGCCGAGACAACTAGTTAATGAGACAGCTGGAGCTCAGGCTAAGATATTTTTTGTAACTATTTTCAAAACTTCCCCTCTCCTTATAAAAAGAGGGAAGAAGCAATTAAGAAAGGTTCCTGAATTCTACAAGCAAGAGGCTCGAATTTCGTGGTTCCACATTGGTTCTACTTGCATGTTCATGAGAGATTTGAGTGATAAGTGCTGAATGTATATGGGCTGGTGATTTGGAACGATCTTCAAGGATTAATGAAACTATTATGTTGATTCCTATCAGAGCAATAAGACAAGCAACCCGATCCCATTATCTACAATTTGATAGTTTGATTTTAAAATTTTTGTTATAATGAATCGAGTATGCCCCCACAATGTGTCAATTTCATGGTTGTTCTTTAATTTTTTATTATAATGGGTCGAGTTCACTTACACTATGTGTCAATTTGATGGTTGATTTTTAAATTTTTATTGCAATGTATCAAGTTGTCTTAGGCTAAGATTTTAAAATCGCTATATATTTAGCACTTAAAAAATAAATTACCCTTGATATAATAACTCTTTCATTCAGGTGTTCATTTTTAAAGTTTTTTTAGTCATAAATTTTTTCCATAATGTCATGCTTTAAATATTTTGAAAACTTAATAGTTTTTTTGTAATCATAATCTTTAGTTTTAATTGCATGGTTGAAAAATTGTCAAGATTTTAATGTTTTTGAGTCTTAATATTTTATCTTTGATGCTATGGTTGAAAACAATTACAATTTTAGGGTTTTTTAGAGTCAAGATATTTTATCTTTAACAACATGGATGGAAATTGTTGGAATTATCAGGATTTGAGACATGATATTTTATCTTTAACATAGTGTCCGAGAATTGTAGGAATTTTACAGTTTTTCAAGGTCCTGATATTTTATCTTTGATTCCATTGCTGAAAAGTGTCAAAATGGTAACCCGATTTTTTTTTGTTCCAGCATCAACACTTTTTTTAGGGTGTTTTTTTAATCCATTTTGTAAAAACAAATTGGTTTTTACTTCCATTTAAAAAAACTATTGAAAAATTACCCTAAAAAATAATACATCGTTATGGCATACACAATTTTCATTTTTGGGTTGTTTTTTCATGATTTTTTGGGGTTTTTGGGCTAGAGTACCCGTTTTGAGGTAATAGTTCCCATTTGATTGGTAACTATGTTGTCAAGGGATTGTTCTTGGGTTGCTGGTAACTTGGCCTAGCCCAAGAGCTATCCCATACCTCCTTAGAGTGAGTTGTCTTAAACTTTGAACCTCTTTCCCATATCAATCATTATAATTATTGTCCACTCTTTGAGATTCTTTATATGATATTCCTATTACTTTTTAAAAAATCGCACTTTACACATAAGTACAGTGTTTTCACCCCACTTTTCAATGCCATATTTCTTCTTGAGACAATATAAGTCTAAATGCAAACATACCTCACAATTTGTAGTCCTTATAAACAATAACAAATTTCACTTGATCTACAGACAACAATAACTAATAAATAGAATACATTTCCTTAGTACTTATATGTTTCTACTTCCATCTAGCCAAAAAACTAAAGGGGAAAGGAATGTTCCTCCCAAACTATGAGAATCAGTAACACCGCTAGCACTCCCCTTGATCCAGCTTCATATCAATAAAAGAATTAGTTTGGTAACCTTAATAGGTTCACTCAACACCACCCGATCCCAACCAGATTCAGTCTAGGGTTTTCAAATAGAGTTCCACTTGCCGACCAACTCAATAACTCTATGCCTCGCAATGTCCTACCTCCCTCTACAACCCCTTGTCATAGGTTCAATCATATTACAATCTTTCTCCTCGAAGGTTGCCTCGGGTCTCTTTCCCTCTTCACTTCATTTTCCCATCTGATATGTTTTGTCTCAAGAGAAGGAGGTTGAGAAGACAATTGTCCCTACCCATAAGTGTCTTCAACTTTTATGAATATGAAACTTACCATTACATTACTTTTCCTATAATTTTATGGTTGACCTTTTAAATTCTTTTGTGATTAAATTTAAATATTAATATTCATAATTTATTCAATTAGATCTTTTAACATAATCAATAGTCTCTTAGGTAAATAGTAAGACAAAGTAATTCAATGTTACCATATTTACAGAGGGGTATTACATTTTTGCACTCAAAAAGAGGTTTTCACTTCGAGAGATTTGATCTAGGTTAGTTTAAATTGGGTTTAAGATGGATGTAGGTTAGTTTAAATTATCTAAAATATTGTAACTTTGTTTTGCATTTAAATTATTCTTCATTTTTTCTCTCTTTTCTTATAAAGGATTATAATTTACAAATTTGAATAGTGTGAGGTCAATTAACCCATATTATGAACTCATATTTCTAATAATGATCTTAAATTTTTATATATCTTAAATACTTATAATTTTTTACTTTTATAAAATTTACCTCATAGAAACACATTTTAAGTATAATATATATTTATGTAATTTATTGTAACATTATTTTCCATTTAAAATATTATTATCATTAAACATTTATGTTTACATTAGACAAAAATGTTTTCTTTATATATTTGAAATACTTATTAAATTTTATTTGATAAAGTTTACTTCACACAAAAACATTTTAACTAAGATATCAATTTAGATAATTTACATATCTGAAATGCTTATTGATTTTCACTTGGTTAAAATTTACTTCCCACAAAAACATTGTATATATATATATATATAGAGAGAGAGAGAGAGAGAGAGATTACTTCACATAAAAGCATTTCAACTATCATATCAATTTATGCGATTTATATTTTAGAAATACTTATTGTTTTTTACTTTAGGAAAATTTAAATCACACAAAAACATTGTTAACTATCATATCAATTTATTAAATTTAAATTTTCACTTGGTTAAAATTTACTTCCCACAAAAACATTGTATATATATATATATATATAGAGAGAGAGAGAGAGAGAGAGAGAGAGAGAGAGAGAGAGAGAGAGAGATTACTTCACATAAAAGCATTTTAACTATCATATCAATTTATGCGATTTATATTTTAAAAATACTTATTGTTTTTTACTTTAGGAAAATTTAACTCACACAAAAACATTGTTAACTATCATATCAATTTATTAAATTTATATCTCTGAAATATTAATGTAACACGCCTCAAGAAATTTTTTTTTTTTAATTTGTTACCTTAATAATTTTACATATATGTAACTTCTTGGTTATTATCAAACTTATTTATTAAACTTATAATGTGAGATTTAATTATAGTTCTTGGGCACATTATGAATGTTTTCATTTTTTAGGGTCCTAGGGTTAACATGCAATGCACATGTTGCATATCAATTCATGTTATATATGTCATTACAGTGCTAAAGTGGTTATGCACATGTTGTATATATAAAAGTTTGCAATCAGGCGGATCCTCTGATCCCTCTCGATGCTTATCAATATTCTGCCATGTGGAAATGGATACTCGGGATTGGTAAGATACCCGATCTAGGGCTCTCATTTGTTACGTTAAGGATCAATGGCTCAGATTGAGGGAAGTGGTTAGAGGTAACTACCCTCCCCTCTGAGCACCACAAGAGAGTCATTCTTCTGGTTCTTTGGCTGTGAGGAGATTTGCAAATCCTCTGAGAAAAATGTATGCTCTTAAGATGCTGAGAAAATTCTTGCTCATGCCATCTCGTTGTCCTACAAGTAATTTCCTTTAACTTGGAGGTAAAGTGTAGCTCTTTTCCTTTGACTAGGGTTTATCTCTTTTTGTACTCGTCTGCAGTGCATTATGAATAGTTGGAGATTTCTTTTGTGAAATTCCAGTGAATGATGGACATGATCTTATATTTCCACCTCGACCCCTGGATTCTACTCGAGTTTTGACTTTACTGAAGGAATTGTCATTAGCTTTCCAGACCACAAGTAACATTTAGAGATAGCTTTGATTCTTGGCCCACTTTTATTGATAAATTTTGTTTAGAAGTTCTAATAAGGTATCTATTACATGAATGTGCACCCGTTAGAGGGACTAAGGGTACTTTCAAGCATTTTCTCTTAATATGTTGTCACGTTCCTCTCTTTTATTTTAGCCTTCTGCTTATAGAGACCCATAGTCCTAATTTTTTTCCTCGGGTTTCTCCTGCAGGTGAGGTCCCAGTCTAAATTTTGAGTGTGGTGCAACTTTAAGAGTTTGGTGACTTCCAACTTCTAGTTTTACTTTTTCCTGAGGAGAAAATCCGTAATTTCCATTAATTTCAGAAAATTACATGTTGTAGATGCGTAACGCATATGCAGAAGTGTGGGCAGAGCCACATACAATAAACAATACTTCAAGAGAAGTATTCCAGAAAAGCCCACAAACTGGGCAGCAAGTAAAGGGTATGTAAACCCCAAAACTGGAGGATACCCATACCCGTCACAGCAAAAACAACAAATAAAGCAAGAACATAGATACTGAGGGAGAAAATGAAACAATAAACCATCTAAATCTGGTTTTCCAAGCAAGTAGGAGAGGCAAGAACTGAGGAAAGGGCAACCATGGTGGCCACGCCTCCCCCGCCCCCTCAAACTCTCCTCCTGAAGCTGACCAAACCAGAGGTAGATACCAAACTGCCAAAACTTCTTCAGCCGCCTGCAGAAACCCCAGCAAATAAAACGGCTGTGATGCGGCACGAAACAATGTCTGTTCCCTCAACGCGTCAATAAACCGCAATGCATGCTACCGAGCGATCAAAAAAGCACCCACTGCCCCAGCAGAGGAACCCATCCGGTCCCAGCCAGAGCAGAGGCAGGTCCGGGGGCAGAGGCGGCTAGGGCAGCCACCTCGTCCCCACGAAGAGTGATCCGAAGACCAAAATAATCTCACCCCTGCTCCGCCGCGCAGTAAAAAAACCCAAAGAATCAGCACCTTGCAAGACCGCCAAGCAGAGCCGCTCGGAAAAAGTGAGCAGGGCCGCCGAAGTCTACAAGGCACGCCGCAACCACCCGACAGGTGCGATAAGGAGCCCCGGATCTCTTCCGATCAGAGCCCAAGACGAGCGGGCCACCAAACCAGTATCACAGAGCCGAAAGGATTCAGGTCAGCAGGAATGGGGAAAGCAGGGGCCGAAAAATGAAGCGCCGCCTCAGGCAAAGCAGGATTCGTCGCTCAAAACCCTAACTGAAAACAGCGAAGAGACCTCCGGCAGCCTGGCAATGGCGACGATGTCCAAACAAAGGCGTCAAGAAGGGCCACCAAAACCAGGGGCGGCCCTGCTGCCACTTCCCAACGGCGGTAGCAGGGGCAGTAGAAAACCTATCTCCACATGCCTTTGCTCCCTTCTAGTTTTACTTATTCTCACTCTCTTCCCCTTTCCAGGTGCAAACAATACTAGAGGCTCCCATCCTTGTACTTACTATCAAGTTTCTAGTTATCACATAGGGTTTTGTTTTGGAATATGAGGGTTTGTAATGTTAACACCCTCGACAATGGAATTTTGCTTATGACAAGTGTGAATTTATGCTATGAATTTATGAGTAGTTAAGATTTAGGTGCCGCAAAGTACCTTTAGTTTGGGGGCCAACTCTATTCTTTTTCTCCATGAACTTAGGTTATAAAACTTCAAGATCTTTTGTAAATACTCAAGATCTTCTTTTGTAGCATTAAATTTTGAATTATTAAAATATTTTATTGTAATGCAAGGGAGGAATTTATGGTATTGTTTCTGTAAACTTGAAATGTTGTTTGTGGAGTTCTTTATTTGCACTATGTTATGCATATATTCACTTTCCAACATAGATTAAGTACTCATTTTCTCAACAGTGTTGATACATCTATCGTGTGACCCCTTTTTTTATAAGTTCGTTAACAAGACTCAAGTTTATTCTTGCATTGGCTGCATATGCAAATAATTATGTTAACTTCGTAAACCATTAGTGTTAGTTTTCGATTATAATTTTATTTGTTGTAGAAATACTATATATGAAAATTTCCTTTGTTAATTCCACAAATATTTTCTAGTCGATGTTAACGGCTATTGGTCATAATTTCCTTTTTTTATATTTCGATTTCATGATTTTCCTATTTCAATTAAAGTCATATAGAGTCAAGGGACTATTTCGGGGCTATTGGTAACCCGACTTGGCCTCATAACTAATCCAAATCTCTTCAGGGTTATGAAATTATTTCACCATAATATGTTCAACAATATAATATTTTACGGTTATCTGTTACAACCCTCATGTGCAAAATTTCATCTCAACTCAAGATTAATTGTTGCTTTGTTTTACATTATGGAGGGAAGGGAATGTTCTAAGGTTGTCATCTATACTGACTTGGCCTAAGAACTAACTCAACTTCCTCATTAATTTCTATCAGTCCCTTCCTAAATACGTTCTGAAACTAGTTGTCAAACATTATATTTCACTATATTGTCACATTAGGCCTTCTCATTTTCCAATATGATTTAACCTAAGATAACTCACCCAACACTTTTAGAAATTTTCCATAAATAGGAAAAGAATCACAATCTGTATACAATATTTAGGATAAAATATAGGTTGTACTATACTTATTTGTTCCTCTGTTGTTAACTAATTGATGAACCACAAAGTCACAGAGAAGGGAATGTTCCTCCTGATTGATGAAACCAATCTAAATATTGTGTCTCCCCCCGTCCAAATTCACATTAAGATTAGGTTAGAACAGAGATCTTAACAGGGCCACCTTAAGAATATTTGATCCCAACCAGACGAAGTCTAGGATTTTTAGTTTGAGCACGAGGCCCATGTCAGAATTCCACTAGTTGGACTAGCTCAATAATTCCTCACAATGACAATGTCTTCCAAATTTTATTCATAGACATTTTTCCTCTATGTAACCTCAGGTTCTTGTACCCTCTTGGATTTCCCCCTCTTTTATAAATATTTATTCCTTAGGAGAAGTTGGGAAGGTAGTCGCCTTAGCCATAATTGTTCTAACTGCCTGAATGTGAACTCTCTTAGCATTGCTTCCCAGTGTAACTTTATAGTTTGTTGCATATAAGACATTTTTTTAGTAAGTTAAACCGACAACATATATATACATATCCGGCTTCACATGACCCACAAACAAAAATTTCCTTTCTACCAGCAGTAAACAAATAAATATTTACAAGTCTTTACCAGGGGATATTACATCTCCTCCCTCTTGATAGAAACACCATCTTGATGTTTTTAAGTCCTCATAATGGGCTTGGGTATGCTTCCTTAATAGATTTCGCATCTTCCCAGGTTGCCTCTTCTAGGCTAAAATGCCTCCACTTCACTTTAAACTAGGTGATAGCTCACTTCCGCAACATTATTTCTCTTTGATCTAGAATACACAAGGGTTCAAGAAGAAATTCTCCATCCGGATCGACCTACATCCACTATCATCAACTTGTTGTTAGTTCTTATCAACTATATATATATATATATACATACTTGCTTCATCGGTTGTTTACCTGTATATCCCACCAATAAATTATATGTCTAGGATCATAAATATATGTTTTTAGTAATGAAACATGAAACACGTTTTGGACACATATGTGGTTAGGTATGGCTAACTGATAAGCCATAGATCCAATTCAAGCAAGGATATAAAAAGGACCACAAAATCAAGGGGATAGTTTTGCACATCCTCCCCACTGCAAGGTGCTCTTTTTGGGTTTGACCCACACATAAACATCATCCCCCACCTAAAATTCTTGGTAAATTTTTTGTTTATCAACATTAGTATTTTATCTATCTTGTACAACTTTTAAGTTATTTCTCACCTTTTTGACATTGTATTCAATCCCTTTCAACATATCAGGCCCTAACATTAATTTATCTTCAGTACCTCTCCAATTAATAGGTGTTCTGCACCTATGTCCATATAATAACTCAAATGAGCTCATTTTTAGGGAACCATGGTAGCTATTATTGTAAGTGAATTCTACCAGATGAAGGTAGTCTTCCCATTTAATTGGTTGTTGCATAACGTGCATCCTTAGCATGTCCTAAAGAACTTGGTTCACTCGTTCAGTTTTCCATTTGTTTGAGGGTGATATGAAGTGTTGAACTGTATATGAGTACCCAATCTAGTAAACATAGCTTTCCAAAATGTTGATGTGAATTTCACATCCCTGCCAAATATCACTACTCTAGGTACACCATGAAATCTAAAAATTTCCTTCATTAAATGTCAACAATTTGAATTGTTTTATAAGTAGATTTCACTGGTAAAACATGTGCATATTGACTTGATCTATCTACTACAACCATTATAGAGTTGTTTTGCCTCTTAGATTTAGTTAAGAAAGTAATAAAATCAAGTGGGATGAGCTCCCATTTCCATTCAAGAATTAGAATTGGGTGAAGCAATCTTGTTGGATGTTGATGTGCAACCTTCACCTTCTAAGCACTTTGTCAAATACTTCGCTACTTCCATTTTCATAACAAGACAAAACTGATATTTTCTTAGGGAAGTAAGTAGTTTTTGATAACTAAGGTGATTAGCATTGGGGATTTTATGTTACTCATCAAGGATTAATTGTTCACATCTTGTTGGTTAGGGACATAAAATCTGCCCCTATAAATCAACATATTATCATCATTATTATCATATCCTAGCTATTTTTCATTGTTGTTCTGTTGTTTTTCATGCTTCCATAAAAATTGGTACTCTGGATCACGTAGAACAATATCTTTAATATGCTCCATAAAATTAGTTTTAATTTGGCTGAATGAGATTTCATATAAAAAATTCAATTTCCTGCATAAGGCATCCACTACCTGATTCTCTCTGCCCTTTAAATGTTTACTCATCTGCGAAAATCAATTCACGTACAAGAACACAAATCATAAACATGCATCAAGATTCAACACACATACACATAGATTTATCTAGGGGAAAGAAATTTCTCAAAACCAATTCCTACCCTTATTGCATTAATCAAATAATAAAGATGAATGCATATGTTTTCTCAAGTGTGAGCACAAACTGCACTTGTATAGTCTATCTCTGCCTCACAGATCGACTTTGACCAACACTTAACCAATTTCTCAGCTTTCCAAGCTCATGTTTCCTTGTCTTTTTCCTTAAGGAATTAGGCTCCTATTAATTAGGAAATTCATCAATCTAGATTACGCAAATCCTTTAGGCCAATCTCTCACTGCATGCACCACCTGTACAACTTGGAATAGTCTACAACTGATAGTACACTTCCCTTGAATCTTCATATCAATTGGCTAACTTGAATTCTCTACATGCATCAATTATTTTGGGTTGATTGGTTAGTTAACTGGTTGATCATTGAAGATGACTGAAGTCACACCCCACTATTGGAACTTCCACTAGTTCCTCTAACAATTAGAACTAGTTTAACTAACCATAACTCAATTTAATTGAAATAGATTGCTAGAAATTAGAAATAAATCATACTGAATTGAATTCAAGTGTCTCCACCTCAAATGAATTGAGTTAACTAAGTGACAAGTTCCATGTCACCTCAATTAACTACCTCCAAGTATTCTGCTGAAATAGAAATTCAAATTTTAATCTAGTTTCACCAAGGCAAAGTCAAACTTAGATTTTCTTGCTACATTTTCAACACTTATTGCCTAATGTGGTAATGAAAATCACCTTAAGATAGCCTTTATTGTGGAAATATTAGCATTGAAAATTCATATATAGAAGAAACTTAAAATTTGTGTTCTATTCAATGGCTAATTTAACCTCAAAAATCTAGACGATTCTTAAGGAGAAATATGTGTTCCCATTTGATTTGCTTTGGCATTTAACAAAGAGAAGGAGAAAGTAGAGTGAATTAATTCCTTAATTAAATAATAACATTGTATTGTATGAATCTAGATAAACAATTACTTTTTTTGGATCAGGAGATGGAAACTATATAAGGAAAGAAAACTATAGTCAAATAGGCCTTTTGCATGCCCCTAAAATCTATTTGGAGTACTCTTGGAAAATTTCAATAAGTCTCTGATCTCTACAAGCATAGTCACAAAAAAAATTATGAAAGTATGCAAATGGTAAATATACACAAAATAGAGGGAGAGGTGGAAGACATGTTCTTGTGCCCTTGACATAATATTGATTCTCATACCTCACAAGATGGCATTGAAGCCTTCCTTTAAGGTCAAGAATGAGAAGAGCTCAATCAAATTGTGTAGAGTGAGATGTTGCACCATAACCACTAGTTTTAATCCTCAAGACAAATATCTAAGAAAGAGGACCTAATATAGCATGTAGGAGAAATGGACAATGGGTACAAAAACTCCTTGAACAAAGATGTTGATGGACTGTAGGAACTAGAGAAAAATCCAAAGACATGATATTAATGTACAATAAGTAATATTATAAGCCTTTTATCAATAATACATTAAAATCTCATAGAGGAGAGACCAAAATAAGAGGGAGAGTAACCTGTGATGATTTTTGTGTAGCAATGTGATCTGGTGGATCAAAAATATGCTCAAATTTCAAAGTGATCAGAATGAATCAAAACCTGAATGACCGCTTAGATCTCGTCGTTCTAAATCTTTCGTAATTTGTTTCACAAAAAACAGACACAGTATGGCCTCGGAAACGCGATCTATTCATTTTGGGAAACAACAAATTTTTTTATGCAGGGTTGCCCAATCAGCAGCCTGTACTGCTGACGTGGCATACTAATTGGGCTTGTTGTCTGTGCACCATCACCCTATGACAGCTTGACAAGTGGCAGGTTTCTAATGTTTACGAGTTGGTCAAATTTGATTAGTGGTGACTGGGTTGTAGTGGACCAACCACAGGCTTCCACGTGGCCCAACCAGAGGCTACCACATGGCACATGGTTGGCCACAAAACAGCAAAAAAAGGTATGCAAGGCTTCCAAGTCAGTAGTCTGTATTGTTGACGTGGCATGCTGACTGGGCCTGTTGACTGTGCACCATCGCCCTATGACATATTGACAAGTGGCAGGTTTCTACTGGTTGTGAATTGGTCAAATTTGATTGGTGGTGACTGGGTTGTAGTGGACCAACCACAAGCTACCACATGGCCCAAACAAAGGCTACCATGTGGCACATGGTTGGCCACCAAAAAAAAATTAAGGCTGAGGAGCAGCCCTGGGGTTCAAAACCATGACCGCATTCAAGCAAACCATGGGCCTCACCAACAAGCCAAATGCATTTCTTGTTTATACATTCAAATCAAATTCTATTTAATGTTTGAAAAAGTGTTTTTGGGCATTAAGCACTAGCCCCTCAAGCCTAAGCACCATGTATCCATGTGACCTCCGTCGAGAACCTGAAGCTAAGCCACAGGGGCCAGCCCAAGGTCATATGACACCGATGTGACCGAGGCCGCGGAGGAGACAAGGGCCAAACAGAGGCCCCAAAACTCGGCCTCCAACATGATCGCATGGGCGCCACGTGACCGATTTTTTTGGAATAAAGGACTAATGGCGAATTTAATGTAGCCACAAATTGCGCCACTAATTAGCCAAATTGTCACTCCGTTAGTGATTTTTGGGGTGAATATGTAGGATGATTTGCAAACAGGTCGAAATTGTAGAGTGACTAGCAGCAAAAAACTTGGAGAGCTCATAACTTCTCAGTTTTTGGTATTTTTGGGACCAAAAACATGCTAGACAAGGGTTTTTTAAAGATTTGAAGTTGTTGGAGTAGGTTTTGAAGCCATTTGAGAATTGTACCTCATTATAATCACCTTTTCTTTAGCATAATGAAAGAGGGCCAAGCATTGGAAGTTGGGCCAAGAGACGTAGCCCATGAGGGATGAACTCCTTCATCACTTGTTGTTTTGTGGTTACTATTATGGCTTTATTCTCTGCAATTTATGAGTTAAATTCATGTTTAAATGTGTTAAAGAATTTAACTTAAGCACCATAAAAACTCATTTCATTAACTTACAATTTACATAATCCTTAAGAAGTTTCATATACAAATCACAACAAGAGGATTTACCACATGCCAAGTAGCCTCCTAAGTCGACCTCGAAAAATTATGGAAATTAAAATAAAATAAAATTTTATTTTTGGGTTTCATGCAGGCTCAAAAGGGACAAGTTGGCTTCACCATAAAATGGTGTGTCCATTAGGGTAAATCCACCCATTCGACTTGTATATATACAAATGATGTGACACTTCATTTGATCACTCATTTATCATCATCTCTCTTCAACACAAGATGCGTGTCGAAGCAGAAAAATGATGAAGTGTCTAAAGTTTGGATTTAGTTTTTGGCACCTATTTTTAGAAAATTTTGAATTGTAAACCTTGCTAAAGAATAATTTCTGCTTGAAGAAAAGTTGTTGGGTTTCTCCAAAGTTTGGGTTCCTTAGGGAAAATTTTGTTGTCTTTATTGTGCATGGTTGTCTCTTTATGATATGACTATTTTCATTACATTATTGTTGATATTTTCTTTGTCTAATTGCTCAATGATATCATTTGCATAAAGATAAATTGTTAAAGGTCATTGGGTAGTAATTATATTATCATAAAATTTTGTTTCTATTGGTCATCTTGTAGAAAATTCAACATGGTATCAGAGCTTTCTTGAGAGAGTAGCCTAGAAGAAGAGGACAAATTCAAGAGAGGTTGATTTTGGATCAGTTAATGAAATTTGTGTAATACAAGCCAAGTTTGAGAGTTATGTCCAAAGAAGGTCGAGGCTTCTATCAGTGTTGTTGTCTCTGCATGTGTTAAGGAGATCTGAGCCTCATAAGAGGGAAGGGTAGTATCATTTCTAGGTCGTAAAACCAATGGGCCTCGAAACAAAAATGTACAAAAAAAATCAAATTTATAAGAATCAATATGATGATGTCAACCATGGGAATGATTCACCAATTTTAGAGTAAAATTGTAAAAAAATAACAAACAAAAAAACTATTTTTTCAACTCATATTTTCAAATTATCTCCCTACTATTTTACTCAAATTTTGAGTGGTATCACTCATTAGATGCAGAATTTCACTTTTCATCCAAGGTGTACCAATGTTGCATACTTTTGATGGACCCTACTACATAAAAAATGTGAAATACATGAAAAAAACATGATTCTGTAACTTCTGTATTTTACAGAATTTGTGCATAACTTTCGTAATGTGCATATACGACAGTTTCCAAATATGCACAACTTTTGTATATGCACATATCTTTTATATATGTGCAACTTTTGCATATGCATATATCTTTTGTATATGTGCAACTTCCATATATGCACATATTCTTCGTATATGCATAAGTTCTATATATGCACATATATTTTATATATGCACATCTACAATATATTTGCAACTTCTAGATATGCGCATATATGGACGAAGCACATATATTGCAGATATGCACATATACAGAAGACATGTTGTTATGAAACCAGCTCACAAATAGATAGAAAAGAGAGATCCACACATTAGAATTCAGCCTCTTCGAGGGGGCAACCTCCTTTACATTACATAAATGAACAATTCTTGGATGATACAAATGACAAAACCTCCTTTCTATATAGGAGTCTAAGGAGTCACAATATAATCCAGCCGACCTAACAATAATAATAAAAAGCCACAAAAATAACAATAGAGGGATTCTATGGGGCACAAAAATAACAATATGGGGGTAATAGGGGCACAACAATATAAACAAGGGGTATAAATACAATAGTAATGGGGTAATAACTAGTATTATAGGGACCCAACATGCCCCTCTCCTTCAAAAAAGTGTTGTCCTCAACGCTTGAGTAGTTCTGGATACTTCTGCATAAAATTCTCATCCTCCCATGTGGAATCTTCAGCGGATAAGTTCTTCCACTTGATAAGATACTCTGAAATTGATCGATTTCGTAGCTGTCAAGTTCTTGTTTCTGTGACTGCTTCAGGTTCCAATATAATTTTTCCTTCCTCGTCAAGTTCTGGAAATATTGTTTGAACTGGGAGCTTGTCGCCTATAACTTTCTTTAAACATGAAACATGGAAAACTGGGTGCAATCGAGAAGCTGCAGGAAGCTCCAAGTTGTATGCCATAGTACTAATCTTTTGCAACACCTTGTACGGACCATAATACTTTGGTGATAATTTATTATCCTTCTTAGCTTGCTTTAGGGACATTTGCTTATATGGTTGTAGCCGTAGGAATACCCAATCACCTACATCAAAACTTCTTTCACTGCGACGTTGATCTGCCTGTTGTTTCATTCTATTTTGTGCCAACACGAGGTTATCCTTTAAGAGTTGGAGGACTTGTTGTTGATGTTCGATGTGATGTTCCACTGCCTGAACCTTAGAATTTTCTCTTAAATATGATGTGATGGATGGTGGTTGATACCCATAAAGTGCCATAAATGGGGTCATTTTTGTTGTTGTATGGAAGGACGTGTTATACCACCATTCAGCCAGAGGCAACCATTTGACCCATTGTGTATGTTTATCAGATACAAAGCAACGAAGATATCCTTCCAAACATTTGTTTACTATCTCAGTTTTCCCATCAGATTGAGGATGAAAAGATGAGCTATGAGCTAACTGAGTACCAAGACAAGAAAATAATTCTGTTCAAAAATTTCCAGTGAAAATGGGATCTCTGTCATTTACAATAATCTTTGGGTTTCCATGTAGCTTTTGAATTGTTTCCATAAATGTAGTAGAAACTGTATTGGCTTTAAATGGATGTGATAATGCACAAAAGTGTGCATACTTGGTAAGTCTGTCAACTACCACCATGATGACACTCTTTCCCTCAAACTTGGGTAAACCTGTGATAAAATCCATTGAAACCTCCTCCCAATGTTGGCTTGGAATGGATAAAGGTTGTAATAGACCCGGTGTCTTAATTGTATCAACTTTATTTTGTTGGCAAACCAAACATTCCGCCACAAACTTTTGAATATCTAATTTAAGGCCATCCCAAAAAAATTCCTTCTTAACCCTGTGGTAAGTTTTTTAAAATCCTGAGTGCCCTCTTAAGGGAGAAGTGTGAAATTCCATAAGAATCTTTTGTTTCAGCTGGGAATTCTTACAAAGGTATAAGCGATCTTTGTACCATAATGAATCATTTTGTCAGCTAAATGTACCAGACGTACTGGAATCTTGTTGTAGCTTTCGAATAAGTGCCCACACTTCTTCATCATTCTTCCATTCCTCCCTTGCTTCGTTTATCCAATCTGGTTGGATAATAGAAATGGCGCACAACAATGCTTCCCCATCCTCATCCTTTCTTGAGAGTGCATCTGCCACCACATTTTGCTTCCCTTTTTTGTAGATGATTTCAAAGTCATAACCCAACATCTTTGTGACCCACTTTTGTTGCTCTTCAGAGGATAATCTTTGTTCTAAAAAGTATTTAAGGCTATCATGATCCGTTTTTACCTTGAAGTGTCTTCCCATTAGGTAGGGTCGCCATTTCTTAAGTGCATGGAGTATTGCCAACATTTCCTTCTCATAAATAGCTTTGCTTAAAAACTTTCCCTTGATTGGACGACTTTCAAAAGCAATGGGTCTTTCATCTTGCATTAGAACATCACCAATTCCATTTCCTGAAGCATCACATTCCACAATAAAGGTTTTTGTGAAGTCCGGTGTAGCTAAGACTGGTGCTTGGCACATTGCCTCTTTAAGATGTTCAAAGGCCTTTGTTGCTTCCAAAGTCCATGAAAATGCATCTTTCTTCAATAATGTTGTTAGAGGTGCTGCTATTCTCCCATAATTCTTAACAAATTTGTGATAATACCCTGTCAACCCAAGAAATCCTCGCAGATGCTTTATGGATGTGGGAATTTTCCATTCCTTAATGGTTTTAATTTTGCTAGGGTCTACCTTAACTCCTTCATGAGATACAATATGACCCAAATATTCCACCTCCTAGACTCCAAAGAAACATTTGGATCTTTTTGCATATAATTGTTTCTCCTCCAATAGTTGTAGCACCCTGTCAACATGTTCAACATGATCCTTCCAAGACTTGCTGTAGATTAGTATATCATCAAAAAATACTGACACAAATTTTCTAAGGAATGGTTTGAAAATTGAATTCATCAAACCTTGAAATGTTGAAGGTGCATTAGTAAGGCCAAAAGGCATGACCAAAAATTCATAATGACCCTCATGAGTTCTAAATGCCATTTTCGGAATGTCTTCAATCTTCATTCTGATTTGATGATATCCCGAACGAAGATCCAACTTGGTGAAGTAAATTGATCCATGCAATTCATCCAGTAATTCATCAATGACAGGAATGGGGAACTTATCTTTAATAGTGAGCTTGTTGAGCTCCCTATAATCCGGACACATGCGTCATGATCCATCCTTCTTGTGCACCAATACTACTGGAGCAGAGAAATAACTTTGACTTGGTTGAATTATACCAGCCTCTAGCATTTCTGCAACCATACGTTCAATTTCACTTTTTTGGACATAGGGATATCTGTACGGCCTGATGTTTGGAGGAACACTTCCTGGAATCAGATGAATAGCATGATCATGATCACGCATAGGTGGGAGACCTTTGGGAGTCTCAAATACCTTGGAATGATTGTCCAGGACTTTTTGGAGATCTGGAAAAATAGATGATTCCGATGTGGAAACATCTAGCGAATATAATTGTGCAATTACACCTCTTTGCTCCTTTTTTAGAAGCTTTGTCATACCATTAGAGCTGATTATCTTTCCTGGTTTCCCTACAATACCCCTTAATTCAACTTCCTTTCCTTCCGTAGAAAATTTGATGAAAAGTTCTTGAAAATTAAAAGCTATTATACCCAAGGATTGTAGCCATTGGACTCCTAGTACAACATCAGCACCTCCCATTGGAATGGAAAGCATTGGGCTAGTCAAAACATATTCTTCCATGGATAGCTTGTTATTATGGAACCTTCTAGAGCAATTTATTGTTCCTCCATTTGCAATCATCACTTGACACTCTGGTGCTGGATATAGGAAGCAATTCAATTCTTTTGCAACCCTACAATGAATAAAATTGGGGGTGCTTCCTGAATCAATCAACACTATTACCTTTTTCTTCTTGATTTGTCCTTCTATCTTGATGGTTTGAGGAGTGGTAATTCCCGCCAATGCATTACAAGATATGGTCGGATTTATTTGTTCTTCATCTAGGCTTTGTTCCTGGAGTATATCTTCTTCTTTTGACCTTTCTTGCTCCTTTTCTTCTTCCTCTTCACAATCTATGTAGAATAATTTCTTCTCAGCACACTTATGACCTTTAGTGTATTTGCTATCACAACTGTGACAAAGCCCTTTTGCTCTTTTTTCTTCCAATTGTTGTGGTGTCAACCTTATAGGTTGTGGAAGACTAGGGGCAACAACACTTCCGTCTTTATAGTTGTGAGTGGTATGCTTCCTGGTTGCCATAATTTTGCTTTCCATTTTTCTTGCTAACCCGAATGCCTTCTCTAATGAATCAGGTTCCCAAAGGTGAACATCATGTTGGATATTATCCCTTAAAGACCCTATGAACACATCAATCCTATGCTCCTCTGGAATATTTTTTACCCTTATATTCAATTTTTGGAACTCCTCAATGTGCTCCATTACTGAACCCTTTTGTTTGAGACTTATCAATTGGCTAAAAAAAGTGTTTCTTTTTGTATCTTCATAATGTGCTATCAATTCTTCCGTAAAAATTGCCCAAGTGATAAATTTTTTACGAGAGCAAAGCCATTGATACCATACAAACTGATTTGGTTCCAAATATACAGTTGTCATACGTACCTTTTGTGTGTTTTTCACATTATTGAGATCAAAGAACTGCTCCATCTGTAATATCCATGTGGCGGGATCCTTGCCATCAAACTTCCTCATATCAATTTTTGGAATATGGTGGGTCTTCGATCCAACATTAGAATCTATGGAATCATGATTAACATTACTTTTGTTCACATCATGAGTTTCCTTTACAACCTTTTCACCATTAGTAAGTATCTCTTGTAGAAAATTTGTCAAATCTGTCTTCAAATCTGCCATGTCTGTCTTCAAATCTATCTTCAAATCGTCCATCTTAACTTCCACGCCATTTATCTTAGATTCCACACCATTTATCTTAGATTCCACGCCATTTATCTTAGATTCCATGCCACTTATCTTAGCTTCTGTTAGCTTTTGTGACCGTGACATTTGTTGCACTTGTTCTTGTAATTTTGATATATCATGTAGCATTTCTTCCTCTTCTTCATGAGTCATGCTAGAGCTTTCAGGTTCCTTACTAGGTGTTTGCATTTTCTTTCCTCGGGGCATCAGTTACCAATAATAATGCTTTACTATGCCCTTTGAATTATGTTAAACCAAGCTTACACAAAAATTTAAAAAAAAACTACACACCTTTTTTTCACTTTATAGAAGCCTGATATTGAATCTGATGTATCTCTGTAATTTCAGATCATCCAGTTCTGAAATTGCGACCTGTAGTAGCCTTCTGTGTCCTCTTTCAATGCCACAAGTCTGACCCAGATTGGATTCTCCAAGGAAGAGTTATGTGAAATCTCCCACAGTGACTTGCTTTTAGACTAGTTCAGTAGAGCGAACTTGTACGATGTGCCACGAGTCACTATTTCAACCTTTGAATCTAAAACACACATACAAGAAACTACAGTCCGTCCTCTTTCTGTACCTTCTGACAAAATTTCAATCCGATCCCCAGAGAGAAAGTTATGACGATTTTCCCCTGGTCACCTGTTTTGAATGTAATTGAGGAGTCTGCAAAAGGACCAACTTCCTCAAATCATATCTCCGCAAATATCACGCGAAAAGCTCTGAAATTCGGACCCAAGGTTCAGCGCGATTTCTTCTCAAATGGGTTTTTTTGCGACTTCTGAAACGTCACAGAAAAAAAATTTATAGCGAAAATTCCACGATGACCTGTTTGGAGCAGCGAAACCCTAGAATCCAAAGCTCTGATACCAAATGTTATGAAACCAACTCACAAAAAGATAGAAAAGAGAGATCCACGCCTTAAAATTTGGCGTCTTCGAGGAGGAAACCTCCTTTACATTACATAAATGAAAAATTCTTGGATGATACAAATGACAAAACCTCCTTTCTATATATAGGAGTCTAAGGAGTCACAATATAATCCAGCCGACCTAACAATAATAATATAAAGCCACAAAAATAACAATAGAGGGATTCTATGGGGCACAGAAATAACAATATGGGGGTAATAGGGGCACAACAATATAAATAAGGGGTATAACTACAATAGTAATGGGGTAATCACTAGTATTATAGGGACCCAACACATGTGCATATATGAAAAATGTGCATATACAAAAGTCACACAGATTCTATATATGCACATCTTCTATATTGCATATCTTTCGTATATGCACAATTTCCATTTATGTGTAAGTTATGTATATGCGCAACTTTTGTATATGAAAATCTCTTCCATATATGCACAACTTTAGCCTTCGTATATACATAGCTTTCATATATGTGCATATCTTTTGTATGTGCACAACTTTCATATATACACATATACACATATACAAAGTTACGCACATATGAAAGATATATGATACAAAAGATGCACATATATAGAAGTTGCATGTCTTTTGTATATGCACAAATTTCATATATGTGCATATCATTCGTATATGTGCATTCTTTGTATATATGCATATCTTCTGTATATGTGCATATACGATAGATACATATATACGGAATATACGCATATATGGAAGATATGCACATATATGGAAGATACGTGCATATATGGAAATTGCACATATACAACAACTGCTAATGAGAGCAAAATGATCTGCAAAAGGCACAAGATTTCTCTACCAAAATTTTGCAGAAAGAAAACAATGAATGGAAACACAATCACACATAGATCAATCACATACAGAAATTTAGCTGGGGAACCCAACTGGGAAAAACCCTTATTGTTTGTATTATCAACCAAGCAAACTGATCTATTACAAAGAATCTACTTCAATTCTGAAGCCCCTACAACATTGATCAATTCTTGAGTCCTCACAAGACTTTCCTGACACTTAGGCAAATAAACCTACAAGGAAACTCCTACTTCCTTACACAATTCAACCCCTAAAAAATAGGAATTCCTCCTATTTCCTTATGCAATTCCAAGAGGAATCTAAATAGCTTTTAGGGGCACGTAGGAGGCCTAATTGACTATCATTTGCTTTCCTTATATAGTTTCCATATACTAATCCAAACAAAGTAATTGTTTATCTAGATTTATACAATAAAGTGTTATTATTTAATTAAGGAATTAATTCACTTTGCTTTCTCCGTCTCTTTGTTTGATTCTCAAAGTAAATCAAGAATAAACCATTAATGCTTATTGTATTTGATTTGAATTTCGATTGAAATAAAAGATCATTTTTTCATTTGTGTTTTTTACTTTCATTTTAAGCACTTTAGATTATTTAAGTTAGCTAAGAACCAAAAAAAACATAGTACATAAACCATTTTTTCTTACATTTTCTCCTTGCTCATATTTAATGCTTTGTTAGCTTATTCACATATGGACAACGGGTAAATGTGATAAAGTTAGTCTTTTTTTTATATTCAGAAGTAACTCGTTAATAATATTAAGACATTATTTAATTAGTAAGTATTTATCTTCCTTTCCTTGTTTTCCTAGTTTACTCAAAAATTGGGTGTCGGTCCATTATATCAGTTGTACTCATCCTTACTTTTTTAGAAATGAATTAGCTTGTTTTGTAGTGGTAATGAGTTGATTTGTTTCTTAGCAGTTATTTTATATGACCTTCATTCTTTTGGTAGGGTTAATTGACCTACAAGCAGAAGATAGACATACTAACTCCACATATAACGGGAACACGCATTTCTCCTTAGGAACCATATAGATTTTTGAGATTAAATTAGCCATTGAATAAAACACAATTTTTAAGTTTCTTGTATATATGAATTTTCAATGCTAATCCTTCCATAGCAAAGGCTATCTTAAGGTGATTTTCATTACCACATTAAGAAAAAAGTGTTGAAAATGCGACAAGAAAATCTAAGTTTGACTTTTCCTTGGTCAAACTAGATTAAAATTCAAATTTCTATTTTAGCATAATACTCAGAGGTAATTAACTAAGGTGACGTGGAACTTGTCACTCAGTTAACTCAGTTAATTCAATTTGGAGACACTTGAGTTCAGTTCAGTAACGATTGATTGCTAATTTCTAGCAATCTTTTTCAATTAAATTGAGTTATGGTTAGTTAAAATAGTTCTAACTATTAGAACGAGTGGAAGGTCCAGTAGTGGGGTGTGACTTCAGTCATCTTTAGTGATCAACCAGTTAACTAATAAATTAGCAAAAAATAATTGATGTATGCAGATAATTCGAGTTAACTAGTTGAGATGGAGATTTAAGGGAAGTGTACTATCAGTTGTAGACTATTCCAAGTTGTACAAGTGGTGCATGTAGTTAGAGATTGGCATGAAGGAATTGTGCAATCCAGATTGAGGAATTTCCTAATTAATAGGGACCTAATTACTCAAGGAACGGCACAAGGAAATAGGAGCTTAGCAGGATGAGAAATTGGTTAAGTGTTGGCTAGAGTCAATCTGTGAGGTAGAGAGATAGAATATACAAGTGCAGGTTGTGATCAAGCTTGAGAAGTCATATGTATTCATCTATATTCTTTGATTAATGAAATATGGATAGGAAGGTGTATTGAGAAGTTGTTTTCGCCTAGATAAATCTTTATGTATGTGTGTTGAATCTTGATGCATGTTTATGATTTGTGTTCTTGATTGTGAATTGCTTTCCGCAAATGAGTAGAGTATATTTTATTCTTATATTTTAGTAGATTATATGATCAATTTTTAATTTACATTAAATTTCCACATGGTATCAGAGCTAGATTCACAGTAGAGAAGAGAATTCGAATTTTTTATTGCATGAGGATTGAATTTGCAGGATCAATTATTTAGAGCTAGCAGGGTGGCTTTCTATGGACTAAGACTCGAGTATGCCCTTGATGGAAGCTCAAATTATGTTTCTTGGAAGGATCGCATGGAGTTAGTGCTATAAGATAATGGGTTGAAGGAATTCATTGATAATGATATCCAAATAACGGTAGCAATTGATGCTCAAAATCTAGTAAATTGGAAGAAGTGTGTTACCACGGCGACGAGGATCATATTGGAGGGATTATGAGAACATATTATCTCAAATCTCCATGAGAAAGAGACTCCATATGTAATGTGGCAAGCATTGACAGATTTTTTCTAAAACAATAGTGACCACAAGAAGCTGGCACTCAAGGATAAGCTTCGGAATATCAAGATGCAAAAGGGATACATAATACCACAGTACTTGAGCAAGTTCACACAATGTCATGATGAACTTGGTAGCTGTGACAACTCTTGGGAAGGCCTACACTACCAATACCTGAGAAATTTCACATAATGTCATGTTGGTCTTGGTAGTGTAGGCCTTCCCAAGAGTTGGCACAGCTACCACGATTCAGTGAATGGAAGGGATCAACTACCAAATTGGGAATGCGTATGGTCTGATTTGGTGCAAGAAGAAATAAGGAGGAACACCAGAGATGGGACTTCATCCAAGTGTGAGGATGAGGAAAATTGTGCCTTGGGTGGAAAGGAAAATGAATAAATCCCAATCCAAAGTAGAATCGGGTCAAGGGGGTAAGAAGAAATACTTGTCCAAAATCAAGTGCTTTCAATGTCATGAACTCAGGCACTATGCAATGAAGTTTCCACACAAGAAGGCGGGAAAGAAGCCCTCAGGAGGAGTAGCAAGTGAATATTTGGCTTCACAATTCGAGTTGGACTTCACCCTCATTGAATGCATGACAAGTACAATGATGGGGATCATGTGGTATCTAGATAGTGGTGCCTCGTTCCACATGACGGGGAAAAAATAATTTTTGAGTGACTTGGAGGAGAAGGATCTCCAGATGCACATCGAGATGGGAGATGATGGAAGGTACATTGCGACCAGTATTGGTATAGTTACTTTTCAAAGGGATTTGAGCTCCCTTCTCAGGCTCAAGGATGTGATGTTTGTACCTGGTCTGAATAAGAATCTAGTTTTTGTCAGATTGTTGGAAGATCGTGGCTACAATGTGATATTTAGCCAAGGGAATTATTTCCTGAGACACGTATGCATGGGACATTAAAGTAGATCGAGGTTTGAGTGAAGAACATTTACAAATTGGATGTGGAAGATTGTGTTGCATTGAGCACAAAGGCAAAGAAGGCGCACATCTGAGATGTCGATGAACTATGGCATAGAAGACTTGGCCATTTGCATCATGGAGCTTTGAAGACCATGCAGCAAATTACCACATGCCTCCCCAAAGGAGAACTAGAGCAGTAGGATACATGCAAAGGGTGTACCTTGGGGTAGTACACAAAATCGACCTTCAGTGATTGGGACATCAAGGTGCATGCAGTGCTCGAAAGGATCCACTCTGATGTCGGTGGACCTTTTTCAACAACCTCCACTACCAAGCACACGTATAATATTATATTTGTATATGATTTCTCACGGAAGTGCTGGATTTTATTCATGCAGAAGAAAGACCAGACATTCTCCATGTTTTTTGAATTTAAAGCACTTGTTGAGAAAGAAATTGGTAAGAAAGTGAAGGCTCTCAAGAGTGATAATGAAGGTGAGTATGTGTCGAATGAGTTTAAAAACAATTGTGCAAAGGAAGGTAATAGAAGGGAGTTGACAACACCCCACAACCCATAGCAGAATGGGGTGGTTGAGATGAGTAATAGAAGTATTATGGGAGCAACAAGGGAAATGTTGCATGACCAAGGCCTACCACTACACTTGTGGTCTGAAGCATGCAACACATCGGTCTATTTTCAGAATAGGAGTCCTCATCAAATTCTTGGCATGAGTACACCAGAAGAAGAATTTTCAAGGAAGAAACTAGATGTGTCACACTTCAGGATCTTTGGAGCATAAATATATTTCCATGTCTCTAAGGAAGCAAGGAAAAATCTAGTGTTGACAACAGAGTTAGAGATATTTGTGCGGTACATAGAAACATGTCACAACTATCTTGTGTACTTTCCAGCCCTCAAAATGGCATTTGTTCGAAGGGATGTGAAGTTTGATGAGGAGAATGAAATGAGGTGTTCTCTTGAGAGGGAGCTTCAGTTGCATTCATATCGGAAGATTTTAGCTCCAAAGGAAGAACCTCAAGAATTTGTGGAGCAGCCACAAGCAGAGGAACAGAGAGTGGAGACAACCACTCAAGCAGAGACATCCAGAGAAGGAAGGAAATGAACCAGAGAATCTGACATATTATTGCATGATGCTAGAGAGAATGTGGGAGCACCCACTTCATAGCACAGGCAGAGGAGGTCACTAGATCTGTACACTGGCTACATGGCTCTAATGACTGGGCTAATAGATATAGAACCATCCTCATTCGAGGAATAATTAGAGAAACCTATATGGGTTGATGCTATGGTAGAGGAATATGATTCCATTGTCAGAAATAGTGTCTGGGAAGTGGTCCCAAGTCCAGAGGTTAGTGGTTGGTTCGAGATGGATTTACAAGGTGAATCATACAACAGACAGAAGCAAAGAGAAATACAAGGTCGTTTTTGTGGCCAAGGGGTTCTCTCAGGTTAAGGGAATTGACTATAAGGAGACCATTGCTCCAATAGCAAGGTACTCTTCCATTAGATCAATTCTAGCACTAGCTACACAGATGGGGTGGAACATCCACCAAATGGATGTGAAGACAACATTCCTCAATGGAGTTTTTGAGGAGGTATACGTTAAACAACCATAAGTTTTTGAGACCTTTGACAAATATTGGCACGTGTGTAGACTCAAGCGAGTGTTTTATGGATTGAAGCAAGCACCTCGTGCTTAGTACACCAAGATCGACAACCATCTCACTGGGTTGGGCTTCACCAAAAGTGAAGCAGATGCAAACCTTTATCATATTGTATTTGAAGTTAAATTACTGATTATTGTATTATATGTCGATGATTTAATTTTAACCAGTGATGAGAATTTGGTTGGTTAATGCAAGGAGGACCTTGCAAGAAAATTCAAAATGAAGGACATGGGACTCATGTACTATTTCCTCGGTTTGGAAGTATGGCAAGGAGATGGGGAAATTTTTGTCTCTCAAGGCAAGTATTCCAATGAGATACTGAAGAAGTTCCACATGGAGAGTAGCAAACCCATGGAAACTCCTCTAGCAGGGAATTGGAGGAAAGAGGATGCTACTTCAGGTGAAGTAGTGGCGGATACCTTCTATCAATAGCTTGTGGGTTCACTAATGTATTTGGTGAGCACACGACTAGACATGTGTCATGCAGTCAACAAAGGCACCACCCAGTTTGGACTATGGTACAAACAGAAAGAGGGAGTGAAGCTTCAAGGCGTCACAGATGCGGATTGGGCAGGGAGTCCATCAAACCAGAAGAGCACAACAGGAGGAATTTTCATTGTTGGGTCCGCAACAATTTCTTGGTACAACGGGAATCAGAGATTTGTGGCACTCAACTCAGTAGAAGAAAAGTACATGGTTGTCAATCAAGAAACATGTGAGGAAATCTGGATGAGAAAAATTTGTGTTGGGTTATTTGGTTAGATGGTGGATCCTACTATGATTTACTGTGACAATCGGAGTTGTATCAAACTCTCTGAGAATCTAGTATTCCATGATCGATCCAAGCATATCGACATCTGGTATCACCATCTACGGGATTGTGTGCAAAGGCAGATCATGTTATTAGAATACATTCCTACAGAGGAACAAGATGCAGATATTTTGACAAAGGCTTTGTCAAGAGGAAAATTTGAGTTCCATAGAGGCAAGATTGGGGTATCTGATAATCCCTTTCTTGTTGAGGGAGTGGTGAAAATGCAACAAGAAAATATAAGTTTGACTTTGTCGCGGTCATACTAGATTAAAATTTGAATTTCTATTTCAGCAGAATACTCAGAGGTAGTTAACTGAGGTGGCATGGCACTTGTCAATGAATTAACTTAGTTAATTCGAGTTGGAGACACTTGATTTCAGTTCAGTATGATTGATTGCTAATTTCTAGCAATCTATTTCAGTTAAATTGAGTTATGGTTAGTTAAACTAGTTCTAACTGTTAGAGGAACTTGTGGAAGGTCTAGTTGTGGGGTGTGACTTCAGTCATCTTCTGTGATCAACTAGTTAGCTAATCATTCAGCGAAAAATAATTGATGTATGCATATAATTCGAGTTACCCAATTGAGATGGAGATTCAACGGCAGTGTACTATCAATTGTAGACTATTTCAAGTTCCCATAGGTGGTGCAAGCAGTCGGAGATTGGCCTAAAGGAATTGCACAATCGAGATTGAAGAATTTCCTAATTAATGGGGGCATAATTCCCCAAGAAACAACTCAAGGAAATATGAGATTGGCAAGCTAAGATATTGGTTAAGTGTTGGCCAGATTCAGTCTGTGAGGCAAAGAGACTGACTATACAGGTGCAGCTTGTGCTCACGCTTCAGCAAGTATATGTATTCATCCCTATTGTTTGATTAATGCAATACAAATATGAAGGGGTTTTGAGCAGTTGCTTTCCCCTAAATAAACATTTGTGTATGTGTGTTGAATCTTGATGCATGTTTATGAAAGTATATGTATTCATCCCTATTGTTTGATTAATGCAATACAAATATGAAGGGGTTTTGAGCAGTTGCTTTCCCCTAAATAAACATTTGTGTATGTGTGTTGAATCTTGATGCATGTTTATGATTTGTGTTACCGACCGTGAATTGCTTTGAGCTGAGGAGTAGAGTATATTTGAGTCTTATGTTTTAGTAAATCACATGAGCACTTTTGAATTTGCATTAAATTTCTATAATAAGATTTTGTTACTTTTCTTTTCTTATTCTAATGAAATTTGATAATTATATTTAATAATTGAGAAAAAAAAATTGGGAAAAAAATGAAGTTAAAATTGTGATTACCATAACCACTTCTCTCTATTTACTAGTGATGGATGATGAAATTCCATGGATTTTTTTTCCTCTTTGAAAAAACTTGAAACCCCATATGATGCAAATAACTCTGTCATGATGCAAATAATGGGTGGATTTCTTGATGAATAAAGAAAATAATCTCTTGGGCCAATTAATGAAAGAAGAATCCCTTGTTATAGTAAAAGTGGAATGATGAGTATGTAACTTCTTTCTAAGTATTTTGGACTCATTAAAGAATGAGGAATCTTTTGTTCTCACGAGATAATAAAAATTGAAAGATGAGGAGTTACCTCTTTTCTCATTGAGAGCAATTTATCGATTGTAATTTTATAATTTTAACAATAAAATTCTAATATTTAATGTATATTTTTTTGAAATACAGATTAAATTTAATATTATTAAATTTATTTTTTATGAAATTTAGGTTTTTGTATTTATGTTTTATTGGATTTTTGCCCCGAAGGGTTCTATCCCCAAGAATGAGGTAGATCTCATATAAACATGTAAACGTAAATGTAAAAGTAAAAATTTAACAGATAATGTTTAACATTTAATATTTTAAAATTAATGTCAGTCCCTATTTAGAAATCAATCTAATTATTATTATATAAAGACAATATAAATTTAAAATATAAAGAGGTTTATGAATTAAATAAATATAAATATAAATAAAGTGGAGGTATGGTAAATAAATAAAAACTCTTTTTATACTTGTTCCAAAGGTATGATAAATAAATAAAAATATAAATAAACTAGAGGTATGGTAAATAAATAAAACCTCTTTTTATATTTAGTCCATAAACTCTCTTTTATTTACAAAGACTCAAAAAACAGGTTTTATTTAGGTGAAGCCTATGAGCCAAATATCATTTTAATATCATGGACCAAATACCATATTTATAAAATAAGTATGGTAAATAAATAATAATAAATATAAATAAACGAGATGTATGGTAAATAAATAAAACATTTTTTTATATTTACTCACAAGTCACTTTATATTTACTAACACTCAAAAAAGAGTTTTAATTTAGGTGAAGCCTATAGGCCAAATTATTATTAATACCATGCAAAAAAAACATTATTAACCCTAATATTAATATTAAAAAAAATAAAGATGGCTCATGG